>CM032798.1:16426120-17176120 GCA_019155185.1 Beaufortia kweichowensis
ATAACCATGTGAGGAATGATGATGGTTAAGAGGTTAAAAAGCATCAAGAAGCTGGCAGATAAAATGCCAAGAGTACGGTTTTTCAAATAGCTACATTTATATCATTCCTTAGTTTTCCTGAGATTATCATTTTTCTGAAAAGTGAAAAAAATATAAATAAATAAAATAAGTGACCTTAAACATTTGTCTAGTTGTGTCACAACAGCTGTCATAGGTCACACAGACTTGTACAAAATACACATTTTAGACGTCTATTCTGACACAGACATTTATGAGACGTCAGTCTGATCAAATGTATCCTCTGGACATCAGATGATTGATTCTGTATCTTTTCATCTGCATGCTTCCTGACGCGGCTTTGATAGCGTCTGTCCGAGTGGGCGGAGATGAACCCTGAACCTGCCTTTTCACAGGACGACGCCAATAAAGAAGGAGGTGTCAATCACACGCCTCTGAGCCCGTAAGACGTCCTTCAGGCCCTCAAAGCCGTCACTCAACGGCCCGCCACCCAAGCGCTCGACGCAGACGGCCGAATCTCGATGATGCTCTTCAGAAGTCGCGTTCGCGCTGATAAGACGTAAATTATGACCTTCTTTAAGTAGGTGTGGGGGGCCGGCGTGCTGCTGACAGGACGTTTATTAATCAGCTCTGACATGTTTCATTGTTATTCTCGTCCGCTGACATGTTTCATTGTTTTGATTGGTCCTCTGCTGCCTGTTTTGCGACAGACAGCTGAAACTGAAAGAGCATAAAGTGCAAACGTGTCTTTGAATGTGTGCGATTTCTTGCACGGATGAATGTGTAATTGACAGTTAACCAGTGTACTGTTACAGACGGGTAATACTGCGTGTATATATAGTAATCTTGAAGCTGCAGTAGGAACATTTTTTAGTTAAAATAAATAATTTTATTAATAGTTATTTAACAAGTACAAAAAAGTTGCAAAGTGAGTGTTACAAAGTGAGCGTATAATAATGATTTATAATTTGAGCTGTCCAACATGATTTTATGGTAAATGTCAGTTTGACCTCATTCGACTTGATTAATAAAGTAACTTGCAATTTTTAATTTTAAGCAGAGGTGGCAATATAGAGGCAAAAGTTGATTGTTTATGTAAATCACATTTTCAATCTCATTTGAATTTTGTAGCCTATTTGTGTTTTATTCACTAGTTCACCTTGTGATGTGAGATTTCTATAGTACAAATAATTTCTACAGTCTGTCAATTAAAAACATAAGTTCATAAATTGCCTCCATAATAATTATAAGAAAATTTGTAAAATATTTTCATTCCTACCCGTTTTTTAAATTACAACAATATAAATAAAATTAGAAATCTCATCTTCAGACAACTAAACGATGAATCGCAAGGTTTGCGCAAGGTGATGTGTTGTGGTCAGGTGAATTGCTGAACGGTGCTGGTTAATAAACAGAATCTTCTTCTACCACAAACGTCCCCAACACACACATACACAACACTAATGATGTCGCCGAGCTCAGCTCAGGTAGCTGTCAAGCGCTGTGATTAATTAAATGCAAAACTAGGCCAATTTGTCACTTTCTTTGGTGTGGTCGGATAAAGAGGCTCGTGCCGTGGTCTCGTCACTCTTCCGTATGTTTATTCCTTCAATATAGGGGAGGAAGATTTTTCACAATGTCTTAATTGCTGTGTGGGATCGCCGGCGAATCTCAAATTCCTTTTGAAACACACAGAACCAGTGAAGCAGCCAAGCCAAACATGCGTTGAAGTGTCTGACCTACAACACTCGCGCTCCAAAATGACTTTTTGCCAATATGACTTTTTGCCTAATAAATCAAGAGCCGACTCTTGATTTATTAGGAATGTGAATGAGATGGTTGAAGATATTCTTCTAAATGTCACAGGCTGTGCTGTTGGGGATTTGTTTGATCTCACGGCTCGTGTATAGTTAGCTACTCTTTGGGTCTCTTGCTCCCTGTTAAATTTGTCAGTGGTCTGTCAAATATGCTAACACCCCACAACACGTCATTGTGTTGTGGGCTAACGGTATCCGTCGCACTCCGACCTGAATCCTTGTTTAGTTATCCTGGCAGATGTCTGTCAAGACCGGTCCTTCAAAATTTGAGGACGAGATGTTCAGAAAGAGGGTCAGCTGCTGTCCCGACCTGCACAAGGTGCGCTGGATAGCTGTCGGATTGTGGGTTTAAGGAAAGTTACATGCAGGTGGACAGTTATCAGCTTACATTGAGGATAAGGCCAGCAGCATTTTTGTTCAAAAACCTCTCTGCAACCTCGAAAAATTAATTTGATAAAACAGATACTGATCTTTAGATTAGTACTATTGTACATTAAAGTTACCATTTGAAAAGTTTGCCTCTCTATCGCCATCTCTGTTTCAAATATAAAAATGCAGGTTACTGTATGTATGTATTTATTATTGTGTTGTTTGAAGTCAAATGACGTCATTATTATTATTAGAAGCTTCCATGTAGTTGCTTTTTCAAGTCAAGTTCATCAAAAATGCTAAAAACTATTTTGACTTGTTTCGTTGCGCATGTAAATAGAAAAGAACCGTCTAACAGAAGTTTAACACTCTGTATATTGTTTTTCTCCATCACTCTTATGTCATTTTACCATCAGTTTTGCTCTTCACTCTCCTGCTGTTGCGACTGGCAGAATATGACGTGTTTCTACTCAGAAGTGACACGAGCTGGAGGGAGCTCTATGACTAATCTCTCTCTCTCTCTCTCTCTCTCTCTCTCTCTCTCTCTCTCTCTCTCTCTCTCTCTCTCTCTCTCTCTCTCTCTCTCCAGCCAGCACACACATTTCTGTTTCCTGTACACATGTTCTTTTCGTTGGCATTTCAATTGATCTGTAGTGAAGCAGACAAAGATGGCTGTGTACTTCATAATATTTTCCATCAGCCACATTAACAGCACAGCCCGAATGGAGGCACTTTGACGTTAATCATTTAATTGCAGATGTGTACAGTATGTTTTTGGATTGCCAGAGACATATAATGATGGATTCTTCTAGTGATGGAGTGTGGTGTTATATTTCAAAATCACTCATTTTATATCATGCTATAGGTATATGGTCACAATATGACGCCTGTATAGCTTTGTCTAGTTACGAATGTTCATTTGTGGATAAAATAATTTACAAATGAAAGCACTTCATCTCATTAAATTATTTATATCAGTGCCATAAACAGCTTCACGTTATGTAACAACAAATTTAAGACAAAAACTTGAAGAATTGTTTTAGCTGTAGAATTATTATTTTTAGAAATGCACAGATACGATTTTTGGTCATTTTTATTTGAGCTTTTGTCATTAGAATAGATCACTGGTTTGGTCATGTTTTAAATCAGCATATTCCCTCATATTGCTAATTAATAAGATCAATATGTTTTAAATTGATCAAAATTCTGCAAATAAGTATTGTGCATATAGTGGTACATCTCTAGGAATTACCAAAAATAAAAAATATTTATTAAACATTGCTGTCTTTTAAAATAGCTGTGTGCACATCCGTTGATTTCTTATAATTGGGACCTGGCGACCGCAAACAGCTAAATAAGTTATAGTTCTATATTTGCTCTCTCTGTATATTGTTTTTCTCCATCACTCTTATGTGTACGTAAGACAGTACTGGCCAATGATAGCCACACCAAACCAAAATACACACAACGTGCCAAACAATCTGGCGTGTACTGTCATTCCTCCGGTAACCGCTCTCACAAACACACATTTCCATCCACAGCCTCTATTTCTGCTTTCATCAGCCGGTAATAACATGCGGCCTGGGGGTCCTGCGGGCGTCTGCTGTGATCTTTTGGGGGCTGGAGGTCTTCAGACCTCGAGCTCGCTGTCCCTTTAGCCCGAACCTTCACTGCTGACAGGGTTCATGTTTATTTCATCTGGTGTCTGTGCTGTCTCGATTCTCGCCAGCCTCGCGTGTCATTAACGCAGGAGAGAGGACCCTGCAGTGGCGCGGCTAATGAATTCCACTGCGGCTCGGCTCTCCTCACCTCGTTACCCCGGCTCAGGGTGTCAAATTAAAACTGCTGGAGAAGAGAGAGCGCGTGTGGGTGGGTGCCGAGACGCTGCCGCTTCGACATTGTGGTCAATAATCAAGAGCGTGTGGTTGCTAGGCTGGAAATTGCGGTCGTGTTTGAAGGAAGCCGTCAGATTGATGGTGTAAGCCGGCTGGAAATGGTGATTGGCGCGTACAACTAATGATTTCTGTGCTGGGATGAATCTGGAGATGGTTATTGTGGGCATCAGATTGAGTTGTCGGAGAGGCGTATTTACTGAACATTCACTTTTGTATTTTAGTGCAAAATATCCACCCGCTTTAGCTTAACCAAGTATTAGTTTAGCTATTGCCACTCTTTTCAGAGTAAAGATAAGTGACCGATTGTGACTCATAAATGAACTAATACTAATACTTTTACTAATAAAACTGCTATACGCCTGGCCTGCAGAAGGCAGGTGTTTACAGAAAGAATTATACAGAAAGATGTTTGTGTTCTCTATTGATCATGGCAGCAATAATTGAGCAAATGATGGAAACCAGCACTGTAACCTCCTGACATATCCAGGTGTGTGAATTCAAGTTTTTTTTTTTTAGCATTTTAAAGAAACGATTCATAGATTTGACTTTGACTGAAGGAGTCGTGATGTTTTTTTTCACTTTTGGTCTGCCGACTTTCAGAAATCAGAGAGTTGCTTGTTTATTCGTCTATTAATCATGTCCTGAAGTGGATACAAACACTCATTTTTTTGGGTGGAAATTACATTTCCATTTACTTTATACTGTTCTGTACTAGAAATTATGTTGTTGAGATATAAGGAAAAATGTATTCAATCATAATTAAAGCTTGATTGAAAATTTCTAAAAAAAGAATATTTACAGTGATTGTCCTTTGCTGTCACTCATCACGTCTAATATTTAATCTCAAGCATCTAACTGACACTGTTGTCTTATTCATAAACAAGGACACTATCTTTTGAAAATATGTTTTATGATGGGTTTTTACATCTTAAGATATCTTGAAAGTCTAGTAAACGGTTAGATCTAGATACACAAAAGGCATTTGAAAATGATGTTTGCAAGATCTTTTCATGTAACCTTCATATGACTCAAATAAAAAGGTTTAGGGTTTTTGTAGAGTAAAAATGGCTAAATCCTTGGACAGTGTAGGTACTTTTAAACGAGACGTAAGCAAAAATGTCTTTATAATGTAAATGTATTTAAGTATCAGCTCATAGATTAAGTGGTTTTTCTATCTATTTTCAAAATGGTTGATAAGTCTCTATTTTTAGACAATTTTTAGGTCATTTGTCTGTTTTTGAAGAAATATTTAGTGTTTAGCATGAGCTGCTGTTCATTGGTGATATAGTTATCATGGACAAAGCGTGTCATTGAGTTTTAAAGTGGGTGTGGCTTCATTTACATTTACCACATTTCATTTCTGCAGAAACTCGTCTCTTAGCTTCGCAATGCTGAGGTTTAACTAAATCTCCGGGCCTGACCGGCTGACAAACCCCCAATATAACCGCTAAAGTTGACCAGTAAGTACATTATAAATCACCCTTCAGAATGATATAAGGTTTAACAACTGCAAATTATGATTTCACTTTCATTTTTTCAGTTTTGCATCAGGCCAGTAAAAACATAGCTAGTAAACTGGCAGAAACAGTCCCTATACTGTTGAACCCTGCCGGGAGTGTAATACGCCAGTCTTCCTTGAAATAAAGCAGAAATAGTCCCTGTGTCTCTTTCTCAATATATCTCGCTTTCTCTCTTTCTCAGACGACACTGACAGATGGGAAATGGTGTCAATCAATTCATCAGAGCTGTGTCTCCTTTGGGAGTGTGTGTTTCTGTGTTCAGGCTCGTGATGGGGGCGGGGCCTAGAGATCTATAGAGATCCTTGTGTCTTATAATACAGACTGAGGTCGCGCATACTGTCATATCAGTGCCTTACCTTGGTTCATCCTGCACGTATTTATTAAAAAAACAAAACCAAATGCAAAGCATCAATCAACAATATCCAAATATCCTTGAATGGATTACATTTGCATATTTAGAGAGATTAGTTGGATAAGAGGCATGATATATTTTAATTAAGGAATAATTGAAAAGTAATGGGAGTGAGATTTGGAATTAGATGATGGAGAGCGGGGGTCCTCTCGGGGTCTTCCCAAAACAAACTGCTGGAGAGTAAAACAGCGCATCGTGCCGGCGGCCTTCATTTGGCTGCTGAAATATTCTCATGGCATGTGTGAGCGTGGCACTGCGGCTCAGAGGCGCTGAGACACGGAACACTAGTTGTGTTGGCAATTATGGTAATGGGATGCTATTAGGCCATGATTCTGTATGAGTGATCTGGGAGAGGGAAGTCCCGGCGCTGGAAACGATAACAGAGCGTGTGCTTCTTCTTGATACGGCTCCAGCAAGATCATTTGCATAATGAACCTCCCCGAGTAATGAGGGGCGTGGCCTAAACCTGCACCCGGAAACCCAGGTTTCTGATTGGCCAACCCTCCCAGCCTCTGTGTTTGCTGTTTACAGCGTCTAATGCTGTCACACAGACAGGTGTGATTTGTCACGGTGCCATTTTCAGTGATATCTGACAGGTAATAGGGACATTTTATGTGTGGCGTCTTAAAAAAACGCTTACAGCAGCCTTTGCAGGGAGCCAAGCGGCTGGTGTCCTTATGCAAACTAACGCTGATAAATATCGGTTTCAGATTTCAGAGTTCTTTATTAATTTGGCAGAGCCGCATAACGTCTTGATTTATAAAGCTCCCTTTCTCTCTCACTCAGTATTGATGGTTTTATTCCTGTTAGCCATTCTGTGTGTTTGGGTGCGAAGGCCCGTCATCTCCGCCGCGTTCAGTGGATGTGATCAGAACCCTGTGAACTCTCAGAGGGAGATATTTAACACTCCGGGCCCCCTCCGGCTCTGCATCTCTCTCTCTCCCTGCGTCTCTCTCTTTCATTCGGCCTTAATGAGAAATTCTCCTAATTATTTCAGTGGCTGTATTGGGGCTGGAACAGGAGCTGTAGGACGTGACTGTGTTGCTGATGAACGCTCGCGATCAATAATTTAGGTCTGAGCGGTAATGACAGGGGTAGTAGAACACAGCACGTCTGAGTCAGAGGTTACACAAGCATCAGATAGAGCTTTTCACCTTTGTGTTTTTAGATTTGAAAAAAAATATACCCCAGGTTATTTTCTTAAACCTGGTCCAGATTGCAACCCACAGAGCAGATGCATTATAAAAATGATTCTTATTTTTAAAATGATTCTTATCTTATTTTTCCACTGTAGCTTTAAAGTCAATATAAAATAAAAAATTCTAAAAATGTTATAACTAATGATGCAATGATCCATGTTGGCTGATGTCATCAAGCCCTCCTACTTTTTAGCCCTTCTCCTCCATCCACATGGCTCCATTCTGGAATGCAGGGTTGCCAGATCTACGTAGCAAAGTCTGTCTGATGGCCAATCTAATATAGCCCAAAGCTAGCCCAACAACAGTCTAAATACCAAAACTCAAATTATGCCACTTCTATATGTGAAATTCATCATTTAAAGTTCCTGTTATATATTGGACACAATTTCCTTGAATTAAAAATCATCATGTAGTAGTAATCATAAACACAGTATGTTTTCATAAATAACTTCATATTACCTTAGGAATAAAACAAAATCCCTTTGTCTTTTACCCGTGGAATTAAAACAACCTAATTTTAGAAGCAGCCCATTTATGCGCAAAAACCGCATACATGGCAACCCTCCTGCTATGTAATTCTCACTCCAGCGAATTTACGATATAGATAAAATGAATTTTTTTGTAATTGAATATCCAATTTCATTCATAAATACCAAATTTTTCAGAAGTAAACTGCATTGCAATGGCCGTTTCACACTGCGTTCACGTGAAATTTGAAGAGACGCCCATGTGATCCAAAGCAGTCTTTTCCCTCTCTCTCCGGAGGCATCCATCTTTTAAAGCTACTACCCCTCAGACAGGTCTTGCCTGTAGCCTTTCACTCAATTATTAAAGTCTGTTTCCTTCAATCTTTCTGTCTGAGGCTCTTTCTATGCAGGAGAAGGGCCAAATGTACTCAAACCCCCTTCAGCTCTTCTGACTGCACTCAAATCAAGGGCAGACCAAAGACAATCCTAAAAGCAGGCTGGAAGAGTGTACAACCTGTGACTGCAACTATTAAACTGTGGTTTTTGTAAATCCAGCTTTGTATATGTTAGAAATATGGATGAATTTGTGCATATGGATTTAATATTCCAGACGTTCCCTCTTCAAACAATATGATGTATTGGGGGTTGAGCCACAGTTTTCTGTCACTGTTCGTGTGTGTGTTGTGCCACAAAGTACACGGGAAATGTGACTGTGTGTCGTATGAGGGATCCATTTGTTCCTTATGTGCTCTTTGATTGATGTGGGGGGTCGTGAGTGTTTCCACTTATTAAAACCAAATGCCTTCGTTGGAAACATTTGCTATAGAGTTGACTGCATTACAGACGCACATTAGACATGCCAGTCGTTTTTGCATTTCAGGCCTTGAGGTTGAAAGAAAATCGTCACACAGAAAATCTGATACATTTTACATCCCTGACACAACAATTTACCGTGGTAGCCATAGTTTCTGTCAAAATAGTTCCAAGCAGAGATGAAACCTAGAGAGAAAAACTCTTCAGAAATGAAAGTCTTGTTACCATGGATACTCAAATATAAGTTTCTTAAAACATCTGCCATTCCGATCACAATCTTTGTGATTATAAGTAGGCTTAATTTTATATTTAAGTATTGTTTCCAGAGCTATCATTATAAAATGCATCATTATAAAAATGTTTGTCATTGACTCTTAATATTAATTGCGTTTTGTGACATCATTGGTTTAATTTAGTCATGTGTAATGGTTAGTATATCCATGGTTATTGCAGTTAATGCTGAAACTAGTAACATCATACACTTTTAGTGTATGGTTTCATAAAAAAACCTTTGTAGTGAAAATGTTCTTTAGACTATAAAAAGGTAAGAAAGAAATGGTTGTTTGAAGAACTGTTGTCTGAAAGGTTCGCTAAGGAACCAAAAATGGTTCTTTTATGGCATCACTGTGAAGAACATTTTATGGCACCTGAGTGTAGTAAATTAATCTGGCTTTTTCTTAATTATTTTGTCTTTTTGTACTATAGTGGTTACCATGATAAATTTTAAGAAAGAGGATTAAAACATTATCATTATTGTTTTGAGGAGGGTGCAGTTGATCAAACCCGTGATCAAAGTATTATTTCAAGATATGTCAACATAATATGTTCAATCGTTTAGTAGTTGCAGAGTTCACAGAAAAAGAAACAACCAACAGATGGAAAAATTAAGTAGTTGTTGTTGCTTTTTTGTTTGTAGCCTGTTGCCATGACTCATCTGACAGATTTTAATGTTCAGATGCTGAATTGCTCAACATGCTGTCAATATTCTGTCAGTCTGCAAGCAGTTGTCAGTGGGAAAGATCTCATTCGACGCAATGTCTGATATCCGTGCACACATCTACAATCTGATCATTGACACATAGACATATGAGACTGACACATAGACATCTGCTGTTAATCAATGCACAGTGACTTCATTAAATACTTGTTGTCATCGGAGAGAAATACGCTTCGTCCAAAAATCTGCTCGGATTTTCCACACCGTGGCAGTCTGACAGTCTTGGAATCGTCAAAGTTCAGGAACGTGAATTCAGAATAATCATGAACATTAGATTTTCCATTGATTCATGTCGGAATCGCTAGTGAGAGATCATTTTAAAAATAAAAACACTAACCCTCTTTCCAAAATTGCCTTCTTCCATACTATATATAGTATCTAAAAAATCACTTTACAAAATGATCGATAGTCTCCAAAACATTAGTATGCAAATAAGAGTGTGTGAGAAATATCTGGATCAAGTGTAAGTGATATAAGTACCAAGAAATACATTTTTCAAAGTTAAGATGTATTTGGTTATCAACACCTGAATAAATTATTTTCACAGTTGATGTTAGTCATGTCATGTGGGTCATATAAAAAACATAAACGTGTTGGATTTAGTATGTATGCAAGGTATCCATACTACACCCAAACCACATACTGATTTACCAGTTAGTTAGTAATTTATGTAATTTAGTGTGTAATGTCACAGTATGTGGTTTTTAGATGCAGAGTATATTTAGCTGAAAAAATAAAGCATATTTTAGGGCTGTTATGAATATTTGTGTCCTGCTATTCAAAAAAAAATTTTTTATTCTGACCTGGAGATGTTCTTGGCAAGTTTCATGATAATTCCTTGTGGGTTTTTTTATTCCAAGCTCTGTAATGCCGTTGAATTAATTTCCTGATCTGCCGTAGCACATTATTTCAGCTCTTCTTTATTTGTGCCACATAAACTGTATGTCTGATTTGGGATGGAAGAAGCACGCTGTGATTAAACCTGTTACACCGTGAGATTGTTTTCACATAATTTATATGTGCCAAATGGCTAATTGTCTCTAAATAATTACATCACAGTTTGAGCGCTGCGTCTGAGCGCTTGTGAAATGCTTGCAGTGATTATGAGAACCAAAATGGACGTTGACAGCAGGAAGGGAGAGAATTTCTAACAGGGAAACTCTGTTCGGTCTGTTTTGTGCGGGTCACGGTCTTTGGTCAGAATGGTAAAAGCAGAACCAGCCCCTTGAGATGGATAATCATGACGGTAAAGGCATCTATTACTCCTAGGACGACCATTTCAAAGTGAATTTTATCGTGGAGTCGAGAAGAAAAGACTTCATTGGTGCGTTTAAAGGGACAGATCATTGTGCCGTGTCCACTTTATGGCCCTGTGGTGACAGCTTAAACTTTATAGAAGACTCTCAAAAAAAAGTGGAGGAACATAAATAGTCATCAATTCTTTATAGTTTTTTCTTTAAATCTGTATATAGTTTTAGGACTTTACCAGCATTTTAGTGTTCGTGAATGACTGATTTACACAAAATAATCAATTTGAATTGTCTATAGGAGGAAGATGAAGCTCTTCCTCCGTCTCATTAGGTATGTGCTGTTGTTCCCGTGGAGGTTCAGCAGTCTGGGAGGTAAATCTGTGCAGGGGAAAGCAAACCAGGAAGTCAATAACGCTTGAATGTTTTATGAAGGCAGAGATATTCACATCACACACACAGACTGGCAGAACAGCCGACAGAGGAGAGGAGCGAGATGTTTTTCTTTTAACCCTGGACTCATTAACGCTGAGCTGTAGTTCTGCGCTCATCTATCAGAGCATCTCTCCATCTCACCGTCTCCATTCCTCATCATTACAGAGAGTGTGAACAGACTCCGGCGTTCGCTTTGAGCTCTATGAAACAATTAGCTGCTGCTCGACCAGACTGCGGCACACACGCTATAATATCGAAACCTTTTTAATCCTTTTAAATCTAGCCAAAAATGTTAAAATAAATGTCAAAGTGGTCAGGTCGGAGGGTTTTCAGGTACTGCAATGAGCTATGAGCAACAGGGAGAGACCCAGGAGGAGACGAGACGTTAAACTAAAAAACATCCAACTTCTGCCCAACAAATGTCTCGTCCTTATTTATTGGATCTTTAGTGATTAAATGAGTATAGAAGAAATGAACACAAGCTTGTTAGACAACAATGCCAAAAAACTACTTTTTGTTTAAGTTTAATTTGTGTCTAAATGTTTGGAATTGTACAGTTATACACAACAAATAACAACAGAGAATAAAAATTTTACAACAATTTTTACAACTTTTAACATTTGTGCACATTCAGCTGTTTTTGTGCAAAATGTCATGTAAAAACATATATACACGTATATGTTTTGCCTTGCTATTTGATTGGAAATACATATACATACCGATAAATAAATAATAAAAATATCTGAAAACAAGGCTGTCAAAAAACAAATCATTGTGTTGTTTTGAACCTGCTTTCTTTATTCGGTCTGGCAAAACAGTCCATGTTACTTAAAGTGTTTAGTGCTGTCAGATCTCAGTTTCTCTGAGAATAAACAAGTTGTGTTCCGGCTATGGTGTTGGTTTAGCTGTACAATATAAAGTGCTGAAGGACTGTTGGCACCTTTCAGTTCTGGCTTGTGTTTCTTTTCTTCCCCCTCATGTCATTAATCTAGAGGGAAAAGCCATTTTTAACATCACCGTTGAAGCTCGCAGAACAGAACGCTATAGGAATCTAGCACAGGAGGACCAAGGTCACCTCAACTCGACTCAAAGACGTCTCATCAGAGCTCCCGGGAGTCAAAACACACACCTTGATGTAGAAACTGATGCTGGTGATAACAAACACAGACATAAAGGGGTGGAGGTATGATCAAAATTGTAATTCACGTAATACTCCAAAATTAGGGATTATGACAGATCATTTGTAATTTACTAATTATACTTTTTTATTTTATTTTCGTTATTATTTAATACTTTAACACAAGGCAAACAATTTAGGCTTGTGACAATTGAATAATAAGTTTGATTCTATCTCACGTTATGTTACATTTAAAGACTAATTCACAACGAACAGACAAACTAGTAAACTTAGTCCAACTTTTAGTGTTTGTTTGTGTTTGTTGCATCAGTGTGTTTAAGATAAGTACGAATAAGCCTTAAGACCTGACACAAACTAAAATGAAAAATAATGACTATTAAAAAATAAAATTATAGTTTAACAATCATTAGTTCGGACCGGATGATCTAGTCTGATTGGATGAGCTGATCAAAGGATTTCTATTAATACAAACATTGAACCCGCCACATTTCATTTGTAGATGCATTTATTTTGAGTGACAAGCGCTCGTCTGTGGATGTTTGGCCTGTTGTTTATTAGCCAGTGCGTTTGAGTGTCGCTTTAAAGTGTTTGTGTTGATCATGCAAGGCTTTTTTCACCCTGTTCCTCAATCACGGCTCTTTGTCTCCATTAAACACATTTTCTGCGCCGTGGCGGAGAACTCATTTGCCATGCAGATCGACACAAACAAGCAACAAAAGCGGCAGAATGAGATGGGACCGGAAGAATGAGCCATTGAGGGAGGCAGAATAGATGCCGGGCCCTTTTAGCGTTGCCAGAACCACAGATATCGCGCCAACCCTGGAGAAAAACAAACATTGAGAGAATGAGGTGTGTTTTGGTGGCATGTCTTTTATTTTAGCTGTGAAAATATCGATTCACCTGAGTGTCGGCCCGATACGCAGCATACACGCGTGTGATTATGTATGGGTTTGGTTTTGTGGCATGTCCGTCAGAGGATGCTGTGTGTGTGTGGCCCATATGTTTGGGTGCTGATAGAGTGTGGATTTGTGTGTTTGGGTGGCAGATAACAGGCTGTTTATAACCTTGGCAAAGTGTTGGGCTCTAATCTGGTGGAGGCATATTTCCTCTCAGCGGACGATAAGACACTGCTAGTGACTTTATCACACTCGCTGATACTGTAGAGCAGCCACACACACACAATGCACGCTGTTCGGATGCTTTATTTTTAGAAAGCTAGCTCTGCCCCCCTTCATTCCCCTGGTAAGAGCAATCAATTTTTACATCTGCCTTTCCCGGCTTCATGGGGACAATGCGACAAACCCAAAGGCCCTGGTGCCATCATTAAAACGTTTGTTCTCTGGCTCTTTTGTTTTTATGGAGATCCAGTCACCGTTAATGGCAGACGAGCAAGTTTTTACTTTAACCCCTGTCAATTACTGTATGAGCGTTTGCTATTGGAATGCATCACATTGTCTTTTAGCTTGAATGTTAGCAGTAAGCAGACAGGCACAGGGTATTGTGAAAATATGAGTATTTTTGATTCAGATGTTTATGTTAAAAGACAGATATAGAGATAAAATGCTTGTAGTGTTGAAAGAGCTACTTTAAAGCTGTAGCTTGCTATAAGCTACTCATGATATAAAATGAAAGCTCACCCAAAATGGGTGTCTCCTACTATTGTAAGTCGCTTTGGATAAAAGAGTCAGCTAAATGCCTAAATGGAAATGGAAATGGAAAAGTTTGACTTGTGACTTATAATATTTTTTGTTAAAAAGTATGATGCCTTTAGACGTGCTGTATCAGACAAACAGGGTTTGTACATCACAGAGGTGAGTAAATATTATAAGTAACTACATAAATAAACAGAATTTTAATTGATGGATAACATGTTAATTTGTGAAACTGCACAGTTATGATTTAACTGAGATTTTTTATGCTTTAAGTGTTGGCTGCTCACTTAATTATAAAGCTGTATGAGCAATACTGTAGTATTTTGTCTTGGCACACTGCTGTTCGTTATAGTTTTGTTATAGACTTGGTATTGAAAATGTAGTTAATGAGTTAATAGATTTAGAAAGTTGCGATTCGTGACTTTTGCCTCTCTATTGCAATCAAACTGCATATGACTTTTTTATGATTACATACATGGGTTGAAGACAAATTATGTTAAACTGACATTTCCCACATACTTTGAGCTCATTGTATAAATCATCATTATTATTATAAGGTTACTGTTGTGATTTGGGGTAAATTAAAGGAATAGTTCACTCAGAAATTTGACCCTATTGGCTTTCCATAGTAGGAATAAAAAGTCAATGGGGTCCATTTTTGGGAGAACTATTCTTTTAAGATTTTTAATGCTGATCTTTTATGTACTTGCTCAATAAAAATTTTTAACACAAAAAAACTGGGGATTGCAGCTTTAACATTTGGTAATTGATTCTGAAACTGTATGACGTTGAACAAGAAATCACAAAGTTTGAACTCTTACATGACTGTCATGTTGGCTATTGTACATGATTGTTGCCAGTGTCAATCTCTCTCTTTTTCTCTCTCACCGACATAAACAAGTGTTGTGGTCTCCTCTCACTATGATGACGGTTCATCACAATTATAAATTGGTGTCTCCTCAGGAAAAGGCTAAATTGTAATCCGTGCTACAAATTGCCACAGCTCAAACACACTCCATCTCCTCGTAAAACACTTTTTTACACTCATTTCTTTGCGCTTCTTCTTCAGTCTTTTCTTTGGAAGAATTTCAGGATTGAAAAAATTGCTCTCCTCCGATCATTCAAGCACACGGTGCACTTAAGGCTAAACACAGGCAGGCCGTGAGCATTAGCATAAGATTATTCCTGAGACTGTCAGCACGTCTGCTCATCTTCTACACGCCGTTCTTATATAGTAGTTTTATTTTCGCTTTTACACAACGGGTGAATCCAAACAGTTTTTTTGCCATCCGAATTCTTTATTTTTTCTTGCGCTGTGTCTTCTCTCCATTATTTCAGCTGTACAAGGACTGTCAGTTTTTCCTGGAACCTTCCACTCGTTCAGCGCAGACGCTGTTTTACTTTTCTGCAAACATCACAAGGTTCTGTCGAAGGAGAACAACACGACGGAACGCGATGATTGACTAGAACAACAGCATCCGTGCATATATATATGAGATATCTATATGTGCATATATATATATATATATATATATATATATATATATATATATATATATATATATATATATATATATATATATATGAAGTGCACACATACACATTCTGCTAGTGCCTCCTGCTACTTCATAAATTAGAATTACGTATTCACAGAGAGAGAGAGAGAGTCTCATGAGGGCCGCAGCATCTAGGTCAGAGTGATTTTATCATTCAGCCGGTAGCTGCAGAACGCGGGAGGAATTCTTCAGAGACAGCTGGAGTCGGTTACTTCAGAACGCTGTAAAGTTTCTCAGAATAATACAAAAGCATCCCGGGATGTTATTAGCAGGCTGCGCTCGAGCTCGCTGGAATTAATCACTGACGAAAGCGTGTGGACGCTTTAATTCGAGGTGCCTGCTAAACCAGAAGTCATTATTAGTGTTGCACATACTGGGATCTAAAACATACTTTAGACAAATGTGACCCTGTCTGTGAAATCCAGGTTAAATGCTCAAAATCTAATTAAGAGATAACAGTCATCAAAATAGTCATACTCAGAAACTGCTGTAAATGATAGATTATATTGTAGATTTTTATGATTTTGATTATGAAATTAATTATTTTAAATAGTGAAGTTAATTGATTTTATTGTCACAATGTTTTATTATCTTGCACAAAACAATACCGGAAATAGGCTTCCTAAACATTGATTTCAATCTTTGGAATGGTCTTACTTAATCAATATTAAAGATATCATGGTTATATTTTTTTACAGAATATTTTTGACATTATGTATGATGATTTTATGTAGAAAACGGCATATCACAAAAAATGATTTTAGCTGGATTTTTACAGTCATATGTGACTATCTATGCAACCCTGATTTCATTCATATATAGTTTGCATTGTAGGTGTTACATTTTTTCTTTTGACTATAAAGAAGTGATTATTTTACTGTTACTATATCTATATTTTAGTGTTACTATATAAATATGAAAATTTTATGCATGGCTGAGCACTTAAAAAAGAGTCAAATAAAATGTGGCATTGTGAATATTGGACTACATCAATGCAATACAATGTTTTTACAAGTAGAATTCATTATGTGACTTTTAATTCATAGGACAAAAGCAGGTGAGAATATGTGTGAGTTGTGTTTTTGGCTGTGAATGATAAATCAGGGGGATCTGGTCCATCATATCAAGCCCATGAATAGTAATGCGTGACCCCCCCAAAGTGTCTGTGGTCCGGGCGTATGGGAAGATTTCTCTGCAGACCCCAGACAGCACAGGCCCTGGGGACAGCTCCATCAGGAGGACTTTACCACACGGACGCAAGACCAAGACAAGGAGGAGTTGGACACAAATGGCCAAGACATTCATTACCAGGGCACTATCTGGGTCACAGAGCAGATGCAAATGTAGGTCACAGGGAACTCCTGTTGTCAATCAAGACATGGGAAATGAAAGGATGAGATGGAGTGAAAGATCATGGATCTAGGGCCGTCAGAGAGCCGATAAATACGATCCAATGCCGGGTGAGCAGGGGTCAGAGGTTTCAGAGAAATAGAGGACACCTTGAGCAAATTAAAACCACCGAGTTAAAGTCATTAACAGGTTTATTTTGAGCGCTGGAGTGAAGTGAGCGTTTGGTCAAGGTTAGATTTGTGTAACTAGATGCTACAGTACGGTTGAAAGAGTGCCATCTCCAAAAGCCATATCATATTTGGCTCTCTAGATATGACTCGGGACCGTCAATGTCAGTTTATGGGATTTTTTTGTTTGCCTAGCAACCACCCTGAACACCATGGCATCTGCACAGCAACACTATAATGACTCTTAGGACGTGGTAAAATCGTGGTAACTTGCAATTGTGACATCAAACATCTGTTTTGTTTGATCCGATTCTTAAAAATACTTTGATTTTTATAATCAAATTAAAATAATGGAATAGTTCTGGACCCTATTGACTTGACCATAGTAATCCAATTTTGGGGTAAACTATTTCTTTAAGTCATAGAAAACTGAATAAAACCAATGACTTCAGATGGAACACATTTATAAGGTAATGGGTTTAGTTTAACATGGTGGGTAGTTGACAAATATAAATGTGTCCTATGGGGTGACAGCAAAAATGTAGCTAAAAAACTCTTAATAATATACAAATAGCATGAGAGAGATTTTCTATGTTTTCGCTATGTCACACCATAAGACTTATTTGTGGTATTTTTGTCATTTACCCTAGTATAATTTTTATAGATTTACACAGACTAGCAAACTCACATTTCTTTCAAAATATAACTTTTATTTATACTGAATCTTAATTGTTGCATCACAATTCTTGTTTAGCAGTATTAAGCAAGTGTTGGTTGTTGCTGGATTTCTGGTCATTTTGAAGTCTCTCCTGCTCGTGGATGCTTGCACGTTAATGGAAGGTGACATGTTTTGATGTGTTACGCGGCTCTGAATGGCAGGAGGAAAGTCGCTCCGCACAAAATAACCTGCGTGAAGGACCCGCGGGAATCCGTGCTCTTGGTTTCTCATTCGGTCTCTCTCTGCAGCTGTGAAACTCATCTCAGAGACGGTAACACACAAACAGACGAAGCTTCGCTGGCAAACACAAAGAAAAAGATATTTATGTACCTCCAGATATGAGCAACAATACCTCAAGTGTTCAGCTTTCTCTGCATTTTTGTTATAAATATGAAATGTGTTTCAAGTTCTCTGTGTTACTTCTGCAATGTCAGATTGTATTTTTGTAGTTTTTCATCAGTCGTGAGGGTTTTTATGGCTAGTTATAGAAATGTTGTTTTATTTTACTTTGTCAAAGAAGACAGTAATTAAACAGCTTGAGCTCATGTGGGCCACATGGAACAAATTTGATCTTGGTTTTTTTCTAGGAATTGTTTCGTGAAGTGATGCTAAATCAAAATGGACGTCTCTCAGAATTTTAAAGAGATTTTTGCATGTCTTTTGGAAAGTCATAACTATGTTTAAACCACTTTCAAAATAGTCATTATTCATATTATTCATATTGGGGTTTCCAGAATCTGTTTGTAAGATGATTATTAATTTTCTGATTATCTGGCAACCATAAATAGCTTACAGTAAATGCTGTACTTTACTTGGAGAAATGAGTTCTTAAACTCTTAGCAAACCAAAAAACATGTGTCTCTCATCCTGGTCCATTTGTACTAATAATATAAATGATTCCTACACATGTGCACATTGGTTAGGTTAGGATGCAAAAATCTTTTGACTTTACTCATATCTCACTGAGCCTTGATGACATCATGTCATCAGAAGATTTCCTGTCTGGTTTGAATAGGAATGTTTTGGACTTCCATCACTGCGTCTTTGTTTCTTGTCAAGTATTTAAATCCTCTAAATGTTGTGTTAGAGGAGGCCGCGGTCGTCCTACAAGCCTCGTGTGATGTTTTAATGAGAAGTAGAAACTCATAGCGCTGAGCGCTCGGCTGCGTTTCCTTAAACTGCCAAGTAAGAGCCCCATTAATAATGCAGCTCATTAAAGTGTGTAATTAATCGGGTGCGGTGTAACGGGAAGGAGGGAGGGGGTGCGCGGAGGGAGACGCAGCGCTCCCTGCAGAGAGAGAAACTGCAGCGCGCCACACGCCTCCGACTGATGCATTATTTATGTGCCAGAAGAGAAGCAGACTCAAATGAAATGAGATAGATTTGCTCGGCCTCAGTCACTGTTGGCATGATCCGAGACTTCTGCTGCCGTTCTGACTGATCCGGAATGCTGCTGGGGTGCAGAGGGCAAAGTGTGTGTGTATGCGTGTCTGATTTTAAATAAAAGAGCAGCTTCTATAATACCATCTCTGTGTTTGACTGGAAAGGTCAGAGTTTTGGCTGGTGAGAGTTTTGGGTTTTTAAAACCCAGCAGGTGAATTTGAAGCGTCGGTTGCCACTACCTCAAATAACCCTCAGTATGAAATTAAAATCCTTTTTTAAAATATAAACACACCAGCGTAATCATATTTTAAGTTTTGGACTTGAATCTTTAACCTCTATGTTTGGGTCAGAAGCTCTTTAGGAATGAATGTCAGCAGTGTTTCTGGATGAGAAGACTGTAGTATTGTCATACCTGATGGTTCAAATGAAGTCCAAACTAACACACTTTAAAACAAATAAGTTAGATATATAAAAGAGGATGTGTGACGGTGAACGCAGTGCATTATGGGTTATGAGGTTTGTGTTATGAACAGACTAAACCCCCCCATTCTTTCGATACAGTTCATGCAATCTGCAGGAGGTCGTGGCGAACACACACCTCCCCAGAGCTACCCTGCACCCCTCCACCGCTTCACACGCGCTGCTGTAATTTACTGCGACTTGCCTAATCAGAGTAATTATGGCTTAATTACGGTTAATCACTTTTACATAAACTTGTTGGCTGAGAGAAAGATGCTGTATGAAATGTGCCACACACTCAGAGAAGGAAAGAGAGAGAGAGAGAGTTTCTCGGTCTGCTGAATTTTTCGTGAACTCTGTACAGTGTTGAGCAGTAAAGATTAAATATACTCGACGCAGGTATGTATACCGCCTGTTTTCTCTTTCAGGTCAACTTCTGTCATAGCAGTTACATGTAACACACGGTTTAATGACGTTTGAAGGAAACTCTATCGCCCCCTAGCTTTGAGTTGTGATGTTTGTTAACACCACAGTAATTCAATAGCTTTCTTATTCCATTTGTATGATGGATGTAACCAATCCCCTGATTTATAAACGTTTGTGCTAAATGGCCATTAAAATGTATATCAGGATTTATATAAAAAAAAAGTACATTTCTGCACACCATACTGAAACTTTTTGAAAACTTTAATGATAAAATGTTGTATGTAGTATGCATATAAGTTATTTAATAATATCTTTTTTAACAAAAGTGACAATGCACTATATTACAGTTTACATAAAATCAACAATACAGTTTCCCTGAAGTAACCGTATTAAGTGCTTTTCTCAACTTCAACCTGGTCATTGTGATCTTTCCAAGTTGAGTTGTATTATTATTCGGGGTTTGATCCTGGATCTCTGTGTTACCAGTCCACCACTGTTGTGGATGGGCTGACAGACGCATGATTGCGGTCTGATAGAGTTGTGCGTCAGTGATCCGTGCAAGACAGGTGATGCGTCAGTAATGAAAGGACTGAGAACATGCTCGGCTCAGACGGGCAATGACCACGCCCCCTCACACTGATGATGTCACTGGTCACTCTGCCCTTTGTGGCTTTTTTGGATCCAGACGTGTTCGCTGGCGTCCCGGAGGACTGACTGTAATAAAGAGCTGCGGGGCAGGTTTTAATGACATGCTTGTCTCTGGCTGTTCTGCCCCTCAGGGGGTGCGATGGGGGCTGAGATATTGACTCCTGATGTAGTATTGGGTGGGCTGTGGTCTTTATACAGTTCAGATTTATGTTTCACTTTTAACAGAGATGATCTCATATTTAAATATTAATTGATATGTTCATCAATTTTGATCTATTTTTTAGTATTATTTTAATATGAACCTTTAATATGTTTTTTCTATATATCAACAGTATCATATTGTTTCATAATTTTGATTCAATTTTGTCATTTGCAATGCATCAGGGGATGTGTAGTTCAGACCCTTATTAATGTCTTAAAGATCAGGGTTGGTTCATGACTCATTAGAAAATAATAGAATATATAATATGTGATGTATATAATTTAGTAATTAAATTAATTATAGATTATTGAACAAAATGGCATATATAATTGCATATATAATAGTTTTTGTATGTTTCTGTTTTATATATGAGAAACTACTAGACTTGAAAAAGTGTTTGCTGCATCACAAGCCACCACCCCTCCCAGCTTCAGTCACACATGTAGAACGCAGACCTGATTAGCTCCAGCTCATAGATCACGTATATTTAATAGATCTAGAGGAATATGTCTGGCCCGAGGCTGAGGATGCGTTCAAATGAGTAACGCTATTTTCCTAATGAATGACTTCACTCTCTCTCCATCTCGATGTCTATCGCTCTCTATCTCTCATTCCAGCTCAGGCTGTGTCATTACCAGCTACCCTCAGGCCTGGCCAGCCTCTAATGATTATAATTATCATTATTAGACTCGACTCTGGAGGTGCCCGTCCAGGCCAAACGCAGAGCTGAGGCTTGTGCTGGTCCACTGGGCTGGGATCTGCTGGTCTCGGGCTGTAGAGATGCTTTTGTACAGGACAGAAACACACACACACAGCTCCTGTCAGTTTCATTTAAGCAGAATGTCATACCTGCATGTGTACGCTGGATCTTATTCTTATAATTGACTTTGTAATTTGTGATTTTATTACATTTTTAATTGATTCATTTTGCTCACGGCACCTTTTCATGTGTTGAGTTGACCTGTTTTTCTGCTTTTAATGAGCTTGAAATATCACAGATTTGTGGTTATGAGATTTTGTCTGTTTAATATAACAAATCGCTTAATAATAAAAAAGTTGGAAATGCCATTAATTTGGTGATAAAATTATAATTGGGATCATTATCGTTTACCATCACTTTACCGCTGTACAGCTTCAGTACTTCTTTGTAAAGTACCAGTATGTTTTTAATATAGTTCAGCTGATATTACAGTTAGTACTACTCAGACAGTCAAATCATTTTTTCAATTCTTTTTTCATGAAAAAAGATTTTTGTAAAATCTATTCATTTATCACATCGGCAATGACATTCCAAGTGGTCTCCTCATACAGATAGATTACTGTGTTGTTGGTTTCTTTGACGTTCCGCTACACTCGTGACTGTATAATGCATAATGTTGCCGTTGAATTAGCATGTAGCTGTCGTCTGGACTCTGAGCTTGTGTACTGACAGGACCACCACCGAACACGCCAGCGCCGACCCGCCCTGATTTATCAACCGCTGCAGCCGCACTCGACTGTGCCACTGAATCACCAGCACAAACAAACAGGGCCAGAGCTGTCAGTGTAAATCTGAGCCCACGGCTTCAGCTCAGCCCAACCAGCAAGGGTTAATTATGCATCCAAACACTGCGCCTGTATATGGTCGTTATGATGGTAGGATTTCAGTTGTTTAATTTTCTAGTACATGTACAATGTCTTAATTGTAGATGCAAATGTAAGTAAACATTTGCTTAAGTGTTGTATAATTATTTATAAATAATAGTTTATAATGGATAATAATTTAAACATGTACTATATAAGATAAACAACATTAAAGGAAAAGTATAAATATATCAATATAATAAAAAAAATTAGTACTTCTACTAATTACTAGTTCTTAGTACTTCTTATTCTTACAAAAAATTTATTATAATCAAAAGTAATAAAAAGAAACTAATAACAAATAACAATTTTCAGGTGTCAAAGATCAGTATCATGTAAAATGTATCATGTAAAAAGTTGTCATTTTATATTAAAAGTTTTGTGTCAAGTACAAAACTACAAACATGACTCTCATACACAGGACATGCAAATTATCACCTTGTAGTCTAGAGTTTGTTTGTGATTATTATTGTTTTAAAAAGTAAAACAGTTTTATCACCATCGTTTCCCTTAAAGATTCACTTGGGTGCAAATATTTATGTTTGTAACTGTAGACATAAATGATTTATCTACTACAGGCATTTCTCTTTAATTTAAATGTGTTTAAATGATCACCCTCTTGTTTATTAGAAGCAGGCCTACAACATGCACTTGCTCTTGTTCAAGCCAGTGTACAAAATAGAGCAGCGCTGTGTGTGTTTGTGTGTGTCCGTATGTGAAACAAAGCAGTTGCCTCTTACCCACACGTTAGCTCAAGACTGACAGGAAAACTAAACATCATTCGTTCAACATCAGCATCTCACTTCTATCAGCGCATCACCATGACGACCAGCCATGCCGACCGCCTCTGTTGACACAGCGGCATAAATTCACAGAGGAGTACATGTTCTTCCGGCTATTGGCAGTCGCGTGTTATCCGCGGCTAATCAGACGGTAAAAAATGTGAACTGTGGGGCAGATTTTGTCGCCCTGTTCATTATTTTGGGAGGGAATTGATCTTGCTGTCAAACCACTGACATTGACATAATCTCATGGCATTTGTGTCCCTGCTATTGCACATAAAAATGCTTGGCTAACATTTAAAAATTTGTTCTTAAAAATAGGTTGTGTCAGGCATATAGGCTTAAGTGCACATTATGGTCTTGTTTTTTTTTTTAATAATGTATTTTTATATATTTATTTTTAAGATTGTTTTGTTTTTTGTTATGCTGGGCAGTAATTTACAAAATGAACATCAATTATATGTTTTTAATTTTGTTTGATCTACAAAAATAGTACAAAAGTGAACATTACAGGCTCTGTACAAATTTAGGGAGATGTCTGCAGAAATGACTGGAATGCAAAAGCTTTTGCACTTTGACCCAGTTCAGTCACGAACTGCCATTTGTGTCTCGTTCTTCTTCAATTAAGACTGGCCTCAGTCTAAGGGTTCAGCTAGAGCGATCACTGGCTCCTTTTATAGAAGTTCAATTAATATTTCAGTATCTGTGGGAGCCCTGGCACAGGCCGACCCGCTCGAATGTTCGCTTAATGGAAAATGCAGAGGACTAGAATACTAACCGTCCTACAGTACGCAGCAAGACGGGAGAAAAAGACAAACACAGGGCTTTTGGAGTGTAGCCACCTTGAGAAGAGGTGCATAAATCCTGCATGCGCCTTCCACCAATAACACAGACGCTTCCAGAGCGCCTTCTCGGAAATGAAACGAATCGTCTCCGATAAACAAGCCGACACAGGAAAAAATCCATTGTCCGTTCAGCCTGTGGCCCTGAGTTTTTATTAAATATTGATTTGATTTGTAAAAGGCCACACGCCGAGAGATTGAGCAAATGTCGCAAACTCCGCTTTGTTTTGTTTGAGCTCTAACAATCTGTTGAGTAGAAGATCTGATGTTTCGGGTTAGTGGCTTCAGTTAAAATCATCCGGTCTTCTGACCTTCTGAATGTGCAAATATCGTTTTAGTTGTGCATGTGGGAAATAACTGGAGACGGCTGACCAAACAAGACTGAGCAGAGTAAATCTTGGGTAATGTCAAGTAAATGTCTGAGACGTGACGCTTGAAGCAGGTCAATCAAAATCAAATCATGATCCACCAACTCTTGATGGAGTTCTGGTCGCCTGGCAACAGCTGTCCAGCATCATGTCAGGCTACAGCACCATATAACAGCTTTATGAAGATCTATTTTAAAAAGCTAGTGAAATGTCCAACAATAGGAAAAAGTTCAAATCCCCAAAAAGTGATAATGTACACACTCTTCAAAACAGACTTTACATGAGCTTCAAGTTTGTTGAAAAAGGTTATATAATCAATCTCTCCTGAAAAACACAAAAAATTATAAATCTAAGTGATGATTTTTTTCAAAAACATAAAAAAGGAACCATAGATATTGCGATAATATTGCTATCATGAATTCTCATGTAGTGGAAATCTGGTATTGTGACTCTCATAATGCACTGGGGTCTCCCAACACTTTCAAAAAATATGAATATGAGAGTTATTGGATTTCTAAAATTTGTTGTATTTTTGTCTATTTGCAATGCTTTATTAGGAGGATAAGTGGTTCATCCTTCAAAAATCATGTAGTTTTTTTTTTGTTCTCCAATAGTTTTGTGTTTTAAAATCAAAGTTAGTTTTTTTATTCACCTCAGAGCTGGTTGTTGTGGTTCATGACTTGAACTATTTGTGAGAATGAACGAGCAAAATACTTTCCAAAACCATACCCTTGAAAAACTCACCAACACAATGCTTTATTCCAGCCCATCTAACAGTAAAGCAACATTAAAATACCTGCAGGCGAGAACGATTTAAAAAAAAAAGAGAGAAAACAGTGTTAACAAGAATAGGGAAAGCTTTCCTCTCACAGATATTTCTGCAGCGTTGCCCTGCTACTGTAGAAGAAACCACACTGTTCCAACACAAGAAATATTAGCAGGAATCAATTAGCCTGCCATTACCGAGTAAAGTGGCCTTCAGTGATTCGTGTAATTATGACCCACAGCCAAACGCAGGAACCTTTCTCATCATTCTGCTTAATTGTATTTATTTAGAATAATCCATTCAGTGCTTTTAATTATGTGCTCTGGTTTACGAGGGAGATGAATAAATCATCGTTTGTCAGGGTTATTGTCTTGTATGCTGTTTTCTGCTTTTTGTCTCCATAGCCAAGCATCAGTTTCAAAATAAATAATATTGACTACATTTAATAAATGATTTTTGTAATATTAAAATGCTCCTGATTGGAAGGTTTTTTTGTCTTCATAAAGAATAAGTAATTGAAATATTTTCTTTATTTTTTGGTTTAGTTATTAAGCAAGTGCATAAAAATCGGTCTTGAAAACTCACTTTGTACTAAATTGTGATTCGCAGAGATAAGCTTTATAATAAGGATTTATAATTTGAGCTGTCTGGTACGATTTCCCGGAAATGCCAAGTTGACATCAGATTTGTGACCTGTGGAACACTTAACAAGAGAATTTAAAAATTTTCCAAACTTGTTTGGTCTTCGTATAAAGTCAGCTGTCGATGAGCGATAACAGCTGAGTCGAATGGCGGCCCTGATGACATCACAGACGTCCAAACAGCTTACGGCCCCATTGGCCGTAAGCGCAGAGAAGTCATCTCACTCTCCCGCGAGCATGTGCAAAACAGCTTCCCGATGCCAGATCCGTTTCAGCACGTTTGTAAATCTGACTTTTGATTTTATTGTACTTGAAGTATTGCTCGGTATGACCTCATCAAAACGCTATGAAGGTTTTCATGGTTGTACGTACAGATTATTTGTTCCCGTGCCACTTTTTCTCTCTTAAACGTATGTAACGTATTGCGTTTGGCTTTTTTGTTCCAGCCCCTTCGCTGGCCAAACAGCTTTTCTTTTTAACAGACTGATGGCCGAGACACTTGTAGCCAAGTTAAATAAACACCAGTGAATGTGAAGCAGGATTTGGCAGAGGGGGAGCGGATCGCTCTGTGAACGGGGGAATTTTTATGTTCCATTATGCTTGACAGTCTAGACGTTTTATAACATTGGATGGAATTCTGTTGGCCTTGAGTTTCTGCTGATGTCTCCCTTGAGCACTCTGTACATTTCTACTTCATCTAAAAAACGCATGCTTGTTGCATTTACACGGTGGTTGTATTTGATTCCCTCTCTGCGTTTGAATTTTAATAAAACACAAATACAAATAAGGTGAAACACTTGTCATTGGCATGGTTACACCAGTGTCATCCCGAACTAGTAAACTAATATAATGGAATAATAAAGGATGACTAAGGCGAAGATGTTCCCTTTTACCAGTTGTCCTAATTTTTACGTTTTATGTAACTCAGTGTTTGGTTACTAGATAGTACTACAACTTTCTCCCACATTCACAGGGAATGATTTTGGTCTGCTCTCTGTGGTTTGTTATATAGTTTGGGTTTATAATGAGCTGTTGATCTTGACTCTGCTGTTTACGAGCTGTTAACATCCAGCAATGATAGACTTAACTTACTGCATGTGGCTTAAAAACGGCTCCTTTTTGGTTTCATTAATGTCACTGTAAAAATTTGTTTTTTATTAATGATGTTTGCTAAAGTCAGCATCATTATTACTGTTGTGCAATCTTAAGAACCTGAGCCATAGCTGGACATCAGAATTTCAGAGGTTTGGAGTTGAATGCGATTTGGTCAAGTAAGAAACCATATAGAAATCATCCAGAACAATTTAGCAATCATATAGCAATGGCCTAAAACACCTTAAGATTATTGTAGTGGGTTTGGAGGTTTACTGTACTGGTTTACTGTATTAAACAATGTTTTAAAGATTTTTAGAATAATTTCTTAGGCTTTCACTGTTAATTACATTGCATTACACTTTACACTTTTAATTACACTTATTACAGCCATGCCTTTAAGACTTATGTAAACACCCTCTTCATATATTTTTTCGTTGTACTCTCAAAAATGTGACTTCTAATCCGTGTCATCTGCTTCCCCTGTGAGTTTTCCCCGTCTGAATCCACAGCACTGCTTCGGTTTGACTGAAATACGTTTGCTAATGAAACCGGATGTTTCTCTTGTACATGAAGTGATGCAACACAAAATAGCACAAAATCTCGCTCCTGCTGGGCCTGAGGCGTGAACCCTTGACCTTTCCTGCTCGCCGAAAGTCTTTGCATTTGCATTTTGACTTAAAGAGGAGGTCAGAGTCACGCCCTCCCCCAAACGCTTCCCGCTGGCCATACAGCAGGACCTTTTCTCACCGCTGCAGCATGTGAAACCAGGCGTCAGTGGTCTGGGGTTAATGCACCGGTGCATGGGCTTTGTCTCTGGATTAATGAAGAAGGTTTTTTCCCTGTTTCCAGACAGTGTGCCCCATAATCACCGCAGATGATCATCCAATCCCAACCTTTTGCCCATGTGTCACAACTCGTGAGGAAACTGCATCTTCATCTCACTTGTTAAATATGCATGACGTTAGATGACAGAAGAGAATGTCACTGATGATTAATGTGGATAAAAAATCAAACGAGGCAGCAGCAGGGTCATGTGACATTCAGAAGTGAATTAAATTCATTAATTTCTGAAATTCATAAATTCAATTAAGTTTGAATTGAGGTAGAAGAGGATGCAAAATTGTTATTAGAATTTAGGGAATGTTAATTCAAATTTGTGAAATTAAATACAAATTTATATAAATTTAACTGATATACTCTAAAAAAAATTTTGAGTTGTATCAACATAATTTAGACCAAAAGTTGAAATTGTCCCATATTTTACCCAAACAACTAAACATTTTTTAATATTACCTGTAAACCCATAAGCATGTTATCATGCACACATGGGTTGCTTCTAGTAACATTAGAAGATATTAATAATCAATGTTTAATAATCAATGGAAAAATAATCAATAACAATTAATGCCATGTTTAATTATATTTATTTGTGTTGTATTTTATATTCATCATTTTATAGCCCCTGTTGGAAGAACACCTTTCCATAATTTTCTGATTCATTAATATCAATTATCAATATGATCAATAGAGACATTGTGTAATGCTGTATGACAAAATGTGTTATATTTTTTGTTTTGGCATGATGTAACTTTTTACAAATGCTTCAAGATATTGAGAAATGTTAGAAAATCAATAGAAATATGTTACTCGAAAATAGTGAATTAATTTCTATGAATTTCTGTCACTCTTTTTTAAATCCCTAATTAACATTCAATAGATCAAAACCATTTTAGCTTAAACTCCCTCTTATCAATTGGAAAAGAATCATGAATTATTGCCAACCCTGCTAAGTAGAGACAAACAGAGAGTAGTATTTTAGCATAAGTGTGTGGTTTCATGTGTTTTGTGTGTATTTGTATGTGTTAGTGTGTGAACATGAAGATCAGAGGTGTCGTGAGTCAATCTGATGTAAAATATATAAACTCTAAGGCCCTCTAGTGTCAAACCAGCAGATCACAGGAAAGACTGGGATGCTCTTGACTCAAATTGAAGTTTAAAACTTGGCAAAGTCAACTTCACCCTTGACCCTTTTTCGTTTTAGCTGAATATAATTTATTAGAATATCAAGCTGTTTGAATAACGTTTCCTGCCTTTTTTTGTCGTCGTTGCAGTGTTGAGTATCCGCGGCGCCCAGGAGGAGGAGCCTCCAGATGCCCAGCTGATGCGATTGGACAACATGCTGCTGGCAGAGGGCGTGTCTGGGCCGGAGAAAGGGGGCGGGTCTGCTGCGGCCGCGGCTGCTGCGGCGGCGTCGGGTGGATTGGGAGCCGATAATTCAGCAGAACACTCTGATTACAGAGCGAAGCTCTCTCAGATCCGTCAGATCTATCACACAGAACTTGAGAAATATGAGCAGGTGAGTTACCTCAAGTGTCTTATAACCAGTATGCAAAAATTAAAATTCTTTTATTATTTACTTACCCTCATTCCAAACCTGTATGACAACCAAATTGTACGGACACAAAACCACCCTGCTATAAAATTTTTATTAGGAGTCATTATTCGTTAAAATCATCATCAATATCATCCTAAGCTACATTTATCAAAAATGATACAGTACCTCTTGTACTCACTCTCACTGTGTGCCGGACACACAGATCCATCTGTGATGATGTATGAATAAGATGAAGCAGAGGTGATGCACTGAAATGCATTCTGGGACAGAGCCAGGTGTCCTCTGTTTGTTTGTTCACTAAAGGACATTCATAGCTGTCATAGAGAACCACAAGCACTCCTGCTGCCCTAAAATCACCAACACACACGGACCACCCCACACAACACAAAACGCCCTTCATCATCCTCGCGTCGCTGTTGTTGCCGTCTCCCCGCGAGCCCTGTGTTTTGTGACACTCTCTCTTCCGTGCGCTGTGAGTAATGAGAGCTCTCACGCCAGCGAGGCCAACTCAAAATGAACTTCAGAGTATTAAAAGTATAACAACTCAATCAGCTCTCATTTTTATGCATGATAAATGGATTCTAGAGAGGCGTGTATGATGGGCGCCAGTTCAGAAGATGGATGAGTTTAAATGTTATTTTTATGGACTTCGGTATATTAGATCGTATAAAGATGTGAATCAAGATTTTAAGGGTTCCGCTGGTTTCTTTCTGTGTTTCCAGGCATGCAACGAGTTCACCACCCACGTGATGAACCTGTTAAGGGAGCAGTCTCGCACACGGCCCATCTCGCCCAAAGAGATCGAGCGCATGGTCAACATCATCCACCGCAAGTTCAGCTCCATCCAGATGCAGCTGAAACAGAGCACCTGCGAGGCCGTCATGATCCTGCGATCGCGTTTCCTCGACGCCAGGTACATGGATTTGTTTTGTGTGTTAAAGATCAAATCCATGCATAATCACCCCACTCATCTTCCTTTGAGCCCGTGCATGTAAACACACGCTTCTGCTGTGTATTCACCTCCACCCGAGAGCCGTCTCGGCCCCAGACCTGAGCTTTAAGGGCTCGTCCAAACCCACACACGCTACTGCATGTAGTCCATCCCTGTTTCAGTGTAATCGCTTGTTCTCTTCAAAACATGCCTGGGATTTGCATACATTTCCTGGAGGATAAATGACACGAGAGCTTCCACTCGGAGGCAAAACATTTAAATGAGCTTCATGTTTTCTCGCATCCATTCTTTCGCTCTTTGGAGCATGCTCAGTTCCAGCGCTTAATCCCCTCTCTGCCCGAGATCATGCCGGGCTCATTTGCATATTGTGAAGAGGGGTTTCGCGAAGGAAATCGGCTCAAACTCTGTTCCGGGCCTTCGGTGCCGCGTCTGTAAGCCCGTGAGATGAGCTCGCGGGATCTTAACCCGCAGATGAGTGATGCGAAGAGGAGGTCGCATTCATTGGCACCAAAAGCTCAATTTACTGTCATTTTAAAGCGTCTTTTCTGTGTGGGGTCTGCTTTACGGCTTGCTTTTAAAACAATGAACAGAATTTGTCTTTGCATGTTTAAATGATGTTGGCACATTACACAAATATTGTCTAAACATTTTGACACATAGGATTACAGTAGAAATTTTACAATCATTTTATATAAAAGCATGTATTTATTTATATTATTTTTAATAAATATTTGTATATAAATGATTGATTTTTTTTTCTTTTACATGAATAATATGTGTCGCTATATAGCTTGTATGTGTTCCTCTATCATATATGTATAAATGTGTGCACAAAAGTATAAATCATCATATTTTTGGCTTCTCTCTGCTCAGGAGAAAAAGACGAAACTTCAACAAACAAGCCACAGAAATCCTGAATGAATATTTTTACTCACATCTGAGTAACCCGTATCCCAGCGAGGAGGCCAAAGAGGAGCTGGCCAAGAAGTGCTCCATCACAGTCTCGCAGGTGAGATACTACAAACAAACCATTCAGTGTCAATCTACATGCCCTACATTAGAATTATTATATTTAAAAATACCTTGTTATTGAATTATTACAATTTTACATAGACCACCTAAACTGAGACCAAGTCCAGACCAAAACTCCTCAAATTCATCTAAAAGATGCACGTAACCCTAAAAAGTTATAATAAATATGACTAAAATGATTGCAGATGTGAATTCGATGTTTTCCTTTAGTTTCTGTGAGCAAACACACTAGCTTAAGATTTTTGCTTAAAAAAAAAAATTTGTCTATTGAACTCTATTGATTTTTTACATATAAGTTTCCTCATGCTGGGGTAAAAAGCGTTAATGCTCTTGTGATATTACATCAGATATGCAATCATATCTTGCATTTTGTGGGCATTTGTAATGATTCATTTTTAGCCAGCACAACAGTGTCAAACGAACTCAAGGAATGATGAATAAATTATTAATTGCATTTACAACAGGAAATTTTATATTAATTTGCATTAATGAATATATGCACTTGCCATTTAGTGACGATCCCTACAGTTGTGGTCATAACTGGTGTTAAAATAAAATCTTGAGACATCTTGAGCAAAACCAGACAAAGACCAAATGAACTGTGTGTTGAACGTAAAATGTATCAGTAATGCAAGTTAAACTTTGTATAACTCCACAGCAAAATTGACAGAAACAAAATCATTTGGAGCATGCCGCTAAATGCCTCGTAGCATTTTTCATCTACTTCCGTAAATGCATAATGCGCTCTAAAGTATTTAATAAATGTAACCGAAATGATTGTGTGATGCATTCGGCTCTGGTTTAGAGTCATGCTGGCAGGATGAGTGATGATTCGTGCGGTGTTTGTAATATAGAAACACCTTTAGCCTCTCGCGGGAACAGGAAGCTTAGCGACAGGATTGATTAGCTTTTCATCGTAATGGTGTTTATCATTAGCGTAGCGGCTCGTCTGCTGGTGTATTAGCGGTAATGGATGCAGTGTGTGTTGAGTGATTGCTGTCAGCGTTTACTGAGATCAGAGCCGACAGCACGGACACAGTGAGATTGTAAAAGACAATCGGGTTTTTCTGAGGGTTAAAACTGTGGCCTTGTGGGCGTCACTTGATATGTCATTGGCATTATGTTTGTTGGGTCAATGTGCTTTTTTACGGGTCATTAAAATGTCACTGGCTATATTTAAAATGGAGTGCTGGTTTATTGCTGCTTATATGCTTTGTTGTTTATTTATTTATATATTGATTTTTTTGATAGATGATTGTTTTATTTATAACTAAAAAAGTTACTGGTTGTAGCTTTAATAATATTTTTACCTGATAACTGTCGCTGCACATATTAAGCATACACATAAAAATGCACTATCCAAACTACAAATTTAAAAAGTATTTTAAAAATAGGATTTACATTAAAATTGTTATTGTTATGAAAATTGGTAAAATTTATTCTTCCATCAATATATAGTTTGAAAATGATGAAGTGAATAGTTAAATAGTGTTCCTCGGTTTAACAGGTTAAATTGTTACATACTAATTTTGCAACCCTAAACATATGCCTTGTACAACTGCCTTGAACGTACCCTTGTATTTTATTTGCTTGTTCATGATGTATAGCCAGCCTGATCTCACGGGGATTCGTACATATTTTACGAGTTGGCGAATTCATACGATGTAACTTGTACAAAGACACACGATTAGTAGGAAAAAAGCAACGATAAAGGCCCACCCCTAACCCTGCCACTAACCCTAACGTCACTGGGAGGAAGACAAATCATACTAAAACGTATAAGATCGTACAAATTCGTACGAATTAGCCAACTTGGCATAGCAATGCGTTGGCATAGCAATGCTTTTCTCGATGAAGCTAGATGTTGTTTTGGAAAATACATACCTTGATAATGCTTATGTGGGCAGGTGTCCAACTGGTTTGGAAACAAACGAATCCGATATAAGAAGAACATCGGAAAGTTCCAGGAAGAAGCCAACATGTACGCTGCCAGAACGGCCGTCAGTGCCGCAAATGTGTCTGCGCATGGCAGTCAGGCCAATTCCCCATCTACTCCAAACTCAGCAGGTAAGAAAATAAACCAGAACAGTCACAACCTCCAATATCCCAGTGCTGATTTACATAATATCTGATAAATGTCCCTGCACTAGTGTTAGCTCAGTATTAGCTATAACATTGCCCATATCTACGCTCAATACAATTGACATCAGCCCTTCAGCAGGCTTTCAATACTCTCAGCTGAATCTCTCCTGCTTAGTCTTTGTCTTCTTTATGGTCTGCTGGTACTTTATGCTCTGTAACGCACATATAACTCTGCATTTCTGCACTTTTGATTTTTTATATCTCATTCTCTGTGATGTCTGTATGGCTCTCCACTCTCCTCTCCTTCACTTCTTTTCTTCAACTCTACTTTCTCTTCCTCTCTTCTGATCTTTCAGGTTCTGCTGGCTCTTTTAACATGTCAAACTCTGGCGATTTATTTATGAGTGTTCAGTCTTTGAACGGGGACTCGTACCAGGGCTCTCAGGTGGGAGCCAATGTGCAGTCACAGGTATAGTGTTACAGAAACAGTAAAGTTCATATTTATTATATTAAATATGAGATATAAAATAGAAAGACATTCCATTAAGTTTTTCTTGTGTATTGGATGACCTCATCACAGTGCTATACTGTCTAGGTAGTTTTTGAAAGAGTCATAAAGTTAGGCTTTGTAATGCATTTTATTGTTTGCACATCATCATGGCATGTTTGTTTGTCTGTGATCACAATATTTCTGATGCAGATCATCTTTGACTTTGTGTTGTCTTGTTTCATCATGTTTACTTTGCGTCTCTTTGTGTTGTTTGTTTTCTTTTGACCTTGCTTTCTTCTTCGTCGAGCTGTCCGACCTTGCTTTGTTCGCACGCGTCGGTTCATCCGACCTTGCGTCTGCGCGTTCTGACCTTGCCGTGTTGTTTGGCGTTTCAGGTGGATACCCTTCGCCACGTTATCAGCCAGACAGGAGGATACAGTGACGGCCTCGCAGCAAACCAGATGTACAGTCCGCAGGGCATCAATGTAAGGCGAGAAAAAAACACTTCTTCTTGTTTTGCCCTCTACCAATTATTTCAAAGCCATAGGGCTGAGAATGCCACTTAGTGCGACTTGTCTGGGAACCGCGGTCACTTAGTTGATTGCCTGTGTGTTGCGAACGCCACGGGCGGCGCGCTGCCCGGCGAGACACGGACAGGAGTCTGGCTCCCTTGCGCCCGGCGTCTGTCTGAGCTCATCACGTCCAATCAGATCGGGCCCGGCACCTGCAGCCACGCGTCCCGCCGACGGGAGCGAGGGGAAAACAGGTGACGCTGGCTGCTAATGTACGACCCCTCACCGTGCCCCAAAGTCACCTGACCCTGATAATCACCCACAGGGCAGCACAGAATAAAAAACACTTTGCGGACAATCTCGCAGCCAAATTCTAAAAATAATGGCGTGCGCTCGTGGTAAAAGGACCTCGCGTGCGGTTTTTTGCTTTCAGAAGGGGACGGGGGATGGGAGGGGCGCTGCTGGCAACTTGGCGCAACAAGAAAATTCACAGCGACAAGCCGTATGGTAAAGGGGAAAATCAATACGACAGACACACAGAGAGCGAGTGTGGACTTGGGACAGCAATCCAAGCACATTGCTCAGATCACGTTCCCGCCGAGCTAATGGCCTTGACAGCAAGCTGGGAAGAGTACGAGCGGGAGGCGGGGGGGTCAGCGACAGTGTTGCCTTCCGTTCTGCTCCGCTTCAGCGACCGTATGCTAATGAGATCAAACGCACGGATGTATTCAAATCCTAGCCAATCGTGCCGTTTTTACTATGTTCATATGCAGGTCTGGAGCAGGGGATTGTAGGATTGACTTTGAGGCTTGAGAGTATTAACATACAGTATAGACAGAATGTCAAGTTTTGCCAATGTCAACATACCAATGAAACATTTAAAGTGTTGTTTTGAAGTAAATCAAATTTATTTAAATGATTGATTAAAATAATTTAATACATAATTAATAAATACTTTTACTTACATTAAATAAAAACACAGTAAAAACCACAATAAATTGCAAAAGACAATTAAAGCAAACATGTTAAATTACTCCAATGATTTATTGATTCAGTGATTTATTATATTTGGTTATGATTACAACCAATTTCTAAATTGGTAAATCTGGTAATATTAGACAACTTTTAAAAATGGTATTGCACAATTAAAAAAAATCCTAATCCAGTAATTAATAAATAATAGGTCTAGAATATCTTTTGGTCAAAATATACCTTGAATATAGTTTGTGGTTTTGTAACAAATTGGCAGATTTTATAGATACATTTAGAGGATTAAAGTTTATTCATTTATTCATTATAGTGCAAGTATATTAAATATTAGTTTATTTTATTAATGAGAAAATGTATTATTGTAGCATTAGTGGCACATTGTTTATGAAGTAAATATGAGATGCAGTTAATATAATACGTGGTAATTATTTATATTATGACGGCATTCAGAAACAAGACACAGTGAAACAAATTAGCTTTTTTGTCTTTGTGTTTTGATCTGAATGCTGGACTGAACAGACATGTTCACTCTCTCTCTCTCTCTCTCTCTCTCTCTCTCTCTCTCTCTCTCTCTCTCTCTCTCTCTCTCTCTCTCTCTCTCTCTCTCTCTCTCTCTCTCTCTCTCTCTCTCTCTCTCTCTCTCTCTCTCTCTCTCTCTCTCTCTCTCTCTCTCTCTCTCTCTCAGGCAAACGGTGGCTGGCAGGACCCCACGACTCCCTCCTCCGTCACCTCCCCAACAGAAGGACCCGGCAGTGTCCACTCCGACACCTCTAACTGATCCCCTCACCCAGCCCGCATCATCACCGCCCAGAACGGACAGCCTACAACAGCCAGACGAGACGCGCTTTAACAGTCAATTCATCACACATACACACGTTCTTCCCTTGAGTGTGTAAATGACTTTTAAAAACACAAACCTAAGTATCATCAGCCCTTTACATTACAGTCGTCATGCTACCTCTCAAACATTTCTAAAGAAATAGCGACAATAAACCAATCACGACAACGATAATAGGACGTTAAGTATAGACGGATAGTTCTATATCAACCCAGAATGATTATTTAATGCCTTTATCATCATTACATTATGTTTGAAACATTTTGCTATTTTACCATAGTGCCAAAGTACTTTTCTACATTAACACTCCTCAATAACATTACATAATCATTTTTCATTGATGTTTTTACCTTGAAATAACCTTTTTTAAAGCAGTTAATTAGGTTTATTCTGCCTTTGAATGAAAATAAACTAGTTAAATATTATTTGTCTAATAACCTTTCAACCCAAAAATTCTTTGGCTGACTACATTTAGGGGAAAATCATAATTTCCTAGTTGTACTGAGAAATTATTTTATAATACTGTATAAATAAATCCAAAAGACGTTTCAGGATAATAAATTGTTACTACATTTCAGATGTTTAATAAGACACACACGTCACAGCAAAGGTGTTGTCAATTCTAATGAGCTGTCTGATACATTCATCCACAAATATACAATTTTTTGATCCTGGACATGAATTTTATAATTTTTCATCACTGCACATTAGAATGCAATATAAAAGGCAATCACAAAAGTGAAGGAATCAAAAATGTGAATTCTTTTCCAGTTTTGTACCACGTAAGCCTGACCACTGGGCGATCTCGATACCAAAAACCGCAGACGTGTCCGTTCTTTACATTGTCCTCACTTTATTAACATTGTCCATGATGTAAATTGTATAATATTGTCGGCACTGGGAAGCGTTTCACAGGAACGGCCCGGTGCGTTAGACTCGAAACCAAAAATCCAGCTGCAGTTCTGTCTTGTTTCTTGATAAGAGAAGGAAAAAAAATGATGGCACACGTGCAGAAATCGTTTGGATATATTTTTGATGCCCTCCTGTTGTGAATAGGCAATTCTTGTTTTTTATTTCATATTCGGCTTGTTTACAGGGCAGCCATATATTTTATTTTCTCGCGAGCATAATGTGAATTAGCCCAAGAATGCGCGCTAGCTTCTATATGTAGATGTGCACCTTTAATCTTCCTTTGCTCTTTTGATAACAATCGCGTCAATATTCACGAAATGTGTGAAGGTAAACCAGCAACTGTGGGATTTGATCCATATTAAGAAAAACCATCAAAAACCATCAGGGCCACTTATTATTGCATTGCAGTTTAGACATTTTATAAACTGAAGGAACTAGACAATTGGCTGTTTTGTATCCTACATTTTGGACAATGCATGGGGTCATATACTGTCATCTGACCTCTAGATTGTCCAGTAATGTCTCAGAGATCCAAGCGTATACAGGGAAGAATCAGGTTCCCTTTGCTTATAATGTTTGTATCACTGCCTGCCCAGCAGCACCAGATCCAGAAAAGCCTCATGTAATGACGCTTTTAGTTTTGCATATAAAGCAGTTTGTAAAACATCAAATGTTTACTTTGTTGCATGTCTTTTGTTCTTTCAAATCCTGCAGTGTTTTTGAATGTTTTTTCTTTTTTTATATCAAGCGCAGAGACGTTCTCTTCTCACGTTTTAACTTTTAAGATCTCTGCATATGTACAAAAGGAACAACATGGAACAGCAAACTATTGTCTTTTTGATTCCAACTTGTTTTTGTGAAGAAAAACTAACAAGGTGTAGGTTTTTGGTCTCTTAATTTGTACTGGTAATGCATATTCTGAATAAATAGTTTCTTTTGTTGCAATACGTTCCTCTCTAGTGTCAGTTTTCATTATATCATGTGGTATTTTGGAATCATTATTCTTATTTATAGGAATACATTCATTAAAACATCGATTCGATTTATTATGCCAATAATATTTATTATGGTCAATAATTTAAATCTGCAGTTTTATAAAAAAAAAAATCCAGTTTAATGCTCCAATCTAAATGGCTTAATGCTTAAAGTAAAAGTGGATCTTGTAATTAGACATTTTATTGTACAAAAAATGTAACAGTAACAGTAAATGTTAGTATTTGAATTGGACAAAAAGTAACCATAAAGTAGTCTGGTTCTAATATTAACCAATGTAAAATACCAGTATTGTTAATAAAATGAAAAATAATTGAAGCTAATAAAGTCAATATACTTTATATTGACTATATACATACTATATCATCAATATACTTTATATTCTCAATGTTTACTGTAAACAACACTGCAACAAAGTATGTAATGCCATTTTAAAAAAATGAGACAAAGAGGATGGACTGTATTTTTCTCAGATGAAAGTGAAGATATAGATGATTTGGTGCTGATGCTGCACATTGTGCTGGTGATCTTCCTCGTGTCATTTTGGATAAAAGCTTTTGGATAAATTGTAACTTTTACACTTTTCTCATGGGTTGCAACATATTTTTAGCTTGTGGCTTGAGCTGTTTCAATAAATCTATGATACAGATAAAAGATATCAGTGCCATTATGACATTTTACAAACATGCAGAATGTTTACATTTCAAACATTATATATCTAAAATATAAATTTACATATAATCAAATTACAAGTACATTTACTTCAACTTATTATTTTAAATATTGCTGTAACTTATAAAAAAAGTTTAAATTGATGATTGATGAAAAACATATGTCATCATGACTTAATTAATCACATTTTTTACTGTAGTTGAAATCTTTAAAGTTTATCAGTAGCCTTTTATATGACAAATTTTACTAAATCAATGTAGTAAAACAGTACACAAAACAAATACTGTATGGAGTAGCTGATGTTCAATGCAGCCCATGTTTGGATTATTCCACCGTCTGTCTCTGTGGAGATGAAAGACTCTGGTGGTTAAATGTGCTCTGATATTTCTGCAGCTCCTTCAGTCTATTCTTCACCGGCTGCACTTTATAAATAAATGAGCTCTCAGAAGAAAGCGTTCTCACTCTATCTGCTGCTTCAGGATGGTCTTCTGAAAGGTCAGAAGCTGAGGGACTGTTGTCTGGAAAACAAATTAAGAGAGGAAGATGAATACAAAGCAAAGTGCCACACATTTATTGATGGCCACCATTTAGAGGATCTTTGTAGTTCATTTTTCACTCGCCACGAGCGAGACCTTATTCTGAAATTTAATTCAGAGCAGGAACCTTTAGATGAAGTCAGAATGCAGGATGGCTTGGGAATATGATCAGATTGACGTTATTTTAACAGGTTATTGTTTTATGGTTATTTTCCTGTGACACAATTGAATATCTATAATTACATTTGAAGGAATGCATAATGCATTAAATGAATTATCAGTTGGTCTCATAAATATTATAATACAATGCATTATAATACAATGTTTGAAGATGAAAGTGCTTTAAAACACATTATCACACCTAACAATTTTAAGATTTATTTTATTATGAAATTTAAGAAAGTTAAAAAAACGAAATATAAATGAAACCAAGACATAGGAATAGATTTATTCTAATATTAAAGATTTAAATTTCAGTATAAAGACGCCTGATTGTTAAACAATACGTGTATTTATTTCCTTGACAGTGACCCACTTAAGAGGCTTTTTAATAATCGAGATTTATCACATTTATCACTAGAGAAAAATCTAAGTTACACACAAGCTCACAGACACAATTCACATACAGTACACATAAGTTCTCTAGTGCGAAATGACATCTTTAACAAAGTCTGCCTCCACCAAAAACACGTACCATTTCTGAACACAGAATTTGAAAAATGTCCCTTTATGATGCATTTGTCTCATAAAAACAATGCAAAGCCATCACTGCACATCATCACCTTTTGCATAATGCACATATCAATATACAATGCACACAAGCCCTCCCCTGCGTGATGGCCTGAGAGCCAGAGGGGCGGATGGGAAACATCTCTCAGGTCTGCAGGGTAGGAATTAAAAGCCAGAGCTGATAGTGAGAGTCTTTGTTCCTGTGCTGGGATTATGGAAAGGGATATCTCATGTGACTACACTGAACATGATCCCTGTCTTATCTCCTTTTGTCTATAGTAAGCAAAGAAATCTAAAGTGTTCTTCACGAGAGGTTTATTATATTGACACGTCGTGAATTCTGCATAGCCACGGGGACTTAAACTCCTTCAAAAGAAGAACATAACGTTCTTTCTTAATGCCTCTGGTTATATTGTGATATCGCCCTGTTGGACAAAGCAATACACCATTATAGCTTCCATTAAGACCAGTAGGTACAACTCCCATTAAATCCATTAGAATGATGGTTTCTGCTGTTTTTAACAAGGAAGTGTTGTTAATAAAGAACAAATTAGGTTTGATGTCGGTGTTGATCCTCTGCTATAATTTAAGAGGACACACGTAACAGGGCCGATGGATTTGTTAAGCACCGTCGCCTCCACCAGTGCGCCTCTGGGGTGCGTTTGCACCCACAGAGAGATAATAAATTCCCTTGATCTGTCTCAGACACCAACTTTTCCCGAAAGAGACGCGCTCGTCTCCATTTGAGGAAGATCCACGCGCGGTGTCACTCACGCGTTTCATGTTGATCAAACCGTAAACTGCTCACGCGCTGAACTTTCGCGACGTGGGTGTCGGAAGTTAAACAGCGCTGCTCGCTGATATTTGCCTAAAGCGTCTCGTGTTAATGAATCAGACGTGCGCTTTTGCATTGTGAGAGGAGATCTTTGAAAATCACGCCCGGAGACAAACAAGAAACTTATCTGTTTGAAACAAACTGCGGAAGTGATGCGAGGGTGGCGCGTGCTCTGTTGTTGCGGATGAGATCGAGGTGCGTTTTAAAGAGCGTGTCGGATTGTTCTGGAGGGGAATTAAGCAAAGCTTTCTTTCTGTCATTCTTGTCAGACAATTACTGTCATGCGATAAAATAAGGAGAGGAAGATGAAGTGTGTTCTAGGGATTAAAATGTATCGCATCTACTTACGGCAGTACAAAGCTGTTTTCAGTTTGTATTGTTGGGTCAGGGGAAGTTTATTTGTTTCGTAGGTTAACATAGAAGGAGTAAATGGTTAGTTTTTGTTGTTATCTTTGTCTCAGTGTGTAGTAAGTCATTTTTGACCTTGTGGGGACATTTTTTGTCCCCATGAGGAAAACAGCTTGTAAATCATACTAAGTGATGTTTCTTTAAAAATGTGAAAACGCAGAAAGGTATAAGGGAGGTTTAGGGGTAGGGTGAGGGTTACCATACAATATACAGCTTGTACAGTAGGCCTATAAAATCATTATATCTTTGGAAAGTGCCCATAAAACATGACTATACAGTTTTAGCTAAAGGGCCAAATGTCCTAACATATTGAAATATCATGACAACCAAGTTGTGAAGAGATTAAAAAGATTTTTTATTAACTAAGTCTAATGTCATTCATATATTTCTGTGAGGTCTAGAGTTGGGAAAAGAAAATACCATTAGTCTGATATAAAATCAATGAAAGCCATGAAATGACGGGACTAATATAGTGAAACAAATATGTGTGTGGGACAAATTTGTACCCAAAAGTGAGAGAAAACCTGACAAATGTCCTCATTTTTAAACATACATAAAAATAAAGTAAAGTTTTTCCAAAATAGTAAAGTAAGTTTTTTTAGGGTTAGAGTTAGATTATATTTACTGTATATTAGTCTATGGAATGCCCTCATTTACAGTAGATATAGTAAATGTGTGTGTGTATGTTTGTGTGTGTGTGTAGAGTCGGTCATCTGGTGAGCTCCATAGTTCTTTGTAACTGCCGAGTTTTCAGAAGGACTCACGTCTGAGACTCAGATGAGACTCAAGGCGGGAGGCGGCTGTCATGTTGAGAGTCTTTGTCGTCTTGAACACAAATCTGTTTACAGCCTTAAACCAAAAGACCCCAGCAATGCTGTGACCACAAAACTCTAATTTACTGACATCATTTTTTAAATCACAGAGAATCCATGAATCCATTTCAGATGTTTCGGATACACTTTTTAAAATTACACAGACATTACATTTTCTGTTCTACATTACATTAGTGTACTTTTACGCACATGTTAATCATGTGATATAATGGCACTTTCACTTAAAAGACTTATTTACAATCACTTCAAATAATATTAAAATTTGTGTTTTTTTAATTGCTTCTCAACAAGAATGTTTTTTTTTACTCTTTAGAAAATGTTTGCATTATGTATTTCTAGATTGGTGAATGTATGAAACCCAAATTAGTTATTTCCTGGCTAGTATTTCCTCATATGCATTCATTAACACTCACAAAACACAAAAGGGAGCTGAATTTTATGTGCAAATGTAGGAATGTGATTAAATTCAGAAATCCTCAGAGAAGATTCGTGTGTCTTCTTCCTGACGTGCTAATTGGACGCTTGAAGAATTAGAAAGAGTCCCAATCCCCTTTCATTCTCACTTTTAGATTGATCATTAAACACCCCCAGCATGTGAGGTGAAACTGAATATGTGTGATTTCATGGGATCAGTGAGATGGGCTGTAAAGTTCATATGTGATGAACTGGTTATGGCGTTGACTGAGTATCTGAGGTATAATCGTCAGTAGGTTACACCTGATAAGTTAATTGATACGGGATGCCAAAAGTAGTAATAGATCAGTAGATCGATCTTACCATTTTTCTGAATGGCTAAAACACCAAAGCCGAAACTCATTTGTCAAATTAGATTTTTGTCAAATTTTATTATGATATTATATTTTTTAAATAAAATAAAAATATTACAATTAATTAATAATACAATTAATTAATAATGAAAAATAATGTATTTAGTCCAAATATTCTCATTGAGATTAAGAAAAGTTGTTATAGATTTGTGACAACAGTGTGCAGCAACAAATTTTAAGCGTACTGTATGTTGTGACCTTTTTTATTAAAAGCTGATACAGACACTTACAGTCTTGTAAACTTTGGTTTGTATGCTAATGATTCATAATGTATCCAATATCGATTATAGTATTTGTCCCATAAAATTGATGGTTGTTGTTATGGAAGCTGTAATGTTGAAAAGTCACCAACAGAGCATGAATGACATCTGGTGGCCTTAAAGTAATAGCTCACCCAAAAAATTCACATACATATTCACTGAACATCTGACATTTTCATTTTGAACTAAAGATTAAAATTTGATGCTTAAATTAATTATTAAATTATTTGTGCACAACTGAAGAAAGGAAGTTAAATACCTCTTGGAAGGCATGTGGTAGATTGTTTTAATTTTCAGGTTAAAGAAAATGCATTACAGACAGATTTTTTAACCAAACAAGTTTATTATAAACAGACAAAAGCATTTGCATTTGCTTTCTACAATGCCATACAAATAATCATTACAAAATGCACCATTGATGCCAGAAGGTCATCGATTGTATGGATGCATAGATGCAGACTTGATGTTTGTCTTGATGTTACTGGGCATTTTTCCTATTGACAGAAAAGGAAACAGTATTAATGCCAAATGATGACATAACTAACATAAAAGTCTTTTAGCAAGCTTTACAGGATATAAACGTGGTACCTGGTTGTCCTGGCTGCTGTTGAGTAACCTGTCCCCCCATGCCTGGCTGATGGCCCGAGGTCCCAGCGATAGTGACCTGCTGCAGTGTGGGACCTGCTGACATCATCGCCTGTCCAGGGTGACCAGGGGCGACCGCACCTGGTGGTCTGCACTTTGACAGACCCTTTCCAAACCCCACTGCTGCCACAAGTGCATTAGTATCAGCTGGATTGAAGGATGGCTTGTTTTGTCGTAATGCTGAACAAAAGAAAATTTTTTAAATCTCTTTGCACTCATGAAAATCTGGTTAATATGTCATGAAATAGTAAAACGTACCTGAAGTTTCAGAGTCTCTGTCATCGCGAGGGTTGTTTAGCTTCTCCAAAAGGTTTGAGCAAAGTTTATTTAATGCTTGAATCTGTTTCTAAAAAGCAAAAATTGAATCAATGAAATTCAATACTCCAACTCAATAAAATATATAAAATGTGATTAATGCTTACCTGTGCAACCTCAGGTCCGATCCTGGCCGCCTCCACACTCAGCTGTTTCTCCTGTTCCTCAACTTCTGGGTCGGGTTTGGTCCTCAGATGGTCTGGCACAATCTCATGGCTAAACACCGGAACTCGCTGCTCCGTCAGTTTCTGGATTATGAATACAACCAAAACAATCAAGTTGCATTGTACCGTTGTATTATAGTGCACCGATCAGTAAACATACAATCAAAATCAACCCTATTTACACTGTGCATATTCCTCTGCTTACGGTGCATGATCAGTACACATTATTAAAACATGTTTCTCTTTGTAATATTTCATCACAATATCCAAGGCTGTGTTTGCTATTGCACATCTAATACTCTTTACAATACTCTATGATTGACTAATCTCTATTGAAAACACTCACAGCCAACTCTTCATCTCGATCAGGAGATAACAGCAGTGGGATTGCGACCAGTGATTTGTAGGATGGGGTCTTTTCATTTCTTAAAAGTTTGTTGATGGTGTTTAACTGCCCAGACAGAAGGGCAAAATTATCCAGCACGGATGGCCTGGAGTAAAAACATCAGTGTTAAAACAGTAACATATACTATGTGTGGGGTTTATAAGAGGGGGTTGTTAGTCTCTACTCACCACGTCAATCTGTCACATTCATTCTCCAATTTATAGATGAAACTCTGCAGGGCACCTTTCAGATGAGCCACGCGAGCGATCAGAGACTCTACAGACGCTTCCAACTGCTTCTCCTCTCGCTGCTGTTAAAATAAAACACAAACAGATAATCCTTTAGATTTTATATTAAGATAATAATAAATGACTCATGTCTCTTGTGTAGATCTCTATGGTTAGCATGTTAGCACTCTTCATTATGAGCAACAAACGATTTTAAATAGCGCTGTTCTCCAAATAGCGCTCGACTTCAGTTAAAAAATATATGACTATCGAAATCCAAACCAGCTGGAGGAGGAAGTGTTAAATTTTACCTGCATTTTACAGCCTCCAGATAAACAGCACAACAATGAGCACAAACCAGAAGTAAACAAACGTTTGCGGCACTAAATAAAGTCCGATTGACAACACGCGCAGAAAAGAAACGATCCCACATTTACTGCTCGCATCACGGGGGCAGCAAGTTTGTTTCCGCTTTATATGTAAAATATTTTAATACATAGCATCCATAAGGGATAAATAAAACAAGTAGTTTGTATTTTATTATGAGGAGGAAGCGACTACGATTTTAGTCAGATTATATTTGTTTAAACCATTTTAACTGATTTATATATTAATATTTTGTAAGTAGGAAATCAAGATTTGAGAAGCTTTTAAAGCTTTATAAAAAGATTTTATTACAAGAAATTATTATATTCCCATGTAGTTCTGATTAATCTGTCTACTTAAACATGGAACTAATCAAAAAGGTTTAAGATTAACAATACACGAGGCAAGACGAGACAATTTATGACTTCAAAGCAAAAGAAAATGTGTTTATATGTTGAGAATATATGTAATTAAAATATTTTTTATAAAATGCAAGATAAATTTAGGACTATTGGTTTTAGACTTTTGGACTTAAATGTATGTATGTACTGTATATAGTACATCTAATTACAGGTTTTTATTTATTATATACATGTATACATATATTTATGAAACAGAAAACATATTTAGATTATTCTACGTGCAGGACAATTAATAAAACATAAATACTCTGTATAGCCTATTTGTTAGACGAGGGCTTATATTTTGAAATCGTGTACCGGAAGAGAAGCAATGCAGTCAAAAGGACTGCAGTTTACAGCACTGTTGAGTTTACAGAAATTAACAGAAACCTTGTAAAACTCAAAAACAAGAAGCCAGTGATGAGAAGAACGGCATGGCAGAAAGACAGGACAATGAGGTGAATTAAACACTTATTTTCACTGCGTTTGTTTGTTCTAGACAGTTTCCTGCACGGACTTGTTTACAGGTTCAGAAACAGGACAAATAAACAGACCAGGAGAAAAACAAATTAGGAGAAACAAGAGACTTTTACGTAAACAAGACACGTTTCTTCCCGCTTCATCTGTTAAATTCGAAATATCTGTGAAAAGTGTAACGCAAGGGTTTATAATGAAAGAAAATCAGTTTAATGCAGTTCTTCTGTCATGTGTTTGCAGCCCCTCCCTCAGATAAAAACAACAGCATGCTGTTCTTCACTGGCTGGACATGTGGACACACTGCATGCATTTAATAATGTGTGAAGTTATACTGAAATTGTTTTGTGGTTATAAACTCTAGGCACTGCTGTGTCATGCTGTTTGAACTTCAGAGAGTTTATGAAAATAATGGTCTGCTGGCTTTAAAAGGATTGCAATGGTCATTCAATGTTTGTTTATCAAATGCACAACAATACAGAATGCAGGAGTAAATACTGGCAATGGACAGTCATAAATCACAAGCTAAAAGCCTCATCTGCCTACATACTGCAGAATGCACTGCAATATGTAGAAACATTGTGGAGTGATGCTGATTTTTACGGTGGTAGTCACACTAGTAAATGTTTACAAAGGAATTTGTACACTTATCTATCTGTCTGTGTCAAAGCTGTAACATTTCTGAGGCTCCAACTGTTATCTACTTACAACAATATCTCTTTTTTTAAAACGTTTACAGTACACTAGATTGACAGTTGATGTGTCTGAAGCTGTTTGTCTTTCTGCGATAGTTTATATCAGATTTGTATGCCAGTTCGTCTACCATATCTAACTGTTCGCACAAGAATATCTCTTTAATATTTTCAAAAGGTTATAGTAAACCAGTTTGCCCATTACTCTTTGTGTTATTTTACATGTTTTAATTCATTTGTAAAATATGTGTTGAGACTGAATTTTCCTGACTGTTTCTTTGTTCAGGTGGAGGAGGCAGAGCAGGTGTATCTGCTGATGAAAGAGCAGTACAGGATATCACGCAGTGTCCGTCTGTCCTGGTTCCTCAGCAGATTAAATCAGATCATCCGGCCCAGTTCACTGTCTGAGCTGGTAAGAAAAATGGTCTAATCTGGACTATAAATTTACTGAAATGGGTGGGCAATTGAGATAAACATGAAACCCTGAAATTAAATGATTAGGGGTGTAAAGATACACACCGTTAAGGATTTATGTTTACAATTTACAGTGTATAAATTAATATATATATAAAATATAACTTACAATATTTTAAGCAAAACCTAGAAAAGGAATTTAGAAACTGAAATTCAAATAACAGATTTGTTTTCAAAATAGTAATAGTATTGTCACGATATGTTGTGATATCATATTCCGAGATGATATTTTTGTGGTTTGTGCTCAGCTAAAGTCAGAGAATGAGTTGGATGTTCTGAGTGTCCTCCCGAAAGGATGGCAGCCCGATTCTCCCCCCTCGTTCTGCACATGTTTGCTGGTTCCCTCCACACGTGTGACCTTCCTGGCTCGCCGGTACCGCTTTGTCATCCAGCTGGACCTGAGTCCCTCTACCGGGATTGTGGTAACTGAAATTAATCATCACATGCAGTGAATTGTCTGTGTTTAAAACACTGTCTGTCAGTGGGTTTTTATTAAAAACGCCATTGATTGTAATAGTCCATGCTATGTGCATGTTCACATTTACACCTGAACAGTCACTGTTAAATACTAACTTTTGGTATCTAACTTTTAGGGGTTACTTTTTTGTGGCTCTTTGTATGGTATGTATTGCTGAAAAAGGTGTCTTTCTCCAGGATGATAGCACAGGAGAGATGATCTTTGATGAAGTCTTCCACGCTCTGTCTCGCTGTTTGGCTGGACTGGCAAAACCCTTTATAGTTCCAGGAACTGAGCATGTGTTTAAGCCAGAGATCTTCATCACCATTCTAGCCTATTCCTCCATCATTGGGCTTAGCTCTCACCAGGTCTGTAGTTTATTGTAGGATATTGCGTGTTCTGTATTCCTGATAGCTGTTGTAATAACTAATGTTAATGGATGGACATTATTTTACAGTGTTATCCGTAAATGAAAGAAAAACTATGTAACTTATTATTGTGATTGGTAGTATCTGATGTGTTCTGGTTCATCAGGTGCTGGTTCAGGGATGTCAGCTGGGCTCCATGGATCTGGAAAAGTTCCTGCAACAGATCTACCAGCAGCTGAGAGCAATAGAGAGCAACATCGCTGAGGTTCTTCAACAGCAGCAGAATCAGGCAAGAGCAGCTTATTTCTGTGCTCATCTGCTGATCTTCTCTCTGATTCTCGCAGCTAATGACTCATGATTGATAATTTGCATATTCACACCAGTAAGCATTTTGTCTGAAATCTATAAATTTTTTGGTAAAAAAATAAATATAAAAATAAACAGGTACTTAAAAAGTCAGTGTTCATACCGTCTCTGTATAATAACTTATAGATTGACCTATCATATTTCTCTGGAAATGTTTGACATCATGTGACTTCAACTCATGTAGACCTACAGTATGTACAGTAACCTGCAATTATTTTAACAGAGATGGCGATATAAAGGCAAGGTGTTTTTCTCTCTTCCATTCAGTTCTCTGCCAATTCTCGAAACAGCAAAATAATAAACGACATGTAGAGCAGAAGTTTAAACACTCTTTATGTTTGTTCTTCAGTTAAGTGGATCTATGTGTCAGTCCTTTACTAATGATGCTGTGGAGGAGTCATCTCAGAGAAAGCTGGCGGTTACCATGGTAACAGCGGATGTTGGGCTGGTCAGCATGGTGAGGCAGGGGATTCTAGCGTTACAACTTCTGCCTCCAAACTCTGGTGCAGGTCAGTGCATCCACACCTGTACTAATGCCTCACTAAGTAAGATAAAACAATAACAGATAATAATTGAAGGTTTTATTCATTTGAAACATTTCAACATTCGCAACAATAAAATAAAACTGTAAATGATCATTTTTGCATCTTCACAGACTGTAAAAATCAGCGTAGCAATAATCAATCAGTAATCTATTGTTTTATGTTGGTGTGCAGGTATAATAATCATTACAGACGGAGTGACAAGTGTTCCTGATGTAGCAGTATGTGAAACTCTACTGAACCAGTTGAGAAGTGGAACTATCGCTTGTTCCTTTGTCCAGGTTCTGTTTGACTCCATAATATTATTAATGTTGTGTCATGTATGTGTAATGTAGCATTACTTGGATGTGATTTATTTTTTTAATACAAATTTTCTTCAGGTGGGCGGGGCATATTCATACAACTGTAGTTTTGGCTACATCCCCAACGTAGAGCTAATGAAGTTCATCTCTATGGCAACCTTTGGTTCATACCTGTCCACATGTCCAGAACCCGAATCTACAGGCCAAGAGATGAACGCCTATCACCGGGGCTTCCTCACATACTCCTTCCTCAGGACGGGCGAGTCCATGAATCCAGAGTATTACTGCTGTAAGCTCGACACTTAACCATGTTTCTGTTGTCTGGGCAGTAAAACTACAGACCAGATTTACAGAAGTCTTAAATGTTTAGAAACATCTTTAAAATGTACAAATGGAGTTCTTCTCAAAAAACTTTGTTGCATTAGCAAGGGTTTCATAAATGATCATATATTATGGTCAAAGGTCAGTTCTCTAATGGTCATATGATCCTCAGACAGCCTTTCACAACTAAAACTGACTGTATTTTCGTATATTCAGCTCTTGTTGGATATACTACCATTTAATATTCTGTATTTTTCTTCTGATTTATTTTTCTGTTTATTGCGTATATTAACGTTATAAGTGATATAATAACGCACTGTAGTAAGTGATCTATAATTTCTGTGTTCAGTCTCTCAGCACAGGCTGTTAAATGAGCACCTGGTGTCGGCCAGCGGAAACCCCGCGTTAGTCATGCGCAGGAAGAAACACACAGAAAAGGAAGTTCACGCAGATTTGATCAGTGTGCTGTCTGTCAGACTGAGAGAGGGATACACCATCCGAGAGGTTAACATCACTAAAGGTATGCTAACATCAGGACTGTGGTGCCAATAAATACAAACGATCTAGACAATGGTCTTTCTAAATCTCTCTCGCTCTCTAAAGGAGGAGCTCAGCTGGAGGTGAAGCTGGTTCTCCTCTGGAAGCACAACATGCGTATCGAGTACCTCGCTGTGGCGCCCTGGCCCCTGGACCCGAACAAACGAGTCACCTGGATGGAAGTGACCATGGAGGGCAGCTACGACATCCTGCATGACATCAGCTGTACCATGCGAAAGCCAATCACAAGCCCCTACCGCACGTCAGTCATACGGCGCTTCTGGAACACTCTGCAGAGGTCAGATCTTTGAAGATCTGCTTTACCACCTTCTTCCACTGCTGACATTTTAGTTTTAATGAATCTGTTTTATGCATTCTTTCTCTTGAACAGCATCAATCAGACAGACCAGATGCTTGTGCACCTGCAGTCATTTAATTCCATACCTGAGCATTACACTATTCCTGAAAGCACAAAAAATGGAGTGCCTCTCTTTTACATCCCACCTGGATCAACCACACCGGTGAGTTCACACAAACCAAGTAGTGCATCTTGCCAGAACTGCAACTGAACTGTGCAGTGATGCAGGGCTTAAAATCTGGGCATTTTAAAATCTCAAGAATTATGATTCTTTAGAGAATTAAAAGAGGATGACAATAACAGCTTGTTAACTGTGCTCCTGCTTTCCTTTAGGTCCTCTCCCTCCAGCACAGTGGCTCTAAAGACTCCAGCCAATCACAGTTCGCCTCCTACTGGAAGCCCATCCTGTCCATGGACGCCAACTTCTGGCAGCGCTGGCTGCACATGCATCGCATTGCCATCATTCTGGAACATGACATGTGAGTCCACATGCCTGGATCGGCCAGCAAGATCACATTCCTCTGTGCTGACCCTTTAATGCAGATTTAATCCACCACTGGGGGCTTTTTCTTTATTATGTAGTCCAAAATCTGTCATGTGAAATCTTAGTTTAGTTATAAAAGAAACTAAATGCATAATTATGTTGTTGTCCACAAAACTAATTTAAAACTTATGAATAGTTTTACTTGTGAAACACTTTGGTTAAGTGACCCTGAACCTTTGAACAGTACTGAGTGTTTCAGAGCAAACTCAATGTGCATTGTAAACATTATAAACTTTTGTTTCTGTTTAGCCCCGTCCCAAAGCATGTGCACAATGCTGGCAGTAATGGTCGATTCAGTACCATCCAGTGCAGGATCTCACATTCTGCCCTCACCTCACTCCTGAGAGACTGGAGCAGTTTCGTCCTGGTTGAGGGCTATTCATATGTCAAACTCATATACAGGTACTTCACATTTAATTCACTATATTTCACTTACTGTTTTAGTTTTACAGTGTTTTAATCAGGATTATTCCCACAGTGGCTCAGAATTTTCACCTGTCTCTTTCTACGTGGTGCGTCTGATCTCTAAAACTCCATGCATGGTGCTACGATTGGGTTTCCCGATAGGAACTCTGGCCCACACCAGGAACAAGGTATGTTTCTATTCAGATTTCTTGTCCTAAATGATTTCCCAGTTCACTTTCAAAGTTCCTGTGGTGGTCTTTTCAATTATTTCTGTTTAAAGATTGTGGATGAACTTCGAGAGCAGATTCTACGCCTGCGGTTTCCCCATCGAATCCAGAATAAAGAGGCCACACCAAAGACCAAACGGAAGATTCTGGGTAACGCATCGCCCTCAAAATCCCCACCTCTTCCTGTCCCAAAACCCGCACTGTCTGACCGGCCATGTGTGGTGCTGGTTAACAAACCTCTTGAAAAACTACTTATCAGGTGTGTGATATAAACATAAAACAATTATATACCCTGTTTACTTTTTGAATACACATTCTTGATCTTATTGTTTACAAACTATATTAAATTGCATCCCCCTGCGTGGACAGCGCTCCAGACACATATACAGCGCAACTGCGCATGGCGACGCGAGTTCGAATCCCGGCTCTGGCGTCATTTCCAAGACTGCTACCCTCTCTCTCCCCTCCCAATTCACTTCCTGTCTATCTACACTTTCCTGTCTGAAAAAAATGAGATTGAAAAAATTTCATCCCTAATCTTTTGCATACCCCGTTTCTCTTATTTTCATATCACAATGCATGATTTATGATGCGCGTTTCCCATCAGCTTTGTTTAGTTCTCGTCTGATCTCTGTAACTCAAAAGTTTTGATGTTTAAAAAAACATTTCGTTCTAACCTCTGCTGACCTGTTGCAGGTACGAGAAGCTGCCATCTGATTTCCGCATGCCGTTCATCTTAAACATGGAGCCGTTTGCCCAGCCGTGCAACATGGGCATCCCTCTCAGCATGGCCTCCAGCCGAACCGCGTCCTCCACTGTGGCATCGCTCTCCAGATACTTCCTGCACCAGCGCTGGGTTTGGGCCGTACAGAACGGGCCGGGGACCGCTGTTTCTCTGCACGCTGTGGCGCATATCCTCTCCATGCTCTCTGAGTAAGCTTACGACACGGTTATCTTTTGTTATTTTTGTCACTGTGAGTGGTTTGATGGGGAGGTTCTGAGGATCCATGACCATTTTTGCCACATAACTCAAGGTGAACTGACGTTTCCAGCCATTCAATGATCATTTACTGCCGTTTACACAGGATTCGTCTCTCCGAGGGCTTTCATTTCGCAGCCAGTGGTGAGGGTATTGTCAACATGGTGATCGAACTGCCAGTACAGGTGAAATCACACATCCGTCTAAATGAGGACATTCCATAGACTTCTATTGTTTTAAACACAGCAGATAAAATCATCTGCCAGATGCATTAATGTAATTGAATTGCTCAGTTTTAGCATTTTGTTTGTTGATGAATTGCAACATTTGTCTAACATTTGGTCAACGTGTATGTCCAGAGTGCATCTGGTTTGGACAAGGAACAGCACACGTGTATAGTGCAGTACATCCTGTTTCCACCTCATTCTACTTCCACCAAGGACAGGTAATGGGGTCAAATCTTAATTTACTTATAAAGATGAAAATGCGCTCAAAACGGCAGTCTAAGTCAATATGGACAATACTAAAGCAAAATAACAGAAATAACAGAGCTACGGGCACTAACCCAATTTTTCAAAAATTCTACGCTTTTGGCTTGGTGGCTTTCCACACCGTAAATCTGACTGAATCCAGACGATTAAGCATTTTATAGTCTCCACTTTGGGCTTCTGTATAAATTTATGACCATCTGGATGTAAATGTGCTCCCCCTCCATTTGTAAATGAGATTTCATGATTTCAGTTATAATACTTCTCAATGGTCTGCTTGCAATTACCCTTTTATAATTCATGGTTGTAATTGAAGTAAATATCCAGAATGCATTTCATTTTCTGTGATGAGCTGCAGTAACAGTGTCCTGCAGATGTGTAAAACAGGCCAGATGTCCTATGTGTTCACAGCTTTTCCACAGACGATGATAATGACACTGAGGTGGAGGCTATAGACGTGGACACAGAGCTCAGTTTGGTGACCGAGTGTTGGGTGGAGCCTCAGAGCGGGATCGTCTGCAGTTCACTGGATCAGCATCAGCACTTTCAGAACCTCACGTACCAAGAGATCCCTCAGGCTGTAAGTGACCTGCAACACGTCACATCAATATTAATGACATTTGCTTCACATGAGAAGTTGTACATATAAAGTTTAGGGTCATTTTTTTAATATACAAAAAAATCCAAAATAAATCAGAGCTATTTTTGAATGAGCTGTCTTAGTCTAGAATTAGCAAAATTGCCATTTTATCGAGCATCTTCTTGAGGTCTGAGATGCTTTTTAAACTGTATTGAAGGAGTTCCCATTTATTCTGTGTTCTTATTGGATTTTTCTTTATTCTTTGATCTAAAAGAAATTATATCTTTTGCGCAGTTATATTTCCATGTATTTCAATCATCTGTGTGCTGTTTGTGCCTTTAAATCAAAAGGTTGCTAGGATCCTGAAAAACATTTTGATGTGCAGTTTGGTCATTTTTGTTGAAATTACTAAAGCAAATCTTTTGAATGATTGCTTTTACAATTGCAGATTTTTCCACGTGACTTGTCGTGCATGTCTACGATGATCACGTTTGAATACCTCATTCAGCTGTGTCAGAATAAAGAGCAGGTGTGTCCTCTGAACAGCGGCAGAGATGCTCCAGGTACACCAAAATCTGCTGCCTTACACAGAATCTGTGGGAATGTGTAGAGTCGCTTATATCTGTGATGACTGTCTCTCTCAGGCGAGGTCACCACCACTACTGCTGATGACTGCATACATACCGTGCCTTTCCAGTTTGACCTGATGAAGCTCCTGCCCAGATGCCAACAGATAGAGCTCTTCTTCTACACGTTCGGTTGGGGTACGACTCGGTTGCCTGAACTTTCATTTTTATATAGAAGGGACAGTTGAAAATTTTTTTGTTTTTTGCACCACCGTGTCATTCCAACCTTATGACTTTTTTATTATTCCGAATGCAAAATGAGAATGTGAATATGCAGTTGGATAGTTTTAATATAATGATAGAACATTTTCACCTAATTTAACATAATGAAGAACCCAAGAGTTTCATGTGGAAACTATATGGTGGACCAGACTTCATGCTAAAGTCAAATGTCAAGTGATTAATGTCGAACTAAATAACCACGTCATATGGTGTGTGAATCATTACTAACAGAAGTTTTTCTGCCTTTGTAAAAATGCATTTTTCTAATGAAAATATCAATAGTTGATAGATATTTCACAGTTTAACTGTTGACCTTTGACCCTTGCCGCAACAGAGCAAGCAGAATCGTTACGAAGCTCCTCCTCTCTGCCCAATGACCTCCTGCTGAGCCTCTTCCACGCCTCTCTCCAGACCGAGCTAAGTGATCGAGAGATCCCATTGGCCAACGGAGATCATGTGGCATTCATGCATCACATTCTGGAGCGGGAAAGAGACGGTCATGTGGCTCCATTTTCATTACCTGTCATTAAAGGTAGTCGGCCTTTTTTAGATTTCTAAACAATTTTGACCCTCAGATTAGACAAATTTAAAGGACAAGTTACAATTTAGTGTCTGTGGTAATCTGATGATGTAGCTTAATTTTGTTTTGCATCGCACTTGGTTTCATGTGTAATGAATAAAGTATTTGACAAATGAATAGCTTGTCTTGATCGGTTTAAGAAAGCAAATTCCCTTAAGAGATTTCACATTAATGAATGTCAGCTTTTCCCAAATCTGCTTTATTGGTTCATTAGTTATATGTACCACCATTAGGAGAGGCTGACCTCAGATCTGTCATTGTGGGTTTTTTTGTGTGTGTTTAGAGGAGTGTTTGAAGGCCACAGAGAAGCACGACACAGTTCTATCCTTCCATACTGTTGGAAGCAGTAAAGAGGTGACGGGTTCCTCAAGTACATTGCAGGTATATTTTATTGCTCTGATTGCTTAATAATGATAAATATGATAATAAAATCTTTTCAAATAAACTCTTTCTGTTGAATGAATTTTTAACAAACAAGCTGTTGCATGTCTTAATTTATCTGGTGTTTTGTTTCTGGCAGAGTTTCAGTAATGCAGATCTTGTGGATGATGGAGCAGCTGATGTGGAGAGAGATGACGCCTCGCCTCGTTGGAAATGTTACGTCAAATACATCAGCCACCAACAGATATTGCTCACTTTCCTCCCAGCTACATTTACAGGTGTGTTATCTGTCAATGTATTCATAATTCACACATCAAAGTTATTTCATTGTGTTTATATTGCCATGTATTATTTTGTTAAAAGATTATTTTTAATATCAACAGATGTGCATCTTTTAATGTCTTCTGGACTGGACACTGAACCGCCCATCAGTAGCAGCCTGCAGGAAGTGGAGGAGACCTGTAGCCATGGCAACAGCCAATCACAAATAAGCAGCAGTTCTGGTAGTAGTCCAGAGGATGATCCTAATAATGTTAGCTCCACAGCGGATGCTGAATCTACTCTGGAGGCGTCTACAGAGCAAAGAAGCATGAATGCAAGAAAATCAGGTATAAAATTCACAGCAACAGTTGCCTGTTTGTTACGCCCATTGGTTCAAAATCCCGCTTCACATATCTGCATACAGTAAAAAATATATGTATTCAGACTTTCTGTTATTTTAACTTTTTGGCTTTGGAACTACAGCTATTTAGAACATTGAGTGTTAGTTGTTTATATCCACAACTTTCTAAATCTCTGAATCTGCAGAGGAGAAGGATGGAGTGCAGTTCATGGAGCCCCAGAAGCGAGACTGTCACATCACGTTCGGCCGACAGACGTCTCAGCCAACCAGTGGTGACGCAGCTCGACCCCGCTGCCCGATCTACATCTACAACTGCTCGCTGGACTCCCTCAAAGAACAGCTCATCCAACCTCGATCAGGCCGCCATCCCAGAGACATCTTCTACAGGTACTGCGACGTTCACAGTGTTTTTATTTGTGTCATTTAACTCTCATTTGAGTTTTAACCTCAACGAAGGTCTCAGTACAGTTAAAGTCCAGTGAGCTTTTATGTTTTATTAATGTCTGGTTTTTCTTTGGATGAGAATAGAGCTCAGGAAACAGATTGCTGGGAGTTGAGTCAGCAGCCCAAAAACAGGTAGCCCTGCTTACTGCTTCCTGTTGCTGCGGCCACTCTATAGCTGGGTCACATGTCTCAGGAGAAGGGCCCTTTTTGTCCCTGTCCTTATTATTACTCTGGGGAAGTCCCTGACTTTCTTTCTCTTTGCACATATCTAGGGTATGAGGTCCTAAAACAACAGAAGAAAACAATTGACTGTTGTAATTACTATTTTGTTAAAATAAAGTGGATTGTCTTGTAGTACATTTTAAGACCTCATATCCTACTAAGGATCGTTTTCTCTTTTTGGACATCTTTGCCTGCTGCTGTTTTTCTGAAATTGGTAGGTTATAAATTACTCTGTGGCTAAACATCCGAGACATCCTGAAGCTATTCCTACTAGGCATGAACAGATAGGATTTTATGGCTGATTTGAACAAAACTACTATTGCGATTTTGATTCTAATATTTGTCACTTGTTTTCTTTTTTGACTTATTGTAATAATAGGTCACTATTCAAAGTTGAAAAACACATTAAGGTTACGGCTGTCACAATATACTGGTATTGACGATAAGCAGATTTAAAAATCATGATTATCAATAATGTGTTAATTCTACACATATGATAACTCAATAATTGAAGGTTACATTATATCATGGTTACATATTTTGATATTAGCAATTTTCATCCTATAGCCGATGGCATATTTTTATGATCAAAATAGAAAGAGTCACAGCTTAGTTATTTGAGAAATTGGCTCTTGTGACAATGATCTTAAATGTTGCTCATCCAATCAGATATTAGAATCTAAACTATCCAAGAAAATGTTAATATTATAGGGTTTTTTAGTTTTTAACTCTGCTTTACACTAGTTTGCATTCTCAAATTCCAAATTAGGAAAACATGCGATGTAATGGCATTATTCTACTGCTAGCAACACAAAGGTTGTGGGTTTGATTCCCTGTAAAAACACCTACTGTATAAAATGTATACTTTGTAGTACATTTTAAGTTACTTTTAAGATGAAACCGTCTTTCAAATGCATGTGTAAATGCATTTCTGTCATATAATAAGATCATCAGTCATACGGTGATTCAAGATTTTGGTCATTCAGCTCAAACCCTACATCTCTATAGGTAAACTTACAATGTTTATTGTTACATATTGCTGCTTTATGGCTGCAAATCTATCTTGCAAACTTTACAGCCTGTTTGATACTGTCAGTATATGACTTGTTTAACATTTCCCCTCTTATTCATCAGCGAGCCTTATAGATTTAAAGATCCTGTGGACTGTGTAAATAAATGTGTGATTTGTGGGCACTATTCACTGTCCTCTGCTTTTCTTTGCTGTGTTGAGCTGGTGTCGTATACTGTAACATGAAATATTTGGATGAACGTGTCAACGTGACCTCATGTTGTGTGTAATGTGTGCGTCTCTTGACAGGTCTATCTCTCAGGAGCGCAGTAGCGCCTCCTCCTGGACGGAACTCATGGCGCATCCTCACAAGCACAAAGAGCTCGCCAATTACTGCAGCCTGCTGCAAGAGCATTACTACCAGAGCTATGTCAAAGGTCACACACACGTTTTGCAGAAGATTGCAAGAGAGCAGAGAATTAAAATAAAGAAAATGACACCTTTACCATTGTCTGTACAAAATATTCTTCAAATTGAAGCTTGCGCGTGTGTATGTCAATTAACAGGTGTGTATCGCAGCCTGCAGCAGTCGTACAGCGTGACCTCTCAGGACGTACTGACGGCGATGGACTACTGCGAGGAGTCGCTGCAGGAGATCGACATCACTTCCTTCTTGCAGACTCTGTGTGGACACATCCGTGTGTTCCGTGAGAGACACGAACTACAGGGTTGCGTCAACGTGAACGGGTCCAGCAACGGTCCCACAACCTTCATCATCGGCGAAGATGAAGATGGAACTGACAGAGCCACACTTGTGTCTTCATCCAGGTATCATCCTGTTCAGAGAGCACTGCATTGTGGGTCAGTGCATTGTGAGTTTTGCTTTTTTATTCATTGGTATTGTTTTTTAAGTGTGGAGCTGGAAGATGTGAGCGAGGCAGATTCCAGAGATAAACACTCCGTTCCCACTTCCCCTCTGGCACTGGACGAACCCAAGTCTCATAAAATCCCAGAATTCCCATTGTCTCTCCTCCAGTCCCAGCAGAAGTGTGAGGTGTACCCTGATTTGCACAAAATTATACAGGTAAATATCAAAAAAGAAATATGTTAAGAAATATACAGAAGAACAATATCACAACGTTTTCTATTTCTTGCAGGACAAATTCATGGAAATTGGTGCTCAGTATTTCAAGACTGTGCCTTCAAATCCACATTATTTTTTTTACTGCCTTCCATCTTCTAAAAGAGAGGTGCAATAAACCATTCTAATGCATTTAGTTTTTTATGATCAGGTTATTTCTTATTCATGTTTTGAGATTTCTCAGTAAGTCAATTTCTCATTTGTGTCACATTCCACTCAGGAGGAGTCAGACAAAGAGGGCGACAGAAGACACAGCGATGAATGTGAAGTGTCTGATGCTGAACTAGCCACAGAAGATGGTTTGTCAGATTTTATTTTAATCTTCATATATAGAAACATAGTGTATAATCTATTACCTGAGTCTTGAACTTTAAGTTAACTTATGTTTTTTTTTCACGTGTGCAGAGAACGTGTCCGGATGCTGCATCGTTACCGAAAGCGACACGGATTTGGAAGTGGAATATCAGGAATGTGGAAATGGAGAAGCGGAGGGTGTTGAACAGGACATTGGCGAGGGCGGGTCACCGTCTGACACGTCTAACACGGTGAACCAGGATGAGGACTCCTTCAGCATCCTGGACGGAGACTCACTCCTGGAGCCTGAGGGTCCACAGCCGGAGATGCCTCCTCTGTTTGTGCACCTGACCTGCTCGATCAACATGAGGAGCTGCCACGGCTCTATGCCTACACAAACACTGCCCACCTGTCTGGGTAAGACATGATCTTTGACTACAGGGCTTCTTATATGGGATATGTTAATATACTTTATGTATTCAGTTTAGAATACATAAATTAGAAGAAAGAATGTCATGTTTGAAAGAATTTTCTGTTTTTAATGAACTTTGCCTTTTAAGAACTTAATGCCATGGGCACACTAGACTTTTGGAATGTGAAACTTGTACACAGACCTCTTCGTATATGGCCAGCAACCAAAACAAAACGCTAATAAAACGTTAGGTCATCTTGAATTTCAAAGTTTTTGCAATGTTATTTTTATTTTTTAGTTGACAAGTATAATAATATTATTATTAGCGAAATGCAAAATTTTGTTCGAGTCAGTCCTGCGGGAGCTCCAGTTATTTGTGTACATCACAGAGTTCTGATGTGTTTTTTGTTGCAGGTGAAGTTATTTCCTGTCTTGAGAACGCTGAGAATCTTCAGTCTGTGGATCTGAATGAGTTGTCTGTGACTCTGGACATATTTGTGCTTACGTTACCTCTGGAAATAGAGGCCATGCCCCCAGACTTCTGCCACAACAGGTAACTAAATGAGATAATGTCGCTCTGTGTAAACAGAGTTGGAGAAGAAAAATCTTTTATGCTAGTAGTGCATCTGATAATATGACCCTCACACTAGGTTTTAAAACCAAACCAGAGAAGGAAATGCACATCTGGAATATCTCAGGGGATCATCATTGCTTGTTTATTTGGTGCATGCAGGTATACCTCAGAAAGCAGCGTGTCTCTAAATCGCTCCCCCGGACAGCCATCATCTTATCGTTCAGATGAGGAGCTCATGGGAAATCTGGATGGTCTGCGAGGGGTCGGTATGGACGGGTGAGTTATTAGATTAGCAGACAGTCACATGATTCTAAACATATACAATCTAAACCTGATTCATCTTCTGCAGTATGTCTGGCGATCCTCTGTCCAAACTTCCAGTTCCTCACAAAATGGCAGTTTTAGCCACCATGGATGAGGTAAGACTTATTCAGTGAATTCTGATCGGTTAAGATTTATGTGAAACATTTGCTTTGAAAAGACTAACATAAATAATGAACTAAAAATCTTAAAAAACTTAATATTGAAAATATGTCTATTCCTTAAACTTTTGTGTGACATTAGAATGATTTTACAAACTTTTACACACAGTGCAAGTATTTATAAATTGTTTATTTTTTATTTTATTTTTTTAATTATGTGTAATGTAGTAATATGTATAATTTTTATATATTTTATTTCCGTATCTTATTTCTATATTTCCTTTATATTTTATAGTTTAATATAAAAATCTAAGACTAGAATAAATATTTGACAAATGTCCGTAACAATAAACATAAACAAAAGCAATTAATAAATAAATATTTATGTTTGTAAAAATAACAAAAATTTATACAATTAAAAGACTTGTTATAAAAATAAATAATAAAATCTCTTCGGATAATGCATTTTCTTGTCTATACTATAATATGTGCAGTGACAGTTATTAGGCTAATTTTTCATTTTAGTATTAATTGTTTAATTAATTTATCATTTCAATGCATGTGAGACAGTGTGACTCCACCGTCGATCTGATCCATTTCAGATCCGTTGGCTTCTTGAAGATGAGATCGTCTCGGCTCTTCGACACTCTTCTGTGATCAACTCCTCCACCTTGCAGAAGGTCTCTGAGCACGTGTGTCGTTCCAGCGGCCGTCCGCAGTGTCACAGTGAGGTCGTTCCTCTGCAGTTTGTGTTTGGTCCCGAACAGTCGCTGGAAAAGTTTCAAGAGGTTTGGCCTCATAAGATGACCTCTATTACTGTAGATAAGACTCCCCAGAACAGGTGGAGTAAAAGAGATTATGTTCTGCCCCGCTGTTTAATAACACGCGCCCGCTTCGCCTCCGCAGGAGTTCAGGAGGTTATCGCTTCCTGGATACCTGCTGAACGCCGAGCAAGACAACTTCCACTACGTGTCTCTCAGTCGGCAGCAGTCTCACAGACTCCAGGCTGCCAGACAGCTGTCTCACATCACGGTGGAATACTCGCAGCAGGCCGTCGCTCGTCCGGAGGTGGACGATGGAGACAAAGCATCAGCGATGCTCTCCACATCTGACAGAGGAACGGAGGCTGAAGAAGCGAAGAAAACAGAGCCAGATGCTGAGGTTACTTATAAAACGATTTTGACTAAGTAAAACTGGTTTAGTGCAGATTAAAAATGTTTTATCAGAATATTTCGGATGCAGGTGCCGTATGATTTGTCTTTTCCTTGAGCAGGTCGAATGTGGAAACCAAGGTGTGCAGCAGGAAAGAAAGGATTTGGACCCACCACCCACAGCAGCCGACTCTGTCTGTGAGTCTCTCTGCGAGATATCTGATCCCGGTCCGATCAAACAAACCAACACAGAGGAGACTCAATCTCAGAGTACAGTCAGCAGTGCCGCTCTCCTGCAGAGGAGCGGAAGCACAGAACGATCGTCCGATCACATGTCACCACCTAAAACACCTTCTGCCGCCAGTTTGGCTGAATCTGTGCAGTCCATCACACACAGTAAGTGACTAAATATGTCCAGAGAACCTGAGGTGGTGTAGTCTAATGATGTTTGAGGTCTGTTAGCATCACAGTTTTTTTTTTTACCAAGATCCGTCCATTTACTGTTCATTTACTGTTGCTTTTAGGCAGCGGTAAACTGCGGCCCAGCCGAGTTCAGAGCGTTGTGTCTAGTCAAGGCAGTCTGGACTCGGATATGCTGGGTAAGATCGATTACTCTTTCAACTGTCTGATTAAAATCCTACAGACTTTAAATAGTCTCAGACTATTTATACAGATAATATTGCCAGTGTACATCTTATGGAAGATTCTCTCTCTCTCTCTCTCTCTCTCTCTCTCTCTCTCTCTCTCTCTCCTCCCTCCCTCCCTCCTCTCTCTCCCTCCTCTCTCTCTCTCTCTCTCTCTCTCTCTCTCTCTCTCTCTCTCTCTCTCTCTCTCTCTCTCTCTCTCTCTCTCAGGTTATGATGGTGGTAGCAGTGATTCTGAATGTGACGGACCTACCATGAACGAGCAGGAGAGACAGACGCCCCTCATGCCTGATTTCTGGCTCATCATCAGGATTCATCAGGACAGAGTGGAAGTCTTTTCTCACGCCAGGTATTCTGGCACAGTCCAAAATTCTTTTCTGGAAAGTGACAAATACATTTGCATTTACGCAACACAAGATAATCACACCTTTATGGTTTCCTACAAATATACAAAAGAAAAACAACTAAATCATTATTTTTCAGAGCGGCATTTCAGTTGGTTTGTACACAATGTACATTTTCCCAGTTCTCCAGCTATTGGCATGTCTTCATTTGATTCAGTTCCTGTAAGCTCATTTGCACAGCGTCTCAAATTTATGTGTGCAGACATCAAGGCAAACTTGTGCCTTGAGATTTCTCGCCCTTGTAAGTTTATGCTCGTGTTCTAAAAATATACAGCAAACAAAAGAACGGCAAGGTTTTTCATAATGCTTAAATTGCAAATTTGTGTCCCCAGACATGCAAACATAATTAAGTTTTGCATTTCGAGCAGTGACTATTAAAACGCTTTGTACTCTTTGAATGATCACTGCAGAGTTTATCATAGCTTTAAGGATGGATTTGCAATTATATCTCGAGCTGGAGACATTTGTCTTGTGCTGGCAGGAGCTTTAACAGAGGAAAGGAGGAGGAAGAAGAGGAGATCCCAGAGTTTCTACGGCTTCATCAGCTGGTGGTGAGGAGGATCGGAGAAATGTGCAGAATAGTTAACCAGGTACAAAGCAGATTGTATGAAGTGTGATCCCCATTTTGGCCCTTATAGGGTTCAAGCCCACTGTCGTTGGATTAGGAACATTGAGAACCACTTTTCTCAGATGTTGTTCTCTAAGCTTCCAACTTTTTACTCCACAGCGCCTCCTTCTGCAGGATCTGCATGATAGTCACGTGTGTAACTCACTTCTGGTGGCTGAAAGTGAGGAAGACATCTGGAAACACGAGTCGCTCTACAGGCCTCGAATGACCAACTCTGACGGTACAGGCGCCATTGGTCATCACAGGCGTTCACATGCTATTCACATGGCAAATGTCTTGAACAGTTTGGTTTTAAAGGAAACAAAAATGAAAATCCGAATGTCATTTACTAAGCCTCATGTCATTCCAAACCTGTATGACTTTTCTCTTCTGTGGAAAACGAAAGAAGACATTCAAACAACATTGGAACCCACTATCTTCAATTATACGGACACAAAACCACAGAGACATTTCTCAAAATATCTTCTTCTGTGTCCCACCACAGAAGAAAGAAAGTCATACATGTTTGGAATGACATTGGAACGGCACCTGATTATTAGGCTGTAAACGTAAGCACAAACAAACATACACAAAACTCTACAGGAAGTTCACTTCAAGGTTAGTGAGAATCAGAGTTTTTTTGGCAGCCATGCGGTTCTGAACAGTCGCCTCGTTCACTTTTCAGTTTTATAGCCGCAGTTAAGCGTGAATTACTGCTAATGTCCTAATATCGCTGATTGTTCCGCCTCGAACTGTGCAAATGCATTCGATCCAGAACGCCGCAGAGACAACTTTAGGTGCACCACAGGCCTGTTGGGTTCAGATAATCCTGCTAATCTTTCTTTTGTTATAAAAGTGTTTAGATAAAAGTCTTTATCCTCATAATTGTGCCTTGTTTTTGCTTCAGACTACAATGCAGAGGAGAGCTATCAGCCTAGGGACTACCTTGCCGCCACCATGCACTTCATACCCGGTTACTTTGCTTGCGATGTGGTGTGGAGCACTGTCATTTATATTCATCCACGCCTCAAGATGGGACCCAACATGGGCGTTTCACGAGGTAAACGACACATCGCTGTCAACCAATCAAGTGTTCTCCTGTTGTTCACCAAGCACACACACATATACTTTTTTCTCACTCTTTCAGCAATCCAAGTTCTGCGCTCCGGTCTGAATTCCTTTTGTGTGGTCAACCGTAAAAACATGTTTGTATATCAAGAACGCTCCACCAAATCCGTCTTCTATCTCAGGTGAGTCACAACGTATCTCCGTATTAGAGGTGGACCGATGTGAAGTGTAGTGTTTTTCATTATTTATTTAATGTTTTTTTTAGATCAAAACAACCTATGATCATTAAAATTGTTTCAACCAGTACTGTAATTATTTTTGGATTCCTATCATGATGTTGACCTCCGCAGACTCTCCGAGACCTGTCAGATAGGGAAGTACAGCGATTTGGACGGAAACGTGCACGTGTCTCGCACCGTGGGCCTGGCACGCAGCCAGGAGCCGCTGGGATCTGAGGACCTCACGGTAACGTTCACATACTGTCACTTCTCATTACGCTTTAGGAAGCTGGAGCCCTAAGGAGCCATTAGGGCTCCAGTCCCCATCTAGACTGGATGATTTACCTGCTGCTTACAAAGCACCGACCTGTCCTTGCGTTTATGGTGTTTATGAGCCACATCCTGAAGGGATGACTTATAGAAATGGAATATCTGAGGAATTATTGTTTTCCCAGGAGCCTGCTGTGATGCGTTTCATGTTTGGATCTCGGTATGTGTGTGTGTTTACAGAACGGCACATTAATGCATCTTGTGTTCGCAGGGTCCGCGCTCATCTCAGGAAGGCTCGAGGCTGGTTGGACAGGTGGACAAACACATTTTGCTACTGGTTCACGGCGTGGGAACTGCAGGTGAGAGAGAGAAATGTGCTTGGAATTCAATCAGAATGAAATTGTGCCCGCTGGTAGCGCAGTTCATTTTCACATCCTGTCTGCTTTGTTCAGCAGCCGGTTTGCTAAGGAATTATGCAGATGAGATGATAGAACAATCACATTCTCAAAATTAATGCTGCGTCCCATTTTGTACGGCACAATTCCCTATCCTGCGGGTCAGTTCTGAATGCTGTAGCATCTGAATCAGCTCTTAAAATGCATTTACATGTACATTTATGCATTTGGCGGACACTTTCATCTAAAGTGACAGAATTTGAGGTCGACTACAACGCGCGTCTGAATATATGCCAGATTAAAATCTTGCGTTTAAATGTACACTAATTTCTTTATTTTATAAAATTTTGTTTACTGCCTGCTAGCTGTGCTAACATAGAAGATAGATGTTTGTATGGGCACAGCTTTAATATAGAGCAGTATTTACCTATACTAAAAAAAAACTCAAACCAAATCAATCATTCAGTTCAAGTTTTGTTTTCATTCAGTAAATATCTAAGAATATTTCAATCATAGATACTGCAGACAATGCACTATTCATGAGCATTAATCTTAGGCGGGATTACCTCTCAGGCCTCTCAATTTTGTCATTTAATAGCACCTGCGTTTCGGTTTGCAGAGGATAGGGGGCGCTGTTGCTCTGCTTCCCAAATAATTACATTAGAGTCACCTCTTTTTTGTAAATGTTTTTACTTTATTTCCTGTGTTACCACAACTGTCTTTCTGTTTTATCTGTCTGCCTTTTTCAAATGAGGTTTTTAAATTGTTTGGAAGTTTCTAGGTTTAGCTTGCAGCTCTGTGGATATTTGACATACCCTCTAGACAAGCTCCATTTACAAATATTTTTACAATTGTGCTTCTGCAATGTGACATAATTTCTACTAACTAAATAATTAATAAAAAAAGAATAGTTTTATGCATTAGGAATTGATCTGATGGTAAAAATAAGTTTGTATATGAAAGTGTCTTAAAGAAGAAATGTAAAAAATGATGGTGTTTGGTGACATCATCCACAAAAGAAAGTCATTTTGGAGGAGGAGCAATTTTTTTAGATTAATTTTTTTTAAAGATTTTAAAGATGAAGGGTCTGTTAAGTAGAATAAAAACCAGGTATCCTGGTACATTTAGATCTAGTTTGTGTATATTCAACCTAGTTATGACGTCGAATTTTAAATGAAACATAAATGCATGCCGAAATGCTGTGTTCGTCTCAGTCGTGTTTGTCTCTTGGCTGTGATTGACAGGTCCAGAAATCTCCGATGAGCTAGTGAAGGTTCTCAGGAAGCGTTTGGACGAGGCCACGCTGGACATCATTACCGTCATGCTGGTCAGAAACTGCAAACTGACGCCTGCAGATGTGGAGGTGATTTCTGCTGTTCTTCTCTGTCTTCATCTCATCTCAAATCCTCTATCTGAGTTTAACTGATAAGACAGATCACTTTTAATAAGATTGGGTTAGCGCTGCTGGTGCTCTTCTCTAAAAGAGATGTTTCATTCAGAGCGTCCAGACAAACATAAGTATCTCCTTCTTTTTCCGACACGTTCCCACAACGATACATGGTAGCAAGCTGCAACTATTGCAGCTTTCCCTGCCACCTGGCTTCAAGAAAAATGAATCTAGTTGTTTGGTTTCTGTTGCAGTTGCTCTTGTTTATTACATTATTTCATTATATTGCTTAATTCTAGCATTTCATCTTGTTCTCAGTTCATTCAGCCTCCAGGCTCTCCAGCTACAGAAGTGATCGAGTTCTGCCTGCCTCAGTACTGCGTGCCGTGGATCCAGGCTGTCACTCACTATCTCCGTCAGAACCTTCTCATCTTCCTCCACATACCCAAATACACAGACAGCAACACTGTGCACCACTTCAAGGTAAAAATAGCCAAAAGGCTTTAATTAATGCCATGTTCTGTTACCTGTTGTTTCTAGTAAGATGTTTGTTTTATGGAGGAACCTTCTTATTCTGGAAAGCATTTTATTGGACAAACATTTTTTTTTTCAAAAGCTGATGGGTGCAAGATGATGTCATTAATGTTTTTGGACCGTTTCTACCAAATTCTACCAAACAAAAAAACCAAAACTCTGGAATGGTTTTATAAATATTACATTCTTAAACGGATATAAAAAGTAAAAATCTGTTATAATTTATTCGCCCTAGTGTCATTTATCTATAATTGACTTCTGTGAAGCATAAAAGAAGATTTCTTAGTGGTTTTGCGTCCGTACACCGTCAATGTTCTTTGATTCCCAACAGTCTTCAAAATATCTTCTTTTGTGTTCTGCAACAGAAAAAAGTCATACAGGTTTAAAATGACCTTAATGAGGGGAGTAAATAATAAGAAAATGTTCATTTTAGGATAAACTATCACTTTAATAATGGAGAAATAAATAAATGTTTGTACCAAGTCTTTTTCTGTATCAGGAGGTCTTTTGAACCCTTTTGAACCAGAACTGTTTCTTTAATCCATACACCTTAGAATCATACAGGCGGTAAATTACATTCATAAAAATAAATGTGCAATTTGCCATTTAGTCAGTTTCATTTTTATTTAGTCTTTTTTTGATTCATAGCGTCTTGCACCATGAGAGCTGCATTTTTAAGGCGGCGTGTCAAGTTAAAGTAGTTCAGCTTAATATTCTACAGTCAATAAACCTCTCTCTCTTTTTCTCGCTCTCTTGCTGTTCCCCCACTCTTGCTGTTCTCTCTCTCTCTCTCTCTCTCTCTCTCTCTCACTCTCACTCTCTCACTCTCACTCTCTCTCACTCTCCCTCTCACTCTATGTCTCTCTCTCCAGCATTACTTCCATTTAAGCAGTGACCTGCCAGATCATGATATCTACCTCTACAATAAACCCGGAGGTCAGGGTACGGGAGGAAAAGGTACGTATATTCTCCTTGTCTTAGCCTCAGTTGCCACTTGGAACTAGAAAATACTTTTCTGATTTAGTAAGCTCTAAGCTGATTCCATGCAGCTGTCCTTTTTTGTAAACTTCTCTTCTTAGAGATTTCACTTGTAATATTTTGGAATAACATATCTCTTATAAACAGCATGTGAAAACAAAACAAACTGTGACTGGTTGCTTTACATGTCAGTCAGACGACTCTTTCTGTCTTAGTGGGCGGGTCTTGGCCCGTTAATGCCACGAGTGGCAGCAGTTCTTTAGCCGCAGTATTAGATTCGGCTAAGCGAGACTAATACTCTTGCAGCTCAAGAAGAGAAAAGCTTTGATTTGTACCTGCAGCAACTTGTTTAGCACCTCCTAAATCTCTCTGTTGACTGTCGATACCCCTGACGTCCTGCAGAATTACACACGCTCTGCTTGTTTACCGTGCTGAAATAATTTAGTGAGGTTTATTTCTTCCCGCATCAATGTGTGTTGGCATCGCAGCAGAGTTTCTCTCTTTCTAAGTGTTATACTGTGAGATGCTGATACTTCTGGTATTGCTGACTGGTCAGTGGTTTGTCTGTTTATTGCTTCATCCTAATTAAAAAGCAGAGCACATTGCCATTTCACCCACACACACACGCCTGCAATGTGTGTCGGAGGTTTAAATCTGTGTTTCTTTAATAACAGTTACAGTCAGAAAGTGTTCTTTACGGTTTAATTTGGGGTTTTATGGTTGTCTCAACAATGCTGTTGGTTCTGGATCTAATTGTATATTAGTAGATATTTAACCTGCAGTTTGGTTTTCACTGTCCTTTTATTTTATCATAATTAAAATGTTTGTTGTTGAATCACATGCTACAACACTTTGCCTTTTACAGAAATCAGCATTAAGTGTTTTCCTCTGAGCTTTAGCGTATATCAAAGTCAAACAGCTTCTGGAATGATAAAAAATTTAGGGCGGGGCTTGATTTAGTTTTTTGGGTATTTATTGGATCATTGGAAGTTGGAAGCCTTGTCATTGGATGGTCAATATAGTCCCGCCATTACACCGCGATGTACAATCTTACAAAGAAGAGATGTCATTTGGGAAGTTAATGTTAAATAAATAGGAAAATAAAATAGGGGAAAAAAATTGTTAGTTTGGATTTAATGCCAACTTCAAAATAAGTTTATTGTACAATTAAACATACAATAGTAGACCTTAAAACTTTCCACAGTTTAAAAGTAAAGTTGGTAAAGTTGATCAAACCTTTCTGGCTGTTTGTGACACCTCAGTATGTCCCAACAATAGAAACAAACATCTGAAGTTTATTTTTAACAAGATCATTACAGTCTGATCTTTTGAGGCTGTTTTGTGAATATTTTCCAATGTCACAAAGCTTTGAATGTTGTTCAAGGACAGACAATTGAAACTACAAAAAAGCTACCAAAAGCCTAAATCTCATTTCACAGTCGAAAATAGTATTTATACAGTTACAGTTATGCATTTGGCAGATGCTTTTATCCAAATCAATTTACAGAGTATTTTTTTAGTATGTTAGTTCCCATGACCTTTGTGCTATAAAGCTCAATGCTGTACCAATTGAGATACCAAATTTTAATATACCAATAATATTTCGCACAACAGCAAAAAATTACCTGTTTAATTCTAAGGGTCACAGAAAGAGTGGAAAACGGTCGTAAAATATTAAATTATGACTTATGTTTTAATGAAAACAGTTAACATTATAAGTGCATATCAGTCAAAAATTGCCACTTTCACGCAAGTGCAAAATACTTAATTTCCAATTTGCAGATGTTTTAAAGTAAAAGTTTTAGTGCTTATTTAGAGTGTACCTGAAGTTAATCTACACAAAGTAAAAACAGTAGGTTTGGAGTCTTTTAACAGCTGTGGAGGGAGAGCTCAGGCTCCGTCTCATTAATGTGACGTGTCTTTAACAAGACTCTGAGGGTTCTAATATGACTTGATCCCAGACTGCTGTGAGATAATTGTCAGGTGGAGACAGTGATAGTCGTAACGGCTCCGGCATGGAGCCACAGGGTTCCATCCTCTGCCCACCACTAATGAACTGACAGTCCACCCAAATACCTGCCAAAGCCAGGACTGCTGCTCCAGTCTCTTAATGCTTCTGCTTTTAAAAGAAACACTAAGATACGCTCTTCCAGCAGTGCGACCGCTGCAGTTCATCATGTAAATAAAGGGTTTTGTGGTTCGAGGATGTCCTGGAATGGTCTCGTCATGGGTTCATCGATTCAGGATGACCGTAATATCAGTCTGCGAGGTCAGAAATGATCTTCCATGGTTTAGAAACGCTGCCAGTTGGCAGGACTTCACTGGGATCCGCTTGGCCAGTGTGGTGCGGGTATGAAACAGATCTGAATTTCCCATAAGCCATTACTAGGCTTGAGTTGTGTTTGTGTGTGTGTGCGGTCCACAAATCATCCATTAGCTTCTCACAATGAAACCTGTTCTTGTGTTTATATTACTTTCCTTTCCCATGATAATCCTTTAAAATCCATTTCTCCTGTTCCGCCTGCTTCTTTATCTATATTTTTATGTTCCCTTGCCAATATTGTGGAAACTGTGTCTTGGCAAACTCCAAGACACTTATACACATAATTTTTATGCAAATAACGTTTCTTGTGAACTGTAAATCTTGACTAGAGCATTATATCTGTTCAACAGTGGAAAATCGCCATTAAACAGTGTTACATGAGAACAGTAGCATCATTGATTTTGTTTGGCTCCTCCCCAGCCCAGCTCATTGGCTAATCTCTCGCTGAGTGTGCATGTGAACTTGTCCCATCTGTTGTTCATTCATTTCTGTCCTGTGGGTGTGTCTGTCAGGTACCATGTCGGACCTTGTTCAGAATCTCTTCCCAACTTCCCAGTTTCAAGGTATAGGACCATCTCTCCACCATCTGCTGGCTGCGTTTGTGTGTGTGGTTTTGTCACATGATCCTAAGCTTGTCACTTGCAACTCATTTTATTTTCAGGATATTCAGTAAGAAAAATTGTAGGGCTGTCAAACGATTTAATGCAATTAATCGCATCCAGAATAAACGTTTGTGTTTACATTATATATGTCTGTGTACTGTGGATATAAATTTATATATACACACACATATACATATACATATACACATATACATATACATATATATATATATATACATTTAGGAAATATTTAGATGTATTTATTTATATTTACCTATAATCGAAATTATATAGAAAAATGTATCAATTTTTAATTTTTTTCTTTAAAAAAAAAAATAAATTCTATAAATATATGTTTCTATAAATACAAAATTAATATATACAGTACACAGACATATGTTATGTAACACAAATTTTTATTCTGGATGCGATTAATCGCTTGACAGACCTAAAAAATTGTAAGTCAACTTAAATGTATTTTCTGCGATTGGATAGTAAAAACTAGTCTCGTAGTGGTTGGAGGAAGTTAAAAAGTTTTTTTATAAAATAAAATATACAGATTTGTGGACAATAAGACTAGGAATTTGTACAGTATTACAGTATTGACTTTAAGATAACTCTTCCAAATGTTGATGTCTTGCAGTAGCATTTGTTTGCTTTCACATATGCCAAAAGTCGAGTTGAGTTTGTGGTATTGTCTGTGTTCAAATGCTGATTCAATTTTGCACCACTAAAAACATTGGTGGTTGTTGGCATGCAGTTAGCCGTAGAGTGAATTATCTGCATTTATTTTTCCTTGCTTTAGAAGAGATTTGCTGCTCACAACTGCATGAAAAAGTTTACAAGCTTCACATAGGCACTTCCTCAGGGAAGTGCCATAGACATCCATTGTACATGCTTTACTGTAACTGTAATTTTGGAAAGGAAAAAGTTATTTTCTGTGTTGATTGATATTATACCCCAAAGTGTTGTTGAGCCTAAAGGAATAAAATAGACCGAAATGATACAAAACCCAATATAATTAACTTTCCCTGGTGTTGTTTTGAAACAGACTTTTCTTCATTAAAACACAAAAGTAGAAATAAAAACTCTCTCGCTTTTGTCTGTGCAGTTGCACTAAAGCACATCAGAAGCCTCAAGGTTTACAAAAAGATTCAAAAGTAATAATATAAGAAATAATTTACTGTAAATTGTGACATTTATCATGGGTTTTCTAAAGACGTGCGTTCAATCCAATGTAATGTATTATTCTGTGAAAATCAATGTGTCAGCTCTGGAATTACATGAGGGTAATGACAGAAGTTTCATTCTTGTCGGACTGTGTAACGTAGAATTATCCGCCAGAGCGTTCGGGCCATGGACACTGACCACCTTTATTATAAATCAGGGACGGACTTCATCAGTCATGCTCTGAGTGTCTAAGCGAAGCCCCAGAGTCCAGCAGAGATTAAAGGGCCCTTCTGCCTGTTCTCATGTAGTCTCACTGCAGCACAGGGGCCGTGCGGGTCACCCCGGACTGTGCCACACCTCATCAAGTGCTCTTAAAAGATCACAGGAAATGGAATTGCTACACGAGAGGGCAAAGAGATGATGTTGAGCAGCTCCATCACTGATTGAGTGATTGAGCCTCGCTCACACACACACCCACATACACTGCCACACACACACACGTTTTCACGCTTGTTATAAATTGCAGCTGGACACATTTTGGAATGCAGCAATGAAAACTGAGCTTGTGCAAAAAGACACACACACACGTGTCATACATGCGCCTGGGTTGGACGCACACAGAATGAGGTCATAGCCTATATGAGAGCACAACGCTGACTTTACATTGATGATTTATCTCAGGTGATGGTGTGCAGCGCATTAGCGTCTGCTATTTGGCACGCACACACGCGCATTGATCACACGGCGAGCATGCTTCACAACGCTGCCGGCACCCGAGCTAATGCAGGCGGCTGGATAAATCCGCTCTGGCTCTCCACAGTTTGCTGCTAATGCGTTTTAATGTGACTGTCATAGCCAAGGTGTTTGTGAACATTCTTTATAGCACCAGCCGCAGGAGTGACGGTGCCATCGATCTCCGAGAAGCTAATGATGGAAATCTCTCTCTCTCTTTGCTCTTATCAGAACCGTGGCTTTTCAAGGCCTCCCGGCTTCATGCTGTAAACAGCCGAGCAGAGTCAATACAACAGCATAAAACCCATTTAAAGGATTTATGAACGTTCATACTGAAGTAGAGGCATTGTTTTCTGAAACGTAGTTTGTGTTTATATAATTTAAGGCCGTATGTATTGACGCTCTTGTCTATAGCGTAAACCAACTTGTCTTTGTGCACTAGCTAAATTTATTGAATTTCATTTGAGGTTGCAGAGAGCTTTATTCTTTGCATAATTCATACCTGCCTTTTCAGTTCAATCTGCTTTATTTACTCCTCAATCACTTCCTCATGTTTACGCTGTGCTCCTCAGGTATTGCCTGTATCGCTCTGTCGTTCGTGGATGCTAAAGGCTGCCCGCTGCAGGTTCCGGCTCAGGGAGGCAGCAGTCCTGCTCTCAGAGGAGACATCCCGAGCGTCTCTCTTCAACTGGACCAGTTTGAAGCCTTGACGACTGTCGTCCAGATGGATCCTGCTAGCCAGAGCTCAGGTTGGAAGATCTTAGCAAAGATATTTATTTCACATTTAGGGTTCAATATTATTGTCATTCAACCCTTGAATGAGGAACTATACATTTAGAACTGGCTGTTTAAAGCTGTGCATTTCAAGGCACATCAGTGGGTCTTTTACTGTCTTTAACTAAAAACCTAAAAGTTACAAAGTGTATGTGAGCACAGATGGCTGTTAACAGGATTAGCAGCTTTGAGATACACAGACTTGTATATAGAAGAATATAGACATGCTACTGAGCACAGTCCCAGACAGGCTGAACAGATGTACTTCCTGCTCTGTGTGTGGAGGTCAAACACCTCCACGTGTGTGATGATGTACATGTGTGACCTCTGCTGACATCCGTCCGCAGGTGCAGCCGTGCGTGTACGGTTTGACATATGGGAGCAGGGTAACGTCAGCCCCCTGCAGCTGACGGACAAGCTGAGGGCGGCCCTGCGTCACGCTCTCTGTGATGTCATCATGGAGATGCGTGTGCTGCTGAACCCCTTGTGTCTGGACACATTCTGCCTGCCTGCCGCCGCCCAACAGGATGAGAATACAGGTGAAAAAAGTCAGTAATGTTACATATCATTCAGTGTCAAAAAACATATTCTTAAAGAGAATGTCTGAGAATGTCTCATGAAGTTAAATGTCGTTTTGTTATTTTTAAAAGGAAGCTGAAATATATGATTTGCATAATTTTTGATTTGTTTTGTTTTTATAGTTCCTTTCAGTCCTTCTCCAGAAGGCAGAGAGGTGAGAGAGAGTTTCCGACGGCTCAGCGGTGCCCACAGTGTCAAAAGCAGCCCGTCCCCCATAACCATAACCAGTTCCACCACAACCACAGGGAGCAGCACGCCCGAATCCACCACGCCCACTGGAAAAACTACTCGCCGTAGCTTCTGGGAGATGCTGGTGCGTGTCTTAAGCGTGAACGCTCAGCATGTGGCGTCTTCATTAACAGCAAATTACTTTCATTAATTATGACTGTCAGCGTCAACTGTACTGACAGCCAGCATGAATCAGTTGTTCTGGGATCAGTGAAATGTAAATGCCGGAAAAAGTTGTTTTCATGCAGTTTCAATTACTCATATTTTGCATTTATATTATACAACTGCTGTGAGGCAAATCAGCTTGATGGACATGAACAATATGTCTCATAATGCTGTTGAATATCTGTGTGTTTACCTAAAAATGCACCTGGCAACTTAATTGACTGATGGTTATAACTTTTTATTTTCATTTATTTCTAGATGACAAAGCTCTCATATTTAACTTGCAGAAACTAGAATATATTTAATTTTATATATTTCAATTTTTACAAAATCTTTTTTTAATAACATTGACATTAACTTTTTTTGGTTTATGTTAATTATTGTGAAAATTTGTCAATTATTTATTATTTATGAGTCTTAGTCCTTTACATCAATTTATAGTTTGTTATGATTAGATTAAGATTAGAAGTGTTCCACCTGTGGAACGGTGACAGTTAACAGGCTAAATATCTTCACTTCATATTTATTATCTTTACAACACAATAAAAAAAATAGAAACACTGGGTAACAGGTTGATGCGTGTGTGTTTGGTAGAGTAAAACAGAAACTTCTGAGCTTGGCAGTCCAAAGACAACCGATGACATCATCCCAGAGCGAGCAGAAGACAGCCGCATGGGCCGACGGAGGCACAAGACTGAGAACGTAAAGCAACAGTGGAACCATGAGAAAGCCATGGCTGTGGAGCAGGAACAGGCTCAGAGGTCAGTCAGGGTGTACGGCCCCCTCTTTCTGACCCGTACTGCTACTGTACCTTGAAGGAGTTTTACTGGATTTTTTTTGTCTTTGTGCAGGAGACATGTAGCTCGGCTGGAGGAAGGAGATACGGGCACGCTTCACCCGGTCTATCAGACCACATTTCTGCCCTGGGTCACCTTCATGAACAAACTGGGTGAGTCTCCACAGACTGTTAGCGCTATCTCACTTTATAACAAACCTTATGATGTTTTGTTTTTTCCCTCACAGGTTGCCCGTCCATCCAGCATTGCGTAGCTGAAGTCTCGCATCATTTCCTCCTTCCCTCCATCCTCACAGAGATTGTCAATCTGGTGAGCTCTCTGGCCAGTGACACCACGGTTAAAGTGTTTGAAAGAACCAGGTATGTTGTTGAATCAGCCTGTGTGATCAGACATTTCTGCCCATCAATCGGTTCAGTAGCTGTTTTCTGTTTGTGTTCAATAGCTGTTTTCTGTTTGTGTTGACAGTTGTCCTCAGGGAGATATCCATGTCCCGCTGTCAATCATTCAGCACATCAGCCTACCACCTGCTACCACCAGAAGCTTCATCCTCATTGGCCGAAACTTCAGTCAATGGCATTGCAGTACAGAACAAGGTACCTCTTGTGTTCAAACAACATTTTATCATGTCAGCTTACATTATAGATACATACATTTACATTTATGCATACATACTTAAGATTGTGCTTTTAAGGCCATTTTAATAAGTAATATAGAAATAAAAATGGATATTAATTGAAATATAGCACACTCTGCAAATGTACATTATCAATGTAGTTACCATTATTCATGAGATAAATGTGTATCATAAGGCATGCTGAATACATTGTCATCATGATAGATAGATAGATAGATAGATAGATAGATAGATAGATATAGATAGATAGTTATATTTTTTTTATATTGCAATTCTTATTCAGTATATTACTCAACAATTGCGTAATATATTATATTGTTTTATTTAAATATTTTTGCATTACAGTACTGCAAATGTTTTTTTCGATGGTACTGGGAGATTTTCAGGGGTCTTAATTGTCTTAAACAATATTGTCACAATTAAAAAATATTTTGATGGTTGTCTTCAAAATATACCCAGACATTTCTTACTGATATTTACTCATTAAGCTACTTGTGTGTTACAAAAACAATTAAGATTTCATTTATTTGCTTAAACCAGCTTAAATTTGCTGCTGTGGTTTTAGCTGACCTACAACAATATAATGTCATTCCTGAATTCTGTGGTCAACAGTTCTTGCTTCTAACCATTCTCTCTGTGCTGCCACCAAACACATCCTTTAACCAGAGCCAGAGTTTCTCAAGTTAAATGATTTCTCACCATCAGCTGTCTCATAGCTGTGCTTCATGTTTTTATCATGTTCAGCTGATCTTGCTAACATATTTAATTTTGTTTTATGTTCTTTGCCTAGTTGTATACTGTAGCTGTGTACATCTTCAGCTTAAAAGTGTGTTTAGTAAATTACTAGTATAGAGTCTTGCTATTCTTTTACTAGCACATAGATTTCTTTGCTTATGTTGTTTCTTGTGTGCGTGTGCGTGTGTGTGTGTGTGAATGCAGCATTAACGTAGAGTTGTTTCCTTTTGCAAAGCTGTGTTTGCTCATCTCTGTTTGCCCACAGAAGACAGTTCAGATGACGAGAACAGTCCAGTTCTAAATAGGTGCACACGTAAGTTTGGCCCCATACTCCTTCAGATTGGGCAGCTGGGGTCCTCCCTCCAAATCACTCCATTACACCACAATCACACTCTCATGTCAAAGTAAACTTTATTTCTCCGCTGTCTGCTATGTCTCGTGCGTAAAGTGCATGCTATAAAATCAATTGTCAGACAAAGTCTGCGCAGACTGTGCATGTGCAACCCAAATTTTCTTGCATGTGCATGATATTGAATGCACTAACAGAAGGGTCGTGAGATCCAGAAGAGTGTATTCAAAGGCTGGACCACTCGACTGTGTGCGAGACGTAATGGCACGGAAAATCAAAATGTACACTGGCTTTAACAGGGCAGATAAATTAGTGTGGTTCTTCAATTAGAAAATGAGGATTTAAAACAATATTTTTAGTGACAAACAGTCCACTTGTAGATTTGTATTATGACTTTTTTACTCACTTTTTTTCCTATTAATTGCAAGAATATCTGTATTTTGGGTTTGTCTCATACCCAGACCTCGTACTTCTTATTTTTCTCGTAGTATATTTAAAAGAAATGATCGATACTTTTTTCTAAGAAGTTCATGTTTTCAATTCGATATTGACGTGCAAAAACAAAGAATCACATTATTAACAATATAAAATATAAAAACTAAAGATAAAGGTCTGTGAATGTTGTTTATCCAAGATGCAACAGTTTAAAGTTTTTTTGGGTTTTGAAGACCACCTGTGGTGAGAATTACATTTTCTCAATGTTATTTATATGTTTATTTGATGTTTTAAATAGGCAGTAAATAAAATGTGGAGGTGGGGAGTAATTTGCATATTTATAGATCGTCTTGTACTAAATAAAGCACAGGGTAGATTTAGAATTTTTTCACAGAAACAATTTTTTTATTTTAATGATCAAAGAAATGATCGACTACAGGGACTTTAAATCATCATAAGAGCCCATAAACGAGGAGTTTCATCAGGTCTAGGTTGGCAGATGTGATCTGATGTTGATGTTTTAGCAATACGACTGCAAAAGTGTCATACAGACAAAGAGAAGTAATCCTTAGTTTACCTTCTTTACTCCTCCAGAGAGTGAATTCTGTTCTCCATCTACTCAAACACTCTATAAATGATATAAATGTCCAGCCTCAAGGCTAGACAAGCTGCTGCCCTGTTTTTCTTCGCTTCTATGAGCCCTGGTTATGATTCAATTTTAAATGTATTCTGTGCTCTGAGATTATATTATGCAGTAAAGTGAATTGAATAGATGCAAGAGTGGCGTTATAAATTGCTGTTTTCTATTCATGGATATTTATTTCTTCTTCTTTGAAATTATTATCTCTTCCTCTGTTTGTTTACCAGTTCATCTCACATAATTCTCTCTCTGTCATATATTAAGCTCATAAGGGTCTGCAGCGATTTGAAGCTTTGGAGCACAGTGATTGGCTGAGCCCAGGCCAGGCTGTGAAGGGCGTGGCTCCACGTCAGCGTTTCCTGTACATGCACATTGTCAATAAAAAGGTCAGTTATGTTAAATATGAGATTGATTTTTTTGTAAGGTTTGGTCTTTCCATTTGATCTTATTTTCTAATGTCTTAACAGGTGACCCTGTACACATATAACTGGTCTGTGGATCTGGGTGGTTCGCTGAATCAAGGTCTGGGCAGACTGGTGCATTGGCAGAACGCTCGCGCTCATGTGGTCAACTGCCTCCTCAGTCAGAAAATGGGCCTGTTCCACCATTATTGCTTTTCTGATACACCTGCACATGAGGTCAGTACACATGCAGACATACAGTACTAGACAAAAGTTTGGAAACATTTACTCACTGTTCTTTAGACTTTTAGAACACATTTTAGAATAGTAGTAAACTCATCAAAAATGTGAATTAACACAATTGTAACTGTGGGAATTATGTTGTGACCAAAAGCATCCAAAATAAATGAACACTATGTTATATTTTAGAATCTTCAAAAGTAGTCACACTTTCTCTAGAATTTGTAAAATCATACTCTTGACATTTCATCATCCAGCTTCTTGAGGTCTCAACCTGGGAAGCTTCTTAAACAGCACTGAAGAAATTTCTAGCTATTCTGGGTTCTCATTGGCTGCTTTTTATTCATTATTTTGTCCAAATAATCCATTTGAAAAATATTAAATAAATATGTTATTGTAAATATGTTGCACAATTATATTTTTATTATATTAGTCTACAAGATATTTCAAACATTGAGATTTTTTAGATCTAAACTTTTGACTGGTACTGTACAGTGTCCTATTAGTGTATATTAAGTAATTTGTTTTACATGTTTTACTGTACCTTAAACAGACAGATAGACATATAAAGACAAATTAGCACTATGCTTGGAACTGCATATTATACACTATATTCTGCATATTATTAATAGGAATATTAATGCAAATAAAAACAATATTTGATTATCATGTCAATTGCAATGCAGTGTGCTCGGTTGTATACTGTATACCAGGAATACAGAAAATGTACATATTTTGCGCTGCATAATATTTTCCGATAAAATAGGATCCCTTCATATATACCCAATCTCTTTCATGGACTTTTGATGTCTTGTTAGCACAGTGTTTGTGTATAAATACATCAAGTAAGAATCTACTGGAGTGAGTTCAAACAGCACACGAGTGGCTAGCCGTAGCCGAGGCAGTCTGACATATCACATTCGGTGGCGGACAGCTGTCACAGCTGCAGGGTAGGACAGCAATCACTCCAGCACACCTGTTAAAAACAACACAGAGCTGCACTGCCCGCTGCGTGCACCTGCCCAGAGCTCGACTCATTCAGACAGCCTTTAAATATCCACAATGATTCATTCAATCTGTGTTTACCTGTTCACTGTTAATGCACCAAAACACGTTTCTTTGACTGACAGAACTGAGGAGAAACCTTGTGTTATAACATTGTTCTATTGATTCACTTGTCAGGGTTTCTGCTCGGATGTCAGGATGTATTTTTAGAAAGCAGACAGCTGTTGATGTTTTATCGAGTGTTAGGTAAAGACTTTCAGTGTGAACTTGTTTTTTTAATTAATTTTGAAATATGTATGCTATCAAGGGGTCGTGTTTCTTAAAAACATTGATACTTCGTTAACCACAGTAGCATTTAAGTTTGTGTGTGGTGTATGTGTAAAAGAGAGAGAGAGAGAGAGAGAGAGAGAGAGAGAGTTCAATCGAATTTCATCTTCTACACGTGAACTGAATATATTGAGTTTATGTGATGACTTTGACTTTGTTTAGGCTGTTTATATTAGTAATATAGGCCTTTTATATTAGTAATAATATAATAAGATGACAATTGTTTTGACAGTTAATCACACGATGCCAAAAGATCTTCAGCACAAAGTCAATTAAGATGTAAAGCGTTTTTTCAAATAAATGGAGATGACTTCAAAATTCAGACAGCCGAGCTCTGAGCTTTTTTAACTTATTTATTTAGCTATATATTTTGTAAGATAATGGACTTAAATCTGTTTAACTGTTTATGAAGGTTTCAAGTTTTAATCCTATTTTCTTTTGAGAATTACACATTTTTGTGTGTTTTATGTGTGCACATTGTTATTCTAGCACAAATGAGCGGAACATTGAAATTGTCCTATAAAGTTGACAAAAGGACACAGCAGTTTTTCCTTGTCAGTGATTCCACACTTTTAATCCGTGTTCAGCTAATAAATGCCGACAGAAGGCAGAGCCAACATAGCAGAAAATTTGCCCTGACCGTCAATCATCTGTTAAACTCCCAGGGGGCGGAGTTAAGGCACTAAAGTGCAGTTTATTCTCTCATTGAATGCACGAGGCATCCAGGCCACTCAGTCTTTCATCGTGGGGCATCTGGACTGACTTTTTAGAAAAGCCTCCAACTCACCCTAGAGGATTTTAACCAGCCTTCCAACCTCTAACTCGCCCAAAAGTTCCCACAAGAACAGAGAAAGGCCTTTAGATAACCCGAAAGGTGTTTTATTAGATTATATCTCTTAATTTTGCAGTGTTGGTCTAATATGTGTGTTTTATCAGTCTGAGCAGCATTACGCCACATAGGAGCGTGTTCACTGGGTTTATATGCAGCTTCTGTAAGAAAACCCATTTTGAAAAGTTTGGATCAGAAACTTGACATGAAAGTCTGGAGAATCTGAAAAGTAGATATGCAGAGCCATTTTCATCAATCTCAACAATCTCCTTTATACCATTTAAATGAATTTACAGTATCAAGATGATTTTTTTTACTTTCTCTTTCTTTCCAGGATCCTAACCACTTCCTGAGTTCCACAGTGGAGGCAGACGCTCTCCTGAGGAGTCCGGTTCCTCCGGCTCTAAGTAAAGATCAGGGGCGGTTGGGCAGCTCCGGTCGTGGCCTGCCACCTTTGGCTTTCCCTGGAGAGATTGTGCCTTTTGATGAAGCTCTGAGAGATGTAAACACAGGCAGGCCATTGAGTAATCAGGATGGGGCGGATATAGTCGCCCGTCATGGAGCACAACTTTTGGAGGTCAAGGCAACTGAGCGCAGAGGTACAGATACATCAGCAAACACACATACATGCATAAAAAGTGTGTGACCAAAACACCCTAATATCATGTCAAAGAACTGGCTAAAACTAGGCTGAATACTTTTAACCACCCTTCAACTAGATTCTTTTACTTATTTTTTTTCATCCAACCACCAAAATTCAGCAGAATTTTCAGTTTTATACACATCCAAAGCAATGACTTTGGCAACAGAAAGCAAGTGATAGCGACAAAATGTTCTTCACCTTTTCAGAGTTGGAGAGACAAATGAAGATCGAGAACCTGTTTGTGACATGGCAGCAGAGATCAGCCCAGTCCAACATGCCCATCTCTGTAAGTTCTGACTTTTTCGCAGGTGACCCATCAACCTAAGATGCAGAAAAAATGGTGTGTGTGTACCCAATTTATACCCAAAAATGTGCAAAACCTGGCTGATCACAGCAAAACATTACTATAAAACACTACTGTATAAACATGTATTTTTTTCAAAATAAAAGTTTTCTCAAAATTGTCTGTTAGGATTAGGTTATAGTATTTCTAACTGTGTTTGAAGTAAACAATAAGGGATGAGCATTTCTGCATCACACTCTGTGAACATGATTTTTTGGCGCCTCATCAAGTCTAGATACATTTCAGTTCATGTGGATTTCTCTGTCTCACACACACACAGACAGATCCACATGCATGTGTGTTTGTGTGCACAGCCCAGTTGGGTTTAATGACACGAGGAGGGAACATTAGGGAATTCTGTGTGCGTGTGCGAGGTCACTCATGTAATCTCACTGTTATCTGCTGTAATAACTCTCTGTGTGTGTGTGTATGTGTGTGTGTGTGTGCGGCGTGTGCAGGTAGCAGATTTGGACACACTAAAGCAATCATCACGACTGGTTCATTACTGCGCCACTCCACTGCTCTTTGACCCTGTGTTCCGGAAACAGATTCAAGAGGAACAGGCCATCCAGCCACAGATGAAGGTCTTTTTCCTCCTCCTCTTCATTTTGCTGGATCACACTGTTCAGCTGATGTTATCTTACTATATAAACACAATCTCTTCACTCTCCAGAACCACCAGAAAATGAAACTCTTTGCTGTTTAAAGTCACAATTCTATTTTTCCATCATAAAAATTATTCAGATGTATGAAAGATGTGCTCCTCATAGATCTCCATCAATCCTCCTCTGCTTCACTATCTGATCTCGCTGTCATCCTGCAGAAGAGGCATCGCTCCAATGATTCCACCGCATCCGGTAGAGATCGCAGTTACAGCACTGATTCTGCAGACATGCTGCCCAGCCGACTGAAGGAAGAGCCGTGGCTCCAGGAGATCTCCAGCACGTTCCTGCAGCAGTATGTACAGTACCTTCAAAGCATGGGCTTCATTCTGGTTCAGGTCCGACCGCAGTCGCCCGCCCGCAGGTATGCCAACGCGTCACCCACTTCACTTTTACTAGATCACTTTCATTTTGCTATTCAATCCTTTTTTGAGCCACATTATAATTATGATAAAACTATGACAAATGAAGATGAGATTGTGTACTTGTGTCACTCTCTCTCGCTCTCTCTCTCTTTCTCTCTCTCTCTCTCTCTCTCTCTCTCTCTCTCTCTCTCTCTCTCACTCTCTCACTCACCGCAGCATCGCTCGAGCTCGGGCCGCCATGTTGAGCTCTTTATCTACTGAAGGCAGATCTTCCTTTTCCTCTTTCTCATATAATAAACAGAAGAGTGAGGACAGTCCCAAGGTACACACATTATTACACAAACTCACACTTAATCACTTTTTTAGTGTGACCACAGCATTAGTCTTCAAAATTAGTGGAGACTTGATTCTTAAGAAGAAACTCAAAACATACTGTAGATCAAACAGACACACACACATGGTAAATGTTTCCTCTTTCTTTTGCAGCAGAGCAGTAACTCCAGCTCGACATCGTACCACCTGCAGAGGGCGCTGCCGGGAGGCATCGTGCTAATGGAACTGGCGTTTCAAGTAAGACCTTCATCTGTCTGCATGTCTCACAGCAGATCAGGGCAATGAATCAGCCTCTTAGCACATCAGCAGAGCTTTTCACAGGAACGCTGTGAAAGTCTCGATGGAGAACCAGCTAAGATGTTTAATGGAGTCTTTCTCCTTCTTACACTATTTAGAGTTATTAATATTTAAACGTACATAATCGACAGCGAGAAACTCCACATCACCTCCTCCTGAGCTCTTCTCGGCCCTAATAGATCTCGCTTTCTTTTTTTTTCTCAGTTGAATTAAAATTTAATCACTGGAAAATTCCAGAATGTGAACTATGCAAAATATGCAAGATTAGCAATGACAAGAACAATTTAGGAAATATTAAAGATCCTTGATTCAAGGGTATTTGAGGGACCCTGCTTTATCCATAAGAATAATATAAAAGGGCTTGATGACATCATCTGGAAAGAAAAGTCTTTTTTGATTAAAGATTACAAAAATAAACGTGTTCCTTTAAAATAACATGCACCGAGGACCAAGATCATTTTAATTTCATATTGACTTAATGAATACTGTCATTACTCCTAAATATGATATCAGACTATTTATAGAGTAATTATTGGCCTTTTTTTCTTATTTTTTTCCAGGGATCTTATTTCTGCGTAAAGCAGTTTGCATTAGAATGCTCAAGGATACCGATGGGACAAACGGTTAATTCTCAGGTAACTGTTTTTGTGCATTATAAATAAATTGTAGGCATGACGGTGCATATGTTAAAGATAAGAGCATAAAGAATTTATAGTGATTTATAGTGTGGCACCCGTTTTCATATACAGCGTGACAGACACATCGCTAATAGCATGAATCTTGTCACAAGACCATGCTAGTGTTTTTCATTTTTTTTGGAGCTCGATAGATTTGCTTTCACAGCATGATGATTGTATCTTAAAGGCAGGTAAGTACATGACAGACTTTACATATCTAAACAAACAACTGGGCTGAAACCTCCTTCGCTGTTAGTGAGATCAAATGGTCAACGACTCTTTCTTTCTGTGTCTGATGACATTCAGTCCGGGTTGTCTCTAAATGAGGAGTAATTAAGTGTAAATATTTGTAAATGTCCAGATGTTTGTCAGCAGGGGTCCTCGGTTTCTTCCGCCGAGCAGAAGCCCGTGAGGTGTCTCCCGATCCCAGCTGCTCATATCCCACAATTAAATCATTACTGTGTTTGTTTGCTTTCTTTTTAAGTGTGTGTTTTGAAGGCAAACAGAAAATTTGTTCCTTTGTAATAGTGTTTAATAACACACAAAAATGTATTATTTGTGTTCTCAGTTTGCACTAGATGAACTTGATTTTTCGTACAGTGATGTCATATCATTGTATCACTACTGTCCATATATCCATTCTTGTGGCAGACGTGCTAAATTCTAGAGTCATGTTGCTACTCTATAAACACCTCATGCCGTAAAAAAATTCTGTCATCTCTTATGTCACTTCCTGTAACCTCTCCCTCATACATTAGCACAGCCCCTCACATGACAGGAATCTTCAGCATGTGTTCATTTTTGTGTACAATGACCTCTAACCTCTGTGTGGCTGTCTTTCATGTGTGTGTTGTCTTCTCTGTGTGTGTATGTGTCTATTCCGATCTCATCCTTTCATTCCATCAGGGCTCTCTTCTCAACAAACCTCCTAGCAAGCCGTTCCCCGAGGCACCCACGGGCTCCGACTCTGCGGTATGTCTCTGTATACTGGGGGCAGGCCCGTCTCCCATCAAATCAGGCTTCAGTCTTTCCCTTAATCTCCTCCCCCATGCAGTGCCTGGCTCCTCCCCCTTCCTGCTATGACCCCAATCTGATTGGCCTTCATGTGCGATTTATTTCCAATCAGAATCAATCAATTCTTTTCCCTGTATGTGTACTAAATGCTGTGGGACCTCCGGAAGGTCACGCGTCACTCTTTCTGCAGGCCTGATCTCTTTGCTATGCTTGACAATCACTCTTGATTTTTTTTTCGCTCTTGTTTTGTTGAGTGTAATTCGAATCTGTGTGTCTAATGATATGTTGTCTCCGTGTAAGTGATTGGCAGCACAATAATACCAATGCAGTGAACATATAATAACATTCATTTTGGAGGACATGATGATAAATACTGTATAATTGCATTCGGCAGTCTATTAAACATTATGATACATCCATAATGTTTGATGATCAAATGCAGAAGTGACGGTAAATCTTTTGCTTTTTAATTTAACGTTGCATTTCATAATTTTGGGTTAAAAATAAAGAACTTAAAGTCAGTGTTGAAAACCGCACTGCATTTCACAACATAAGCTTATAATAATAATTTGTAAGTTTAAATATTGGGTCTGTTTTGACAAGAGTTGTCAGCTAGACGTCATTTGACTTTAACCCACATGTAGGGATGTCACAATATACCACAATTGACAATAACCATGATATCTAAAATCATGATATCAATACTGTGTTAATACTACCCATATTACCATGTGACATATTATTAAATTGTAAATTATTCAGCACTTTTGCCCTAAAAGTCTTGCCTTAAGAGGCAAAATGATTACAAATTCTCTCTCTGCTGTTTCATACTCGTATTTTGAGTGATTCATTAGCTGAAAAAGCCTAAAAATGACACAAAATAACCAAAATTAAAGATCAGTTTGACTTATAGCATTCTTTATTTATTCGTAAAAATATTTGATATTGTGACAGCCCCACGTAAAGATAAGTACAATTTATGTTACAAACAGAGATGGCGATATTTATATGTTATAACTTTGGTGATAGCAAAAGTTATGAATTTCATCAGTAAGCATTCAGGGTCCGAGCAAAAGTTTTATTGCAGAAGTTTATGTAAAGGATTGAATAACTGTGATTATGCCAAGTTGTGAACTGCTATTAACATTTTCACGCTAGTGAAAACCTTTATATGACTGAGAGTGCTCAGCCCGTGACGGGAGTTTGGGTCTGATGGGCCGTGGCAGATTTTGAGGTGAAAAACAGTTCTCGCACAGAGGATGAAAGGTTCGATTGGGTGAACTCTTTGCTGCAAATGGAACCGCTGTGACAGCACCAAACAAGCAGTTTTTTAATCCTCGACTCGGAATTGATAAGACCTATTTGCATTTGTTCCAGGGTAACGGTCAAGATGAAAGCGACAGCAGTAATAGCGTTTAGCACCCACCCTTCCCCTCCCTTCCATTGTACTGTAATTACTACCTGCTTTTCCTCTCGACAATCATTTGCATTCGCCACTAAAGCTTTTGTGAGCACAGCTTTGATGTTAGATTGAATTTAATAGGATACAGTTATTAAGTTGATTGATATCAGAGATGTTTAAAAACGATGATTTTTGCTATGGAGTTGTGTACTTTAGACGTCTGCATGGGCTTTAAGCGCAAGGTCATTTGGGATGAGATTTCAGTTAGTTTCACGAAGAGGATTTTGAGGTTTACGGATACATTTCTGGCTATTGCTTCCTATGCAAGATTCAACCCTATGAAGAATCCTGTCACTGATGGACATCAAGGGCTCATTTGACATCCCTGATTAAATTAAAAACACCCTGATGAAATCAAAATGCCTAAATTAATCTAATAAAAAGACATTTTTGTTTCCAGTAGCAGCGTTAGTGACGTCTGGCATTGCTTTAGCCTATTCATAAACAGCAGGTCATAGATACTTATAGTGTGCTTGGGGTTAGATTTTAATTATTTCTCATTTCCTACCATTTAACCACAGGTAAACAATGCTAGAGGTTAATACACGAGGTTTTCATTACATGATTTGTTTTATTTATATTGTGAAAAGTATTCACGTTAATCACTTTGTAACTTGAATACTCAAATGCAAATGTTTAATTTGGCATCAGTCATGTATTGTGATGTGTGACTTTTATTTTAGTATTTTCATAGTTCAGATCAGTGACGTTTTGAGTACCCGAAGAGAGCTATTGTGTCTGTTAGCGTTCTCATTCGAAAAAAGAAAAATGTACTGGCAATTTTCTGTCAGGAAATTATTTGTTATTATTATTTGTTAATTATTTGCGCATTTCCGTGGCTGAATGTTAATGCTAAAACATAGCGCAATTCAGTGCAAAATTCTAAATACAGGTGAATGGATGTAAAAAAAAACTGTATGGAAAATTCCTTTATATGAATACAGTATATAATACACATTTGCAGTGCAGGCATAGGTGAGGAATGATTTTAGATCAAGTCAGTATGTTTTCTGCAATAATATTTGCAATTTTGTTATAGAATACACTACCATTTTTATGTGGTTGTCAAAGGTGTAAGATTACTTTTGCCCACATTATGATGTAGTTACAGCATCCACCAGCACAGGGGAAAACTGGACCGTGCCAACAAAACCAATCTTTGACCCCCGGTTAAGACAACATACATAAAGCGCTTTTAATTATAAAACTTTTTTAGTAATAAAAAGTTCGATGGAATGGCTCGAGGATCCAGATGGAATAGGATTCTGCAGGGGGATTGAATCTTGCAGCGGGGTTGGTTTAATTTGACCATCTGTTGGGGCTTCTCTTTAAATCACTCTGGAGTCATATTGGATTGGGTTTCAGTTAGTATCACTGTTAAGATTTAGAGGTTTTGGAGTGATGTTCCTGCTACTGCTTGCGGTCTTCCTGTGGGGCTCTGATGCCTTTGATAGAAACATCTCGCTCGTGGTTATATGGAGTTAAAGCAACAGCGTGTTCTGCTCTTTAACTAACTGTGTGTGTATATATGTGTCCACCCTCAGCTGTCCATGCTGTTCACCGAGGAGTGCGATAAGGTCAGAGATCTGATGCACGTTCACTCGTTCAGCTACGACTTCCACCTGCGTGTGGTGCATCAGTACCTGGTGGGGTGTCACATGACCCTACGGCAGGGATACCAGCTCACCAGCTTTCTGGAGGATTTCATTGCACAGCACCCAGATATTCCCAAATTTGGTCGCAACCATGTTTTTCAGGGTGAGTACCTCTGTGCAGTAGCCTAAAATAGCTGGTTCAGATGGGGATTTGCTAAATCAAACCTGGGAATGATCAGAAGATTTTAGTATTTAAAAAATGTAAATATAGAAATATTTTAATTATTTCTTCACTATTCTCTAATGAAGTATGCTAATTTGTAACATTTACTATGGTCAAACAAACAGTTTATAACCATTTTTAAAAAAATTATCACGCTAAATAAATTAGATTAAAAGTATTATGAAAAAAGAGTTAATTATTAAATTAAATTACAATAAATTATAAAATGCTTAGCAGTTGCAGAGTGACATAATCTTGTTCTTTCAATGGACAAGAGCAACGGTGATTATGATGACAGTGACCAGATGTAGCCTTGTCCAACAACACCACTAAGTTGAGAAATATTAAAATTTATGCAAATGTGGAGCAACTTTGGAAAGCGATTACGGTGAAGTCAGTAAAGCTCATGTTATCCATCTCTCGTCAGTTAGCATTGAACAGTTACTTATTTATTTAATGTGACTTATTTATTAAATATGAGTTTTACTTACTAATAATCAGAACTAGGAATGCCTTCTAATAACATCATGGAGAGAAACGGGTAGCACACAACAACAAGTTTATGTATCTTTGCGTGAGTCGTATCTAACGTATGTTTACATTTACATATTAGGGAGTTTCTCAATATCAACGGGGATGATCACCGCACACCAGCTATACAATTACATCACTGATCACGCTGGTACATACGGGATGAAACCCTTGCGCATGTCTAAGGCTGCAGTTACAACCGACAACAAAAAGGGGGCGCCAAGTGCCGACCTGCACGAGTATGCACTAGTAGCTTTGTGGAACAGGTAAACTTTTATTTCTTAAACTGAATCAATGTTTATTGATGTCTACTTTGCTTGTCTCTACAATAACTGTAATAATATTATAATTTAGCTCCGGTTCTTACAAAGACCTTGAAGGACTACAACACCATGACGATTTTGACGTATCGTTGCTCGTGTGTCATAACGCCGCTCCGTTTGAGGAGCAGTCTGAAGGAGAAAGACACCTGCTCAGGTGAGCATTAACAACCATTAAACAAAACAAAAGTCATATTTAATTCCATGGTTTTTTACATCCTTTGTTTTTTGCATCAGACTGCGATTTTACGTAATCATGACCAGTCAGAGAGAACTCTTTCCCCGTCTGACCGCGGACATGCGGCGCTTTAAGAAGCTTCCTCAGATCTACCGGGACCCTGGTGACATCAGTGGTCGCGTAGCCACAGAGCGAATGGACGCGGGCAGCGCGAGAGAATCCGAACTGGACCTGTGGGAGGAGACCACCACCTCCATCACTCCTGCGACCAGCCCTGAATCTGACCCCATGGAGTCCCTCCAGCACACGGGTCAGGGCAAGGACTCTCACGGGCTCTTCTACCTGTCTCCTGTCTTCCCCCTGCTGAACTCTGAAGTGATGTCGGCACGGAGGCAGATCCAGAGCAGCGTGGAGCAGGCCATGGGCCACTGCCGCAGGGACAATCTCTGGAGGAGGCTGTTTCACGGGGAGCATTTGGCTCTGGATAAACTCAAACTCAGCAGGCTGGCCTTTACTGAACTGGAGGAGCTGCTGAACGCCGTGCAGAGCCGATCCATCGCTGAGATCGACCCGCAACTGGTATGTAAACACCTCCACCTCTGAGATCATCTTTTATATATTTCCTTTCCCTTCACAGTTCTCTAGCAGGCAACGTTCATGAATAGGGTTTAAAACTTAGACTTATTTTTCACCAAATGGTTTGAAACTTTGAAAAGGAGTTTATCAGTTGACTTGCAATTGTTTTGTATTGGGTAATTTAATTATTTTAGGGTCAGAATGATGTTACTTCCAGTGTGAAGTTAAAGGATTTTTCCTTTTTGTTCATCGTAAGAAATTGCTAAAGTTATTAGGTGAAAAGTTTTTGTTCATTATTGGGCTGTCACAATATCTGATTTTTACTACACGATTATCATCATGATATTAATATTATCACAATTTCTACTTTTTAAAATAAATCAATAATATTATCAGTCAAATTCACCTTTAATGTAGTTTATTTTGTTTTTTCCCTTTTTGGCCAGTTTATCACACTCAAAATACCAGTGTAAGGAGGCAGAGAGTGCTAAATTATTTCCATTATTATCATAAATGTGGAATTAACACAATATTAATCGTTGTGTTTTTTCAGTATATTATAAACACCCTTTGTTCATTCAGAAGAATTTATTATAACATTTATAATAGTAATTATAGTATATGTATATATGTATATGTATATATGTATATGTATATATGTATATGTATATATGTATATGTGTATATGTATATATGTATATATGTATACGTATATGTATATGTATATGTATATGTGTATGTGTATGTGTATGTGTATGTGTATGTGTATGTGTGTATGTATATGTATATGTATATGTATATGTATATGTATATGTATATGTATATATATATATATATATATATATATATATATATATATATATATATATATATATATATATATATATATATATATTTTGTAAGTATAATATATATATATATATAGTAAGTATAGTATTATATAATATTACAATTAATTAAATGTTACTTTAGCAGATTATTTCACAGTGATGATGTAATAGTTGCATAATGTTACTTTCAAGTGTTGCTGTAGCTCAATCGGTAGGACACACAAAGGTCATGGGTTCACACATAATGATAAAAAATGTATAACTTAAATGTACTCCAAGTTGAAAGTTGCTTTGGATAAAAGCGTCTACCAGATGAATAATGAATAAAGGAGAATACGGACATTTTTGATGTGTTTAAAACTAGCCATTTTTCACGGCAGGTTAATTCAATGTTACGTAATAGCTCCATTATATCAATATAACATATCTAAATGCCAGACCATATTCGTAAAGATGTATTTTTTACTGTGTCAGACAGTTGGCTTTCTCTTTTTACTGCAGTTTCTTAAAGATGCTGTAACGATTGGCCGGTGAATTTCGTTTGATAGGTGTCTAAATAATGTGTGAGGCCGTGGGGAAAACCTGCGTCCTGCTCGTCAGCACGTGGCAATAAACATCAGCTCATTAGTGCAGAAATCAGCCCTTTAAAATTACACACCCTTTCTTATTTACGCTTTAAATTATCCCTTGTATATCAACATGCGCACACAAATTCACACTGTCTGTCCTTCACCAACAGGGTGTTTGTGCGTGACCTGATTACACAGCAGCTGCTAAACGTTACGTTTCTGCCAACAGAACTCACTGTGTTTGCCACATATTTGGCTTTAAACAACAGAGTTTCTTGTAGGTAACCTCACACACTAACATATGGCAGTTATTGAATGTTACCCACAGTTCCAAGCGTCATGGTACACAGACCAGAAGTTTAGGAAGCCAACTTCCAGTATTTTTTGTGCAAAATAATAAACGGTAGTGTCAATAAAATCTTTTTTTTAGTATTTGAAATGATTATTTTCAGTATTATAAATAAAAATGTCAGTACTTTATCTCAAAATCATCATTTATTACATTTATTCTAAATAAATAATAATTAATAATAATTTACAGCAAGAGACACGCTTCACCTATTTTCATCATTTTTTGGCTGTGTTTATTTTGATGCTTCTAGTCTCATAATTAGATTTTCAGACTTTATCCTGGATTTCACTGATATTTATATTTTATACATTTAATTATTGAATTGCTATCAGGCTCTTAAGAGACTTTCAACCAGCAAAACAAAAACATTAAATGCAACAACGACTCAATGCGGCGCGTAGACAGATTGTTAAATTTGCTGTGAAGAGCAGGAACATCTGTGATGAAAGTAATAATCATCCTCAGCATCTTCCTCTCATCCTCCACCGTCAGGATTTTAGTGTTTTATTGGCTTCTCCACACTTCATCTCTGCGTCTCAGATCCACATTGATCTAAACTCTGTAAGAATCAGATGTGATGTTTCCTCCTCCCCTGACCCCACCTGTGACACGCCACGCGCATGACACCTGCTGTAATACAGATGCGGGCAAACGTTTTGAAATGCAAAAGCTGTAGCCAGTTTTTTTTTTTCCCGTGGAGAACCGTCTATCAAAACCTGCATATCATTACTACCTCTTTTTCCCGCATGCTGCTTTCTTCTGTATTCCCTTCACAGGAGCAGAAGCGCTTAGTCAGTGTTCCTGCGCCGGGCCGCTGCTGTGCTACCCACTGCTAATGCTAAACCGAGCGATGGGATGATGTATACCGCTGTCACACAGATACAAGTATAGACGTGCTCCCGCTGAGATATCAGAGCAGGAGAAAGTTACCGCAAATTACATCTTTTTAAAAATTTACGTCAGGTCACAGACGCAATATGAAACCAGCTGTCTCAACAGCTATCTCACCGACTTCCTCTATGAAATCAAATACGAACAGTAATAAGAGTTTTGGCACACGGGGTTGTCTTATTGAGAGGAAAATAATTGTAGCTGGATTATTTGAGAAATCTTTTTCAACTAAAAGTCATCTCTCCAACACAAATAAAAGTAATAATTATTCACTGCCATCTTTGTGTGAGATTTGATAACACTGGTGTTTGTTCTCTTCTGTTGTGCTTGTGTTTGGTCTTTTGTGACTGTTGTGCTTGTGTCTGGTCTTTTGTGACTGTTGTGATTGTGTCTGGTGTCTTGTGACTGTTGTGATTGTGTCTGGTGTCTTGTGACTGTTGTGATTGTGTCTGGTGTCTTGTGACTGTTGTGATTGTGTCTGGTGTCTTGTGACTGTTGTGATTGTGTCTGGTGTCTTGTGACTGTTGTGCTTGTGTCTGGTGTCTTGTGACTGTTGTGCTTGTGTCTGGTCTTTTGTGACTGTTGTGCTTGTGTCTGGTGTCTTGTGACTGTTGTGATTGTGTCTGGTGTCTTGTGACTGTTGTGCTTGTGTCTGGTGTCTTTTGACTGTTGTGATTGTGTCTGGTGTCTTGTGACTGTTGTGATTGTGTCTGGTCTTTGTGACTGTTGTGATTGTGTCTGGTGTCTTGTGACTGTTGTGCTTGTGTCTGGTGTCTTGTGACTGTTGTGATTGTGTCTGGTGTCTTGTGACTGTTGTGCTTGTGTCTGGTGTCTTGTGACTGTTGTGCTTGTGTCTGGTGTCTTGTGACTGTTGTGATTGTGTCTGGTCTTTTGTGACTGTTGTGATTGTGTCTGGTGTCTTGTGACTGTTGTGCTTGTGTCTGGTGTCTTGTGACTGTTGTGCTTGTGTCTGGTGTCTTTTGACTGTTGTGATTGTGTCTGGTGTCTTGTGACTGTTGTGATTGTGTCTTGTGACTGTTGTGATTGTGTCTGGTCTTTTGTGACTGTTGTGATTGTGTCTGGTGTCTTGTGACTGTTGTGCTTGTGTCTGGTGTCTTGTGACTGTTGTGATTGTGTCTGGTCTTTGTGTCTGGTGTCTTGTGACTGTTGTGCTTGTGTCTGGTGTCTTGTGACTGTTGTGCTTGTGTCTGGTGTCTTGTGACTGTTGTGATTGTGTCTGGTCTTTTGTGACTGTTGTGATTGTGTCTGGTGTCTTGTGACTGTTGTGCTTGTGTCTGGTGTCTTGTGTCTTGTGACTGTTGTGCTTGTGTCTGGTCTTTTGTGACTGTTGTGATTGTGTCTGGTCTTTTGTGACTGTTGTGATTGTGTCTGGGTCTTTGTGACTGGGTGTGATTGTGTCTGGTGTCTTGTGACTGTTGTGCTTGTGTCTGGTCTTTTGTGACTGTTGTGATTGTGTCTGGTGTCTTGTGACTGTTGTGCTTGTGTCTGGTGTCTTGTGACTGTTGTGCTTGTGTCTGGTCTTTTGTGACTGTTGTGATTGTGTCTGGTCTTTTGACACTGTTGTGATTGTGTCTGGTCTTTTGTGACTGTTGTGATTGTGTCTGGTCTTTTGTGACTGTTGTGATTGTGTCTGGTCTTTTGTGACTGTTGTGATTGTGTCTGGTGTCTTGTGTCTGGTCTTTTGTGACTGTTGTGATTGTGTCTGGTCTTTTGTGACTGTTGTGATTGTGTCTGGTGTCTTGTGACTGTTGTGCTTGTGTCTGGTCTTTTGTGACTGTTGTGATTGTGTCTGGTCTTTTGTGACTGTTGTGCTTGTGTCTGGTCTTTTGTGACTGTTGTGATTGTGTCTGGTCTTTTGTGACTGTTGTGATTGTGTCTGGTCTTTTGTGACTGTTGTGCTTGTGTCTGGTGTCTTGTGACTGTTGTGCTTGTGTCTGGTCTTTTGTGACTGTTGTGATAGTGTCTGGTGTCTTGTGACTGTTGTGACTGTATCTGGTCTTTTGTGACTGTTGTGCTTGTGTTACAGGACTGTTTCCTAAACATGAGTCCCGCCTGGTACCAGACGCTCATCAAAGTTCTGCTCTCTCGCTTCCTACAAAACTGCAGACATTTTAAAGACGACGGTGGGATTCAGTATCTGGTAAGAGATCAAAGCAAGTATGAATGGTGTATCTTTGCTGTAAAGTGAAAACTTAAATACCCTAAAAACTAGGTCTGTAGGCGAGCCTCATTCCTTATTAGATTTATTTACTAATGTTCAGTACAGTTTTTATGCCATTGGGGTGCTCAGCCCCATAATCGTTGCCTCCAGCTATATTTAGTGCCGTTTGCTAACCCAGTTTGAACAAACCCTTAATTGTGAGTATTAAACTTCAGCACATAACTCTCTGAACATGAATGATCCTCAAATCATGTGGCTTGTCGAGAAGAGACGTGCTGTTACTTCTGAGCAATCTGATGAAATATTGTAGCCAGACTGATAGTAAATGTTTGGAGGTTTAGCAGGAATCATCTTTACTCGTCCCAGTAAATCACAATATTAAATGTGCTGATGACTCCTCGATGAGGAAGAAACATCACTGTAATCACTGTGCCAAAGTGCTTCAGTTCACCCCTGAGCACTGAATGTGAAAAGAGATTCAGATTTTAAGTTTACAGGGAATAATCATCATATACTCAAGCAGGTCTGACGATGACTTCCTGCCTGAAGGCCCATTCATACCAAGAACCATCAATAGGACAATAACTGTCTCAGTGTCCACACCAATGGATGATAACATTATGCTTATTGTAAGACGCGTGCTGCAGTTTCACATTTTAAATGCATAACTCTTTAAATCTTAATGGATTTTCATTGGCTGTCAATGTTTTATTGTTCACCATCTGGAGAAATGCTCTGAAAGTGATGCCAACAATATCCTTCCTCCGTATCGTTATTGTTATAGCTGTGGTGTGGACTCTACTATTCTCTTAAATTTAGGACAGTCTTTTTAGTTACATTTATTGTCTTATAAGCATAAGAATTCTGATGTTTAATAGTAAAAGCGTTTATGTACTCTATGTTTTAGGCTGTTCTGAACCAGAAGTTCACCGACTGCTTTGTGCTGGTGTTCCTCGACGCCCAAGCAGGAAAAACTGTGAGTTCGTCTTATATATTTTACTCTCACAGGCCATAAACACACTACAAACTTTTGTATATTTATCTAAATCTGTTAAGAATTATTTAGTAAATTACACTTGCCACTCTTATTAATAAACCAAATGGAAACCAGCATCAGGTGACAACTGGATTTATCTGATCATTGTCACTGCAACGTTTTTTGAATATCACTGTAATATGTGTGGATTATTAGGGCTATGCAATAAGAGAATCGGAAAAATGACTGTGTGAATGTTTATTTGGTTCAGGAGCACATAATCAAATATTTTCATAAATATTTTTGTTCTGAAGAAAAGTTATACAGGTTTGGAATGACATGAGGATAAATAAATGATGCAAGAGTTTTGGGTGAACTATCCCTTTAAGTTAGATGTGGCTGGTTGATTTAAAATATAAAGGGTTTTTTTTCAAATCTTTGAAGTGTCTGAAATGAAGCCAGCACAAAGCACACATTTTCACCCATCTTTCCTTCCGCTCTCAAGAGTTTAAAGGTGGTTTTCAGAGAGCCGTTACCAGCACAGAGCCAGTCGAGCAGCAGTCCCCCACCACAGCTGGTCTCCATGTACCACCATCTGGAGTCTGTCATCAACACAGCATGTTACAACCTCTGGACCGGTCTACTGTAAACCTGCGTCAGTAAAATCCACCTGCCGGCTCTGTGTAAATGACACAGGTAAACTAAAGCAGTCAGTCTCGAGTAAAAATCAGATACGCTCAAATTCGGCCTTCCAATCTCTAACTGAATGTGCCTCGTGTGTTTAATGGGAGTCAAGTCGGCAGGCACGCTGTCGTTTAAGCAATTAAATCGCCCACGTTTCACACAGATAAGCAGCTAAATTGTCTGCCCTGTTGATACAAGAGGGTGATTTGCTAGTGGGTGTGTATTGGCGCATGAAAATGCCAAAGTTACATTCTCCGTCTGTTCTTTATGTGTGTGTTTCATCTCTTCTCCGTTGATGATGCAAAACTTGTGTTGTGCGTTAGATCCCGCCCATAGTTATGCTTCATAATTATCTGTACTGCCATTTTGTCACCTCTGGAAGTGCCTTTATTTGTATTTCTTTTGGATGTTGATGGGAGTCAGTGTGATGACTTGACATCAAAATGATGCTGGCGACTATGAAATGACGTGCATGCCGTGTGAAGGAAACCAAATGTATTGGGCTGTTTTTAGCTCCTGTGATTGAAAAACTGAAGAACTGAATGATATCATGTGTTTTATTGTTTTCTGTACGCACACTGGACAAACTGCAACTTAGAAATGTTGTCTTCTTTTGCAGCACAAATATCTAAAAATGCTTGAATCAGGATACAGTTCTTGATGAACAAAATGACACGAGATAAAAAGTATTGTTTTATGAAAAATAAAGTTTTACCTCTTTATTAAGTACTTTTTCTTACCTCACTGGTAGATATTTTTGCTTTTTTAAGCATAAACTTACTTTTCACATTAACATCTTAGGTTTTTTAGCTCATCAAGAAAATGTCTCTTGATTTAAGTATTTTTGTACTGCAAAAAAAAAAAAGTACAAAAGTAAGAAATTCATTTTTGTGCTGAATGTGATGTGAGAATCTTTAGCTGAAAATAGTTGAATTTAAATTTCTAAAACTGTTGAATTATGTACATTATGTATATAAAGACAGATTTGTAAGAAAACTGCTCAAACAATAAATCTTAAGTTAAAATGTTTAGAGTTATTTTTTTATGTTCAAGACTTTGAAAGAGAAAAGGAATGAAATGTAACAGAACATCATACACAATCAGTATAATGGAAATTTACGATTCACTTTTATGTTTAAGAAAATGAAGCTCTTGTCATTTTTGTACAAGGTGCCAATTAGCAAAAACAAACGTTCAAAGATGGTGAACATCAAAGTGAGATTAGTCCTTGTGGCCGTTCCAGTATCTTCTGACCCAGTCCAGACCCGCCTCTGTAGTGCCTGAAGAAGTAAGATATTAAACATGAATAAAATCCTTTAAAATCAAGAATGACATTTTCACTCCACACCTGCCTCAGCCGGTGAACAGAGTTTAGTTCAGCAGTTTTAACACCAGCATATGAAGTCTGGATGTGAGGGTAATGCCAAAGATTTAACACATCTTTAACCTCAGTTCCTGTTTTAGTCCTGCAAAAATGACTTAAAAACATGTAGCTGGAGCTGTAAAGTAATCTGGGTAGACCAGCTGTGACCTGGACCCTGATGCGAGCAGGGTTTATCCCCTCACCTTTCTAATAAAATTCTTATTTAAAGTGTTATTTTTTTTCAATGTTGTAGTTTTAAAATCACAACTAACGGAATAGGCCAGAATAGGTTTTAAATCTGTACAAATGTTCGTGTCAGTACTCACTCTGTGGTTTGTATTCACAGCCGATATAGTCCTGATAATTCAGTTCCTCCAGCAGTTTAAAGAGGTAAAAGAAGTTCACCTCTCCATCACTGTCTGGTTCATGACGGTCAGGGACTTGAGCGATCTGGATGTGACCTGTCACAGTATCAAAACCGTAAGAAGCCTTCTGACACAATGATGATTTAAGGCCATTTCTGGCCCAGATCGAATGTAGATAAAATTAATCATTGTTAATTAAAAAGATTATCATGAGCAAAAAGCTACAACATTTAAACATTTGAAAAAATAAATTAAGATTAAATGTCTAAAAAAATTTAATTAAATTAAATTAAAAATAAGAGTGCATTGTAACATCATCTGAAATTCAAGCAGGTCACTTATAAATAATTCAAATGTGTCTTAAAAAATGTAATAAAACAAAATTAAAAGTAAGAGATCACCAGAATTTGTTATAATCATGAGTCAAAGTCAAAGTTAAAAGTTGGAGAAAATACATAAATGTCTCTTTAAAAATAAAATAAAATAAAAGTGCATTTTGACATCATCTGAATAGGAGACGGAGCATGATATTACATTTGTTACACAAACATTTTTGAATAGTGCACACCAAAACTAAAAATGTGTATAATAACGCATTTTAAGTGTATAAACCGTTATTGTTGACTACAAATCCTACACTTGCCTGTCAATGGTAAATATTTCCGTATATTTTGTGTTAAGTTGCCGTCCATGATCTGCCAATGGTAGATGTCCTAAAATTAGAGAGTAGAAGACAATTTTATAATCAGAGGGTCAAATATCTGGTTTTCTTCCACATTGCGCTTCATCATTTGATCACTGTGGCTTTATGTTTCCTAAGACAGACATGAGCTGGCAACAGACGGGCTCTGAAAGAAACAGTCACAGCTGCTGACTGCTGCGTAAAGCTCTCAATGTCTCCAAACATCATTTATTTAATGGAGAAATCAAAAAGAGCTGAAAGAGATTTTATTATCCTGAACGGACTTCTGGCTAACTTAAAAGTTCACAAAAAAAAAAAAAAATGTCATAATTTTTACCATTACATCATTCAAACCCTGTATATGATTCTTTCTTTTGTGGAACACAAAAGAAGATATTTTGCAAAACGCTGGTTACCGGCACCCACTGACTTCCATTGTACCTTGTGTTCATACTATGAAAGTGAATGAGTGCAGGTAACCAGCGTTTTGCAAGATATCTTCTTCTGTGTTCTGCTGAAGCAAGAAAGTCATACAGATTTGACATGACATGAGGGTGAGTAAATAAAGTGAACTATCCCTTTAACATCATCATTCTTACTAGTACAAACATGTTTAAAGCAGTAGCATGAAACAGCAGGTAGATAAACAACAAACTAGATTCTTTTTTCAAATGAAAGTTACAGTAGAGTGTTGTGTGGCTGCTAGTTTGTTATTATTCATAGTGCACATACCATTTGCAGTTTAATGTTGGGCTGACCGACTCTCTGTAGAATCCCAGCAGCTACAGAAAATTACAGTACAGAAAAAACTGTAATTTAGAATCAAAATAAACAGGCATCTTTGGGAAATAAAGTAATAAATGATAACCTTGGTGCGGGGGAGTCAAGGAAATATCGTGCATCTGTAATCCGGGTGTTTATTGGCTCAATCAAACCAAGAATTTTTTCCTGCACCGGGAGAAAAATGGTTTACACATGTATAGTATTTTAAATAGCTTATAAAACACGTTTTCATTGTTTACATGCCTGAGCTCATGATGCACAGGGTGGGATGTCGCTTTTAATGCAAAAAAGTTTAATGGGCATGAGCAGCGAGAGGGAGTAGATAAATAAATACAATAAAGTCTGAAGTGGCATGTAAACGGCGTAACTGTATTTACACAGGAATCATATTTGAAAATAAAAACAATAAATCAGCTCAATGTACCTGCTGCTTGTTGATTCTCATGTGCAGAAAACGTGCTGTACTAAATAAATGATTCATGAGAAGTCACAGAAGAGACTATTTAGGATTTATTATTTCTTTCTGCAGCGTTGCATGCAGCACCTAGAAAATCTATGATGGATTTTTTTAACATAACAGCATCCGTTATACAGTAGCTTGAATTCCTCACTTAAAGGATCACGAAAAGGATATTAAACATCTACATTAAAATAAAAATCATATTTTGGGCCTCTGCAAATCGATGCATCACAATGCAGTATACGAGGGGTCACCTTAGAGAGGACACCTGCCGCATGTTTCAGGTTCTCCACAAAGGTATCCTCCATCTCCATGGCAACAGCAGAGCGGTCCACCTCCGCAGGCACTCTCCCCGCCATCAAGTGGATCCTGAAGAGAAACATTAGCAGAAGTTCGTCTCAGCCGAAGTAAAATACAGACAAACATCTGTTAGTCTCGCTCTGGCCTGCAAAATCACATCTGATGGAGACGACGTCCCATTGGAGGTTGTGAATGTGTTAGATAAGACGTTCAGACATCTGGGGCAGAGCCGTACAGAGACGCCTGCGGGGAAACTATTTCGGTGTGTTTGAAACCATTTTAGAAAGCAACAGTGTTCAAGTCTAGACTTTCATTATGGTGCTGTGAACCTTGTGTTTTGTTTCTCTTTATATCAGCTCTGCGTGGGAGGCGATGTTTTATGCTTTACATAAGAGCGGTAAAACGTATTGTAATGGTCCACGATGAATATAAATCAGGCACATGTTATGGCTCTATTATATTTATGTTATGCATTAAATGCATCAGCACGTGTGCCACGCAGCGTTACCTTCTGCAATCCAGAGCTTTGGCGTAACGCACAGCAAGATCCAAACCTCGTCTGAATTCTTGCTCTCTCCCGGGAACGGCACCCAATCCCAAATCTCCATTCTTTAAATCTCCTGAAGGATCAAATCAATCACACAGCAAGTAAGAAACTAGATTTGCATTTCCTTAAGGAAAAGTCAAAAGAATTGGATTTTTGCTCAAATGATTTTAAACAGGAGAGAAAATGAGAGGCAGGCTTCTGAATTGTAAAAAGAATAATTAAAGTCTTCCTTGTGACACACTGCAATGCTTGGTTTATTGTATTGCAAGAGTCCATCAGAGCAGAATTAAATAACATCAGTGTAACTGGTGCTTCCCACATGAGCTGAGAAAGGTCTCACCTATTCCATTAGACATTCCTCTAGCTGCATATAAAGCACCATTATATCTATGACCAATGAACTGAACGTACATCTATTTCTGTCCATAATAAAAACCCTCTAGAGAGCCTTTACAGTAACAGATGACAGTTGAGAATCTCTCATCTCACCACAGTTCCATTCTCTAATTTATCTTATATAATAATAGAGTATGTATGCAGTCTATTTAAGCAGGTATTCCATCGGCCTTGTCTATCTAGTATCTCCAGTATACTCAATAGATTTATCTGAAGAGTATTTAGAAATTTACAGTAAAAGTCTGTCTATCTATATAATGTGTCTATAGTATATAGCTGTATACAGATTTACAGTGGAGCAATTTCAGTGTTATGAACTGGACATTTTAGCCAAACCTTGAAAGGTAAATTCTCACAGAATGTATTAATTACAAATATATTGACAATCACTGTATCCCATCTATTGCATCCATCTAGACAGACAAATATACAGTGACTGTCTGTCTGTAAGAATTTTCAGTCTTCTCTCTTACCCGGGGGTGTGTTTATGAGCGCAAACTCGAGCCCAGTTTCATCTTTAACTCTCTTTAGCTCCGTGAGGTCCGAGTCGTAGATCCACGCCGCCTCGACCGCCTGAAAGCCCGCAGACGCGGCGGCGCGCAACCGTTGCGTGAACTCCGGGAATTCCGTGAAGAGCCACGAAATATTAGCAGTGAACTTTAACGGAGGCATTGTAAACTGTGCTGCAGGACAGACTGATGCACATCTATCAGTGATAAACAGCAAACTTAATAACTAACTGAGTGAACAAGGTCCAGTCGCTTACATGCTTCACTTTATTGATTATTGACCGCTCTTTGAACACGTGCTAAATGTTTACACTGTGCAGGCTGGTGATCGGTCACGTGACTCGGCGCATGCGCATTATCGCGGTGAGCGTCAGAATGACTTATCCTGGCTTCTTTTATTATTATTCAGCAATAGTAAATGTTAATCTTAACATTTCAATGCTCCCTTAATAGCTGAAGCATGGTTTTATTATAAAAAAGGTTTTTGTACCGCTTGGCTTTCATCTTTCCACTATTGTTGCTGGTGACTTTTGTGACTTTTGAGAAACAAGTCTTTGTTAAAATATAAAATGTACCATAGAGGATTTAAAAAAACAATGACATTTTTGGCTTTTACCTCCATTACTTTATCTACTGGACAATATATGATATATGTTTTATGTGGACCAAGAATTATATGAATGCTGCATTCCAGACAACTCGGATTTCCCACCTGAAACCTGGAAATAACGTCTAGTAACATTTTAAGTATTTGATAACAAAACTTACATTTACATTTAGGCATTTAGCTGACGCTTTTATCCAAAGCAACTTACAAATATTAGGAGACAATGAAGCGATACATCAAAAGTGGCAACAATAGTACTGAGAAGTGCTTTCCTAAATTTACAAAGTAATGCAGTGCTAAATAAATACCTGTAGAGGAAAGAAGACAGTTTTTTATTTTTTATGTATATATTATGGTGTCAGGTGTTGGTGGAAGAGGTGTGTTTTTAGTTGTTTCTTGAAGGAGGTGAGGGATGTGGCAGATCGGATTGCGTTAGGGAGATTATTCCACAAGCCGGGGACAGAGAAGGAGAAAGAACGAGAGAGAGATTTAGTGCCCTTCTGTGAGGGAACCACCAGTCGACGTTCGTTCGTTGAGCCTAGGGTTCTGGATGGGTTGTAGATGTGTAGGAGAGAGTTAAAGTATGAGGGTGCAGAATTTGTGATGGTTTTAAATGTCAGCATTAGTGATTTGAATTTAATGCGAGCAGCAACTGGTAGCCAATGGAGAGAGATGAAGAGTGGTGTGACGTGCTCTTTTGGGTTCCTGGAAAACAAGTCTTGCTGCTGCGTTCTGTATCATCTGCAGTGGTTTGATTGCTCGTGCAGGAAGACCAGCCAGGAGAGCATTGCAATAGTCCAGTATAGATATTACCAGGGATTGAACTAGCAGTTGGGCGGCGTGCTCTGTGAGACATGGCCTGATCTTCCTGATGTTATAAAGTGCATATCTACAAGACCGTGATATCCTTGAGATGGATGAACTTAAATGTTACTAATAAATTAATAACATAAAAACATTAAAAGTGTTTAGTAAAGAGCACCATTCCTGATATCAGTTCATCATGGTTGAGATGGGAAATATACTAAATCTGAGGTGTCTGGAAAACCTAATTATCAATACAATTTATGCCTTAAGAGTCATTATGGTAAACTCTCTCTCTCGCTCTCTCTCTTTCTCTCTCTCTCTCTCTGCCTTCCTACACTCATTTTAGTGAGATATAAAATAAACAAAATGAAGGTGATTTTGAAGGATAGCATTAATAAAAGTTTTTACAGATATCGCAATGAATTATTTTTGCCAGTGAAAATCTGATATTGTGACATCCCTGTACAAAACTGACTAGTTGGCTCATTTTGTGACTTTTCATGGTAAATTTTTATGATGGAACACAAAGTTTTTCTCTTACTCATTTTGAGGGACAAAAGGTGATGTAATCTTATGTAACTAACTTGAGTTCCATTTCATCTTGTTTATAGTAAACATTCAAGTACATGATGCACATGAAGGTCAGGGAAGGTTAATGACCCACCTGGGCTCGGCTACCCTCTTGAAATATAAAGACGCAAGAACAAACTGTGTAAATTTAGAGCAACAACAGAAATGATTCAGAAGCGGCAGTGACTCAGAAAAAAGTTGCTGACATTATTGAAAGCAGTTGCCTTTTTATATCCCCATCGGGACTATCATTCTCTAATGCAAGCACGTCAAACATCCATTAGAATTGAGACGAGAGCTTCTCTAAATCTCTGAGTACTTCCGATTGGCCATTTTCCATATGGATGTTACCAGAATCCACTCGAAACATATTAAAAGCATTGATGATTAGAGATGTAGTACCTGAACATTGGCTATGTTCACAGTAACATACAATAAAACGGTCACAATCTCCCTTTATTGAATCTAGACATTTTCACAAAAAATTAATAAAAAAACATTTTATAGTTATGATAATTGGATACCACTTACAAACGCCATAATGAGGTAATGTGAAAACATACATTTTTATATTTTATAATAAATGCAGCATATAGTTTCTGATGTGCTGTTCTTGGAAGCTCCACACCCCTCCAGAGAAGAAACCTGGTGCTGCTGTGAGAAAACAGGGGTCACTGGAGCAGGAAATTGAAAGTGGGACCGTTCAGACCTCTCAGGTCTCAGTCCTAACGAGCCGGCTGTGCTATGACAGCCAGACCCCTTTTCATCAGTATGGACAGATGTTTTCAGCTCTGGAGGCCCAATGAAGATGGATTAAGCTGAAGTCTTGTTCTGTATTTATCAGTTTATCTCTGTACTAATGTTGCATTTTAATAACAAAAAACACCTGTTTTTAGTTTTTATAGTTTTTTAAAGAAAAAGTTTATCAAGACTTTAAATATCAGTTTGAAAGCTAAAGTATAGGCCTCATGTAAAACTGTAATTTATATGAATATTGTATTAAAAATAAATAATCAAAATCTAACCCAGGATTGTAAAAAAACATGATAACGTGTTTGTTTAACAAATTCTGAGATTGAAATATAACAATAATTGAGACATGATTAAATACGGTGATTATGCATTGTAGGTGCACACACACTTTCAGATGTAAGTGAATATAATTCAGCATTATTTTGGGAAAACAGCTCATTTTTAATCAGTGTAAATGATGATTACCTGTGTGCTTTGGACTGGAATGTTCCAGGTTTGATACATTTTAATTTTCCACCGCCGTTATTGTGAAATAATCCACAGTGACCCGCTATACAGCAGGGCATTGTGTTGCCGTAATAACCTGGCTTCAGAATGATGTTTTGGGTTCTGACGGGAGAAAAGGGTGCCCGGAATCTTATTACCGTGCAGTCCTGCCGAGCATGTGCTTCACAACAACAGTGAAACCTAAGCAGAATTACAAATCGAGCCACAGCCTGAGCGAAATAGGAGAATAATAATATCTCCAGCAACAATGAAATTAATCACGGGAGGAAATGGATTCGCTCTGTAGGGGAGGCACGCGAAGGAGGGCCGCGTTTGATACATAGTAAATGTCACCACTGGAAATAAAGTAATAGACCTATTTCTTTATCGGATATTGAGGATAGTAAAGAACTTTGAGGTTGTGTCCCTCTTAGTGAGCTTTTAGTTAACAATGCATGTTCTCTTATATCTCATATTAGGAAATATTCATGGGCCTGTTGAACAAAATTGCTTTGAAAGAAAATGCAAATGAAGTGACTGTACTAGGAACAAAAATATTACGGTTCATACAAACATTGATGAGACGCGGATGCTTTTCTTCTTCTGCAGATATTTTGAAGACCGTTGGTAACCAAATAACATTGACTTTTGTATGAACACAAAACTACTGAGGCACTTCTCAAAATATCCTTTTTGTGTTTTACAGAAGAGTCATATACAGGTTTTGAATGACATAAAGATGAATAAATGATGACAAAATATTTGTGGGTGAATAATAACTTTAAGAAAGGAATAAGCACTTTTTATTGTTTAAAAATGTGCATCCTGTGTCAGCTCTATCTTGTATGACGGCATCCTATCATGTTTAACACCCTGTTTAGATGGCTGTCTTTAAGGCTTGTGTGTGCATTTTCACCTTCTCATATTTACCGAGTCTTTTAGTCAATTATTCATCAAGCCAGCCCTTGTTTTTCTTTGACATGCAGTAATCCTGGAAGAAATGTGCTATGTACCGAGCAATAAAATTTTCATATTTGCTCTTCGCTCCGGCGCAGTGTTCATTATGTACTGTGAATTATGAAACTCATCGCACCGGTTTGAAGTCTTCTTTGTGTTTGGAGAAGATTACATAGTTCCCCAGATTACACACACTGTCATAACCTCTGGGTTTACTGAAACATGAATTGCACAAGACAACGACTGTTATGAATGAGATGGATAAATTAGAATTTCTGAATATGATTATGGGAAAAGTTATGGGTTTTATGGGAAAAAGTTATCGTTGAATTGTCACAATGAAATTGAATTTGGTGTATTTTGTCTGTCCAACTACTTTAAAAAAGGCTAAAAAAACAAAACTGTGCTAACATTGATTAACAGATTACAATTTTAAACAATTTTGTCAGACAAAAGTTTATCATTTAATAACTGTGCAGTGATGTCTTCAATAATCTTTTGATGGTCCTGTTAATTAAAAACTTTGCAACTGAAAGGTAATTCAACTTCATAATTTTTTTCTTGATGAAGCAAAACTAAAAGATAAGATTATTCATAACGGACTATAAGTCTCACATCAGTGCAAAACCAGATTCACATTTTGTGACACTTATTACAAAAGTAAATCTAATTATAAAACTCATCATTCTGATTAGATGAACCACATTCAATGCTCCTGTAAAATGGCAAATACCAGAAATAAATTCAAAATCTCTGTTAAAACTGAGCAGTACATATGTACAGTAGGTCCCTTCCAAACCTGGAACTGGTTTCCAGCAGTAAGACCTACAGTATATGTAAGCAATTTGATTTCATTTCTGAGTAAGATTGCACTTCTCTCTGGTTCAGGTGTTCAGATAAAGTGTTCGATAAAGGAGAAAGTCTGACAGAATATGATAAAAAAATCCAGCATGCAAGACAATCTTTACAAGTGTTCTCTGTCTCCTAGCGTCAACTATTATCTCTCAGGCAACAGGCAGTCACACTTATTCTAATGTATGCCAGAGCTAACAGCAGCACTTGGTTCTGACACGACCTGATAATGATGCTTTTAGTGGATTCTGTGACATCTGCATGAACCTGCAGCTAGAGCCCAACATGTTGAACTGATCCACAGCCTGGCACATGAAAAGTAAAATAATCCATTCATAATGTCTGTTTAATCAGTAAAGCAAATTTGATTAAGCTTATCATGTGCACCAAAAAGGAACCAACCAGGTGTATGAAAAACAATTACCAACTAAAATTTGTGGCGTGTTGGTTTGCAGGGTTGCTGTATACTCAGAGGTCACAGATCTGTCAGCAGTAGCAACAGAAGACAGGAAAGGTGGGTAGATCTGAAGCGACGGGAGATGGGAACAGAGACCAAAATCGAACAGACAGATCGCTCTTGGGTTTCAGACAATGTTCTCGCGGCTGAGAGAATCTCAGGGGAAAAATGTGTAAGATCAAACCTGTCTCACCCACACAGAGATCAGCTTTCTTTAGATGCCACAATCAAACTGTCTGCCTCCTTTTAGTGATATAAATCTTTGTCTGATTTCACAGGCCACGCTGTCAGCGGTGAGGTCAGCAGATTTAAATATCACCCATGAAATCTCAATTTTCCTTTATATGTATTTTTATTTACTGTATATTTATGTGTAAAAATATACTTATATATATTTATACTTATATGTATATTTAAACATACATATATAACAATTCATAATTTATATTGTATAAATAAATATATATGTATTTATATTTATATTATAATATATTCTATAATATAATATATAAAATAATTAAAGAAAGCTAAATATATATATATATATACTATAACAAGTCCACTCTGTTTTGATTGGTTGAGTCACTTTATTGAAGAAACATATATCAACTTTTATACAACAAGGTAAGTAAAAAAAACAGATATTACCATAAGTAACACATGAGAAACATAAACAACAAAAAATATAAAAATAAAAATACCGTGAATATTAATTAGGGGCTATGCAGACACGTAGCGTGATTAATATGAATGAAACGTGCTTTATCCGGAAGCGTTTCTGAAGGCACAGGTGGACAGGTCTCCGCGGGCATGCGCTGAGGGAACGCGCTTCAGTCAAAACACAGCAAAGCACTCACACATGAAAGTTTGTGTAAACAACACCTAAAGCAGTGAAATGATGCATGAACTCCCTTGTGAAAAAGCAGGAGGTTCAGGTAAGTGTCATGAAGTCTGTTTCACCCGTGCTGTAGACGTGATGTCAAGTGCTCCAAATGACGCATGTGAACGCAAATGATTGTTGACATAATTTAAAGCTTGCCGAAAAACAATTTAATACAACGCAATCCAAATGTCATGGTTTCTGTCTAATACGAAAATTAACCATGGTTTAACTATAGTAACTAGTTGTTTTGGTTTTATTTGCATGTTAAACACAAATGAACAAAGCCATGGTATTTGTAGTAAAGTTATGCTAATAGAAGGGAATTTTAAACAGGGTGTCGATATGAGTGTTTTTTTAACACGCCTGAATCAGTATCTTGCCATTCTCTGTGCAAATGTTGCATGTGAAATGAATGGGCTTGGCCTGCAGTGTGAATTGAAAGCGGTGTTGTTGCTTCTCATTAAGATAACAGATAGTGAGGGACTTTTTCTGTCATGCTGAAGAGTCGTTTTTATAGGGTTTTCCTCCAGGAGAGCCTCAGCGGGCCGTTAGGTGATGCTGTTCCACATATGTCTCTCTGGGGGACTCTGCTGTTGAATGGCTCATGGCTCACAGAGATTGAGAAAGTGTAGCTTACATCATTAAGTGTGTCGTTAATGAATACCATACTCTTTCATTGTCACAGTGGGTATTCACATAGATAACAACCAGCCCAGTAAGACTAACTCTTTCTGCTTTGAGAAACACATATTGTAACAAAAATCAGATTACAGTTTTATGATTGTATGTATGTTTTATCTTTGTGTTGGAAGAGACATTCGTAGAGAATTCGTGTAGAGCCATGTTTAATGCTAGAAGTTCTAGACAAAGTAACATCTTTAGCAAAATGTGATTTGCTTTGTTATTGTTCACGTAAATTCTGAATTCACATTCAGTTCTTTCACTGTTTGTCAATGAATCTTTTTTTAAAACCCAAACAATTTTTACAACCCAAAAAATTTCATAAGAAACATCAGAGACATAATTTCAGCTTAAATATTGTGCAGTGTAACTCTCTGGTACACTTTATTCTAATTCCAACAACATTTTAGCACTTGAAAAAGCATGAAAGTGTAAAGGCTAAAGTGCATGAATCCTGAAATGATTTCAGTTTGGTCATGTGATCTTGGCATATGAGCTCTTGTGATGTATTTTCAAGTAAATGTGGCTTTAGATTTTGACTTACTCATGGAAGTTGAATACTTTAGTTTGTCATTATTTAAATGTAATACACCAAATATGATTTAAGGTGCACTTGACCTAGTTTATTTCGTATTAATGTATCTTTAATAAGTTTAATAGTAGCTACTGTGATTATTTATATGCTATATTTGTTTTGTTTTATAAATCCAAGTGAAGCAAAGGAAAGCAATTTAAAATAATAAATAATTCAACAACACATATTATATTTATATTATATATTTGAACAGATATGTATTTACTGATATTAACTCGGTGCTGGATTCCCTGTGCATGCTTGGGATTGTCAAGGTAACATTTGTTTTTTTTAGTCATTTTAACAAGACAGCCTTAAAAGAACTTACTTTAAGGTCTCTATATAGATTTATGGATGCTCACTTCTATTTGCAAATCATCACATGGCTTTCAACAGTCAGATTTTTCTTATAAGCACTATTATCAATAGCAAAGCTGCATAAAAGACTGTTCGTCTGGTAACATTCAGGTCTTTAGTATCACATCATGGTCTCGTTTCAATGCTCATTTCAACACTACTTACAATAGGTATTTTTTGACTCACACACAGAGACATTGTGAGCTAAGAACTGTTTTATAAACAGATACTATTTTTGCTGAGCTTTAAATAAATAACCTTTGAATGTATTTCTTGATTCAGAAGCAGATTCTTACTGCTCTTCATGGTTTTGTTTATATCTTATTGCATTGCAAACTTCAGTAACATGCATCAGATCTCTTTGCTTTTATAATAAAAAATTCATAGTTCACAAATAAATGTTTTGATGACTTGTAACAACTCTAGTCTTGCTGTCTGGTTTAAGGGTGTGTTTCAGTGTTTCTGTTGTTTCAAGAGATGTGTCGCACAGATTAATATTTCAGGTGCGTGTGCTGTAAATCAATAAACGGCTATAACGTCTGCCAGTTAAAAGGGCTTGAGTGGATAAACTACAGCCTATTTCCTAAAGCCATTTCCTCCCGCATAAGCTGGCATCTGCAAATCGCAGCCCCGGTTGGCACTGATGCCGCAAAGTGAGGGGATAATCTGTGTATCGCTTGCCACAACTAAATTCAGGTTGTCAGAAACGATCTCACACTGATTTTACAAAAAGCGTTATGTTCGTGCGTCATCCACTTAAGTGTGAAACAAGATGTTTCCTTGCCAAGATTTTCGTTTATGTGTTACATTGAGTGGAATCACATTAGGACCCGGTACCTCAGTGAGATATCTCTGTTTTCTTCTCAAAGTTTCTTTGGGAGAGTCATTTCATGCAGCAGAAGATGCTATCTCAGGAATAGAGGTTTGCTTTACTCTGGTACAGACGTTTTTACAGTCTTTTAGTCTGCACCAGCAGTGGAGATATGGGCTGCGTGTTGACGTGTGGTAATGGCATAAGCTTGCAGTAGCTACTTTTTCACTCCCAGCGCATATTGCTTGTTATTGATGGTAAAGCCTTTCTATATCGATTACTGTGCTGAGAACTCAAAAGCCAATAATGCAGTTGATCATAAATTATTTGTGTAAAACATTTACAAACGGCATAAAGGTTTAGATGACGCAAGGTGTTGTAAGACTGGGGAGTTCAGTTGCGAGATCTGCAAGATGCTGTCAGACACGCTGCTTATGTAGGATGAGTGTTTGTCGTTCTTCAACCAATCAATGACAAATGAGCGTTCTCTTAACATTGACGGGTTAGGTCAACAGCCTCGAGTCAGACAAGTCACAGTGTTGTAGACTTAAAGATCTACCGTTTGCTTTATGAGCAACATCTCCCCTACAGCTAAAGCAAAAAACACAGGAACTACCCAAGTACCATTTGTTCTTGTGATAAGGCTGTTTTTTGAAACCAAATTCAGTCTATGCACTACGTTGTTGTCACGTGTCCTTATTACTTCTGAAGCAAAGGTTGCATCCACGTATATCACCTCGCAAATAAAAAAATAGTTAGCATTTTTTAATCAGATGCTCTTAAGAGTTCATTTAAGCAATGCATCAGGAAAATTCAGTTGATAGTCTTTTAAGTTTCTTCATCACTGTGTGAGGTCAGGTTGAGCACATTGCATTATGGGATATTCTAATCGGCACAATATGATCTTCATGTTTTCTTCATATCTTGTTAAATATTTTACACAGGCAAATCCAGCTTTATGGATGGAACATTTTCAATCCAGACATGAGAAAAATATATATGGGATTATATGAAAATTATGCTTTAAAAATTCTTTAAAAGCTTTGAGAGAGACCTCATATATGTATTTAAACCTCTAAATAATGACATCTGAGCTATCTGTCATGGAAACCTTTGATTAAAACTATTATTACAATTATATTTTAAGGTTGACATTTGCATGGAATTGCCTATACTCTGAACACGATTTGAGTTGTGTGTATATATAATGAAATGTTATCAATACAGTAGATTTATCGCTTTTGACGCTTCTGTACACCGTAAACTTTAGAGACTGATTGAGTACTCAACTAACCCCCTGTACAGTATTGAGCATCTGACCTGTTTGAGAGCAGTCCCAGCGTAAACATGATGCAGTGACTGTTGCAAACATCCTGACTGATCATTTCAATTATTCTCGGATCAAAAGGGTCGAGTCATAAAGAGCTGTCTACATGGATCAAAACGTGATAAATGTTAGTTGTTGCCACAGTCTAAAGCTAGTGGATGGAGGAAAACATTATAATCACTCCACAGCTGAGCTGATTAATTACAGGATGGGACAGAACAAAGGCATGGTGTTAGTTTACTAAATGACGATTAATCGTTTGACAGCCCTGCAGAACCTAAGCCATAGGGCTGAATGATAAATCTCAAAACTCAACATTTATGTTAATAACGATGATAAGCTTTGGGTGTTTTTACTCAAAATGGATACATTTAACAGCCAGTCACACATTATATTTATAATTGTACGATCATAAGAGACTGCTAAATATTACGGTCTATGCAAGTGGCTGTGTGGGCTTTTTTGAACTTTTTGGTACAGGCACGCACCTCTTACATCAAATCAGCTTTAGTCAAAAACAGTATTGATCTTATGTCAGATAAAACAAAAGAAGCATAATCAGGTAAACGTACTTGAATTCTAGTTTTTCCACAAATTGTGTATTGTTGACTATCGATCCATGTTACTCGAAACAACGCTCGACCTCTGAAGATCTTTTCTAATAAGCGGCGAACGTTTTTAAACATTATTTCTTTTTTTTCCCTTTGAAGCCGCCTTCATGCGGCACACGCATTGTGTTTCTGAGAGTCCTGTCATACCCAGTGTGCGCTGGCAATGACAGAGGAAGTGGCTAGGAGGACATTAATTGGGAGGTTGTCAGTAAGAGCGAGAGACTCCTCACATGCCATCAGGGGCTCGTCGGGAGGGGGATCTGTCTGCGAGCTGTCATCAGCCGGGATTTCTCTTTTTATTAAAGACTGTTGTGCCGTATCTCAAGGTCTCATCGACAGCCAAGGAAAGAAATGAAAGGGATTGTGCTCCATTATAGAATGTGTCAGGGATTTCTCTCTGTCTCTACAAAAGTCTACAAAAGTCGTGTGTGCGTTTATGGATGTATATTAATCTTCCATACCAGTTGAAGAAGGTCTCTTGAGTCTTTGTAGTCTTCATCTAAGTCTGCACTGCGGTGACGTTAACCGGTCTGCAAGACACAAAGGGCCACAAGAGTGTTTGGATAATAAAAACTGCAATTTAAGATGGGTGTTGGTCATGTGCTATTTTTTTATTTTGGTGTTTTTACATGTACCTCAGATGGCCATCTTTGACCTTGAGATTTTTTTGTACATGTTTTTTTATATTTATAGTTTGATATACTAAAAGTTTTTAGAAAGTGTGTCACAACAGAATTATTTTGTTTCCCTATGTCTAGCTGTTTTTTATACAGTATATCCAACATTTAGTTGTTTTTATTTCTTTGTCATTTTAACAGAGAAAATATACAAAGATATACAAACCAAACACATTTTTTTGTGTTTTGAAATTAGATTTATATTAAAATGTGTTTCATTCAAAATGTCACATAAGTTTAAGTAGTTTTTTCTTTTTTTGTTGTAACTATAACGTCAAACCAACCTTGCAGTATCTTTGTCTATATCAAAAAGCCATAAAACTGGCAACCAGAATAAATTCTATCATATATATCATTATATTGACTTAATAGTATAAATAAACAGATTTGTTTTTTTACCTTTCAAAGACATTGTGACATAGGAACGTTTTTTATCATCGTTTTTAGTCTTAGGCTTACTTTTACTTACAGAGTTACAGTCGTAAAGCCGTAAAGTTGTACAAGATTGGCACAGCATGAGATTGAGTCAAAATGTTGAACTGGGTGAACTAGTGTTTAAACAGTAAAAGTCAGCTCATTGACAGAGACCCATAAGATCGCAAAGATTATATCAAGTGTTCGATTTAGATTGAGTTATAGGTTTTTCTATGGAAAAATCTGAGCACATTTGACATAGCACACATGCACTTTTTTACTTTTTGATGCAAAATTAAAGACTTTTTCACCATCTACATGGACATCTAGAGACATTGAGGCAAAAAAAGACTATGATCTGTAGATAATGGAACCCTTAAATAAAATTAACGGTATATGGCAGGACTGATGGGAGAAGATGTATCTTAGCTGAGTCAGTTTTTACGTCAGCACTGCAATTTTCAAAGGGCAGCTTTGAAGTCTGTTGATCAAATTTACCGGTCTGTAAAATGCTGAAGAACAGGAACAGAAAGTCTGATGAAACTACGGTGTGTATGCTTCGACTTTAAAGTACAAGGCTTGTGATGAACCTTGAAGTTACAAAGAAGCACACTTTTTATGAAGCATTAAAACTAGAAGCTGAAGTGACCTTTCAATTTTAAAACACTGTTTCAGATTAGTTTTTCTTCTGATATCTCCATATTTTCCATCTTTTCTCCATCATGTTATTTTCGTCCCAGAACCGTTTTTGATGGAAACTGAGAACAGGTCGAGTGAAAAAGGAATTTTAGACTTCGTTCAGCTCGATAATTTTACTTATTTCTAAACATCAGGTGCAGAAACATGATGCAAAACCTAATCTAGATTTGACTGACTGATCTTGACCCCTATTTTACCAATTAAAGAAAATGAATAGATGCTCAGATGCTCCCATAGCTGTAGTGGACATCACCAGAGATCCTTTCAATCTGTTGTGGTTATTTTTCCACCTGCTGTTTCTACAGAAATGCAGATGTTCTTCTGTGCAACATGGGGACGCTCACATCTGGTGCTGCTTGGAGACTAATAACTGACTGGGTGGAATGGAATTGCATTCCTTTGACTGGTTTCATGGCTTTTTTCCACAGGCCGTACCGGCTGCTTTCATTAGTTTGGAAATTGAAGGCGTAGTATCAGGATGTCTTGTGGGAGAGGTCAGAGACGTCCTTTATTCTGGGATCAGTGTTTACTTTTAAATATGTTTAGGGTGGGAAATGAGATTATTCACCTTTCTGTCAACCTTCCTATTCAGAAAAATACACCAGCGTCGTTTGAAATAGAAAATTGCAGCAATTACGCTGTTCATTTCTGAGTTAATTTCACGAAATTAACATCATTGACCCAAAATGAAATCTGATAAACATATTTTACTTGCTCTCTTTTTGAGCTATTAACTGTGAGCAGAAAGTTTCCAAGTGGAGCATGTGTGTAATTCAGAGGTGTTTTGTGTGTTATGTATATCTCCACAGCATGTGGTTTACTCAGTAATGCACAAACTGCTGAAGGGTTTTTGTTTTTTTCATACCTTGAGAAAAACTGCCAGAAACAAACTTCAAAGCCGGATTCATTTGTGGTAATTTTATCCTGAAAGCAAGATGTAATTTTAGCTGAATGGGTAGGTAAACAGAAAGATGTTGTCGGGTTGTATTTAATTTTGTGTAAATGTTGTGATTAGGGTTGAGAATTAAGAACTGTTTTTATCATAAATAAAATTAAACTGGAAGCAAATAGTTTTCACGTCGTTCGGCTACACAGATAGTTTATTGTAATTTTTTCTACAGCAGATTGATGATCAAATGCAGATTTCAAATCCAGCCCTCAGATTTCGATTTCATCCAATGAACCCTTATTTGAAACATTATTATTATCATATATTACTATTATTAGATCATATTATTATTATTAGATATTATCATTAGTTATTATTATTATTATTAGGTGTTATTAATATTGTTATTATTATTATATTCATATATATATTTTATTGTTCTGTTTGTTACTGTTTAGAAGTTGATTTTCTGACAGTATAGTTTGTTGAAGAATTTTATATTAATTAGGAATGTAATTTATACTTGTCTATGCCCCAACCTACTGTAGCATTACTGTAGATACAGCAATATCACCTAGCACATTTCCTCTATGGTGCATTATATAATGTCATACCGATACAGCTATTATATAATTCAACATGACTCTATTATCCCAACAATTATTAGCACAAAGCTGCATTGTGTCTCTATAACATTTGTAATAATTCAGGGGAGAAACCCTTATGCACGACACACAATTACCGCATCACTTGTGTACAGAGATGGAAAATTAAAAACGAAATGTAATTCTTGTTTACTGGGCTTTTCTTTGTGTCTCCACTCAACAGTAATCACATTAATTATGTCTGTTTGTACGGAAACCACGAGTGTGTTTGTTCTGCGTGTTTTTCTTTAGGATTTAAGGGTCTAATGAGATTAACATTTGGACTCCTTGAAGATATTAACCCGATATGCAGCTGGTTAGATTTAAGCATTTGAATTATGCATATGTCTGTCTGTGTAAAGGTCAAGGGTTTAAGCAAGTACTTGGAGAATATTAATGTTTTTCGGAGTGTGCGTTTGCTGACATTGTCTTGGGAAACATAATACACTTCCTGATGCATTTTATAATAATTCTTGATAATTAATGGAAAGTGGAAAATGTCGGATTTACTTTAAGGAAAAATAATCAGTTTCTGTGAAGTGCCATAATGTGTTTCTAAGAGGTCAAATAGATACACAGAACCGAAAGAGACTCGAAAAATGAAACATGTACTTGAGGGCCTAAATGTAAGACCGGCAAGATGGCATATGATTATTTTGATTTAAAATAATTGTGTTCTCTTTTTGCATATGCTGGGTAAATATAACATTTGTTTTTTCATCATTGCTTTGCACACTTAAGAAAACTGGCTGATGTTGATCTCCCATCTCGGGAGGTCACACTTAATTTACTATGAGCACTTTTATTTTCTGTTTAAATTGTAAATGAGGTTTGAAGTTGTTGCAACCTGGTTATCAAAATGTGGCACTAAATACATGTGTTTATACAGTTTAAAACCCTGCATTGAAAACTAAATTATATTGAATGCTATGGTAATGTTATGTTAGGTTCCCTATCTTATCTAATAGATCTCACATCAAAAAACTTTCCTTTATATTTCCTTTATAGCTTTTACAAATATAATGGAATGTACCCTGCTTATAAGATGTGTCAGCACTGATTATTCCAGTTAAATGAAAACAAGCAAAGTGTTAGCATTCCCTCGTAGATATCTTCCATATCAATATGCCTCTTTTATCTTCTTTTTTTTAAAGACGTTTTCCTGCTATGAGAGCTGATGCTTTTTATTTGTATGGATTATTGATGTGATGCACTCTTCAGCCCTCAAACCTTTTTTCCACAGTACAATATTCCCAGCTGTACAGTCATACAGTAAAACATATTTAATTCCCTAATCTAAACCAAAAGACAGAGAATGCATCTTAAGACAAGACAAGGCAAGACAGTACCAAACTGTATATCTATGTCTAAATATACATGTCATACATAATATCATACCGTATTTGCACAGTAGATAATTTGGATATAACATGTTTGGTGTGTGATAGCTAAAGGCAGGAAAGACATCATGTGATGTTTATCAGAATCATGGTTTTCTGTATCTCTGTACTCTCTCACTATCAAGATGTCTTATCAAATCAGGCTTAACTTGACTTTATAAAGACTTCTTGACATTAAGAGAGGGCAGGGATACAAACAACCATGATTCTGGCGGGAATAATGATTGATCTCAGGATGAACTTTAAATCTATTGCGTGTGATTTAATGTCTAAATACATTCTGCTATCCTGGTTTAATGTGGAAAGACGGCTACATGTATAAGACATTGGTTTGACTTCCTGAAGAGTGTAAACGCTTTCAAGTTACCTTTTATTTGTCACAATATTTTATCACATTATATACCTTCATACCACTAAGCCTACAAATGCTCTGTCTTCCTACAGTCATATTTGATCGTGATACATTGGCCAAAAAAGAGAAACAATCATTAATGACGAACAAACAAAATGAAATGTGCTTTTGACTGATAGCATTATTGTTGTCTTTAAAAAAAAAAGATTTAAATAGTTATCGTGCTAATATCATTATTGTGAATTCTTTTGGCAATGATAATTGTGTAGTGAAAATCTAATATTGTGACAGCCCTAATACACTCTGCTATAAGAAAACATATCGATGTTACGTGCAGTTTACTCCATCAGCTTTAGATTTTGTATCTTCATTGCCTGTCTCACACCTGAAAATGGCCATCATTAAAACTCCTCGGCTTCTTCGTGGTCTTTTAAAGAAAGTGGTAATTAAACACCAGTTTCATATCTGCCATGCTCGGCTGCACACGGCTTACTTTTCTATCCACAACAATTTTGCTCTCTGCGTTTCAGACGCACACTTCCTCTGCACTAATCCATTGTGGGAATAAGCTCGTGTTGTTGCGTTTGATGTCTTTAAGGCGGCTCTACGCCCCTGTGCAGGATGTCAGCATCGCTCACGAAACGCACCTCATTATCGCAGGTTCCCGTGAACAGAACAGGCGACGGGAGACACTGCTAAACCCGAGGCCCGATGGAAGACACTTAAAAGGAATTCCACCTCAAAGTTTTGCAACCATATGCCAAATGCCATCTCACCTTAATTTAGACTTGCAACATTAATGTGCTGATGTGGGTAAAGATGGCTCTGGGCGGAGAGAGTACACTTTTGAAGTGTGTAAGTTAGGATGGAAGGACAGCTTACACTGTAATGCTGTGTGTTTTGTCTTGGCTTTGATTGTTAGTGACCAATGACTTTCTAAGATACTTGCAGTATATTTATACAGTATAGCTGCTTGTGGGTGCGTGGAAGTGCATTTATTTATTTATTCATTTAGTGCACGAGCAGTCCAAAAACAGCAGCGCATCAACTTTAACTTTCATGAATTATTTTATTGAAATATAAATATGCTTGAATGGCCATCAGAGAAAATGTTGCAGTTACACACTTATACCAGCAGGGGCTCTAAAGCTAACAGGTGAGTTACCGTCCTGTTTGGTGAGCTAGTAAGAGTATTCTTGAACACCACGCCCTCCGTCAGGTACACTGCCGTAATGGTTTTCAAAGCCTCTCTCGCAGTTGAGTGCGATTGAATTGGTTGTGATCAGTTGGGAGGGAGTCTCGTAATTGCTTCCCTGCTTCATTCCCTTGTATTGCAGCTGAAGGGCACGTCAGGCGATAAGAGCACAAGTTCAGGGTCTGATTGTAACCACAGGTTTGATCACAGCGCTCTAATCTTTTACTTACTATCTTTTGTGTATAGTGGCTTTGGGTTCAAAAAGGGCATATTGTTCACTTTTGTAGCAGATGATTTATTTTCTCTACTGAACCCCACTTCATGATCATTTTTGCCTCCATCACACCCTTAGAAATAAACTTATTTACTACTGTATTTTAAGGTTTTGTATATGTAAATGGTGTCTGATATGATTGGCTGACTGTTCTGCATTTAGGAACTGCTGGTACACTGTCAGTCATCTGGACGGGTTGAGTTGCTATATGTGTGATGTGAGATCATTTCTGAGTCATTTTTTCAGTGTAATTTAGTTAAAAAGTTTATAACATTTTTATTTGCATTTATATTTTTCATGAATTTTCATATTAGTTGATCACAGTTGAGATAAAACCGAACTTATGTTGTTGATGTGTAATTGTACAGAAAGAGTATGTTCAGTTGTGGGGTTTTTGGCAATGTAAATCCAATTAATGTGAAGAAAATGTAAAATTGTAAAATGTAAAAGTTTTTTTATGCAGCTTGATTTTGATAAATTGTCTTATTGGTTTGGAATGGGTATTTTAAGTTCTGATAGTTACAGTATAGGCTATTTACACATTACAGTAAATTTGTTTAAGATCAAGGCAGTTGTGATTATTCACAATATGGCCCTTTGAAAAACATTAGCTTAATTTCAGACTAAGAAAACAGAATATATGAATAGAAAACGGGCAATAAAATAAGAGCAGTCATTTAATACAAATACAAAACATTATTCATCATGATAGTTTTAAAAATAAGTGGTGAATATCCTAGATGATTGTAATGCTGAAATCATTTAAAAACAACAGTAAAAAAATAATGCTAAACTATTAACTAAATTATTAATTGTAGAGGTTTTTCTTTTCTTTTTTTCTTTTTAAATAGTATAGAGGTTTTATATATGCTATATATATATGCTATATTAAGCTACTTATATAATATATTTTATTAGTACTTTTTATGTGTAGTTTGTACATTGTAAAGGTATATAACCTTTAAAACTGCGTATTAAAATCACTCCTCTGTAAACTCATGGAAGATTAAAGTGAGATGAAATCCAGGTTCAGCTGGACATCATCTAACAATATTTGATGACACATAGATGTTGAAACTAAAGATCAACACATACACACATAGTTAAACTCCCACTCAGTGTAAGATTTGTGACTTTTTTCAACACAGATGACATTAATGTGAAGTTTAGTGAAATTCAATAAAAAGCCATTTACTGTGATCGTTGTGACAATCTGCTTATGAAAGGATCTGGACATCGTTTTACATCAACATTTTAACTCGTACCATTAGATCAGAGTCAGTGAAAAGCTGATTTAGAGCAAGTGACCAGTCATACATCTTCATCTTGGCTGAAGGAGGCTAAAATGACAAGATTTACTCCCGTCGGGGAGAATTCTCCACCGGTCCTGCTCACAGCAGATGGCCCTATTAGACAAAAAAGAGGATTTATTTAGGAGTCCATCTTGAGGAAGGACGAAAGAGCCGTCCATTCAGAGAGATTTCCCTTTCTGTATGCTTTCAAAGGCCTCTTTCAGTTAACTGTGCGATAGCTTCATACTCATCTTTTTCTTTTATCACAACTGCCACTGAGAACGCATAATTGAAAGGAAGAGAAAAGAATGTGACATTTATTAGTGACGGCTTTGAACGGAAAAAAAGATCATACTGTCACTGATTCTGAGGCAAAAGTGTTGTGAATAAAAACTTTTTGGAATATGGGAGTCAAACTTATCTTCATCTACCAGTGACAGTAACCTGGATTGTACCTTGAAAATTCCACTTTCCTCGAAATACATTATTTCGTCCAGCCCGAGGTGGCCTGTTTGGATGGTTTTGACCAGGTCGTGAGAGGCCAGCAAACCGGTTTAGGCCAGTTTTTAGTGGAATCTGGTCATTGTTTGTATTTTAAAGCATCATATAATCTCCAAAAATGTCACTGTTATTGTAGTTCTCTTGTCATATTGGTTTGGTGGACTCTAAAAGCAGACTCTTCTCTATCTTCAGAGCCAATCCATGTCATCAGGATGACATTTGACAGACTCCAGAGTAATATGTGGTTATTGGTCATTTTTGCTTTTATGGCTCTGGTCATTATGCCTTCGACTGTGTGCACATATTTCAGTGAGGTCATGCGCCAGCCGAGCAACTACCATTGAGATGAATGGGAATGTTAATGGATTGCTTTTTCCTGATATTATAGACGGTTGTTTGTTTGTTTCGATGTTTACACACTCGCCTGAACTCCCTAGAGAACCAGGGAGCACTAAGTGTAGTTTATGATGTGTATAAAGACCACATTGCCTTTAATTAGCATTAATAAGTGCCCTTAAAAGACTCCTCATCTCCTTGGCTCTAGTGTTTTATTGAAGCTTGGCTGATGATGTCGTGTTGAGTTTTTTTACGTATTACGTGGCAGAATGTGGGACCCTGAAGGGTCATCTGCAGTTTGGATGTTGTCGAGCGATTCTGAGTCACGCTGGGATATCAGTCGAGGTGATTTTCTGCCCCGGGAGAAAACATGCCATCACATTATGTTTAATGATGGTTTGAGGGGAGTCGTTAACTGGCGAATACCGGATTTCTCATTGTCCATTATAGTTCCCTGGCGATCTTTCCAAACTACTGTTTTTCCATTAAACTCTAATGATAACCTGCGTAACAAAGCATTGATCTGGACAGGTCTGATAAAGGAATAGATTAACCTGTGTAAAAAAGATCAAGAAAGAAGTTTTGTTTACTTGTTCTTTTACTTGTTTTTTTGGGAGGGTTTCATCATTGAATGTATTGTTTACAGGCATTAAAGATCTTTGGCTGCTTGCAGAGGATGTCACTGAATTGTCAGTCAGTTTTGTGACATGATTGTTGACCGCACAGGCAGTGAACCCTGGGTCATGTTTAGATTGATTCGCATTAGTTGATATTATTTTATATTTTAAATATATTTTTAAAAAGCTTGTGAACTAGTAACAAGGGAGTGTGTCTGTGCAGATAAAGGTGAAAGCATTGTGTGGATTGTATAGTCAATAAGGTCTGACAGAGAGAAACTGAAAGCGACAGAATAATAAGCTAAACCCAATAGCAATTTCTGTCACATGATGAGCTTTAAGCTGAATTGTCTTTTTCACATTCTCTTTTCTGTTTTTCATCTCTCTCTCTCTCTCTCAGGACTGACTCTGGGCTGCATTACAGTGGTTTCTCTCTGGGCTGTTGGGCGGTCGAGGGTGTTGATGAGTGTTTGTGGAGAGATATTAGCGCTGTGGCTGTCATTGTTAGTTACTGTAACACTCATGAGTTCTGCTAGACAGTTATTAGAAACCAACTTTCACTGGTGATAATGAAAGAATGAACACTCTGTGGTATGATATAGATAAAAGACATATTTGCATGAGTGTGATACACTTTTTTTAATTCTAAAACATGCAAGATGGCAAAATTTTATTCTATTTTAAGTCTTAACTGAAATCATTAGGGATTGCATTACTCCAAACTGCACTGACCTCCAAGATAAAGCCGTTGATAAACCAGCAGCCACTTCATTACAGTAATATCTGTAAAGTCTGTTCATCATTCAGTATGACGACTTGACATGAGTTTTCTACTCTTTTTCTCATTAAGATCCACCCGTCTGTAACCAGAGGGAAAGAATTAATGAGCGGTATATGCCAGCGGTCTGTAGTATGCTCATGACAGAATCCACACCACTGGATTAATGGCCATTTCACATGCGACACCAGGACTTATTCAAACTTTATTCGAAAATAAATTTTTCTGATGTTGCTTCTGAACTTATGTTGTTGATTTTGCCATGAAAAAAAGGAATTTTTAAACGTGTAACTTGTACGCAATTCTTTTATGTACAACAATAACCGGATCAGCTTGTAAATAATGACAGAATTTTATTTTTGGAAAAAGTAGGAATCATGACCTATAGGTTTAGTTCAGGTAGCTTTTCTCTAATTATTTACAATGATTTAGTCATTTTTGGCTACATGACGAGACTTGAATTTTGTGTTTTATATATGCTGACAACCCAAACTAGCAGACAAATCAATAAACATTGATTTAAGAAAAGTAGTTTGATTTGCAACTTCAGTTTTTTTTTTTAATTTAAATTTTTATATACAATTATATAAAACATGGTTTGCCAAGAGCTCTTGTTTTTTTATAAGACAGAAAACAGCACAATCTGAAGAGTTTGATTGATCTCTCTTACTGATGTGTTGAAATCACACAAGATAAGCTGGAAACCTTATCCTGTGTGATTTCAACACATCAGTAAGAGACATCACCTTATGATTTTCTGTATCTTCTGGGGTTCTCAGAAAGTCAGTGTCTAATGAAACAAATAAGCGATGCAAAACCGTCTGTTTATTGAATGGAAATCTTTTTCTCCCTGAAGCTGCTGCACACAAACACTTTCTACAGAAAACCCCAAAGGGCCAAATGCACAATCACGCACACATGGATCAGTGTTGCTTAACATTGAAACTAGTGTTGCTTAATTAATCGCTTTCTAATGCAGTTTGTTACTATTGATTATGTATGTGGTGCACGAGTGTGTGACAAAACTCTTACAGATGAAGCAGGATATTGTTTTTTGTAGAACGTTAAAGAGGAAAGAGATTTCTGTAAATAACATTCAGTTTGAGAAACGGACCTGACTGGCTAAACTGGCTATTATTATATGAACTGTTACTTTTCTGGTCTATATATTGACGCTGTAAATAAAATACTTACCAGCGTACGGGTTCAAATCAACACAAGAGTAAGTAAATAGTGTCCAGATGTTTATTTTTTCCTGAACTGTTCTTTAAAGAGACCTGTTCATCATCTTATGTGGCTTTAATCTGCTCCACTTCACAATCACTCCAGCGCACGTAAAGACACACTTTCCATCTCGGGTCTGGACGCTCCAGTGGCCCGTATGTGAAATTGGATTTCGTGTCCAGTTGAGCACAGACGGCCGTGCCACGGGGCCGCGGAACAGCAAAGCCCCGTCATTCCTGGTGCTGCAGGAAAATGTGCAGAAGTAAAACGCAGCGGGCCGGGAGAGGGTGGAGTGACGCGCTGGGCTGTGGCTGACCCGAAAGGCACACAGCTGTGAAGTACATCTGCCAATTAGTGTGGAGACGGAGTGGCGAGCTGCCATGTGTGGCTTTCCACTCCACCTGAGACGGCGACCGTGAGCTACGCACGACAGGCAGAAAAGCTTAGTCTCTGTTATGACTTAGTGATTTTTTTTCAGCATGTGTGAAATGGCTGCTGCTAACTTTTGCACGGGTAAACAAGTGGCCATGGCTGTTCTGAATTGCATGTTACTATACTAGCTTTGGTACTGTATTTCTACAGCCGTGCAGTATATAGTATGTTTGCTGTACATAATATTTTAATTCTCTCTTAACTTTTACAGTTGCCAAAATGTGCAGTAAACAAGACTACATGCTGTATGCAATACTGTGCAAACTGTATTAAAAGTAAAGGTGCTCACTGTGCCATTTTTGGATTACCCATTAACATCCACAGAAGCTTTCTGTTTCACAAAAAGTTCTTTGTAGTAGAAAACTGTGTACAAACATTAGATTGAAAGTATATTTTTAAATGTTCTGCCTGTGCAGAACACGCTCCCATGATGCTAGTGTTGTGAACGGTTGCATGGACATTACTGTGCGGTTGCTAGGGTTGTCTGTGTGGTTGCTAAGTGGTCGTCTCTCTGGTCGTCCCTAGAGATGGCTTAAGACCTTCATTGCAGGTCTGTGGGATCTTGTTTATTCGCTAGATTCCTTAGAGAAGTAGAAAATGTAAAATGAAGTTCGACTCACTAATCCTAAACGTGTGCAACAGTAGAAATGATGTGTTATGAATTTATATCAAGTACATTTATTAATTTGAGTACAAGTGGAACTTTAATGAGGTCGTTAAAAAAGTGTTTGATTAACAGTCATTTTAGCTTTGCTTCATTATGGAAGGGAAGAACACATTTGGTTTGTTCATTAGATGGAAACACTGTTGTTGTTTTGCACTCTCATTAATATTCATGGAATGTATGAGAAAATTAAATGTATAATAACATGGAGCGTTAACTTTTGCTGCTACACAGTCAAATGCAACACACATGTATGTTGTATGTATGCAATGCACGCATACATGTTGCGTAGACGAGCCTGAAGTATAAAGTGAAACTTAAAGAGGCTCTGCAAAAAAAGCTTATTGAGTCAAGGCCTAGGAGAGTGACATTTTTAATTAAAGCACATCTTTTTTCTGTGCATTCTTTTGTGTATTAGAATTAGCAGTTTTCTTTTTTCATACAGTTTTGTTAAATAAATACCTTAACCAAGTTGCCTTTTCTGCATTTTGTACCACACCCCTCAAATTTCGATGGTTTAATCAAACCCAAGAGAGCATTAAAAACAGATAACGTGCAAATATGCCCTCAGGACGTCACTTTTGGCCCCTACTGTAACTCAGACAAAGACTTTCTTGTCTGAGTTTCTTTTTCCATAGATTCTTTCTGCTCATGGAGGTGTCAGTTCTGTCTTGTGTTGTACGAGCCTTTGTTATCCACTGGTCTGTCCGCTCGCAGCTGCTTCTGACCGTGTGATTGATGTTTGTCTGATGTGGACGAGACAGGCAGTGGCTTCAAACCAGCCATTGTTCCAGGAAAGATCTTTAGACAGGAGCTTTCCGTTCTGTGGGTTCAGTCTGCTTCTCAGAGTATGAGAAAGCACTGACGCTCATCTCCCTTGTGCCTTCTGTTATTGTGTTATCATAGCGTTCCGAGCTGCCCATGTGTTTAAGGAAACCTACTGGGTTTAATAACTTCTTCATGTTTCATTTGTCTAAACAGTTTTTAGCTGGTAATTATGTCACGCACCTTTGTTTGTTGTCTGTAGAAAAATGAGTTAGAAAAATTACAACTTTGCAGACACGGTCATTAAGGTAAGGTTATTTTCGCTAAAGTCTATTAAAACATTTTGTCAATTGAAACCAAAATATAATTAAAAAAAAATTAAATAATGAAAATTAGAAATGCTGCCTTTTCAATAAGCTGAAGTATCATCAGAAAATGTATAAAAACTAAACTAAAACTGAAACATAATTAAATGAAACCTATAAAATGTATAATAATTAAACAAATAATAAAATGGCATAAACGGCATATGACAAAACTGCTAAAAGTGATTCTAAAGTTAATATGAAAAAACATCTAAAATGAAGGCTAATTTTAATGAAACTACTGTACAATAAAACTAAAAACAAAACTATAATAACTCCAGTCAGGAAGTGTATCTATGTCAAGAAAAACTTCTAACACAAATGTCTGATTGGCCTGTTTGGGTTTAATCTTTGACAAAGATCAGCTTGCATTATAATGCATTATAAAAGCAAGACATTGTTTGACACGGATTTTGCCCGAGTGTGGACATCAGTTGAGCCGCAGAGAGATCTAGAGCCTGTAGCAGGTCTGTGGGCTGTTTAAATGAGATCTGGCCTTGAACTCAAAAACTGCGCTGCCTTCCTTTTCACCAAAACGAGTCGCCGCTGATCCTCTTCCTTACATTTCCTCAGCGAGACCTCCACTGTCCGGCTGACTCATCATCAAACCCACACGCTGCAGCAGATCTGATATCACATCCCTGCGTGAGTCTGACCACGTCTGACTTCAGAACCGGGTCAAGGTGACCCTACCACACTGCAGATGGGGATTCAGTGATATGTGTGCTTTATGTCTGCAGACACACAAAACCACCATGTTACTAACAAAGCAGCAGACAAAGTGATTTTATTAAATGTGTGGCAGACGTTCAGCCATCAATTACAGCAAATCTGTTGATGTGATGTCTGGTCATGGTTAAGCCCATGTCAAGTGACACTGCAATCTCGTAAAGTGCAAGCCAGTAATGAGTGTTAATTTGAGAGGAAATTGCATGTGATTTTCCATTACTTACCTCTATTAGAGCCCCTAATTAAACACACTTTAATGAGAGACAGACGGAGAGAAGAGAGCGTCAATAACAATGCGAGGGAAGGTTTGGATTGGACCGGACGCTTGTTGTATCTTGACAGTCTTAAATGGTGGTAGTTAGCGCTGCTGATGAACATTTTAGCCTTATCAAAAAGGTTAAGTCATTTATAAGTAGAGCAGAATAAAGACTTGATAATCTTGTGAATTTGCTTGTAAATATATGGAGACCTGTGAAGGGATAGTTCACCTAAAAATAAATTCTTTCAGCATTTATTCACCCTCTGTGTCATTCCAAACCTGTATGATGGTTTTATTTTGTGAAACACAAAGAAGATATTTTGAGAAATGTCAACTTTAACATCACAAACTAACACTACTCCCTGACCCCATTTCTGGTTTTCTTTGTGATGTTTGTTCATGACTTAATTATGAAACCTCAGTTATATTGCTCACATTCAGCTCTGGAGGTTAAAAAGGGCCAGAGATGTGATTTTAACCGGTCGACAGCAGTGCACGCTTTATTTCGCTAATCAATGGGAATTAAACAGTTGCCGGTTGCACTTAAAGTAGAAGCTCAATGCTGGAAACGACCACCAGATCATTTCAGCCCACCGCTTTTAGCATCAAGAGCCGTGTGCATCTGACAAACGCACTTGAGCTGTAAATATTTGGACAGCTCACAGGTACAGAAATACTGTTTTTCCCACCGAATAAAAAAATTAATGAAACCAATTTCCCGTCTGTGCTCGCGTCACATAAGGTTGATGATTACAGATCTCTGGACGTTGATGGGGTTATTTTGGGTCGGGGGACCGAGCATGAGTGTGATGGTCATATTTGTTGCTTTTGGGTTTACAAACACCTGGTAGATATTTTTCAATGTAAAATGAAAAAAGATTTTTATTTATTCTGTTTTATTTATAATATTATTTATGCACATATTTGAGCATATACATGGAAATGGAACTACAATTTTTTAAATTTGAGATGTTTTAAGTTTTATTTTTAAATTGTTTATTTTTTATATTTTTCAGTTTATTATTATGAAAATTTGTCAAATATTTATTCTCGAGTCTTCAGTGTTCCCACTGTGGAACGGTGATAGTAAACAGGTTAAGACTCCCCCAAGAAAGCTGTTTTCTTGTGGGGTGTACCAAACAGTATGTAAACAAAATACGATATGTAATAAGACATATAGCAATAAGATTATACATACATAGTTTGTTTTTGAGTTAACTAACCTTTAAATGTTATCTAGAACAGTGTTTGGCAGGACAGTATGAGTAGAGCACTAGAACTTGTGAATACAGTATGAATGTTATATAATTGGAGGCCCGTTTGAGTTGATTTCCGTTCGACTGACTCATACGTTCTGCTTTTGGACAGGTGGAGGTAAACATAGCATACAGGAATGGAGAAACACATCCCATGGTCATCACCACCGGCCTGACTTTCCTCCGCTCATCCAGCTATAGGTCTGCTGAGAACATCAACACATGCGTGATGCTGTCACAGGTGGGCTGTTTACCCTGACACCAGACCCTTTCTGGAAACCCTGTTTTCTCATTAGGAATTCCGCCGCTGTCACTTCAGCGGTTCGGTCCATATGGAGTGTCTCTAAACCGTCACAATCTACTTTTAACTATCTGCTGCTGCCAGTTCTTAAAGGTATGGTTGGATTTTTCCTCTTAGCAGGGCCACAGGTGGTCAAAAAATGTGCTGCTTGTAAGGAAAGCGCATTTTCTTGAGTGGCAGATGGTATGAGTTTGCCTAGTTAAGCCTGCAAATCAAGAGCATCAGTGGAACAGATATTAATAAATTATTAAATTGAGTAGCACTTTTGGCATATTGTGTTTTTGGTCCCATTTGTCTTGTTGTATGAAGCTGTAGTTTGTGCAGGTTTCAAATAATACCTTTTGCTTAACAAAAGGTTTATGCTTCACACAGGTTGAGGTGTGAGGTTGACAATAGTATTTACTAACAGACGTGACTCTTATATGGTCCGGAAAGTCCAATGCTATCTCATGGGAATTTGTACATTTGTATCTCATTTACATCTCATTTGAATATTTTAGTACAATTTGTCTTCTCCCCAGTGACGTTAGGGAAATATGTAGGAATTCCCGTGAGATCAGGCTCGAAAGTCTTATCACATGTGCAGTCGACACAACATAATAAACTAGTCTGATCGATTTGCAACTTGCATGTGTCAAATATTACTGTGTAGCTTTGCAGTCGTGACCATACTTCTGAACGTTCAGTTGCTTATTAGATGAGTTGCTCCATGTAGTTCTGTCTGAAACACTGAGGATTTAACAAATCTGCTGTCAAAATGCCAACTTAAACATTAGGGGGTCTGTTTGGTTCTAAAAATGCAGTTTAACTGAACTTTGTATGAACAAAACTATGTGAGCCCCTCTGTAAAAACAGATTTACTGTTGTCTACATCATCCCACATCAGAGGTTTTCAAACTTTATGATGCCAAAAAGAACTTTTTGTGAGGGACCCTCTTCCTAAGATATGAGACCTTGTCTGTTAAACCCAGCGAGTCATTTTTGTGTGATTACTGTTTTCTATATAAAATCATCATACATATTGTAAAGACTATTCCTTGAAAATATAACCTTGATATCTTTAATATTTATTGAAGAAGGCTATTTCAAAGATTATAATCATAGTGAAATGAATAGGTGAAAACAAACTTTAATGCTCGTCATCTCGTTATCGTTTTAGCCTTTAGCCTGATTTTCACAGAGATGATCACATATATATCCATCTATATACTTTATGTATAAACATTTAAACTGAGTTGGATGATGACAACACATTGTTAAACACTTAACTTAAACACTTACAAATAAATATGAAATCAATTTATAAAGGGTTAAGAATAAAAAGAGAAAAGAATATGAAAGTAAATATGAAATATAAATTTTAACATTTCTTCCCTGTAATAAAACATTCTGTAAAAATATAACCTTGATCTCTAGATGCCTTGTAAAAAATTAAAAAACATAAAACATAGTGCTAATAAAGTCATTAATTTAAAATCATATAATCTATCATTTACAGTAAGAAACACACTGATGCTACTAATCTCATTAGATTTTGAGACTGTCTGAAAATAAAGTCTTAAAATCAAATTGTGAGATAACAAGCATCAAAATTTGATTTCACCTATTAATTTCAATATGTTTTCAATCTTTGATGTGTCATTACTCAATTGATATTAAAGATATCAAGGTTATATTTTCACAGAATGTTCTTTACATTATGTAGGATGATTTTATGCTGAAAACAGTCAATCACAAAAAATGGCTAGCAGGATTTTTACAGGGAGGATTACATTCAGTCCACTAACCATGATTGTTCTGTGTAACCATAAAGGGTTAGAGGAAATACAGTAATGAATTTCTAATGGAAGACCTTGATCAGGTGAAGAAAGATTGAAGGTACTGTGGTACAAAAGTCAAGTAAAGACATGTTGACACTGGAGTATAGTAATGAACATGTTGTTAAACCTAGTAAGCACCCTACCTAGAAAGCAATTTAAGGCATTGTAGGTTATTTTCATATGCTAGAGTGGCAGTACAGTGTTCATTATTGCTGAACCCCTCAAATATTTAGGGTTCTTTATGTCTTCTGTTCTCCCCAACCTCTGCACTTTTGCTATCAGTGCTGCATGTCAACCGTGAGACACAGTCAATTTTCTTTTCCTCTTCTGAGGTTTCTCTCAAATCTCATGCGATTCATCACAACACAACAGATCGATTCCTTTTTAAATGGAGGTAGAGCTGAACTTTAGATTCATTCACTGCTTCCCTGCAAAAAGAGGAGATTGTTGTTATAAAAATGGATTAGCAGTCATACGGGTGCAATCTCAAATCAGGCTTACAGATTTTCTTCCTCATAAAGTGTGGATGAGATGTTCAGAAAAGCACACCGTTCATCCGTGACCTCACTTCGCTGAGTAGCGTTTCTGCTTATGATTATGGATTTAAAGTGACCCAGTTTAACCTAAACTGGTCAAGCGCACACTTGTATAAGTTAGTGTAGAATAAATAAAATATTTAGCTTGTTGTTTGTTACCAGGAACATTTGATTGCAGCCTTCGTCAGGTTGTGATTTTATTTTAACATGCAGTATTATTTTTGTGCTTTTGTTATGTACACTTGTAGAGTGAAGTTCACACGCTATGACTGTGGTCTGGAAGTTGTATTAAAGTTTTTTATTACACAGCGCTTTGGAATACTTGGTTTTGATTGGCCAGTCGTTGAAATTCCAAGATGTTTTATTTCCTGATAACAACCACACAAAACTAGTAACACAGGCTCACCCGGGTACTGCGAGTCAACTTGACCTTAAAAATAATTTACTTACAAATAAATTATATATAAATATGCCTAATTAATAACATATATGAGATTATATTACAAATTGCGTGTTGTTTGAACGTCGTCTTGGCTGACAATCGTGTCTAAAGCTGATAGAAAATGTTTTTCCTTCTTGAAGGTTTGTATTCATTATAAATAATTTATCTATAATTTTATTTTTGTTTACTTCCGTGCTGTTTTTTTCCTTGTCTCTACTTTCCTGTACTAAGATGTATCCTGTTTAGTGAAACTTCTTTGCAACCATTTAAAATAGTGAAAAGTGTCATAGAAATAAATTTGAAGCGAATATTTTTCCACCTGTAGTCAAGAAACATGAAGTGACATTACTGTCTGTGAATTGAAAGCAAATATAAACCACACTAGCTAATAACTTTATTAAATGTCAAGCCAAAGCTGGTTATACCTTTGCTTCTGGGAAAAAACAGCCTTTGAAACCAGGGACCTGTTGTAAGACGTGCCAGTGAATTCCCTTGCTGATGTCTGTGTCGACATGGGAACCTCTCATTAAACTCCGATTCCTTTACAATGTCTGCCATTATTTCACCATCTACATCAGACAGCTCCAATGCCGTCCGCACAATAGCCGGCAATCCAGCCAATAGCCGTTCAATTAAACTTTCCTGCTTCTCTTTGTTTTCCACAGCGCTTGGAAAATTGAATAGCCCAAACAAATAGTTATTGTAGCAGGCGAGCAGACCAAATTTAATTACAACTCGCTAGGGTCTTTAATAAAGACACGGTTCAATAAGTATAAAGCAAAGTGCCTGTTTGTAAAGACAAACCGCATAAAGCCCCGACACCAGATGGAATTAAGTTTCCTTTTTGTTTTTTTGTTAGCGTCATGCTGGAATATCATCTCAGTGCTTTAGTATGAGACTTTAGTACGAGACATCTGTTTGCCAAAGAAACAGAAGTTCGACAACAAAGAAACACACAGGAATAGACGGAAGCATCCGCTGGGGCTGGGGATCAAACGCATGTGGGATCAAATCGCTTCGTTGTGTGTTGGAAAATAAAGTCAAATCTTTTATCATATCTCTTGGTGTTATGAGGCGTCTATCAAAATAATGGAGAACAGTGGCAGTCTGGACATGTTGCCCTTTTTTTATGTCGTGTTTAGGGACCAGCTATCGCACAATAAGGGTTCTTGTTTTCTAGATTGAAGGTTGTCAGTCACCCCAAAGCAACATCTTCCTGTGTGGCAATTTAATTAATTTAATTAATCAATTCAAATTCATAATTGCAATATTTTCATTGATTTACATGCTTTTCATTTTCATGATGATTAAATGGATTATCTGAAAATAAAACATTATATTATATATAAAAGTATTATGTTATATTATATCTAAAAATATTATATCATATTATAGCTAAAAATATTATATATAAAATCATATTCTCATTTCTTAAGTAATTGAAAATGCAATGATTTATTAATAAAACTATTTTATGTGACATGTTTTGTATCAGGCTTTCTGGAAAACTTAATTCTGATTGAATTGAAATATTTCAGATTTTAAGAAAAACTGTGTACTGGAAACCTTTGTTTGCTACATAGCAGTCAAATCAATAAGTTATGTTTGTTTATTTATTTGTTTGTTTGTTCAATAGCTGTGAAATAAGCAGGATAATGAGCAATCAAGCATTTTTTGCTAAATAAACCTCTTCAGTGTTCAGCAAGTCTAGTAAAAATCAATATTGAGAGTAATGGCAGTTACTGTATAACAGTACTCAAACACTACTGAAAATTATTAATATCAAGTGATATGATCTAATATTAATGATAAACCTTTTAGCTATATCACTCTGGCTTTAGCAACACTCTTTACTATAGTGTACTATAGTTTGACACAAAACATTAATTTTCTCTAATATTTGCACTAATATTGCTCTAATATTTATACTGTAGGTATCTGATCTAATCCGAATAATGTTAATGGAGATGTTTGCTTCCTTTTGCTTTATTCTTAAGATTTTTATCTTAAATAAAATCCTGACTGCCTTGCAGAATCACAGCAGGATCTGGAGCTCCAAGACATGAGTAAGAACCTTTAGAGATGACTTGTTTTTATTTTTTATTTTAATTCCAGACATTTTCAGCCGTATCTTACAATGTAAATCATGAAAAATTCATAAGCTTACATTTTTCACGAATAAATTATGGATGTCTTCTAATTATTTTTTACAGCATTTAATGAATTCATCTTCTCCACTGTGTGCAGTCTTAATCAGATGCTAGTGGTCTAATAGAGAGTGTTTGTTCGGGGGGAATTGGGTTTTACAACCGTCCTGCCATTGGCTCAGATGTTTCGTCAGGATTTGTTAGGATTTGGGTCTCCTGCATATATCATGTTCATGGTTAGAGGGCAGAAGCTTCTGGTACATTTCAATTTGCAACATCTTAGAGGATGTGTACTACATTCCAGACCACATCTCCATAATCAGATTGCTTTTTGTCTTTATTGAAAAGACTGTAAACGACTACAGTAATTTAGTTATTGTTGCTGTTTTGAATATTTATTAAGATTGATTCAAATGCAGCAATATTTTAAATATTACTTTTAAAGCAGCAGAAAAGTCGCTGATTTTTACATTAGATTTTGTTCAACAATTCATTGTCAATTCTGAAACCTGTTGCATGTATTATGCACTGTGGTAAATATTAAGTGTGTCATTTCAGTGAAATATGAAATAAGTGCTACAGGCGTCAGGTGAGCTTTAGCGTCGTTATGTTAAATCATTAAGGTCATGGTAATACACTTGAGTGATGAATTCTGGGAGACTTCTTAAAGATCATAAATAAGTTCATTCAGAGGTGAGAAGTGTTATACGTGCATCTCTTCAGTCATATGAATCTGATTCCCCAGCCAGTACTGAACCTGTTCTTACTTGTCATTTAATCTCCCATTCACTCTTGTGACATTAGCGGAAGTAAATATTGACTTAACTGTCATTTTTGGATAAACTGTTCCTCTAAGTAAATGTTTTCTATCGTATTTCTGCACGACTGTGAATCCCTGAAGCATTGTACGGATAACGAGATGTTTTTTTAGTTTAAAGCAGAGTTTGAACAACGGCACACATGGTCAGGGTTTGGGAAACTTGTACGTGAGCTGCCACCAGGGGGTACGCGAGAGGAAAAATGTAATGGCGGTCTGTTTTTTTAAGTGTGATTTTTCCATACAATAAAAAACATGAACAGTAAACATTTCCTTTGTAATCGCTTTTATTTAAAAAAAAAAAAAAACTATAATTTATTAGTTTTTGATAGAAACGTAGAAGACGATAGCTGCTGTCTTCTTCTACGCACTGCTCTTCTTTTATGCACTGCAGGCTAGGCTATATGCGTGCCAACTCGTTTCATTCATTCATTATATATATATTATAAATATGCTTAAGCCTATTGCTGCAATGTTTCTTTTACACGGCTGAAAATAACCGTCCTTTCTGTTACTGAGCCTGTGTCTGTCACTCGTCCTCTTAAAAGTGGAAGCTTGTGTGTAGCTTTGTTGCATTATATTGAAACTTTGTTGATGTTGTTATTGTCATGCGTGTTCTGGTTATTTGCGCATGATTAAACATGAGTCTTTATATGGCGATAAAACAAAGCTTTGTTGGGTTTTTTTTTTTGAAGTGGGGATTGGGGGTGCGCCAACCCGGTTGGGACATAGAAGGGGGTGCGCAGGAAAAAAAGTTTGGGAACCGCTGAGTTATTGCAATAGTATTATTTCTGTACTTTTTTTGCATTTTTGGCTGACATAGTTCAATAGATATTATGTTAGGTGTCAGTATACAGGTTTTGTTTTTCAGAAGACCCAGCATTTCATTTCATTTTGTCACCATAGACTTCACTGGCCCTTTGCGATTAGTTTTTATTTGATTTAGAATTATTAGCAAAACATCTCTTATTTCTTGTGCTCTGCAGTTATGACGTTTTCATACGCATTTGATTTGAAAATATTTTTGAAAAGTATATAAATATTTCACTTCATTTATTTTGATATTTAATCTTTGTACGTCAGATGAGATGGGACCTAATTCAGCTCTTATTTTATGAAAAAAATGAAACGATTCTAATCTGGACAGGACTAGACTTTTATTTAATGCCTGATCTCGGGGATAAGGTTCTTTCCCAACAGAATCTTTGACTTTTTAATTACAATAATAATATACTCATCATGACTTAATATAAAAATATAGAATAAATTAAAATTAAAATATAGGAGCAAATACAGCTTAACAATTAACATCGTCAATGCATCCTATTAGTTGCATTATGCTCATTCTCAATAATAACTGCTTATTATTTCTTAACAATTAAATGTATTTTCACTTTTTTTTTTCAACCCACTTACTGTTTAATTTTCTACTGCGCACATTAAACAGTAAATGGTTTGTGTATTTCTGGATGATTCCTGCAGTGATGTGACATTGGGCAGCTAGCGTTCTTGAGTCAGTCAGCAGGCGGGGCTTGTGATTTCCAGGTGCAAAGCCATTTCTGACCTCTCTGAACACTCCATTAATCCTGATCTCTCCTGTCACTCTTTCCTTTAACTTTCACAGTGAATCTCTCTCTCTGAAGTTTTCTTTCTTTGTATCTCAGTTGTTCTGTATCAGTGTGTGTTCAGTGGACCGGCACGGGTCGCGGCTCTTTCCTAATAGCTGTTTCCGTGTGGGTCACACAAACGGTTCTGGTCCAACAAAGCAAAAAACTGCCAGAAAACTTTCCCTCTTTTCCACTAAAGTTTAACAGTTTTTTTAGTTAATGTTAATGTTTTGATTCTGAACCTCTATAACTGCAATATAAAGCTTTTGTCTTGTTTTTCATTACAAGCCTTTAAACTTTCTGTTGGAAAATAGTTTTTTAGTTTTTGTCTTTCAAGCATACTTTTAGTGATTTTTATTTATTGATTTATTCATAGTGATTTGATTTTTGATGTCAAGTTAGGTCAAAAGGTAACTTGAATGGACCGTTACTTAAAGTGCCTATCAAATATAAATGTAAAATAAAATTTATAAATGTATAAAACATTTTATTTTTACCTTTCCACTGCCTTATCCTGTGGGTTTTCTGCTGAACAGATATTGGCAGAAACATATGGATCGATTGAGTGGCGTGTGGGGTGTCTGTCAATATCATTTTTATCCAATGTGAGGGGTATATAATATTATTGACAAAGTGCTGCTTGTGTCGAACGTAATATCCACAGAAATGTGATTAGACGGAATCTTGAGATGGCAAACACAGACCACACTGGAGTTTAATTGATCCCAGAGGGAGGGCTCAGGTGCAAAATAGCAGCAACATCAAATGGAAGTTTACACACATACACGCACACACACAGTACAAATGTACCACCTGTGTTTAAATGTATTAGCTTGCGTTGCTACAGGGTCCGTAAGGGAAGAACTGTGGATGTGCCACTTTTATCATGGTACAGAGATATAGGGACGAGCAGGAGGTTTTTATTTGCTAAAACAATCATCAGTAATGCTATGGATAATATCCAACTGGAGTAAATAGATGGTTTAAAGGGATTGTGAATGAAATAGATAAATAATCTGAATGCTCTTCCACCAGCAACACTCAGAATACCCTAGCAACCACCCACATCACCCTAGCAACCACCCACATCACCCCAGCAACACTCAGAATACCCTAGCAACCACATAACATTGTGGTTGCAACTATTTCTTGTGGTCGGACACAGCCTCGCATTTCGTCCAAAATGTGTTGTAACGTACACCCAGCTATATTTAATTCTTATCTGTCGGCACAGATCATTCACTTTAAATTGGTAATTTGTCTCTTTCAGAGCAGCACAAGATTACAATTTCCCTGATAATCCTGTATAATTATGCATTTACATAAACCCACTTTAAGCAGTAAAAATAGCAGGCATCATGCCCACTGTTCTGACACACTGACAATAAAAGCACAACCTGCAACCGGCACACAACAGCTTCAACTCTGCACAGTAAACACACCAATACTGCTGTGTATTTATTGAAAGTACCAGCTGAACTCCAGGCCGACTTTACTGTCTCTTTTTTGACACACACAAACATACATGGAGACAAATGCCATTGAGCTGTCATCTACACAAAAACACACGCAGTGGTGGAAGAGTCATTTAACGGAGACACAAATAGCCTCCGCAACAATGGCAAACAACAGCACTGCTGCGAGGAGGTTACAGATCACACTGGCTATGATTAAAGGCTAATTCCAGCGTTATGGATGTGACATTTTCAGTCAAAAATTGAAATGTGTGTGTATATATATATCAGAATGTATTTATTACCAATATATTGAACCATCTAGTTATATTTTACTAAAGCCCTAGAGTCTGATAGAGTCTAAAATATCTAAAATATCATCATCCAGGTCTCAAACTAGGAAGCTTTTATTAAACGGCTCTGAAGGAATTTCTATATATGCTGGACTCTTATTGACTGCTTTTTATTTATTACTTTCTTCAAGTAATCCATTTTAAAATGTTTTTATTAAAGAAATAAAAATGTTTTTTCTTTGAACAACTATATTTTTGTCTACAAAAGTGATTTCAAACATTGAAATATACACCACTGCTTTGTGTGTGTTTGTGTGAGATGTCACACTATAGGCGCTTCTGCACCATGTCTTTGTTTGTTTATTCACAAAATGCATAATCATGAGAAGCCATAACAGAAGTCACATGCATCTTTCCTCTGACAGTCAGACATGCTGTCCTTTAGAGCAGACGGCACAATTTTCTATTCCAACTTCGCCTGTTTTCACCGACTCACGATGAGGTCCAAAAGTTTTTTTATTTAAATCTGGAACTATTCAGAAAATGTTAGGACTTCAAATAAAAAAGTAATGGATAACAAATACTTGTGATTCTGAACTATTTCAGATTGTCTGTTGCGATAGTCACTAATGCAATTATGATTTTGACTCCTACAATCTTGTAGTGTCATGGACAAGAAACATGCCAGATTACATGTTGCTTCCTGACCAATCAGTTTATAACTTAGTATATAATTTATATAATTTATTTTTAGAAGAACATGGTGGTGATGATATCCCAGAGTTCCTAAAGGCTTACAGCCTCATAGAAAATACATTGTAGTTTCAAGATGTCTTTAAATGATCTTGTTTACTGTGAGTTCCTAAACAAGAAAGATATTTGATTGAGATTATCAGTAGGTTTCATCGATGTGCTCATGTTCATATGCTAATGTTGAAGGTTTAAAGTGAAGAGAAGAATTGTTTTTTGCAGATTTGCAAGAAATAATCTTGAACCATCTGCACAAAGAGATCTTTTCTTTATTCAGTGAACTGTTTTCTCTGTGTCTTTCTCTCATCCTAAGGAGATATTTCTCCTGAAAATGACTGAAAATAACTGATAACTGAAAATATCATTGAGGTTATTGTAATGGTGTTATTGTAATGAATTATTGTAATGCTAGTTTTACTAATGTCTTTAAAATTGATTTGGCTCTGTCTGGTTTCTCAGCTGAACTAATGTCTCATGCTCACTAATATAGAAGTGTGTGTGTTTGCATGTGCGCATGTTTGTGCACAGATTTGGCTATACACTCATTAGTCAGAAATGTCATCACTAATACAGTGAAGCCTGTTAAACAGTAACTAGAAAGCAGGACCTCAGTATTTAAAAATGCTCCTAAATGTTCCAGATGACGTTGATCTTTAAATTGAATGATGTGCACAGGTTTCTGTGGGCTTTAGCTTTAGGGGTTGGGTTAAGACTGAAAATATCACCAACTTGATACCTGTTGTGTGTTTAAAAACTTTAAATGTTGATTTAAGCTATTATACTGCTAAAAATGATTGGTGAAGTTAACCAGTTGCTGTTCATCTCATCTGCATGTTGTACTTAGTTTAATCTCTTTTATTTCTTTGTCTGTTTGCATCCAAGAACATCTTCATCTATCCATTGTGCTCATGTGAATGTTTTTTAGGCTTGGGTGATGCTTTTTTAATCAATTGATAAAATAAAATATATTTAAAAAAATGAAAATGGCAAACAAAAGCTAAAGTAAAATAAAATGTTTTTATTTGTAACAGACAAGCTCACACACAGTAAGCCCTCATCAAAACATAGGAATCAGTAAATGCTAACAGTACAGTTCTCTACAGAGCTTTGTTCCTTTTCTTAATCATAGGTCTTTCCACATCAGATAAATATCTAGGGAAACCATACAGTAACAAATGTAACCAGTTTTTTTAGCAGATGGTTCATCTGTTGCATACAATCATACATTAAAGCAGAGTAGAGTATGTTTTACACATCTCACCAGCAGATGCTTTTATCCAAACAATAAGTGTAGTATAAGGCTGGGACGATACACATATATTTTGTATATATACACACATATATATATATGTATTTATTGCATATATATATTTAAATACTCTCATGATACTTGATGATTCATTATTTTTGCATTTCTAAAGAATTATTACAATGATTATAATATTACAATTTAATGTGATTTTTGTTCGCACTTTTAACTCATACATAGCTTGTATCATCCACTTCAAGAGACTGTATGTGATGAATCATATTTACAAAAACAATGCATCACGTATTTGAGTTTTATTTCAGTAGAATCATACACAGTCCTTATATTTGGTAAATTAAAAAAAAGAGCTAAAACACTGTTCTTTTCGAACTCAGGACTTTACTGGATATAAATGCGGTAAAAATCTAAATATATTAGAAAATAAAATGAATATCTTGTTCGTAAAGCTAGTTCTGTACAAATAAAATGAATAGAGCAAGGAAAATTCCACACAGCAGAAATATGAGCCTCCAAATCAATCAAACATCATCTAAATCAACTTCATCAAACTGAAAATCATCCTTTCAAAAACCTACTGGCACGCATTTACTGCCTATTGGCAATAAAATAGACAAAATATAATGAAAATAAAAGTAAAGTAAATGAAAAGTTAAAAGTAAAAAACCGGTAAAAGTTAGGGAATCTGTAAATTGGATGGAGGAGCAGAATTGGTAATAGGTATTGTTTTGTTTTAAAGTCATTTGCACAAAATAACAAGATGGTCAAAAAAATAAATAAGATCCAATGTTTTTATCCCTCCAATACTGCAAAGAAATTAAGAAGAGTTGAAAAATATTCCATATTTGATGGAAAAATCCAGATTTTTAATCACATGTTGCTCTTTGGTGACTTTAATAAACGGTTGGCTGCATTTTATGTAGAAATGCTGATAAAAGGCATATTTGGAGTAGTCTTCATTTTTTCGAGAGTCTGAACGAGACTCTCAACTTTTTATCTGTAATAATATAGTCTTTTGGCATCAAGACCCGAGATTTTGAGAATGATTCTTCATAGGGGTGGCAGAAGCCACAGAAACTCATCAGAATCAAGGGAGCTGTGTAATACATTTGAAGACATGGTGTTTTTTGCCCACTGGGTTGGTTGAGGAGAGCTACGCAGACAACGAATCTATAGTGTTTTTTACTGGAATCCCAGGTGGATGACCTGTTCCTGTGAAATTTGGCTAGGGTTTATTGTCATAGTTGTGTGTATTTTTGCATTTTTTGCTTTCCAGTGCACCGTCACACTTTCTTCCTCTTTGCTCACAGTATCATTCTCTTCGCTAAACAATAGTCCAGAAGCTCTCTCGATTTTGTCAAGTGTTGTTTCGTAATCATATATGTCATTAGATGCTTCTTTGTTAGGCATCTTAAAGCATTCTATTTTAAGATTCCCATCTTGTCTGTCCTCAAGAATTACCACCTTAAAAAAATGAGTTGGTACAGCTATATTTCCTTTGATCTGATATGAGAATTCTTCTTTATTATCATCAGGGCAGTAAAGTGGACCAGTGTACACATAGACATTATGATATCTTTTTTCTGTAATGTACTTTCGACAGTGCTCTTCCAAAGTTTTCCATGTTCCGCCGTTTAGCTGTTTATCCTGTGGGGCTATGTTGCTGTAGAGGAACGCATCATCCCTCGCTTCCTGGTTCCACTTGTGGTTTCCTGCAGCAGCCAGGTGACCTCTGTTATATTTTGAATTTTGTGTGTTTTTATTACATGGTTTGTAATATTCATGAATGCTCTCGTCCTCACAAAAGTTCCTCTTACGTGTAGCCTTCCCTTTTATAGATTCTTTATTCAATATCTCAAACACCCATGCTGCATTTCTAGTTCGATTGTCATACTGCATAACATATGAGATTTTCTTCATGGTTTTAACAGGTGAGGGAACACCATCTATCAGTTTATACTTTTTGTGTCCAGGTTGGTCTTTCAGGTTGTGTCCAGGTTGGTCTTTCAGGTTGTGTTCAGGTTGGTCTTTCAGGTTGTGTCCAGATTGGTCTTTCTGATGGACAGGTGGTGAATCTTGTTTTTGTGAATCTATAACCGAAAGTGGGATTCGTATATAGCATGTTTTAGAGTTTGAGTCTGGGTGACTTTCTGACTCCACATTTGACCCTACTTTATTCTTCTTTGATGTCGTCTCCTCTTGAATGATATCATCATCCAGTGTGTCAGGCATTCTCCTTGTAGTTGAAGAGGACACCAAAGGATCTGACTCTTCATTTAATTCCACATTTTGTTCTCTGTCATAAAAGGTCTTTTGCACCACTTGCAAGATTATTGCAAGAGCCCAGGTCTTTCTTCTAGCGGAGTATTTATACATCCGTTGTGTTTTCCCCCAAGCTTTTTTAATAAGATCATCTTCCCAATTATTACTGTTATATTTTTTTTATTTGTTTTTCAGTGTCTTGTAAGCCTTTAAAATCTTTAAAATACTTTAACAAATCCTTCACTACATAATCTATAGTGACATTTGGTGAAGCTCTTCCTCCTTTATGCGTAGTGTCTGCTTCCTGTTTCGGTGTCATGTTTCTTGACATGAAGATTCGAATTTTAGAACAAAAAAGTACAAGTTTGGTCAATTACTTCTACTAATACAAAGAAGTTTACTCTAGTTTTAATTGTTTAAATTAAATAAACTTAACATTCAATTTAAACTTAAATAATTTACATTACTCTGTATTTTATAGAAATAAAATGATAAAAATATATACATTATGCAATGCAACAAAATGTGTTAAAGTTATATTAGTAATGGAGAATATTTTAAGACCTCACCTTGTTTGTACAGCCCTCTTGTATTTAGCAAATCTTTGTGTAATTCTCCACGAGCAAAAGAAAACTGAAAATGCTGTCTTCCCTATGTGTCGCACCCAGAGCTTTCAATAGCTCCTCCCACACCATGGTTTTCGATCAGAGGAAGTCTCCACCCGTAAAACTCAGAAACAATATGTTCTGTTGTTTGCCAAATTATTTTCAAAAATATGTATGTTGGTTCACTCTCTACCACCCGCTTTGCATTGATGGAGTTCACTTCACAATGCTATAATTATTTTAATTAGTTTTTGTTTATGAAAATAATCTATTACTATTAACAAGTCATAATGAGTTAGTAATCTGTCATGAAAATGTGTTAGTGTTTTGTGCAATATTCCTTCACACCGCTAGAAAAGCTTCTGGTGTCAACTTCCAGCCTCAAAAATTATTAAATAAATACAAAATTAATATAGTATATGAAATACATAAAACATACAAAAAGTCAAAACACACAACATTGTTTCATAATCAAAACTTGACCTTGAAAATAATTTACTTACCAATGAAATTAGATATAAATATGTCAAAATCAACAATTTCACCACCCTTCTTTAAAATCTAATCACAGCAGACATCCCTTAAAAACAGGATAGGCGATATTGGGCTGATTCCAAAATTCCAACTATTTTTTTGTTTTCATGAAAAACAGTGTGGTGGGAGGTGTTTCAGATAATGGGAAAGGAATGTCTTTTTTTCCTAAGTGTGATCCAAGAGGAGATTATGAAACAATGTTGTGTGTCATGGCTTTTCTTTTAAAAGTGTTGTATGTATTTTATGTACTCTAAAATGTATATTTTCTGATTACAAGGACATGTAATGTGTGTGTTAGTGCCTGTGTGAGTGTGTGAATGTGCAGGAACATAGACAGGAACATTGACAGGAACATTGACTGGAACATTGACAATAACAGAAGCAACGACCGACCAACATGGAGTGAAACACAATGGGTATAAAAACACAGGGTTGACAATCGGGGGGTCCAGGCAAGGGGTTATGGGAAATGGAGTTGAATTGACAAAGATTCCAGAAGGAGGAGCAGTGACAAGACAGAGAAACACAGACAGGACTGTGACTGTGAGTTGCTGCAGTTAAAATGCTTGATTTGATTTATAATGTGAGGATAAATGTTTTATAATATTTTTTTAAGCCACTGGTTAATAAAAGCATAATGTTTATATTTTCATTTTGGGTGCATCTTGGAAAAACATATAAAATATTGTACTTTTCAATACTATCTTATAACTAAATATGTTGTGACTGATACGTATTTATTAGAAAGATTGCTAAATTTAATGAGGAACAGTAAATATCAGTGTCTGTTATGTGATTTATGGCCTGCTTCATGGTTCAAATTGAACATAATTGTTTCACACGTGTCACAGTATTGCTACATTGGATCTCTGAAGGTCTGATCCACTCTCACATGAGATCAAATTTCATCGCTGGGCCAGAGAAAGCATTTTCATTCCACTGTTTTTCTGCTAACAAAACATGAACAACAGATTACTTGCTTCACCTTTCACTTACTCTCATTAGTCTTAAGATGTCTTCTTTCATTTTCTTCCATCGCTCTTTCATTTGTGCCATTTTCACAAGTCTTTCATTCTTCTAGCGGTCCTGAGATGTTCTCCAGCTGTGGGTTGTAATGACAGCAATTTATCAGGCAGTAAAGTGAGTGAAGTTTTACTCAACTCTGCCTTTAGCCTCTCTGGTAAACAGGACTAAATCTGACATTATGTAATGTCAAGCCATTACCTGATATAGTCTCTCAGTTCTGCTGGTGGGGAAGTAGCCTTTAATGTGTCTTTCGTTTAGGTTAGATGCTTTTTCAGAATCCTGAAAATTTAAATCCATTTCAACACTGTGTCTTGTCGCTGTGATTGTCACTGTGGCCCACAGAACACAAACATTAAAAGCCTTTATGAGGAAGCAGGACAGAGGCGAGATTATAAAATAATCATCACCTTTCAGAATAACAGTTACTTTCATAAATAACAGGAAGAAAAGCCTGATGGCAATGGAGCTCTTTCATGTTCTTCCGATATAAATTTTTTTTTTTTGTTAGTTACTGAATGCCGTTTTGTTTCTTGTAAGATGCTTGTGAGTTGAGATATTTTTACGCCTGCAGGAACAGCTCTTATCAAGTACTACTAAATGTTCACTAGTTTCAAATGATCTAAATGATCGATTATCAAAATGATATTTAAAAACGTTAAAAACATGTTTATGGCCTAAAATAAATCATTGAGGTAAAAAGATTACACACAGACACTCTCTCTCCCTCTCCTAATGCACACTGAGAGGCATCAGTCAAACTCCTGGAGGAACACATGAAAATCATGTCAGGCTGGTATTGACTAGGCAGAACTGAGTGACAGAGTAAAAACTGTACTGACCAGACATGTGCCATGTGCTCACCTTCATCTTGGGCTGTTTTAGTGTACAACAGCGGCTAATACATGTGCACTAGAGTATAACACAGAGTATGAACTTGAATTTTAAATCTGTTTTATATTATTCATTTCAATATTTCAAGCCATAAATAAAACTATCAAGATAAATCAGCATGTTTTTGTAGCTCATTGGTTAGAGTATAGTGCTAACAATGCCAAGGTCATAGGTTTGATCCCAGGGAGTGCACATGCTAAGAAAAAAAATGTATAGTGTAATGCAGTGTAAGCCACTTTGGATAAAAGCATCTGCCATATGAATAAATGTATATTGCAGGTGATGTAATCACATATAAAAGTATTTACTGTAAGTCATTGATTATCAGTATGAATTATATATATATATTTGAATATATTTTATAGTTTTTATAGTATTTCATATATTTTTTTCATATTTAAAGTGAGTGAGTTGTGAGTTGGTATGTCGACTCAACTTAAAGTTATTTAAGCTGTCTAAAACCTAAATATTATTTGAAAACATTAAACTAAATGTAAATGTAAAAAGTTGAGGCACTAAAATTATGACCTGAAAAATAAATTTAATTTAATTTAACCTGATAACTGTTACTGCACATGTAACGATTCACATCATAATTATTATAAGAAATTTTACAGCACGCAAAAGGGCAGAGGATTCGGATTAGTTGGCATCAAGAGGAAAATGTTTTAACTTCAACAGGACAATAAAAAAGTAAAAAACTTATCAGCCAGCTCATTTTCAAATCATAATTGTGTGTTAATTTAAATTTGCCACCACCTTATTAAATTATGCTGGAAATGTCTTTTGTAAGTTCATATCTAAAACCATTGAAATAATCATATATCATATATATATCAATAATAAGCTTTAGTGTCCAACCCTCCGGGACCCTATCGAGCATACACAGGAAAATGCACTACCCTTCATTTTTCTTCATTTTTAAATACATTTTTTAAATGGATTTTTAAAAATAACAAACTTTTTTTTGTCAAATATTTATTTTTACCTTTCCATCAATGTATGGTTTCTTGTGATTAAATTAGAATTAAACTATGAAATATTAAAGTGTTCTTCCTGTGGAACGGTGACAGTTAACAGGTTAAGCACAAGTGTTGCGCCACTTTATTATTGTCACAGATTAAGAAATCATAAAACCTATTTTTTTAGTCGAACTTGTCAAAATATGTGACCTCTTTGTAACATGGAGTAAGTCCATTTGTCAATTTTTCTGACTTGTCAGTTTTTCTCTCTTTACTTTTTTAAGTTACTCGATTGGGTGGTCAGAATGATTGTCTTTGGTTTCTCCAAAATGCCTGATTTATAAATAATCAAAGTGTTTTTAATCAGATGGGCCACTTTGATCTTCAATCTCAAAGTGCAGGAATTTACACAGCAAATTTCCACTGAGCCCTGCACACTAAAAGCATGCCGTCAGCTGGCGATAAACAGCTTTAGGGGAGTTTACATGTCAACCTTAGTTGTATCACTGGCAAAATGCATAAAGTCACCTGTCCTTCTCTTTGCACATAAATCAGTGACCCTCAGTTCTGTCCGGCACACTCAATTACAGCCCTCCTGCAAACATCTTTAGTTCCATACTGAGATCCACTGAGGGGCGATTGGTCTGCAATTTCATCCAATCTTATGTGATTGAAGCCCATTTCTTCAGTAGAATCAGCATGGATCTGTGTTATCAAAAGAATTCTGTCCCCAACAGCCTGTGGACTGTTAAAGTCCATCTTAAAGTAAACCACCCAAAAAAATCTCTTGGGTCATTTGCTCACCCTTATGACAATCCAAACCTGTATGAAAAACTTTCTTTTCCTGAACACAAAAGACAATATTTTGTAACCAAACAACATCATTGACTTCCATTGTATAAAGACAAAACCACTTTCTGAAAATATCTTCTTTTGTATTTCACAATACAAAGAGTCACATATAGGTTTTGAATGATATGAGGGTGAATAAATGATGAAGCTTTTGTCTCCTGCAAAAAATATGAGCCTTGGTGCTTTTCAGTGCAGTATATTTAGCCGGCTTTGTAAATGTTTTAGGCACATATGCACTCAAAAATAGTCTGATGATGTCCCAGTATCCTGGATCTTTAAGCCTGGAAGCATAAATTAGACAATTAGGCTCTGTTATGTGTTACATCAATATCTAAATGTCAAACAGCATACGCAGGGAGTTTCAGCATGCATCTTAGTACAGCACGGACTAATTCAGCATGGGTGCGTGCAGAGAAATAAGCATTTGACATCTTTGGATGCTTAGTCAACCTTGGTAATGTTACAGGACTTATTTGTTGACCCAGCATCAGCTGAAAACGCTGGTCATCACTTTAGGAATGAAGACTTTGTAACCATAGAAACAGACATGATTGCTGTTCGTGTTCTGTCAGTAAGGATTGTACAGCGAGAGAAAGCTCATCTACCGGCAGACCCTGAAGAATAATAATCTATGCTTATCTATTCCTAATTCAGAGTCATTGAGTGCTTTGTCATTTCATTGGTTCAGGTGTTTTCTCAATCTGATGTGAAATAGCTGTAATGTATTCGGCAGATACTTTTATTCAAATCAGTATGTAGGATCAAGCCAAATGTAGCCAATAGGAACACTAGCCTCATGTCATGAGATAGCAGAGGTCATGCAGGGATGTAGATGTCGAACATACTTTGCATATTGTCAAACTGAATTATAAAACAGCTGAAGATGGAAATGACAGGTTGAAGGATTACTCTGTTCACTCCAGTCTGCATATCTTCCCTGTGTGAGTTTAGAGACCCGTTTTCATTATTTGCACACATACCTTTCCCCTAAAACAAAACATAAGGGATTACTCTTCATTTTTAAATAATGTAATTATAGTTACTTATGATGTACTCGCATTACATTCTTCTTACTGTATACTTTCAATAAATATAAATAAATATATAAAACAAAATTATATTTAAAATCATGTTTTTAGATTTGCATTACAATTAGTTAATTTTGTTAAAATTTATATAAATATGTTTATATGTAAAAATAGTTTTATTTCTATTTTCAGTGTGGACAACATAGTAAAGCCAATGTGAATCTGTGTTTTTCATGTATTTTGTTACATAATTTATGGCATAAAAACAAGTGAGATAGACCATTGATAGGTGATAGATATTGGATCTGGGGACAGAGTTAAGGTGCTTTTACAGGAATTACAGGTGTAATTTATAAAATAATTAAAATAATTTTATAAATTATTAATTATTTATTAAAATAATTAAAATGGTAAAATAAATTATTAAAATAATTTTATAGTTTTTTATTATTAAAATAATTTAATAAATTAATTTAATAAAATAATTTCTTAAATATAAATGGTAATATTTATTATATTATTTTTAGGTAATTAATAAAAAATAAGTTCACTTTCAGTCACTAGTTTCATATTAGTTTAAAAGGTGACTCAAAAGTTTCTTTTATCTCAATCAATTATAGCACCTGTGCAACAAAATGTGCAGCAGTAGATGTGCAGTTTGTGCATTAAAAGCTTTATGTATTTTATTCTACTTGTGTCTTATTTTATATAAAATCCACATCATTCTTAAACAAAATATTGGTGAGCGATTTGCCTTCCAAATGCCTTCTGTGTATTATGAAGGGTCTCTGGGCTTGTTCAGTAAAACTTCAGGAATTCTTCATTGTGTTCAGTTTAGCCACAGGTCAGAGAAAGCCAGCGTTCATATCAGCAGGAGGTGTTAAGAGCTTTCTTCCTCCTCCCTGCAGCTAAACGACCTTCGAGTGTTTGCCGAGGCTCATTTGCACAAACCTTGCGGGAACGCTAGCCGTCACGACGGGCCTGGAAATCTGGTTGGTAATCCTTCGGTTTAGAATGCTGCAACAGCCAATCGGATTTAGGACGTATTGCTGTATTTAATGATGGGTGACGCGGCCGGTCTAAGCCAGGAGGTCAGGCCAGCAGGTGGCTGAATGAAGACAATAAGCCGGGGTTTTATCCTTGGCTTAGACCTGGCGTGCATCTTCACTCTCATTGGCATTAAGGGAAAACCTTTGTCCACACAGGACGGACCGCTAACAGACAGCTTAGCCCTTGTCAACAAATCCCAGTCCACCCGGGCCAAAGTAGCAGCATGTTGATCTGTGTAAAGCTAAAGCTGGAGTGTTGTGTTATTGTTTGGAGGGGCAGAGGAAAAGAGGATAAGACAAGCTTTCATGATCGCATCTGCACTGTCATACATTCCATCTGAGAATGTCCTTGACCGTGAACTATAGAGCCCTGCTTGTCTGTTTTACAAGCATGTACTTGTTTAACCATTCAACTTGTGCTTTTTACAAACATTTTATACAGTTTATTCAGTAGTATGACGCTCATGTTTGATATCTTTGTATAATGTCCCAGGCAACTGATACAGTATCTGTCATTATTTTATGTCCATTTTTTTAATGTTCACATTTTTAGATTAATTAGATTAGATTAATTAAATAACTAATAAAAACAGTAAAGAAACCATTTTTTTATTTTACATTTATTTATTTAAATTTATTTAATTATTATATAATTATATTTATAAAGTATTATTATAATAATAGATGTATGTTTAATAATTCATATTTATATATTTAATGATAATTGATTTATTTAAATATATATAGAAAATATTTATATATATATATATATATATATTTAAATTGTTAATTAATTTTATGTTTATAATTTTTATTATATCATATTATTTTTAGGTCATTATTAAAAGGGTTAAGTTCACTTACTGCCCTAAATTAAGTAAAATCTAAATGCTGCCAAAGTGGCAACCTGCAGTCATTAGTTTTACACTAGTTTAAAAGGTCACTTTTGTTTTAAAGAATCATTTTTAGCACCTGTGTAACAAGGTGAAAAGCAGTAGATGTGCAGTATATGTGCATTTAAAGGTTTATGTATTTTGTCCTCCTTGTGCTGCTGCAGGGATATATGGGAAACATTTATTTTCATTATCAATAGTGCACAACATACATGCACAGCATGCTTAAATTGTACAGTTACCTTTTTTAATTGTACTTAACATAATGCTGCAATCATTATTTTTTTAGTGCATATATATAAGATCAGTTTTCAAAACAGATTCACAGCGGTAATCTTGTTATTATGATTTATGATATACCGCCCGGACAGATTTCAAGGGAAATGTCAGTTGTTTTTCAACACACATGACAATAAGTATGTAAAGTATTCTTTCATTTAATGTTTCAAACAGAGATGACGATAGGGAGGCATAAGTTACGGACTGCAGCTTTTGATGAAAAGTAATCTGCAGGTGTCCAGGTGTTGTACAGACGTTCCTTTACTCACATCTGGTAAATTCCAGCAGATAGTGAGAGCTGTAAGTGATCTCTTGATCTCTCCCTCTGCAGTTGAGGGGATGTGTAATTCACAGCCACATTCTGACAGATCATTTTTCAGACATGTGAACCCTGAACAGAGAGGACGAGTCGTCTATCGAACAGACCTGCGTCACCAGAGAGACTCTAATTCTGACCAGCAGCTCAGATGAGCTCCTTTCTGTACGGCTTCGAGCCGTTGGGGCTCTGGCGACACACACACGCACACACTTCAGATGACAGCTCTGAATGCTTTAGGTTGGTCTCCTGGATGACTGTTTGCCTCTGTCTTGGATACCTTGGGCACTTTTTCAAGAGTTGCTCACAGTTGTAATTTTTTGGTCACTGCAGATTTTCCAGTCTGATGACGGATGAGGACCTAGAGGACATTACTCATAGGTTGCCTATTTATAGCTCAGGAAACTTGGACTTCTTATTTATGGTTTTATTTTTGTATATGCTTTGTCTTAGACACAAATAAATAGACACAAATAAACGAGGCAGTTGCTGACAAACAGTAAAGCACAGTTTCTCTATGCATTCACACAGTCCTGCGGGTTTGCAGGACAGACATGACATCATCGCGAGGTAGGCAGGCATGCATGTTTAGTGCGCGAGGGCTCATTTTGCGTGGCTATATGTTTTGTACATATTGTTGGATAAGGAATAAAATCAATTTGTTTAAAAACAACTTGTTTCGTTTAATAGAAATATCATGGTTAAATAATGGTTCGTGTATAGTGAGACAGTGGGAAATCTGTGATTACCATGGTAAGATTTCTTACTGAATGAGCATTGATTGTTGTTTTCTGTGCAAAGCGTAGCAGTCTGAAGCATTATTGAGATTTGTACCTTTCTATACTTGTGAGGTGGTAATGAAGAACATCCGAGTAGCAGACGTCTCCATTTGCTCTCAATCTATCATCAAGACCTTTGAGAAACACTACAGTTTGATATCTCATTTGTTATTTTTCTTCTCTGCATAAAGTGATTGACAGATTTGTTGTTCCCATAATAGCAGTTCCCAAATCTTTTACACTCTGACCCTGTTTCTGAATTATTAATCAGCCACAACCAGCTGGCATCCAAAATCGATCATTCGTTCCATCTGCCTGAAAATCTCCTCTTGAATGTGTTATCTTAATACGCCACATCTGGGATGCCCTTCATAGCCTCTCATGTAAAGGTCAGATGTTTGTGTTGGGATGGCTTTGCTCATGTTTTTAATAGAGGGCATTGCAAAGATAAAGACACTTTCTTAAAACACTGAAAGTGAGAAAATGATTGACAACACAGGAAATATAACACAATATAAGCTAAAACAGTGTGGAACTGTTGAGCATTGTGTTTGCATTGCGAAAGTGTTGCGGGTACACTGATAAACAATATAGCCTAAATGCACTGTAAGTCTTTTGGATAAAAGCATCTGCCAAATGCGTAAATTTAAATGTAAGTCATGTAAACATAATGAAGAAATGATGGGATAATTGCAAAGTAAAAGCATTTAAAGCGATTGCACATCTCTAATAAATAGTTTAAGCAATGATGTTTAAATGTGCCATTAAACTAAATCATTCTCTGGAAACCCAGCCAAGCTTTTTTAATACAGACTGATGTATAGAGGGATGCAAAGCCAAAGCGTTGTGTGTTTGTGTGTGTACAGTATGTGATGTGATGTACTTTTGCAGGAGACCTGTGACAGAAGTTTTTACAGAAGTCTCGCCAGCATCTGGCTGTATATTTGTATATGGGGTCATTACTTGATATTCTTGCACAGTTTGTTCCAAACAAAGTGATACTAGAGTTACGACATAAATAAATACTGTATAAATGCTGGAAGGGTTTTGCATCTGTGAGTCCTATTATTCAGAATAAAAATCACTTTAGGTTTAGGCAAAACACCACGAAGTGTCCGGTTGTTCTTTGCTAAATACATTGCTTTGGATTGTTTGCCTTAGATTGTATTTAATGAGCACATTTATTGTTGGCATTTATATTTATATTATATTATTATTTATAGTAACTGAATTATTTTTATTTACTAAGTATTTACTAAAATGGATTTAGCATTTGCAGCACCATTATCAACTTACCCAGCATCACATGCTATACCGCCATCTGCTGGCAGGATGACTAATGATGTCACATGTGGTCACACTTGGTATCAATGTGTCTTCAGTCACTGCTCGTGTTTGGAGGGTCAAAATTTAAAATGTACAAATGATCTTTAAATTTATAACTGTCACTGCACATATTAAGCATACACATGAAAATGTCCATAAAAAAAAATCCATATTTAGATACTTGATTTTTACTTAAAATTTTTAACTTTTTTAAAACTTTAGATATTTTTATAGATAACATTAACATTTCTTATTATTTTTTTAGTATGTGTTTATTTTTATGAAAATTGGTGAAATATTTATTCTCGAGTCTTATAACTTTTCATCAATATAGGTATAGTTTGTCATGATTGGATTAGAATTCAAGTATGAAATATTAAAGTGAACAGTAAAATAATACTAGTGTTCATCCTCTGGAACAGTGACAGTTAATAGGTTAAAAATAATTTGTCTAAGTTTCCTGAAATTGATATACATGTGTATATTTAATGACTTGATTTCATGGTGGGACTATTTAATAGTTTTATTTTAGAGTTTTATTTTATTTTATATAGACACATTCTTGCATGCGTTTGTGTCTGTGTGGGCAGTGTGGGAATTTGTATTAATTATGTTAAATATATTTCAGTAAATACAACAAAATAGGAAGACCACATCAGTTATTTGTAAAAGATGTTTGCATAATGTGTTTTCTCCTGAGAGTGAAGGCAATCTTTATTCACGTTTTAGCATTTTATTAGGATGCCAAGGTCAGAGTAGTTCAATCAATTAAAGATGATTTTAGTCATTCTCTTTGGATATCTAGAAAATGTGTTGTGATTCTGAATAAACCAGGGAAACATGGCGAGAGAGAGAGAGAGAGAGAGAGAGAGAGAGAGAGAGTGCAGCCAAAGTCATTTGCAGTGTTTCAACAAGTCAACATGCAGTATGTCAGCATTTGGCTTCTTTATATTTTATATTTTGTGGAGAAGTTATGACATGTACTAATCAGTTTTTCACATAAAGAACGGGTTTGAAGATTTGGGTTTAATGGCTCTTGTGAAGATCAGGTAGTGTTCTCAGCAGTAGTGTAGCTGTCTCTTTAAATCTTCACAGCAGACGTACTGAGCATCACAATTTCTCCTGTTTATTTTTGCAAAAATCTCAAACTGTCTCCTCTATAGCACAAATAAGTTATTTTTGAGTTGGATAATTCTGCTTTGACATATTTTGGCTTTCTTGAGAGATTATGAAGAACTTATTTATCGTGCTGTATGGGTTGGGGAACGTCTGTGGTTGGTGACAAAGTACCAAAAAGTTGTATGATGTTATAGAAAATGTCAAACAGAAAAATGACTACTATCATTTTTTGAGAAATAACTCTATTGCCAGAAACATATCTCTTGTAAAAAAGAATGCATTATTGAACTGATCTTTTTATGGCTTTATGTAACATCCCAAATCAATGTTTCTGTCTGTAAAAATGTCTAAATTTAATGAAAATACAGAATCAGGGCTTTTACTGTCCAACTCTGATGGTGTTAGTCAGAAGCTTGTAATCTCTCATTCATCGTGGATATGTGATTTAATTTAACCATGCAGTTAATTTACTCATCTCAGTGTCTCAATCCAATAAACAGAGCGGAAGTTTGTACGTATTATCTACAGAAATCAAACTTTAAAACTGTGTCAATACTACAGAGTGATGAATCAGACTTTTGTAATAAATCATCTAAATTTACTGATTCACTGAAATACAATAATATAACACAGAATAACAGGTGTAATTGAATTTGACATAGAAAGACTCTACGGTGTATTTGTTCTTCTGATTCGGGACCCATGTGTGTTTAAGGTTTGGGTGTGTTGTGTTTGGTTTGATTTTCTTTTAGGGCCTTCCTTTCTCATTTTTTCTCATGAACAAGATTTTATTTAATGTTGTAGTTCACATGAAATCTGACTATTAAGAATCCTAATTCCGTTTTTTACATTACACTTGAAAACTGCAGAGTTCACAGTCCAAATGCAGAAACAGAGTTGGTTAATAGTTTTTGACCTCTGCCTCTGCAGCTTACTTCTCATTATAGTTCAGTCTGTCCAGCTGTAAATGGACGCCCTCGACCTGGTGCTTTCACAATAAAGACCTCCATTAGTCAGAGACGCCTCCTGCTCTCACAGTAAGCAATTACCAGAGAATATTGGGATGTGTTTTAGTTCCTGGAACATGTTAAGTATGATAGACAGATGAAAAAACCCATCAGCATGTGTGTGCGCTCGTGGCCCTTGCTTGTTTAATACACCATATGTGCTTATTTATTTGAGGCTTAAGGAAACAAGATGTCGCTCAATGTTTGAGTCATATAAATGTATTACATTAACAGCCTTCTGCTTCACCGTGGTGATTTTAGTAATGGATTCACAGATAAATGGTGCGGCTGATCTGTTTTCTGTTTTTGTAAATGTGAGGATGATATTACAGTGCTTTTGCTGGCAAATCTTGGAAACTGCCAATGTAATTAACACCTCGATAATTTACTAAGAGAAGATGATGTCTATTTTTTGATGCCTTTTATGAAATTCTCTCATTATATCCGGGGCTTCTGAAAAACAAAGAATTTGAGCACCTGTCGTGTCATAACGTTCATTTTGTTGATTTTCGTGTGTATTTTTGAGTATGCTCTCAGCTAGAAATAAGTCTGTGATACATTTAACATATTTTTAATGTTTAAACCCAATGTGGTAAAATGTGGTTTGCAACCTATTTTACTTCTGTAAGCTGCTGTATTTTTGAGCAAAACTAGAATTTTAATGAGAAAACAACAGAGCGGGAGGTGATTTCATCCATGGGGAAATTATTGAAACATGAAAAGTGGGTGTTATATACAGAATGGATTTAGGGTGATGAAATGGGGGGGTTACAGAGCTCTGCATCACACTCTGATGACATCATCTCATCTAATCTATGTTGTCTCTCTCTACACCTGTCAATTTTAGTGATTGTTTACGAAAGCTTCTCTCTCGCACCCTTAGTGATCGACCTGACACTGATGTCATCAAGGGGATAGTTTATCCAAAAAATGAATTTTATCTTTAACTCAGCCCCACAAACCTGTATGAATTTCTTCTGCAGAACACAGAGGAAGATATCAAGAATAAATATTTGACAGATTTTCATAACATTAAACACAAAAAAAAAAAAAAGGTTAAAGTTGTTAAAATAAAATAAAAAATATATAATAATAAATATAATATATAATAAATAACTGTAAAGGCTTAGTATGTAAAGTGACTCTTAAAACTAGATTAAACTACTTTATTCTAGGTAATTTAAATTTACTAAAAACTAGATACATCTAAAACACAGTTAACTATATAATTAAATAATAAATAAACTATTAATAATAAATACTTATTTAATCTGTATGGCCTAAATTTATTTATTTTTTTACATGAAATGTATTTATCTTTTTTTGTTTGGCATGCTTGATTTATGATTATACGGTTGTTTAACAGCTAGGGTCACCTTTTTTGGATTATTACATGCATTCTCTGATTTAATGATTTTTGTTATAAATTATAATTAAGGACAAAATCAAGTCAAAAAGAAGAAGCCTTATATGGAACAGTGTGCCTTAACATTTTAGGGACGCTGACTGTTTATATAACTTTACAGTACATCTTAAAACACTTGCTTTCATTGGCTTTTAATTAATGAAAATTGCTAGTTTGTTGTGTTTTTTTTTGTAAAGCAAAGTGGTCAGTGTGCTAAATAAATAAAGTTGTCATGTATAATAAGCAAGTCAGCATGCAGATAGTGAAGGGCAGTTAGTAATGCACATAGACAGACACACAGAATGAGATTATAGGCAAAACAAATGCTCAAACATTCATTTCATTGATATGAAAACCATGAATCACTGTATATGTGTGACCTGTATTCATGCATATTCTTCTCGACTTCAAAACAAATCATGATATTATCTATTCAGTTGAAGTTTGTTGACTGTGCTTGGTGTTAAGGAGTAAGATGCACTTAGTAATATGAAGTGATGGGCTCTTACAGACCGATGTTGTGTTCCTGGTGAGAGTATATGGTTACAGAGAAGGTTTCTGTGGTCGTAGGTGCAGTACATTAAGCTCTCGACACACTTTCTGTAAAAGTCTTTAATAGCGAGGCTGTGGAGAGCTGTACATTACTGTAATCGTAATCACATGTTTGCTTCCACGCTTCAGTTTGCTGTTGCTGTAACTTTATTACCTGTCCTTCAGTCTGACAACTGTGCTCAGAGAGTTTATTTTATATATCTTAATGTCTGCCAGGATCAAATGTAAATCTGATGGTTTTGATTGGTTGGTTCAACAACAGACAAATTACACACCTAGACAAAAAAACCCCAAGAGTTTTCTTGCATTAACAAACCACATTCAATAGTGTTATGAATTCTGTTTCAGATAATACACAACAAATATTATGTGTGGATCTGTTCAAAACCTTAAAATGAACATGTGAACATTGAACATTATGAACATTGTACTGAACAGTGTAAAATAACATCCAGATATCTTAAATTCACAGAGATGCAGGAGCTGTATGTGGCTAATAACAGTGTCATGGAGATACTGGGATTACTGGCAGTGGTTCTACAAAGACTGGCATGTTCCAATATTCTTTCTGTCATTTTGATTATTTTTGCAGCTTAGATGGAGATTTTAGATAATGATGGTTCCATTACTTTGTGGAGATGAGATCAGTAACCAATGAAGATATGATTGGGGTGTAATCAGAGTTTCCATTTGAATAATGTGAACATTTATCCAGGCATATGAAGTTTTCGCTTGAATTCATAGGATTTTGCATTTTAAAAGTTTACTGAGCTGCTGTACTATAGCACTATATTAGCATAAAGAAGGCAGACATTTCATTCATCTTCTCCTGAATTTTACTCAAAAACAAAAACTCTTCTTGGTTGTTAAAAGATGTTTCTAGGTTGGATGTTCATGAGGAGTCATGAAGAGTCAGCATGCTGTAGGGAAGCTTAGATTTTGAACAGTTGGAGGAAGAGATGTTGAATTCTCTCTCTCTCAATTCAATTTCAATTTAAGTGTGCTTTATTGGCATGACAAAAATTGTACAATTGTATTGCCAAAGCAATTGCAGCTGGGCTGCATACAAATAGTGCAAATTATGTACAAAGAAAAAGTTAAAATAAAAGTAACATTTATCTATAGAATTAAATAGAATAAAAAATTTAAAGAATAAAAGCAAAATATACATTCAAGTAAAATAATACAGTGACAGTAATATCTCTCTCTCTCTCTCTCTCTCTCTCTCTCTCTCTCTCTCTCTCTCTCTCTCTCTCTCTCTCTCTCTCTCTCTCTCTCTCTTGCCGGGCATATCTTCCTTAGGAGCATTGTGCCATCGTTCTGCGTTCATGCCATGAGTCAGAGCTCTGTCGCCATCTGTTAATCGCGCCACCTTCAGAAACGCTCAAGTATGTCTAATATTAGCGTTTTTTTCCCCCTCTCGCCCAGTGCACATCCCATTGGAGGTGTCCTAGGGGAAGCCATCTGTGCATGTGGCTGTGGGTTTGGCTGGACGTCGCAGGACGTGCGTGTCCAGATCCTGTCTCAGCATTGCCAATGTGAACATTGTGAAATCACTGATATGTGTAAATGATTGTGGGTCTTGTGACTTATATTGATTACTGTAATATGCATATATGAAGTTACATCAGTGATTGATTACAGGTAAAAAAAGATTTTAATGGGACATTTACTAATAAGACTTTGAAAGAGTAATTTGCTTAGTTTGTATGGAATGGTTCACAAAATGTTAAAACTACAAGTATGAATTATATGATGCATTATTTGATGCATATTATCAAGGGTATATTTACCAAATAAAAACTAAAAAGGTTTCTCTTTGCGTTTTTAAAAAGGTTTCATGTACAAATATCAACACGTACAACTAATCCCTTTTTACATGGATCTTTAAAACAACAAAAATTGTGTATCTGAAAGTTTGCATGCTCAGATCCCTAAAACGCTATTGTTGTGTAAATAAACAGCCACAGCACATAAAACATTATTAATATTTAGATGACAATGATGTATTTAAATGCCCCCATTAGTTTTGTATAATTGACATCATGAATTAAATAATAGAAATGTTACATTTGGAAAATAAATATTTAGATGCTACAGTAGTTGTCACACTGCGTTACTGCAGTGAATATTTCTCAATGCAGGTTTATTTTTAAAAGGCAATTTCAGTGCAGGCACATGCCTTAAAGTATCCACTAAAATGAAGATATTGAATTTTCCTCCATTGCTGCCCAGGAAAAAGATGCAGTTCATTGAACACATGTTGACATTTGGTGACAACTTACCCTAATAATGGGACATGTTGTTAAAATGAGGAAGTTTCCAGGGGAACCTGCCATTAAATAGCCTGTTACAGGCTTTTCAGCAAAATCCAAGCAGTAAGACAATTATTGCATACAAAACAGTTCAGGAGATTATTAAAATGTGTAAAATATTATAGTATAAAAATGTGTCAGCTTGCTGTCATATATGAAAATACACTTCGTAAAACTCTCTAAATGGTTGTAAATCCTTTCTTAATATATGTTACAGTGATTATATTGTTTTTACCCAAGTACCCAGTGTTGTTATTTTACAAGCCAAATTAGTTTTTCGAGGGAGGGTTAAAGCTTGCAAATAAGTGAAACGTGAGCCGCGGTCACCCGTGCTCCTGGCAGATGTGTGCTGACTCTCCATTTGTTTCTGTCACAGGGTGAGAGAGAACCACACAATTCTGTATGTGCTCATTAATGTGTGTACGGTGAGGATGGACACAACGCTGTCCGTCACTAACTGCAAACTGCACTTACTTTCAATCATAAAGAAAATTACAACATTATAAAAACAATCATTGCCTCTTTCCCTTTACGATAGGCTACAGCTGTCAGATTCAGAGATGCATTTTGCATTTTCCATGAAACGATAAAGTAAGCTATTTGGACAGCTCTGTACTATAAATGTGATGTATTAATCTGCAGATTGTGCTGGAGGAAATATGTCATATTCTCTCTCTTTATCTCTGTTTTAGATATTGGACAGGTCCGAGTTCAGTGTTTAAAAATTAATATTTGCTGTGCTTCTTTGGTTGTCATAATGCATTTAATTTTAGAAAAGTAAATGCAGTAAATAAATGACATTCCAAAGGTTAAGAGAAGAATGCATTTCAAACAGCTGCTTTGGAAGGTTAAATGTTTGGATTGTTATTGTGTCAGTGGCTTTGTAATGTCAGAGTTTATTAGAGCAATTTCTAATTTCTAATTTTGTCAAAACAAATACTGTTGTTTTGTAAAAAGTAAAATACTATCTGAGTTTTTTCTCACGTCAAATATGACACACACTTTTTTATTTACCCGTAAGTCAGATTTCTGTCATAAAATTGTGCTGTTGGTTTCTTTTCCAGTTTATGCTACAACACAGAAAAACAGACAACTGTCATATGTCAACTCCGACAGCATATTTTCCAGCATAAAGAGGCTGGTGAAGCATTTTGACTGCAGACAGACAGTATCTGCGCGACTGCAGCTCTTGACAGAATCTTCTTTTCTGTTGACTTGTAATCATACCCCCATCCAGCAGTGAAGCATCTCTTCGCTCTCCAGAGCCTTCCACGAGTTATCCAATCTGGGGCCATTAGAGCAGAGCCCTGCACTACAGCGCTTTGCATTCAAGAGATTAAAAATTAAGCAGTTTGATATCTTTTTCTATCGTGCACAGGTTTGGAGGATGAAAGAGAAGCTTCCACTCGCTACACAACATGACGTCAGAAACCCGATCAGAGAGAAACTGAGAAAGCAGAGCGAGTGAGGATAAACGAGACATGCAGATAATTATGATTATTAACAAAGTCAGTGAGACAGAAACCATTACTAAGTTTCCAAGGGCACACAGAAGGTAGCTCGGTACAAAACCCTAGAATGAAAAGACAGCCGTTGCATTAGAGTTTGACAGGAGAAAAATGTTTGATGTGAGGATACAAATGAAGTCCTTCAAGGACTTAAAAGGCAAATGCACAGATGCCACGGCCAATTGTTCTACACTGTTAAACGTAAAAACACGCCTGTATTTTTAGTGATCTAATTCTTAAATATGTAAAAAAAAGCTTAAAAATTGATTTACAGGTGAATTTACATTTAGTTGATGTGGACCACATAAAAAAATGACATTTTAAATAAACGACGAAACATTCTTCCAGTATAGGAAAATCACCAAAGATGCACAATATTGATGATAAACTTGAATGTTTATGATTGATCTCTTTTTGTTAGTTGTAATTTGCATCAACACAGTAAATGATGACATCAGCATTATGTCATGATTAGTCATGAGCTCATGTAGCAGAGGTGACATCACTAATGTATGTGTTCATCACATTGCTTATAGTTGAATTGATAAGTAAAGCCATACAGTAGTTAACCAGAAACATACTGCTCGTGTTATCAGTTAAGCACAACACTAATATTGTTGTTGTTAAGCCAAAATAGTTGATTTTTTATTTATGAAAAGTTTAAACACTGTGGCCCTGTGGTTTATTTGAGCCCAGTTCCGGGAACATTAACTGGACCAGTATCATAAAATGATCTGTTCTCTGAATAATAATAAACCTGTTTGGAATCAGTCAATGTTTTTGTAGTTTGGCTCAGTGCTTCTAATTTACATACTGCAGAAATAGATGCTTGAAACAGAACCGTGAGCACATTATGACAGAAATACATGCCTGCGATCATTTATCAGTGACATAGAGAAGAACAGAGTGGAACTCGTACTACTGTGTGATTCTTGAGAAATAAACTATAAAATAATCAGGAGAGTTGGATTTACAGACCAAGCTGTAAGACGCTGGCCTCAGATTATTTATTTCATGTGAGGTGACTGAATTAATATTATGGGATGTCCTGAAGTCTTGGGCACTGACGGATTATTTTCCAATGGTGTAGCAGAAAGAATGTGAACTGTGTTTAATTCTGCTCTTCATAGCAATAGAAAACGGTTTTGTGGAAACTTGTTGAGCTCACGAAAGCTGTGTAGCATGCTGTCATAAAGGTGGGATGTACAAAGAACTATTTTACAAGAAATTCTGCAATCAATATAAACTTTTAATTTAAAATGTATTGTCACTAGTGGTTTCTAGTTTCTCATCATATGAACTTGGTGGGACTACATACTATACTGACATGTATGTTTTGTTTGTGATGTTTTTAAGTAAGGGTTAACTGTTATTGCAGAAAATAACTCAAAAGAGTGATCAGGACTGTGACACAAAGCAGAAAATATATTTTGTTGAAATGTTTTATTAGCTTATTTGTAACGAATACATGCCTTCTGTGAGGGGAAAATGTTTTCTATTGGCCTTAGACACGACTGTCACCCAAAACATGACAAATCTGATTTAATCTTGTATACTATAATCTCATATATGTTATTAATTAGGCATATTTCTATCCATATTGTTTATACAGTAAGTACTTTATTAATAAGCTCAAGTTATTGTGTTATTAGTTTTGAGTGGTCATTATCAGGAAATAACAAAACCTTGGAATGTAGTGACTGACCAATCAGAATCAGATATTCCAGAGCGCCGTGTAATAATGAGAAATATCTGTGTAGCCTTTATTAGTGCTCTGTTGAACTCCTTAACAAATGCAGTTTGGTGTGAAATTTTTCAATTTAAAAGAGTATTTTCCCCATCAGTGAGTCCTTTATCCACTCTCTTTCTTTGACTTTCAATTTACCCTGAGCTCATTTGAAATTTGCAATGATTCAAGAAGTCTGTTTGCCCTGAAGCTCTCTTTCTCTCTCTTTCTCTCTCTCTCTCTCTCTCTCTCTCTCTCTCTCTCTCTCTCTCTCTCTCTCTCTCTCTCTCTCTCTCTCTCTCTCTCTCTCTCTCTCTCTCTCTCTCTCTCTCTCTCTCTCTCTCTCTCTCTCTCTCTCTCTCTCTCTCTCTCTCTCTCTCTCTTTCTTTGTAAGAAACATTTTGGTTTGGTTTGGATTTCAGTAGGCTGCTCTTGTAGTTCCTGGTGACTCTACACAATTGTAATTTGTAGATTATTTCATTTTTGACAAAACATTCATCAGCTTCATTTCATAGCCAATAAGACTACAAATTGAATTAACACATAAAGGCCAATCCCTTTACTGTCAAAGAGGTGGGGTTTTGAAGATTGTGAAGCACTAATGAATCTCTGGCAGTTCTGATGTGATTAGTGAGTGTGTTTCCTGGTTTAATTAAATTGTTGACCCCACCCACCCACCATCACGAGCAGGTATAAAGTGATTGAAAAGCTTTCCCCAGAGGTCAAAGTGCACAGCATGTTTGGAAAGCCAGACACTGTCCCTAAGGGCTCGTGAGGACTGATGCCGAGCTGTTGTTGTATTGTTTGCCGTCTGTACGGTGTGGTGAGCTCATAGCAAACCTTGATTAATCAGTTCTATTAGAAAGAGAACCTGACCTCTCAATCTGCGGTGAAGCGTCCGTCTGCGCAGTCAACATACAGTAACAACTGATGCAATCCATTAGTGTGCCTAAATCTAATTGGTACAAAGAAATGCTTTCATGGGGATATGGTGTAATGAACTAAATGGTATGGAAATGTATTTAAAAAATTCACTTCGCACAATAACATTTAAGCTGCAAATCAAAAAGACCCAGAGGCCTTTGTCACATTATGATGAAGTGATTGTTAGTTCCATGTCTTTGTGTGTTTCTGAATTTTAAGAACTTATTTAAGAAAATAAACCAGGAATTTTCTCAGTTGTTTTATAATGTGTGCCTGTTTGGTGCTTGTCTATAGTATGAACATTATGATATTCAACCCACATTACAGATGTGATCTTCAGCGCCCACATTTCCCTTCTCTCACTTTCACTTGATGTTTGTTTTTAAGGTTTTATAATCATGTTGTTTACAGTGACAACACTGACACAAATCAGAATAATTGACAATAAGAATAGAACAGGTCACATGATTATAAATAGTATTAACATTTAAACCGCAACTGAAAGGCAAGTAAATATTTATTGTTTGAAAGGTTTTGCACAGTAAACAAGCCAGCAATACTGCTGGTTTCTAGATGATTACACCTGAAAGCATGTCACCATAGAGCTGTAAATACATTTAGAGTAAGTAGTGAGAGATCTTAAGAATGTGGTTGAAAAAGTGTCTCTTCCCTAAAGTATTTAAATTTTTCTCACGTCTCATTATCTGAACAGTGTTACTGGCATTTACTTAACTGAATTTGCTTTCTGTTGCTTATATTGTTTGGCATTTACATATTTAGATATTTACTTGTTTCTGATCCGTGCAAGGATATTTATTTAATTATTTTCAGCAGGCATATTTGTCATCACATCAGCCCACTCATGGAAATGGAGGTGCCGGGAGATTCAGATGAGGCATTCATTGTCTCGATTTCCTGGGTCTTATCTCTTTCCTCTGTGCACAAGGATAAAAGATTTATGCGCTATAGAACCTAAGCCATCGCCTCCCTTTATTTTGGTTGTTTTTGCTTCAAAACAGGGAGGAAATCATTTTTATTGGATGAAGTATTAAAAATCAATCTGTAATATCACAGCTCACTGACAAAAATATTATGTTTTGTACCAATCTGAAATGCTTGAGAGGTTGTTAATTTAAAAGGCAGACCCAAGAAAGAAAGAAATGTTTCTGTGGCTGAAGGTGGAGAGCAGGTGTAAACCAGACTGTAGCTTTCATTGCATACTGTACATGTGAAAATCCCAACAAAAGGTCTGTGAATGCACATGTAAAATTAATTGCATGATTGTAAATGAACATTTATCTTAAGCCATTTATCTTTATTGGACTTAATAGGATAAAGCTGGGCCTGTACATTTTAACTGAAGCTTATCTGTTTTGGATTCAAGGCTAGTTTTGTTATAATGTACTGTATGTTCATATTTATACGTACAAAAACTACAGATATATAACTATATACTAAACACATACTTTTAAATTCTTATTCCATTTTTATGATGTTTTATGACTTTTCTCTTCTGCAGAACACAAAAAACAACATTGACCCCCATAGACATCATTGTATGGACACAAAAACACCAAGACATTTCTCAAAATATGTTTTGTATTAAACACAGAATGGAAGTCAGAAAACTTTGGAATGACATGAAGGTAAGTAAATAAAATAAATTATATTTTTTATTTTAAATTAATACATTTATAGCATATATTAAGGCCCATATGTTAGCCTATATTAAATAATTTAGCTTTTTGATAACTGAACTATCACATTTAGTGTTCCAAATAGTTCTTTCTTTCAAAATTCTGATGTATAACTATCTCATACCTAAGAAACAGAATGCCTAGGAACTGAAAATGCCTAGAAACGCCTTTAGCAACCACAGATAACATTACATCAGTATCAGAAACTCACAGAAAAATTGCTAGGAAACTTGTCCAACATTCTTACATTAAATGAATCAGAATATTCCTTATAATTATTATGGTTACTTTTCTTTCTTTGTTAAATTGAGAATAATACGTCTTTTACATGGTGGTACAGGCAATGAGTTTGTGTGCACCAAGACACAATGGAAACACGACCCACGCACGTACAGGTCGCTTCCGGTGTCCTGTATGAAGCGCATCTGAGCGCGCTCGCGAGCGCGTTTGTGTGTTCGCGAGCGCGCGCAGCTGACTGGAGTGCAAAGCCAGTGAGCTGAGCTCGTGAGAACCGCGCGCGCGGAGCAGAGACAGACTCGGTCCAGAAAACACGTTTATTATTCTGTGGAAACGGACCTTTTACTGGACAAAAGCCTTCTGGAGGGATATATTTCACTTGAATTTTAATCGGTTCGCATCTGTGAGGTGTCTGTGGAGAGGAAAACATCGGGATTTCAGTCCAGAGCTGATGAAGTGAGGAGGATTTTATCCCGTTTTACTTCTGAGGAGGAAAAAGTCTCAGCCGATGCTCACGATCAGAGAAAACAGAGAAACGACACAAACCAATGAGACACTGAAAAGTAAGTTGAGTTTTTAACATCAGTTTCAGATGTGTCGTGATGTTATTTGTATTTTGTTAGATGTCAGGTGTGTCACTTGACATTCATTGAAACCGTATAATGGTTTTTAAGTAAATGTGACTTTCTATTAATATTTAAATAACTAGTTAGTAATATAAGATGTGGAGTCTATGCTTTTTGCTTTATATAATTTTAAGGTCTAAGATTTATATGCTCGCTTCATTGTCGCATATCAGCACTCCTCAGATAATTAACTTGAAGATTTTGTCATTATACAGTATGCTTTTGCAATTATATTACTGTATTGTATTTTGTTATGTGTGTAGAATTTATACTGTAATGTAAAGTAATGCCATGGTTTGTTTGTGATGGTGAGCGGTCAGTTTGGGAAGACTGGATGAGAGAAATCAGGTGGATGGAGCGTTGAGTCATGGGCACGTCTGATCTCTCCGTACTCACGTATTATGAGCGAGAGAGAGAGACAAAAATCACATGTTTATATAAATGATTTGTTAAATTACAGTATTTTAATGTTAACAAAGACGTGTGCAGGCTATTAAGTGGACTATAATGAGATCCCAAATCCCACGTTAACACATATGGATGAATTTATATATTCATTTCTGCTATTCAAATATCTCATTTAGAACAAGTGTAGCACCTCTTTTACGAACAAACATACACATTCAATTTATAGGTAACAAATGAATGTGTGTATACACAAAATACAGCATTAACAAACACAAACAAATGTTGTATTTTACATATTGTGTGTTATCTTTTATATATAGATTTAGTGTCCCTAAAATTGTCTTTTGTATGTCTGTTGTAAATTGATGAATCGACCTTGAATCTCAGTTTACTAAACTTGCCTTAATTATTTAAGACTGTTTGATAAAAAACATTTGTGTTCAGTTTAGTGTGTTATGCCTGTCCATTCCATGTTTTGATCCTATCTGCTGATGATTTCAAACTCTGGCTGGTGATGTGGTAAACAGAGCTCCAGCTAATCAGCTGTTAAGAGAGATACACTTCCACTCTTGCTATCAAGACAGCATCTCTCTCTCTCTCTCTCTCTCTCTCTCTCTCTCTCTCTCTCTCTCTCTCTCTCTCTCTCTCTCTCTCTCTCTCTCTCTCTCTCTCCCTCTCCCTCTCCCTCTCTCTCTCTCCCTCTCCCTCTCTCTCTCTCCGCAGCTCTGTGCTCTGTCCGTACCCACTTGGGCTTTCCATGTTGATAAATGATGTGTAATTTCAGTAATGAGTGGGAGTGTAAACATATGTGGAGAGAGGTAGTTTTCCCCAACCTTTATTTTAGACATAATATTTTCTCCACACAATGACAGGGTAATGCAGCAGGTAAACCGTATTACAGTAATGGGCAGCTATACATCTCTCTGGTAACGAAATACATGGCTTGGATGACATAGCGGGACGTCAGTATCCGTGCAGATTGAAAATATGAGTGACAAGGACAGATTTACGAACTGCGAGGCCCAGGAGCCGATACACAATTAAGACCCCCTACACACACCTTCAGTGCGCAGGGTTTTCTGCTTACTTAATTGAAAACTTTTTCTGAACAGTCGCACAATAGAAATTATTTCGGCCTTACGGTTAATCCTTCTATGATTAGTGATATAATTAACAGCTCACTGGTCTTTGGCTATGTATTTCATGAGAATAATTTTGTGTTTTATAGCCTTGTAAATGGTTTCATATGAAATAACTAGTCACAAAGAAAGAATCAAAGTGCCAGTGGCCCATCATTGTATAGTGTGCCAATCTGCAGACCAGTGGAGGTGCTCACATTTCATTCCTGCCAGTGCACAATAACAGAGTGGCCAGGGTTTTCAATTACCCTTGCTTTTGTTTGTTGTTCGACCAGAGTCTGGAAAGCAGTCCTTTTGTTTCATCCCAGCATAGATGAAGGGCCAGACTCAATCAGTGGGCCTTATAGTCAGGAACAAAAGTCTTGCTGGTACAAGCAAGCAGATAGCTGCAATCTGTTACAAATAAATTAGTCTTTGTGTTGGCCATTCACTGTAGAAGATACAGTGGAAGTGGATCGTTTCTTTCTAAGAGGCATAATTTGACCACTCTTCAATCATTTAGGGTTGGAGAGATTTTCTACTGTAACCATCACTGCTTGTATCCTTTTAGCATTTTAAACTCTTCGTGATATCATTAAAATGATTACTAAAGCTTCAGAAAGGTTTTAGTTCGTGTGTTGAAAATATTCTTGCCGTGTTCTTGTGATAGGCTTAAAAGTCACATAGCTCAGAAAAATACAAATCTACAAAGAGTTTGGCATTCTCCACTGCTACAGGTATGTGGTAAAATTAAATACAAAGTAAACAAACTTTTATAATCTACTAAGGGACAAAATAAGTTTTATCAGTTTGTTTGTTTCATCACTGTGTTAATGGAATATCTAACCTGAAGAAAATTGTTTTATGTTTGTGTATTGCTTTGATCATTGTGTCAGAAGTGATTAATGGATGAAAAATCTGAAGTTAGCAGAACCATATGACAGAATTTCATGGTTTTGTTTAATTTACTTTTTAACAAAAGGTCTGGAAATTTGCTAGCTTCCACCCAACAATCATAGATTTTCAAAACTCCTTTTTATCTTGTAGGATGTATATTTATGCTGCAATATCTGTAAAATTGTAATTTCTAAAGTTTTCATGGCACATTTTTTCTCTTTTGATTTGTTGATTATTACACCCCAAAAACATCTTGGGACAGAGACATTTTGATGTAGTTCAGTTGCTCTATTGTTAGTACAGTCATTTCTTGCAGGGGGCATGGTACTGTACTTTCTCTTATAACATAAAACTGCCAACAGCCAAAAAACTGCCTGTGTTTCTTCAGTCTCTTATAATTCTAGCAGTGAAACAGGGAAACACGTCACTCTGTGAGAGCCACTCTGCATATAATTTGTTGATCGACTGACTGGTGGAAACACTGTTCTGTCAGGCTGATCGTCAATGGCTCAGCAGACATATATCTTCTCTGCTGTTTCCTTTAATGAAGAACACTTTTCCAGTTTTCCCCTTTTTCTCAACTTTTCAGCGCATGTGGAGTAGAAAGAAACGTTTTTAGGCTAATGGCAGGTGTGTTAACAAGGCTGTTGGCATAACAGTGCAGGTATATTTTTTCATAAAAAAAACTTTTAAACATTTTTAAGTCAAGTTACCAAAGGTGTTGTGGCACTTTGTATTTAATATTTTCCCCTGACTTGATTGTTTACATGTTATATATCTTGTTTCAAGCTATTTTTACACATTTTAGTCTGTTTTTTGCATCATTATGAAATTAAATTATTTTTTGAACCATACAGGAAGCACAGTTATAAAGCAGTCTGGAACTCTTCATCTAACATTCCAGCATAGATTGAAATTGACATGTTCTGCTTAATTTAATTTTTAAAGCACATTTACAGAATTAATTCAGTAACAATACCACTATTTTTTAAAGCTGACATTATCAGTTTTGCTTTTTTACCAGCTATTCTCTTGTGTTTTGACTCATATTTTGGTTCAAGATCATTCTAATTCTGGTTTAACAAAGAAATATGGTCTCTGGATGATGACAGCTGCTATTTCATTGTCCATGACTTCTGCTCATTAAAGAGTCAACATTTGTATTAGTCTAGTGGATATGTGGGCTGTTAAAAAGTCTTGTAGTAAACAAGTCATCCTTTAGTGTGCAAGTTCACATTGCAGTATGAATATTTAATAGTTCCTAATCAACATCTTATTGACAATAGGAGTGCAGAATGTTGGCCATATATCACTCATGCATATGAATGACTGTTATGGTACTTTTGGATTCTGGATATGAACTTACAAATAGAACATCCACAACACATAGATGTCTCACAATTATTTAGCAGTATAGCACATTTTAAACACAGTGTTGTGTCTTTAGAATAACAGTTCTGTAACAGTGTTGCCTACATTGGGTATTCCTTTGATGGTGCAATGCTTAGATGAGCCATCTTTTTATTCTTAACAACTACTGTCACCGTGATTAGACTGTGTGAGAGTAAATGAGCATCTGTTGACTTTCTTTAGTTCAGGATGGAGTAGCGTGCATATCTGATGTTCTGGCTGTTCATGTTTGCAGGTGCTTTGACCGTTTCGGTAACACGTGTGTACGTACGCATATGTTTTACGAGCTGTGTCATGTGAAGGCGATCCGCAAGTGACCAGACGCTCTGTTTTTTTATGTGAGTTTTATGAAGCCTTGCGCAGATGGTGGACAGAAAGCTGTTAGATTGTGACTGCTGTAATAGGGCTTAGGACAAAGTGGCCCATCTCTGGCCTTGACACGCTCTGGGGATTGAAACTCAAGAGTGTATATATATCAAGCCTCCGCTGGTTAATAAAATATTCCATCATATCTGTCAGCAGGTAAGCGTTTGTGCTTCAATCTGAAGTGGCCATCTTTGATATCCCAGGGCTGTATGTGAAGCATGGGGAGTAATGAAGCTGTTTTTTCTAGATGTTATCAACATAAATCATATATTTACAGTGATCACAGCAGCTTTACATCCTTTTCAATAAAAACAGGAACTGAGATTACACAAACTATTAACCACACTTCCGAACAGCTTTAGAAAAGATCAAATGATATGCAAAACATAGATTATAAAGTTAGATCTTATATCACAAGTAATTTTATATCATCATGATGCATGTCACAATATACAGTAGTTATTTCTGCTGCTAATTTAACCCTGTTTTTTTAATAGATGTTATTACAGTATGTTCGTAGTTATGTTATGTCTTTTTATTTACTAGATACAGCTTAAAAGGAAAGGATGTCAACAATCAACAAGCTTTTTCCAGCTAGGTCTAGTGTTTGTTTACATTGCGCTGTGGATATGTCGCCTTGTTTAGCAGAATATCTCCTGGTTGACAGATTTCTACTGTTATTTCTATCCTTATTAATTGATCAATATTTAATTGAATGTGTGATAGATATTGAGACTTTGAGGAGGCACTTACTTTATCCGCTCATGTTCTGCAGAACCCTAAACCTGCCCTGCAGGTGAGCATTGTAAGCAGTGATGAAAGAAACGAGTGATTCATGAGTTCACCTGCCAGCCTCTCCCTCTGAGACTCGACCGACTGCAGACATTATCAGTAGTAAATAGCTCTGAAAATGCTTTGGCCAGGACAGGCCGTGTGCCGTTTGATTTATTGGCCATGATGCTGCAAATAGTTAGTCGTGTTACCAGAGGGATATAAGCATTTTCATGGCCACAGTTCAAGTTTATTTCAGATATAAATTCTGGGAGATATGGGAAGAGAAAAAGCCACAGTGATTTTATGACAAGATGTTGTTTGCCAGCAGCCTGCAAGAAGCGTTATTTTAACAAAACCAAGGGCAGGGATGAACCAGCGTTTGGTTCTCTTATCTTGCGTTTTTTTTGTTAAGAGATTTTGCTTGAGAAGTAAAACAGAAACATTTGCCCTGGGATTAAGAACTTGTTCAAACATTCTTCTTCTTATGGTTTATTTTTAACTTTAAATAAAGTTGTTTTCTGAAAAAATATGTTGTGCAGCACCTGTGGTTTTGACGTAGGCAGTGGAACGACTTGTTTTATGCACTGAGAACAATTAACATTTGAATTTGACACACCGCAGGCATGTGAAGGGCAGAACAATGGCGAAGGAGCACGGTGCTGTTGGCAGTGATCAGCGTTCTGTGAATAAAAACATCATTCTGGCTCTCTCTCGCTCCCCCTTCTGCTCATTAATGCTTAGAAACTGTAATCAATGTATGTGATCGATCTTCTTCTGCACAGCTGGCTGGACAGGATCACATTTCCCCAACGCTTTACTGCATATCTCAAGGGGCGGAAAACATTTACCTCACATTAGACATGGACATGATGATCCTGTTTACTGGCTGACTGAACCTTTGTGTTAATTATTTACCTAACATTGTGGAACAAATCATATTATCAGAGAGCAAATGGTTATGTCTGCATTTCATAGATCAACATTATCCACCTTTCCGGTTTTGGCTTGTTTTCTTCAATTTTGACCTTGAAATGTACTTTTTCATAGCAGTTTGAATTTAGATCGAGAGTTTTCATTCTTGGCTTTAATAGATTTAGATGCTCATTTCCCATTTGAACAGTCTTTAAAAAGATTCATTTCTCACACTGGGCTTTTTATATCTATAAATGCAGTATTCACAGATGTTTCAAAGGCTAATTGTTTGACAGATCTTTATATGTAATATAAAGTTATACTGCAGCAGTTCCTGGAGAGTAGCTGTTTGAGATGGTTGTGTTGAATACTGATTATTTTCAGCTTTTTGTTTTTATGGTTTTCCTTTGAGCCGATTAAATGCACTTATAGAAATATGTTTGGGTAGACAAAAAGGAATCATGGGAAAAGACACAAGAACAATGCATAATTATTGGACTCTTTAATGACCACAAAATTATAAACCTCTTATATTTTGTTAATATTCTTTATAGGTCATGTGTTTAATTCCCAAGATAAAACATACCAGACACAAAATGGCAGCTGCAGAAAAGAAACATTACTGCTAATATTCAAATATGTTTCCATCCATTGTTCTTAAAATAGAAGACAATAATCACATTTATGTTCATCCTTTCTTACTTTTACATTTGATTTGTACTTTACAGTTAAATGAATAGTTAAGCAAAATAATAAACATTTATTCTGGTTCTCCTTTTTGGGTGTTGACATCTATTCATAGGGTGACCAGGTGGCTCTGATGAAAGAACATAAATGTTAATTGTCTTAATAGGTGAAAAATTTAACTGCATTCCTGTCAGTACGACAAATAGTAATACTGCGTTACTAAATGGACAACAGCATCGGGACCAATGATTCTGATGTATAGCCCCAGCCAAATGCACACAGGGTACTATACTGTATACTATAAAAAACATACTCTATACTATTTTATAATATTTAAGGTAGACATGTCCAGATCTATTAATGCTGTGATTATATATGATTGATGCATTACTTATTTAGATGTAATCATAAGCTTCAGATCAGCTTTACAGCTCTCTCCTCTCTTATTTTTTACAGAATATATTCAGATATGATTGCCATATTAGCATCTTTAGTTTGTTTTGATGCAATGTAAAAAATACATAATTGCCGTGGCCTATTTTGTGCAAGTGAGACGTGAAAGCTCTATTGCATAAATATGCATTATTAGAGTCATCAAAGTACAAAATATTTAATTGCTTTACCGCCCTAGTCTGTAATGTTTGTATATTCTGATTTAGTTTACTGTAAAATAAAATGCGACTTGATGTGATCCGGGTTTTTTCCTTTAGAAAAAGCATCATCAAACTGCTCTGATGTGGTTTATTATTGATTGTTTAGCGTCACACACTTTTTCATGGTTATTGTTATGCAGGTTCATTGTCATACTTTTTCTGTGAAGTCGCATTTAGTTAGGACTTGGTATATGTTTGAACAAATAATAGTTAAAGTTAAGTGCCTGTTTGTACGTTGGGTCTTTCAGGGCCTCTCAGTAAGTTAAATATTTAACTCAAACTAATTCACAGTGTGAAAAAGATCTTCATCTGTGTCATTACAGAGCATCCATGGAGTGTCTCATTAATGTCTGCATTTGACAAACCACAGCTTCTCTTGGGCCTTGACAGGTTAAACCACAGTGATATATAAATGATGAGTTGATAATGCATGAGACAAAAGAATAAGAGGTAAAATATCAGTTTTCGCCAGCACAATAAGAACTCCATGAACTGATTTTGTGTTTCACCTGTTGATATCTAAACAGCAACCCACACACTGTCATCAGTGTCTACAGGGAAATTTAGGTCACAAAGTTTAGACCTGCAATATATTCCAGCTCTTTGTTTTAGGATCTGGGCTTTATCACCCTCAGTCTCTGCTTCTTTGTATAGATAACTCAATATGTATCTGTTCCCAGGGGTTTACTCCGCCGCTTAAATCCTCTGTTATAAAAAGCTTTTGCAAAGAAGTGTAAAAACACAGTTTAGTTCATGCCAATTTGTGGAAAGTTATCCTCACCAATCTAACACCCTCTCGGCTCTCGTCCACCGCAAACATTGGTTTTCCAATCCCTCATATATGTCATAATGCCATCACAGGTAATAATTTCAAGCATCATCAGTGTAAATATTATTAATGTTGCAGTTTGTATCAGAGGCCTTAATCACTGTCAGCATTTGAGCACCGTACCAATCGCAGACATGTTTGCGTTTTCCACCCCGTGCCCGTAAGGGGAAGTGGCCTGCTGGGTCTGGCTCTGCTCTGTTTCTGTGCAATCTGTTAACGCTGTGGGCGGTGTGCCCGCACACTGACGGAACCGTTTCTGTTATCGAAAGGAGGCTCCGGTTTGGTATGGTTTGTTTGTGAAGCACTTCTGCACTTTGCAGTGTTTCATATTCGTGTCGTTGTATGGAGCGTCACAACAGTGTAAATGTTTTATTTAGAAGTGTAAGTTTAAACTAGGAATCTAATAAACCTAAGATTTGTTACCACATGTATGTTGTGATGTCAGCCGTGTGCTGCTGCCCCCCACTGGTGTGTTTCCTAAATGACTGTGAGTGGGTCTTGTTGCCGGTGGTATGTGTTCCCTATAAATTGCTGTGAAATGTAGACAATGAGAAGAAAAGGCACCTGTCTAAATAGCTATTTTGTAAGTTTTTTACAGTGTACAGTAAGTTAGCAAAAATGCTTGTCTCTTAAATCTTTTGATAAGTTTAAGAAAGCCGGCCATGCGTTTCATGCCAACTGACTTCAGCCTTTACTCTCAGCTGTATCAGTTAAACACAGTATAACACAGTCAGTCCTGAGTTCATTTACATTAATTTATACAACATTTGGTAACTGACATACAAAAGGAAACCTGCCCTAGCACTCTCTATTATTCTAAAAAAAATCATTATTCAAAGATCCAAAAAGACTAGAAAGGTCATTGAAAATGAATGGAGATGCCAAACGTGTATCATCTTTAAATGTACAAACACTGATAAAGAATTTAAATGGCTCTGGATTACTGTAAGCCTTTAAAACCACAGGACACCACAGTATCCTACCTTCTCTGTTTTAATGCCTCACAAAATCTTTATTCATTAATTAAACTTTCTAGTAAACAAAACAATAAAATGGCCATTAGATTTTTTTCAGAAGACCATCTGTTGACTATTTAGCATTAACCTAAGTATCTAGTGTAATTTTATCTCTAATGAATAGCCAAGTAGCATTTTTATGTAACGTGGATGGAGATTGCCGCATCCTCTATCAAATTAAAGAGCAGTGGTTAATGAGTTAGCGTGAAGCACAGCGACCTCTGGCCATGAACTCTGCCAGGCAGATTTGTTATAGTTAGAAAATTGTTGTCATATTAAGGACAACATAAGAAATCATAAACAATTAGTGCCTTTTTCAGCTTTGTGCCGAGCGGTCGTTTGCTATCTGTTGCTTATTGCGAGACCTAACACCCTTGAATTGATCACATTTCCAGGAAGTCTGTGGAAAGCCCGATGAGTTTTCTCTCTCACACTTCCATGGAATGTGCACACTAATTGATTTGTTGAGAAGCGAGTCTGTAATGCTGTCTGTCGCTCTCTCACCACATGTGAGGTCGTATTTGATTTCTCACTGGCGTTTCCTCATGGCTCTCTGTATTTCATCACTTCCCTGAGACGCACCTGCTTACTGGTGCCGACATGGAAAGCATACAAACATCCAGTTCTCCAATCTGTTAACACTGCCTAATTACTTTCCAGAATTTAAATGAGTGTGTTTATAATAGCGGCACAGAGGCTATTTAGATAGGGAATAAGCATGTCACTTTTCTGTGTGTGACACTGGATTTATGCAATTGTTTGTCTGCTAATGCCTCATTTAAGAAAACAGTCTGCACTATTTTGAAGACTCCATAAAATGAGCTTTCCTTCCTATGTTTACATGTTTGCTAGGATAGTCACGAGTGCCCAAGAACAAAGATGCCAGGATGCGGTTTGCAAACTTGTAGGGGTCAATCACCAGCCGTGCAGCTGCTATTGAGATGAATGAAAATGTTAATGCATGGCTCTCTGCAGGCTTTATAGACCTCCTTGGCTTTAGTTTACATCACAGCTTGTAGCATTCATAAAAGCATATTTGCTTTTGCCTGCCAGAACAGGGTGGTAAAGAAAATAAACTTTTGTTGGTTTATGTAGTAAGGTTTATATCTATTTCAGCCAAGATCCTGGAGTGATTGGTGTGATGACGAGGAAGCGTGGTCATCGTCAGCATGTCTTTCATGTGTCCAAATACTGACTTGCTGTTATTGTATTTGATTGTGGCAGGTGTATGCATACTGTATGTTTCACCTACGAGCAGATAAGTGTTTTTTACAGACTAAACTAAACCTCTCCTTCTTTGCATGTTAAAAGTAAATGAAACTTCAGACATTCTGTAGTTCATTCATTATGTTTATTTTGGGCCAAGTATTTGTCAGAGCGAAGCGTGGGGTGGAGGAACATACGGTATCTTTGCAGGACAGCTGGAGGAAGGGGATGCTGGGATACGTAAGCCTGCCTCCTGTCTACACTATGAGTGTTTCCCATGTGTGGGGGAGAACGTGATTTCTCCGGGGTTAAGGAGCACATTAAGTTTGTGATGGTCCATGAGGCAGATGGACCATATCTCACCATATTGCTGTCATCAGCTTTAATTTGTTGAATTTACAAAGTAATTAGACTTTTGCTATTGGACTGAACTGTGCAATCCAACGTTGGGTTTATTTTGTGATACTTTGTGTTTAGAAGGACCATGAATACGTCTTTCCAACTGTGTATAATGCAGATCTTCCAAGCTTTTGTGATTGATGGAGACAGAACATACACTTTAGCTGTAGATTTGCTCCCTGTAGGATACTAAAGTCCTGCCCGTAGTGCTGTAGACTCAAAGATATCCTCTGTTTCTGCAGCACGTCCAACTTTCTCCATCTTTCCACATTATGAACAGTTAAAGGATCTCATGAGTCCCATAAAGGAGGGAAATAATGCTTCAAGGGTTTGTTTTGTAACAGCGTGTTTTTATTACCTTATAGAGGACAGTGACATCTGAGCATGCAGTGTTTGGCGAAGTGTAATGAGCTCATACTGCTGCCGGTCTCCTTCTTTTTGTGCTGTACTGCGGTACAGGAGTAATGTGGCTGTGCTCTCCTCACATCAGGATGTTATTAATGTGAATGATGGATCTCCGCTGAGCTGCCCACAGGATAAACTAGTGGAGAGAAGATCCCATAAGCAGACAGCAAATTCCTCAAACCTCATGGATAGATTTCTTTTCTGTTATGAAGGTAATTTCAGATAAAGCAGAAATTTACCTTGTATTATAATCTATAATGATTTATCTTTTTCATTTTTGTAACACTTCATATTAACTTTCATTAGTAAGTCATTAGCAAACATTATGAATTTCACATCCAGTAGTTTGTTCTAATATAAAAATATATTAATCAGTGTTTCCTGACTATTTTGGTAACTAATGATCCATTCAGTATTATATAAGTTAAAATCGCTTGTTAATGTTATTAATGAAAGTTATTATGAAATGTTTGAAATACAATTTAAAAGCATTGCCTTTTAAGTGCAATGCTTTATTTTTTATTTTAACAATAGTCCCACCAAAAAATGTGAAAACTAATCAGAAACATCCTAAACAAAATAATGTTTAATAAATAACTTTAACATGCTTTACCAAACATTTGAGGTGCCTGAGATTCACAATCGACGGACAATGGATGAATGGTCATACGAGACTGAAAACAATTTAGTGTAGTAATTCTAGAAATTGACTGCACTTTTGAATGAATTAGGGTGAGAAGTGAATTAATGTCACACAATGTGTTTATGTGTGAGGGTGTATTTGTCAATGCAGATATGCAAATGTGTGCTACAGTGTCCCTGTGGCTCCAGCCAGGTATCAGAAGCCCAATACATCGAGTCGGTGTTAGATTGGGCAGTGTACAGATGAAAGTGAGTTGGGCAAAGCGTGTGAGTCCTGTTATTGCAGCTAATTGGCCGTGCTGTTTGCTGGAGGGCCCGTCACAGTTTGACACATTAGAGGACAGGTTTCCTGCCGGCCCTCCACTAGACTGAAGGAGGAACATTTTAGAATCTGCTCCTGTCCCACTGCTTTTGATCCGGTCCACACCCTATACTCTTTTCCAGTCTATTATGAGTCTGTTATAATGACAGGCCCATGTTTTTGTTGGGAAGTTGTGTTATTTGATCGTAGTGACGACAGGTCCTTTGTCAGACTTCTGGAAGGAGATACGAAGAACAGAAGCAAGAATGGAAGCTCATACACTTAAGATAAATTTATGTTTCTACTAGGTCTCACTATCTGTCCCCAGCAGAGTATGTGAGTGGAGTGTTTTTTTTGCTCTGCGCTCAAGGCATTTCACGATCACTCCGGCTCCAGCTCCGCTCGGGGAAGTTGTTTATTTTATTTTTTATTATTATTATTATTATTATCATTATCATTATAATTATTATATTATTATTATTATTATAAACCTCTGTGCAGAAGATACATTCAGTGAAAAACAAATAGGTCCAATTTGCTTTATTACAGTACTATCCCAAACCAAACAAATAGGCTAAAAAAAAAAACTGGATGTGGATTACGAAAAACATTACATAAAATAAAATAAATAAATTACCATACTAAAATAAGTTAAACAAGTTGCCAAACACAAGAACTATATACATGTAAATTATTGCTTATTACTTATAATTATCTCTTAAATGAACTTTTTGGTTGAACAGTTTGAATCAAATCTGAAATTATATCTATTGGCACTGATTGTTTAATAATTAAACAAAACGATGATTTGTTCATGTAGTTTGTTTGTTTTGTTAAATTGTTAAATAGTTCGCAAAACTAAGGTCTCAGAAACTGCCCTATTTCTGGTCAGGAGCCACTACTGCGTTTAACTATGTGTTCATGTAGCTACGCCAGTTGCATTATGGGCTGTTATGAGTTGTGCTGGAGATGGAAGCGGTAGTGGAAGCTCTCGGGCGAGAGAAAACCGCATGGCGCTCCGACTTTCAAAAATCCGGCTCCTAGCTCCAGGGCTCCAGAGCTCACATACTCTGGTCCCCAGTGATGTTAGGGTTGGGCCTTAAGCACATAGGCTGCGACATTACAAGGTTAGAGTTTGAGAGGAGCAGATGCAAAGATTAGACAAATACAACACTGGAAATATAATGAAATCAACGTCATATTATTGACTTGCTCAGCATGTATGATGGATGTTGTAATCCATACAAATGACAGATTATCTTTAATTACCATATTCTGATACATGTCTAATAAATGGAAAGATGTGCATAACTGATATGCCATTTTAATTATTTGACCGGTAAAGCCTAAATTAATAAATAGACAGTTTTTTTCCTGTTCCTGCAATCTCACCCAAAAAAAATCTCACCCCAGTGAATTCTGAGTGAATCATCGCATCTGCACCTGCAAAATGAAATGCACGAATAAGAAACTTTATCTAACCACAGAGAAAATAATCGCAGTTTTTTCTGTGTATATAATTGAGGGCATGCCTTCAAAGACAATAGAAGAGATTGAAGTGGCCTGGCTAATTGTCTGTGGGTTTGTGCACCGTGTCTTGACTCTAAAGCAGAAATTCCCCCCGGTGTCCTGAGAAGCAGACTTGAATCAGCCCGGAGAATATGGCTCTTGAATTATTCACATTACAAGCTATAGTAGTTCATGACAAATTAGAGTGAATATCTTATGTAAGATTATAAAAAAGATCGTTCCGGTCCTTGATGTTGATTGATAACAGCCGCAGTTTATTCAGAGTAAAGCACAGATACAGTACTGTATGACCTCTTCACAAAGATAATTTTAGCATCACCTCACCAATAGCTGACTTTTTATTGCATAGCAACGCTTGTTACATAATCCTAAAGAAAGAGCTACATTAAATGATTTACTTAGAAATAAACGTTTGCATCCTTTAATTGTTACGTATGTGCTAACAGTTTTATAAAAGGAAGTCGTGTTGTGAATGTAGTCACGATTGCTGGCAATAAGGGTTTTTTCTCAAATGCAAAAATCTCCATTTGCATTCCATTGTGCTGTATACGAGAAACAATTGAGATATTAAAGAGAATCCCTGCTGCAATTTGTGCTGTTAGGAAAAATTAGATTCTTTCTCAGAAGTCATAATTATATGCTAAGCTGAGAGGTTTTTATGTTAGACTCATGTTCCTCTGAGTGGGTGTATGATTATGAAGTGAAATTGCCTACTGTGATTAAAGGTGACCTATATTTTCCGAACAAAAGTTTTGTCTATTTAAACCCAACGTTACCATACAGTAGCTGCAGTGTTTGAGTTGGACGGTCCTTTCAAGACAGCAGAAATCTGAAGCAAACAGGTGCATGTGCCTACACAAACATCTCTTCAGAGCAAACATCCTAATCTGACTTAAGACAGTGCACATGGAATAATATTATATCCACAAACAAACACCCACACAGCACATGTCTTCTGTCAGGTGCTTTGAGCTATAGACAGCAAATCTTGCATAAAATCTATTCTCCTCCATGGGTAAATAAGAAGTCTGTTTGCTTTTATTCAACACATGAACAGTAACTTGACTAGTAACTCATTTTGTGGCCATGAGATCTTTACTGTACCATACAAAGAAAGGTTAACATATTAATTTAAAATACTGACTTCTGTGTTAACATTGGCTGTCTCTCTGTCGCTGTGGTGGTCGTTATGTTACGTGAACTCGCTGACAGCTCCGACAGCGTCTACATCACAGCGACAAAAAGCCTGTCGACCTTTCAGCCTGGACAGGTGTGCTTGTGTAAAGGCAGTGTAAACTATGACATTGTTACATGAACAGTGAATGGTGCTGAGTGTAAGATTGAGTTGCAAGGCATGAATTTGGACAGTTTCTGTGCAGGTGTGTGTAAGAAAAAGCCATGTGAGGCCTTTTTACAAAATCTTACTACAATACTACTACATCAAACTTTTTGTTGTCTTAAGTTTTTTTTAATCATGGTTAGGTGGGTGGTGTTTAAATATTAAAAATGAAATCTAGAATGACTAATGGGTGACATCTTTGAGTCACCTTGCTAATATAATACAACACTTTTTAATGGCATTTTAGAAATATTATTCAATTTATCAGAAAAATATTAATAAATAGTTTTTGTTATTGTTCATAACAATGTTAAACAATGTGAGTGTAGCATTCTTGCACAGACATTATGGCAATACTAGAGTGTTGCTAGGAGATGGTTACTAAGTGGCTGCTAGGTGGTTACTAAGGTCATTGGTGTCATTAAACCAACACTATTTAGTGGTCTTTAACATAAATAATTATTTATTCATAATAATATTCATAAATTCATTTTTCAAAAATGTGGGTGCTGCTTGCTTGCACATTCACCTTCCATAAGACAATGCTAGGATGTTGCTTGGTGGTTACTAAGATGGTCACTTAGTGGTTGCTAGGTGGTTAATACAGTCTTTTAGGAATGATATTCTGATTGCTAGGTACTGCATGTAAGAAGTATGAAATAGTGAGATAATTACTGACAAAAATTAATAAATAATTGTTCCACAAAGTAATATATTGTAGTTCATCAGCCAGGCTGTGTACAGATACCAAGCAAATTGTCATGTGTTGTGTACGCTATACTGTAGGTTGACTGTTCTGCAACAGCTTTAAATATGGCTTATATTCTTCGCTATTCATATTCTAACATTAAATCTCATGGCAGTGAACAATGGTATTAAGATTCTGTATCTATTATACTGTATATCTAAATCTTAGAATATGGGCGTGTATTCCAGGTGGCACGTTTTTGGTTACTTGTCATTTAGCTAATGTCTCATCTGTAGCAACTTAAAGTGCACAATTTGCAAGTACAGTCCCTCTGGAGCAATCTTGATTAAGTGTCTATCTCAAGGGCACAGTGCTGATAGAAAAGCTTTGTATCTTTCCACTTTTTATGGGCCCGCCCTACCCGAGCTCCATTGTGCTAGCAGCGCAGAATGTTAACCGCTACACCACCATCATCTTTTGTGTTATGACAGCACACATCCTCACTGTAATGCCTGTCTCTTTACTCACTGCAGAGGTGGCCTCCTTAGAAAAACAGAGCTGTGTTTTTCAAATCCTTTTGCTTGAAATATAAAACAAGAGGCGGACATGACTCTTCGCTACCCTGATGAGTGCTGTCTCTGTAAGCTGACATCAATAGACCCTCATTCCCTCCAGTGGTGTACACAGGGACAGGTCTGTGCATGCAGATTGGGAATAAGTGTCTCGGAAAGCGGAGCTGAGCCCGGCATGCTCACTATATAGGCCACCTATAGTGTGATTTCTGGATGCTGTGAGGTGTTTCTCCCATATCACATCTTGCAATCTTTCTGCATACTGACTGTGGAGTGTGAAACGCATGAAAAAGCATGGATTTTGGAAGAAAAAGGGTCTTTAATTGGAGTGCAAATTGTGCAGTTATGTCATTAATGCACCGTAACTGATGTGGTTTTACAGTTGTAAGAGTCACATTTATAATGAAATATCCTTTAAAACAGGGTTAAAATGGAAAGCAAGGTGATTGGCAATCCACAGAATGTTTCACACAGGCTTATATTATTGCAGTTTTACATCATGGTAACTGTATATTTAAGAAAGCATATGGTTACAATATATATTGCAGTTTATTGCCTAGCCCAAGTAACAAGAATGACATTTCCATTGTGAGACTGGGACAGATCCTACTCCCCACATTGGGAGCCTAAGATGTGCACTTTAATAAATGAAGAAAGCATTGTTCTTTAGTAAGGCACAGATGCCAGCGGTGGTCAGGCTTTGATTGGTCAAGCTAAGAGGTGTCATGTGACTCTGTAATTACCCCCACATGTGCTGGGGAGAGAAAGAACATAATTAGGGAAAGGAAAATCTTAATGCATTGCATGTCGGCTAATGGCACATTCTCTCCGTGTTTTGCATGGGTATAAATCAAGGGAATCTGTTGCTCTCACACAGTGGGGTGTGTCATCCTTCACATTGATTAACATTATGAATTCATACACTGTCTCTGTCTGCTGCATCCTCTGGCCCTGGGGAGCTGAGTGCTCTATCAGAACAGATGTGAACTCACCCTATATCAGCCTATATCACCCAGAGACAAGATCCCCTTTGTTAGACCCACTAAGAGCTCTTATTTTCTTTATTCAGTAGGTTAAAGTGAAAGACTATTTTGGAAATGCACCAGAAAGGACTTGAGGTTTTTAAATCTATTTCCTGTTAATTCTATATTTAATGCATTGTAATGTAAATAAGTTTTTTTAAGTTCATAGTATTTTTATGCTGATAATTATTTGTGTTTGAGAGTGGGTTTGTTCATTTTTATTCGTACAACAACATTAATTAACTATTTTCATGATAAAAATACCTCTTAGGACCTTTTTTCTTTCTATATGTTTTCTTCCTCTAAATGGTACATGACCAAACAAGTTAATATCTAACATCAGTATATGCATCTGTTGATTAACAGATTAACATGTAAGAAGTAATGTACCATCAGCTGGGATTTATGACACAAAAAACAGAGCTTTTCCGTATTAACCTGAAGAGGTTTATTTTGCAATATTTTGCGATAATGACCTGTTGACTATATATTATTTTGAGTAGCGCCATGTATATACTGCCTTATTTTGTTCCAGAAAAAATGTACAGACAGTTATGTTATGTGTATTTGGCCATTTGCGGTAACTGTCAATTTAGCAAACCAGATTACCCTTTGATTGTTTCAATCTTGTGAACACAATACCCCATAGCAAGAGGATTACACAAAAGACTTTTGCAAAATGATGGCATAAGTTACAAAACATTTTTCTAACTGATGCTGTCAGAACTCAAAAGTCATTCTTTAAATTTCAAGCAAAACTACGTCATCCTGCTTGATAATGCTCCCTTAGTAAAATATTAACATCAGAATAAAAACAACAACATTCAAAACACAGAAGACCTAATGTTTGTAAAGCATCAAAACATTGATGGTGCAGATGACAGTTCTGTTAACAGAATCTCTCATCCACTGACACAGGGCTAATGGGCAGGTTTTATTGTTTAGCCTTGAACACAACATCTGGTTGTGAGGTATCTTTACACATCTGCTGTTCTGCAGGGACATTGTGATATCTCTATTTCCCAGTACATGCCAATTATGAGCTAAAAGAAGAGCTGTTATTGCACAGTTGCCTGTTTCTATTCAGAGATTCTCACAGCTTGGATCTCAGTTCAGTAGCAGCAGGTGCTATTGTCCTCTCAAATGGTTCTTTAGATTGAAACCTGCTTGTAGAATGAAGAAAATGTTTTTATTGAAGTCACAGACACTTGTGGACAGAGCTTTAAAGTGAAACTCAATCCAGGGCATTTGTAAAAGTATGTGACACGGCCATAATACTACTGAAAAACCAAGAGCTGAGGCTGTGTGTGTGTTTGTGTGTCTGTATGAGGGAGAGATTGATTCTTCCTCAGTTAACTTATTTTCTTCAAGTTACATTATACATTCACAAAGATGCGTTTGTTTCACTATCCTGGTCTGCATGTTCCATTGACATCCACTGATTTTTATGCTGTGCTAAGGAAACTATTGGACCCTTTGACATTATTTAGTATGTTTATTAAGACATTCACTTTGTGGAGACTGTTGGCTATAGGTGGTTACAGAGTTTACTGGGAACTGTTAGCACACACGTTTTCATGCACATTGCAGTGGTATGATGTGCTGATTTGAACTGTGGGTGGCAGCTGGTAAAAATGGGTTAACGCTGTCTTTATTTAGAAACAGTTCATCTGCATATGTCCCTTTCTTTGAAAAAAATGTACCTCAGGAATCCTGCTGCAGTAAATGAAAGATGAATGTGGGCTTATCCGGAAGTGGAAAGCCCACAAATCTGTTTTTATGCATATCAAAAGATCGCAAAGGAGAAAGTGATGCTGTTTGTTTGGTTATTTTTCCTGTCTTGTCTTTAAAGAGCCCTTCCATCAAGCCAAGGTTTAATGAAAAATGATACATCTGTAATTTTATTCTGCCTCATTTTTCTTAGTCAAAACACATTAATTAATAGTCCAAGCACTTCATCAAGAATACCCAGCAGTCCTGTTCAGAAGTAATTGGTTTCTGAAGGGAACATGTATGTTTGACAGGTGGTGCTGGGGTTTGGGCATCAGAGCTGTTCTATGACTAAGATACAGAATTAATATGCTGCCATTGTACATTACTGGTGGAAATCTAAGTGGTCTAGTGGTGTTGTGTCGAAATTGATCCTTTCAAGCGATGAATAGCTCTGCTTTGCTGGAATCATTTTTGGAGGGCAGTTATTTTAATTCACTGCTGTGTAAGTGCCATCAGTGTTTCTGCCACACACACATGAACACATGCTCATCAACACACTTATTCATAGCAAACAACAGCTACAGGTGTTTAGTGTAAAATAAATGTTTACCATTAAATGTAATTTAAAGGTGTACTTCTTGAATTTCACCCAAACAGATAGACTTGAGTATGTTTCTTTAAACAACAAATGTATAGTTCAGCATTAAAAGGATGTGTTTTATATTTGATTTGTCTATTGCTTCGTGCTATGAAAAACTATGAAACTATTGCAAATGAAGTTGTTAGGAGTATTTCTGTGGAAGAACAGCTAGTGAAATCTGAATTACAAGCTGTCGAGTCTGTTTCTCTTTGAATAAGATTGTGAATATGTAATATAACATCTATTTGCTTCCACTTGGAAGCATTTACCTGCTATTTAGTGAATAAATTGAATCAGAATGAAAGGAAATTTGTTCCTTCGAATGCATTAGTAGCACATTTGCATGGTGCGAATTTTAAATTCAGCTGGTGCTTTTTAAACCGTGAGTGTCAATATTTCAGTCTCTTGATATTTGCGTGTTTTTTTTAGTGCTGTACAATTTACATCAAATCACATATTTCTTATATTTTAGATCCTGTTAGTTTGATTAGCGTTATCTTTATTACATCCAGCAGGTCAGAAAAACAACTTTTTAAACTAAATCAGTCAGCATATTCTACTTAAGGAGGTCTTTATCTCAACAACAACTTTACTGCCAGCCAGTCTGTCTACCTACTTTATACAAAACAAACCAACCCATTTTTAATGCCCCTACTGCCCTCAGTTACCTGTTGGTCTGCTGCCAGGAAGATAAAGGAGAGGCCGTCCCATTTACCTGTGCAAAATCAAACAATAGTCCCCTTCACCGATTGGTCAGGGAGATAAAGCCCCTCCCTCAGCCCTTGTTGTAATCCAACACCTGCTTGATTTTCCCTGTGTCTGAATTAGTCTTGTTCACAGTCTCAGAAAGCGTCCGCCTGTCCCCAGAGACACTAGCGTTTCTGTCCCAGCTGAGAACTCAGATAGAGTAACGCTGTCCTCTCAGTGTCAGGTATATGGATCAGTCTGTTATTCTGTGCACACACAGCTGCCTTCCTCTTTAGGACTAACAACAAGATTTGGACCAACTAGTTTTCACCTTTTCATGTTTTTAAATGAGGATTTTCCATAATTGATTACATTTCCTTTGGAGAGTTTTGTTTTCTTCACATGGGTAAGTGTTGCACAGGCATTGCATTTCTGCTACTAATGTAAACGTTATAATGTTCAAATAATTAAAGTGGCATTATAATAATTTGCACAGCCTTTATGAATGAACTTCTTGCGGTGCAGTTGTTATTTCAGCTCTCTATTTACCTTTATATATTCCACCATTATATTCCAAAACAATATCAAAAACACATTTGCACTTAAATGAGTGTCTAATTAGTGGTGGAGTGTCTCTCATCTCCTCTGCACACTGTTAATACACAAACACATTGGACGTTTAGAGGAAACCACTAACTAAAGTATCACAGCTGTCCTGTGGAAAAAGATTTGATCAGTGTCACAGGATTATCTTTAGCATTATATTCACCCTTTCTGAGTGGTTTTTATTTATTATTTTAATTAATCTATTTGGATGTGTATGTTATTGCTAGAATAGGATTATGATATTACATTATGTGTTTTTTGGGAGAAGTCTGTGAGTTGTGAGTTCTGCAGCTGTAATATATACAAATCATGAACTAGTTGCGGTAAGAACTACATTTTGGAGTCCAAAAGAATATTTGTGAAATGTTATTTAGACTAATGGTATAACAGGCTGAAAATGTATACATTTTATGAATGAGTTTTAGAATTAGTAGGAGTGTGTTTTCACCTTAAAGACAGCATGTGTTGGAGATGGTTTGTGCAAAACCTGATGATCTGACCTTTTGTACGAAGAAGCTGCTATGGTCAGTGTGACAAATTTGCTTACACTTCATCCCTTAAATTACGTCAGCCTTTTTGCTTTAAATAATTTTCCTAAAGTTTTTTCAGTGTGGTCTCATTTCTTCTGACTTTTCGCCCATTATTCACTAGGTGGTAAACATGAATATGACTTCATATATATATATACCACAACAACAGGCCAGTATAGAATGAGCTAGGGAACTTTTTCTTTGCCGTGATTGAATATTCCATCAAAAGTGTCTTTTGGTGAGAAGTCAGCAGAAACAAGTCTGTCTGTCACACTTTGTTCAGCAGGGAATGCATTTGTGTCCCCAGGGATCGATTCTATTTCACACAGAGGCTCTTGCGTGTTTCAAGCATACCATTGTCCCGTCTAATCCCACAGTACTGCAATGCCATCCATTCAGCCCCTGCCAAGATCTCTCTCTCTCTCTCTCTTGCTTTCTCACTTTCTGTTCACACTCTCAGTGGTTGCATGTTGCTACATGGACCACCAACATGCAGCTCTCCTTCATGATAACAGAGAAGGAGGTGTGCAGAAGGACATCAGTGAGAGGAGGCTTTGTGCTTCTGTTTACTCCCCAGATGGAACAACAAAAACAGTAGTTAGAGATCTTAACCTCTCTGGCCTTTTCAGCTCAATCTGTGACCTCTCCCATTCTTCCAGTGGTTCGCTGGCCCAGTGGGGTGTTTTACGACCGTGAGTTCGCCCATTCAAACCTCTTTGTTTATTAGTGTGCCCATCAAGCTCTGTGTCTGTTTGGTTTGAGAGATTGGATGCTCAGGAATTTAAAAAGGTTGTTCATCTCTAATGTGGCTTTGTGCTTTTTTGGTCTGGTGGTTCAGTGGGTATTACATGATTTGTGTGGCGTATTGGTTTAGGATCTGAGAAAAGGTCTTTATGAATGGTTTGAGCAATCAGAATTCAGGAACAAAACTATACTATTTTAAAATGACAGTTTTTGTAATGTTTTTTTTTGCTTGCAACTTTGTTAGAAGAATACAAGACTAGTTTTGACACGGGTAGTCATTGGCAAAACATACTTTAAACTGGCATGATGATGTCCAGGACAGAAGATACTGCATGTACACTCAAAAAAATAAAAGGTTTTTCACAATGTCATAGAAAAATCTTTTTTGGTGGAGTGGTTCCATCAAGAACCCTTTTTTTACTAAAGGTTTTTGGTGAAGAAAAGGTTCTTCAGACTATATCAAAGTACGAAAGATTCTTGAAGGAACCGTCGAGTGAATGGTACTAATGATCCTAAAATGGTTCTTCTTTGGCATTGCTTTTGTAAACTTTTGTAACGTTTTTATTTTTTTAAGAGTGTACCAGCAGTAGCTGCCATAACTAGCCAGCCAAACCTTTACCCTTAAGTTTGATGCAGTTACATTGTAAATAAACACTTCGAGTTGACTTGGTGAACAAGCGTCCTGCTAAATGAAGAATAGTGCATTGTTTCATGGATGCATCCCCTTCATGACATTAGATGATGGACACATAATACACACACACTGCGTTCGGGGGTTTCCTCAGAATGTTTCATCTCGCCTGGATGTGAATGAATCCACTATGAGCTATGCCGGCAGTAATTTGTTTGGCGTATAAAGTCTCCATTTGCTGTTTATTGCTCTCTTTGATGGAGATTTCAAAGCCAGAGACCCTCTATCATGAGCTTGTGAAGAGAATTCAAAATAAACCAAATTCAATTAGCATTTGAATTTCTGTCCCTCTGATTTACAGTAAACTGCATCTCTGCATCAGAGCGAATGGCGTTCGCATTTAACAGCATTATTCCGAGCTGCTATTTTCAGTTTGGTTTATAAGCGGCGATACAATCTTTCAAATCAATCGTCTTCCCTTCCTTTGAAAACTTCAAAAGCTGATATATGAAACGGGAAACTTTGATCTTCTTTGACCTGAGAACTTTGATTGGTTACCAGCTCTGTACTTTTCCCCTTATGAAAAAGGAGACATCTGCTATAATTACAGTGCTCAGACGTCCTCAAACATTCTGGCTAGGATTTGTCTTAAACCCCCTTAAGTATAAAACTAGTGCAATTTATTTAGGCCGAACTATTTTAATATTTACAAAACAGAATGTTTTCGTGTGTGTAAACCTTTTTTAAGGTTTGTGTGTTGTTTCCAAAGCGATGTATTGTTTACTTACACAGAACCAAAGTCTTAAAGCTGAGTTCACCTTAACTTTAAGTGCTTTTCCCCAGCTTATTCTGCTTTGCAAGCTCTGCCATTTCCTGCATAATATAGGGGCACAAAAACTACTTGACAACATGACACCGTATGTAAAATGCAGTGCAGTTTTGTGTGATATTTCTAAACTTTCATTTCATACTGTGTCACGCATGTCTGGCGTCTTTGTCTGAGTACCTGAAGACCTCTTGATTCCTGCTGTGTGTGTTCTGTGTGTGTGTGTGTGTGTGTTTTCTCTGTCGCCGTGACACAAGTCTGCGCTCGTCCTTCGAGTGTCTTCGGAAGGATTCTGACAGTAGCGTTGCTTGGAAACCGACTCTGTGTTTTCTCAGTTCACTGTAAAGCCCAAAACCGGAGGATTAGTGTGCTGGAAAGGTATATGAATGCCGTCTGTAGACAATAGGAAACTCAGTCACTAACTCTTTAAAAGTTAATACAATGAAATGTACAGCATAATGGGTTAAGGTGCTTTAGCCGAACAACAGGTGTCCCTCTCTCTAAAAGCGCTTTTCTCTACATAGGTCGTAATGGAAGGTGTCATTCATATCCATGTCACGGCCTTTTGTGTTATACGACCTTTTTTGTCACGCCCGTGGGCTGTGCAAAATTAGCACTGTACGGGTTTAACGTGTTTATGAAAGATTCAAAAGTTCTCAGCTGTTGCCAACAGAAATGTCACAGAAATATCTTGTCCTTTGAGCTCTGAGAAACTCTTTTATCCGTTGACACTGTGCATAGCTTTTGGCCTCTGGGTATGTTTGCAGGAAACACGTCTAACTTAGAGCAAATTGTATGTGACAACTAGCTGGGAAAACAAAGCAGCGTGTGGTTTATTAGCCAGCCATGTTCTACATTAACAGGCATGCCTCTACCCGTCAAAAACACTTGAGGAAATAACAAGATTCTTATCCATATTCATTCTATGACTCATCTGCCCCTGACTGACCACCGACACATGCAAATCAGTCCGTTTAGATAAGATGGATTTCTTGCCTTCATTAGATATCCTCCTAGCCTAGCGGGTGGTTGGTGGACTTGTAGTTCCACCTCACGTACATACACCAAAAATAAACTCACAATGCTGGATAGAGAGAATGTTTGGGCTATCACCCCACTTCTCTTAATACACACACAGAGCAGAGAATGCTAAATAACAGCATCTGACTGCTTCCCTCCTGCTTTAAATGAACACAAAAATCATGTAAAACAAATGTGTTTGTAGCCTCTGTGAATTCTCTCTCATTTATTGAAGCGTTTTAGTCATTTATTTACTAATTCACTTTTATTTTAGCTGGATAATCAATGTTGATCAATTTTGACAATTGATCAATATAATCAATAGTGACGTAAAGCTGAACATTAATGTTCCTGACGCAGTGGCGTCGCAGGTGATTTTAACACCTGAATCCTGCAATTAGTTCTGCTGATACAGTGACAGATAACAAAGGCATTATTCATGCGATTCTCTTCATAATCCTCGTTCTCTGTTTCTGTAATGGAAAAGTGAGAATGACTCGAACAGACTGGGGAAATAATGAACATGTGTCTCTGGAAAAGGTTGGATTATTTAAATCGTATCCGTACACATCACGCTGTCTTTTTTGGCACCATGTGACTGTTTCGTCTCAGGTGTCGGATTAGTTCTGGAGGATTTGAGTTTAAGGTAAAGGAAATGTATTTTCACTGCTATTGATTGAGATGCTAATGTTGGAACACGATCCATAATCACATTGTGAACAGTTGTACAGTAGCATTAACATTTTATTGATATTCTTTGTATGTTTTTATGTGGTGCACCTATTTTTTGACAATGCTTTTGTTTGTTTTTATTTCACATTATTCCACATGCTGCTTTCTGAACATGTTTGGCTCTACTGTATATCCTTGATTCTGCTCTCTGTCTGGACCTCATTTAGATCCTGTACTAGCTCAGTTCCAGCTCTTTGTCTTGTAAGTAGAGTCCTTATAAAGAGTGCTTAACTCTGCTTCATATTAGAGGTGCATTCGCATGTCAGCCTTGCAGAGATGCTTATCGGCATGCTATCGATCTGCTCCTCCTCCTCTCTGTGATAATCCGCTCACTGAATGCATGACCGGGCCACAGACAGCTGACAGGCTGGGAGGAACTGTCGTATCCAACTGTCGAGTCCTTTAAAAGATTCGTTCACCTGAAGCACTGCAGTCTGTCTAACCTGCAGAGAAGAGCTGCATATCTGGCTGCCAGTGCCATGTTGCGTAAAAGAGCTTTGTGTATTTATTTTACAGATAAGCCTTGTGGACACTTCAGCATGAAGTCATTCAGTCATATTAGTATTTACTTCCGTAGATCAAGAAAGTATTTTTCAGTTTTGTATATAATTTACATCAGATGGTTGGTGAACATGTGGGAGCTATAGTATGTGGGCGTGCTGTCTCCATCAAAAACATTTTGTGTGGTACTATCAAAACATTGCTCTGTTTGTTTTACCCACCCCGATGTCTTAATTTATGGGTAAACCATTGGCAGTGTAACGGAACAATGGCAGTTGCGTTGTTTAAAAGTATTTTTAACATAATGGTGCAGAGATTACACAGATAGCAAGATTCAGCTGGGTTCTCAGGAGAGACTATTCCGGTCAACAATTTTTACCATCTTGTTTTATTAGGGAACATGCTGGATTGCCCACTTGACTATTACCGAAAACCAAATTATAAATTTAGTAGCAAATTACTATAATGAACATAAATGTATACATGTCTTTTCAGAAGTAATTTTTTAATTAATTTTTTAATTAATTAAGGTTAAAACTGATCAAATGTCTTAACGCTCCTAATTAGGATTTTGGGTTTGACTCTGCGACTGCGAATATTATAAAATGTTTTAAAAATGATTAAATTACTCTTCCTAGCAATTAAATGTATAATTTTCAAGACAGAAAAAAATCTAATTTAAAATATCATAGATAGGGTGCGCACTTCTGATTTGGACCACAATGCACATGAGAAAAAAAATCACTCACGTTTTCTTCTTAAAATGAAAGAAGCGTGTTTTATGATCCTGCTTTCACAGTGTATGTGATCTCAGTTCCACTAAATTCTCTCAACTCAACAGCTAGCGGCTTAAACAGTAAGTAATGCCTGCTGAGGCAGAGGAATATCTCTCAATCTGATTACTAATGAACCGTATTTTAGAATTAAATATTTTCCCTCCACCCTCTCTCTCTTTCTGCTCTTATGATAAGACGTCCTCTCTCGTTCAGTACGGTGATAATTCACTGAGGCGCATTACCAGCATCCCAAAGCACGTCTTTAATAGACTAACTTTTTACTATCTCCATTTCCCTCTCATGTTATTTAAGATTTATTTCATTCACAGAGCTGCCCGTATATCTCGCACAGACAGACCCTCGATAACAAAGCACGCACACACGCACAGTTCGGTAACCAAACTTCTTCTCATGCATCTACAGCATTTTGTCAGTCTTAAATTATGTATTTTGTTTGGTTTTCCAACAGCAACGACAACATGCATGAATGAGGGGGAGAGAAAGAGGGGTAGACAAGATGCTATAGATCTTGATTACAGTGACACTCTCATCAGTGCACACATGCTCACATAAACACTCTTGTCAATAGTAAGATGTTAATGTGAGCGATTAGAGACAGAAAGAGAGAGACAGCGTCCTGGTAATTAATTCCAATTCAAAGCCTAAGTGCTTTGAGGAGAGATAGCTGAAAGCCACCATTGACTCTCAATCCCATGATGCAATAGGGTCCAAAAAGTACTGCACTGCTGTAGCCGTGCACAGCTTTTGAAGAGGAACAAAAACTGATAAGATACAGAGCCGAAGGAAATAAGCTCTGATTCAAAACCACTTTCTTCTGCCTTCACAGGCTGCTGCTAAAATGGAGTCTCATAAGTTACTGATTTGGAACTTTTTGTATAGGCTGCAATTTTGTGCATCGATTGAACATTGTAAAAAAGACTGGTTCCAATTGGTCAATTCAGCATCTACTTTACATTTCAGTAGTGTATGTTAAAGCACAAACAAAATGTGATTAACAATGATGCCTGTGTGTGTGTTAAAGAGTTAAAAATGAACAAGGTTGTGACTTTAAACTCTATTACACTCAATCCTGCAGATTTTATGTGCCTTGTGATTTTTGGCCTTTGGTAAACATAAAATTACATGCCACAAACAAACCTTGGGTCTGAAATACACATTTAATTATAGTGAGCTTTTATACAATGAAATATATATGTACATGTCTTTTGACTCAGCTACCATGTAAGATTGTTTGTGAATTACATTACATTATATTATATTATATTATATTATATTATATTATATTATATTATATTATATTATATTATATTATATTATATTATATTATATTATATTATATTATATTATATTATATTATTATATATTACTATAACTTTATAGCCAACATACATGACTCTTTTTTTTCTCTTTGTTAATTGTTAAATTGAACAATATGCACATTTGCAATATTTTGATAATTTAAAGTCTTATTTATAGCTCTAGTAAGTACATAGTACTAGTAGAACAGGATTGTGAAATAAAGTGCTACCAAGTTTACTGTAACAACTTTATGATTTGGCCAAAATGAGAAAAGTTGACAGCACTAAAATATACCAAAACTTAGAAAGTAACATCTAATCTAGATAAACTAGTTTACTGATTAAACAGTTGACTAGTCATACAAAAATTAGGAGCCATCTTTTTATTGTGAGAAGATGCATCAGTAGATGGAACAGAACAGAGCTAAAGCGTATCTGCCTCCCGTCTGCTGCAGTCTTTATTAAAGTGAGTGCTCTCTTCTGGGTGCACATCTCTCAGGAGAATCCTGCTATAGCCACTGACCACATTGTTGTAATGGACAGATTTATGTGCTCGAGGGACTCGTAAACCTGCTCCCCTCTCCTCCCACGAGTCCCATCATGCTGTTCTTTACTACAACACAGCTGGCAGACAGAAGCGCTTTCTCTAAAAGAGCACTTGTGCAGGTGTATTTTAAAGCGAGCACTGGAGCTCTTATACTAGGACACTTTCGTTCCTGTTATAACCCTTTTTGTTTTAATGCTGGCGACACATTCATGTGTATGTGCACCGTAATGAAGCACAGGGGATCTTTATTCTCAAGTTCATCATGGACCACTTATGACATCTCAACAATGTTTGTGTTCCCAGACACACACACATCCTACTGATTTCTTGTTTTGTATGTACAGAGAGATAAATGTTTATATTTTATGAAAAAAAAAATGCTAATAGTTATTTTTTCAATGCATAACTCATGGTCATGTTGCTATCCCTGCATTCCTTATTTGACAGAATCAATGCCAAATAGCGAGTGAAATAGCGGCATTCAATTTTTATTCAATGTTATGTGTGAAACCAGCATATCTTTAAAACCACATGGTCATAGTTTTTTTTCCTGTCATTTCATGCAGTTGTCAGGGTCGCTCTTAAAGTGTCTGCTGCGAGTTTCTCATCCCCAGCAGGTCATTGATTGTTATGTTTTGATTAATTGTGGCTTCAAGTCGTCTCATAAATGCACTGCATGTAATTAAACATCAGGAGCCTGACATAGTGCTGTCGACCAATTAAATACTGATGTCTCATTGCAATCAATATCTTGACCCTAGCATTTGTGAATAGGCACTTTGCATTTAAGAAGCTGCAACGATGGCATCCGCTGTGACCTTTTGAGTGAGTGATCATGTGACGTGAGAAGATTTAGTCCTTCGTGTTAGTACTAGCGTTGATGTTGTGGCCTCTAGGTGACTTGGGTTAATGTTCTCCCTCGGGACAAAACAGTAATTAACCTCTCCAGGTATCTGACCTCACAGAGTACCGGCTATTTGCTCACCTGTCTGACCTTTGAGTGTTTTACTGCTCGGCCAGGAAGAGTTTGTTGTCGCAATGCGCTTAACAAACTATCTGCATTCTTTACGTGCTCAGATCAGTCATCAGCCATCCAGTGTGTTTTTTTTCTTGTCTTTTTTTCTTTCAAATGTTTGATGTCCGTAGTCAAACCATAGTTTTTATTTCAAACAGAAGAGAAAGTGCAGGTGCTTTAATTGAGTTTAAACACTTAAATTAAATCTTCTGTGCACCTTTTGGAGTCATTTGGAGGTTCTGAATAGGTGTCACGGGATGAGCGTAAATCCGGACAGTTTCTCATAATGAATATAATTGCTAGAATTCACATAGTTCATTTGTGGTGAGCCGGCCAGTGGAACGTGCAGTTCATCACATCTTGGCACTCGAGGCGTTTTGGACCAGGCTCTATGAACGCTGGGTCACCCACGGCTGATCATTAACTCATTATTGTGTATCAGGCTGTACATAAGCTTTAACTGTCGTACATTTAGACCTCTGACAGTTTTATGGGCCTTTGGAATACGCTTGCACCATGCTATAAAACACTCTGTCCTGGAATGCTTTGGGAATGTTACAGCATGAATAGACCGCAGTCTTTTGGCTCATGTTTGGTGATTCAGTTTGTCCCCCAACCAACTTACAGAAATGCCCAATTAATCATTCTGCTTGACAATCATCTGTGCAACTTGCAGTATCTACATTACATTCCCCATGAACCTGTTATTCATTTCTGATTTATTTTCAGATCACATTTGTCTGGAACACTGTAGTTATTCATGTTCTGTACTGTAAATGATTTCTCAGTACACTTAATCTCAATGACAAAACAGCTTTGATGGACTCCAACGTACAGTAATAAATATATTTCTCAGAAGTGGAACAAAAAATCACTGTTCAAAACCTTTTGCTCATATTTCCTGCCATGTACAGTATTATTTTTTGCTATGCAGAGTTCATAGGTCTTTCACTGGTTATGTATAAATAACTTTATAGAGGAGAACGAGGCTAGTGGCCAGGGTTGGTTAATTTTTTGCATAAACAAATATCTTAAAAACTTGCTTTTAAGAACACGCTTTCACAGTTATTGGCCAGAATAATATTTTATTTACAGTTTATTGGAAACATCAAACTTTGTGACCTTACCCAAAACATGTTGGGTATTTTTGGTAACCTGTCCCATTGGCTAAAAAGTAGTTTGCTGACTACAATAAAACTTCAACAATAAAACCAGTTTATTTGTTCTCACTCCAGTTATAAACAGATTTTTGTGTTTTGTATGTCATAAAATTATTATAACGCACACCTGTGATGGCATATTCTGTATGAATGCACCAAATTGCTTCAATGCTTGGCAATGCCAGATGGCCTACAGGCTCATTACCTGCATTAAAATATTTTATTTTGATACTTTATTAATTATCATATATTTCTATTGAATTCTAATCATATTGCTGTTTTTGTTGCTTTTGTGGATTTGTGTATGATTACTGGTTTCCTCTGGAAGAGTATCAGTAAATATTTCCTCTCCAGTCTCTCTGTGTGGTCTCCATTTCATTCTGCATTTATCAAACGCTTTATATTCTATCTCTTTATCTGTTCTTTTTCCCTGTCATTATACATAGCACCTTCAATCTTTTTCTCCTCTTATTAGTGTAATCATACCATTAACTTTGCTGTGAATACTTTGCACTGAGGGCAAAAGTTATTTCATAAATCTTTTATGGCTGCATTGCAGGATGTGTCGCAATAGCGCATCTTCTGTCTCACTCACACCGTCTAGCTCTTCTCTCTTTCTTTGGGCTGTAATAATTAGTAACTGGGGTGATAAAAGTCTTTAAGTCCTTTTTGACCCAGATTTCCCCGCGGCCACATAAACCCACAAGCGGCACACAGGACAATAAGTGCTTCCCTCAAACAAAGATTAAAAAAAAGTTTATCATCCCAGCCCGCTGTGCTCGGTATGCAGAAAGAGATATTCTTCGTTTCTCAAGAAGAACCTACATGCTTTGTGTTATTGATTTTGCCTATCCCTGTCATTTAGAGGTCTCAAAGGATTCATTTAGCCGAATGTGAAAATTCTGCTATTTAATCACCAAACTTGATTTCTGCCTTAATCTGAGACGTCACACCAATATCCTGCTGGAGCACAAATCTCCCTCGACCTCGCTACAAGCGTCCTCTTACAACTCGCCACTTGAAAGTCGCAAATCTCGCAGGATTGTGTAGCTGCAGGGCGACCGGTCGAGATGTGCACCTGGCTGTTAGAGATGAGCTCCATCAGTCTTTTTTCCTGTCTGTCCATGCATGTAGTAAAATTTAGAGATGAAAGTTAGATGTGTATGTTTTAGATGTGTGTGTGTGTGTGTTTGAACGCATTCCTGTCACACTTTGGGCATGTATGATAGAATTTACTACTAGAAAAAATTTGGACAAACCTACTCAGTTATTGCAATTATTTCACATTTTTAGGATAATGGTAAACATCTTTAATTTTAGCTTATTCATCGTAGTCGTCTGCACACTCTGGTTAACCAATATCTTGAGGTGCATCATGGGATACTTAAACTTTATAGATGCAGGTCCAGTTCATGTACTGTATGCTGGATACTTTTTGGCTTTTTTCCCTCACTATCCGTTCCAACTCATCTGTTTAAGAAAACAAGTTTTGTAAAACAAATGCAATGGCACAATTTACATTGTCTGGGAAGCACATTTCAAGCCTTTAAGCACAAACGTAAGATTATTAGAAACATAAATTCAGTCAAATGTGCCCAAACCTTCAAGTGGTCCTGTTTATCCGGACCGAAATTAGACACAGATGCCCCATTAGCGGCACAGATGAAAGACATTCTCTCTTTCACTAAAGATTCTCCAGTTTTTGTCTTTAAAGAAATTTGAATGAACTTCTCAGAATACAGAGCTGGCGTCTATGACTCACTTTGTGTCTCCTTCCCGTGGGGAGTGGGCGGATAACAGGGGAGATAAGAAAGCTCTGGCCCTGGAGGGTGCTCCTCCCGCAAGAGGAAAATTTCATCCTTTTCCCTTCACACCCCCAGAGTCTGCGGGGAAAAGATATCACTCGCTCTCTGCACGATTTGTCCTCCCTCCCGCTGGAAACGCGGCAGAGTTGGGTGCTCTCTCTACCAGAGCTAGAGGAAAGATAAAAAAAGACTGAAAGATTGTGTCTCTGTTCTGAAACTATGTGCATTACACTCTTAAACATAATAGTGCTTTAAGATGCCATAAAAGAACCTTTAACATCAAAAGAAGGTTCTTTAAGGAACCAAAATGGTTCGTCTATGGCGTCGCTGTGAACGTTCTGAAGCACATTTTTTTAAGTGTGCTGTCTATGTAGGCAGGGGACATTCCAACAGACATAAAACGTTATTAGGGATTGAAACTGTTATGGGCAACAACTCGCTATACATATAACAGGAACTGTGGTGAGCTTTGGTAGTACTTGCAATTGCCAGTATTTTGATGTCAGCAAATTGAGCATATTTTAACACTATACAGAACAAATTCTGTATAGTGTTGAACGATAATGGGAATCTATAATTTGAAGATGTTTTAATCATTGTGTGTATGTGATTTTATTTGCTTGTTTGGTACATGAACATATGATTAATGCTAATCAGGGGAGAGCTAAATTTTAGGGAATGCTAAAATCTTTCCAGTCTTTTCTGCTGCCTTGATTTCAGAAAAAAACTTTTATAGCTTACATTGAAGTTTGGATAGATGATGTTTTTTTTTAAAACAATATTGACATGATTAGATAAACAGCACAACACAAAGACTCACAACATTCCCCTTTCCCCATATGCCTTTCATTTACTTTAAATGAATATGTGACATATCTGCAAGAGAAGGGCTTTTCAAATGGCAGCGCTTCATAGAAAAGTACATCACATGAATTTAAGTGTAGCTCATTATTATTATTCAAAGAACATCGATTTTCTAAGTGTATCATAGATATTACTGCTTAAAGCCACAAAGGGATTTCTGTCAACGCACAGAAAATGTAATGGACAGCAAGCAATGTCTTCTGTGGGATTATGATAGATTATACATCAATCCAATATTAATAAAGCAAGTGTTCTTTTGCCATCACTACTTTTATAGACTTAGTAAATTCAAAAAATATGTTGACTAGCATTAGCACACTTGGGCTCTTGGCACTAATACTGAATGTGATGTTTATAATAAAGCGTTTGTCAACTTTTTTAATTACATTTATGTTGATGAATTTGTCAGATTGTTATATCCAAAGTAATTTACAATGCCTTAGCCAACGTATACTGAACATTATTATCACTATGTGTGCCCTCATGGGATTCAAACCCATGACCTTTGCGCAGTTGTTTTTTCATAGGTCTGTACTTCTCTATGTCTAGAACCAAAACTCTGATTTAAAGATCCTGTAAGATCAAGAACGTATTTATCTTCCAAGAATGACAGAGCAACTCATAATCCCAACACAGTGCAAAACGCTTCTTAGAGGAACATCTAAGGTGTTTTCAGTCATCTAAGGTGTTTTCAGTCATCTAAGGTGTTTTCAGTCATCTAAGGTGTTTTCAGTCATCTAAGGTGATTTCAGTCTTAAATTTTACTTGTGATTCAGGATTAAGTGAAAGAAAGTCTTGAATTTCTCCCCCCACCCCTTGGCAGCCCTTGTGTAGTCATGAGTGATTTCTGAGAGAAATGGACTGACCTCTAACCCTTCATTTAAACATGCTTATCATCACAGTTGGCTGCTCGTACTATTTGTCTTTCAGCGGAGGTGAGTCAGGTCTTTAGAAATGCACGCTGCGTTCAGTCCATGCTTTGTTTTCCCGGCATGCTCTTCCGTCTCCTCCTGTAAGAATGTTCAGGGGGGCCTGCAGGGTGGGCACGCTGGAGACGGTCGGCCGACTCGGTCGTAACATCCACTCAAAGCAGAGTCTCTGTTTTCTTTAGAAAGGCGGAGACGGAGGGGCGCGGGGTGGCGGCAGATGCTTTAATTACTGTGTGTGCTGAAGCAGAGAGACATGTGTGCCAGCGTCTTTACTGTCATGTATGTGCGTGTTTACTGTGTGTTATAGGCATGTGGAAAAATATATTTTTTTAAATCCACTAATTGTGGGTTGCCTGATTTACAGGTTGACAACTAATCAGTCTTTGTGTTAGGTTTCGTCGAGTCTGTTTAGACTTGTTTGTTAGTGCTTAAATAAGGTGCATTTTTTGCATTAACAAAATAGAAACTGAAAGTTTGAGTTTTTGTCTTTATTTTACATAGTATAGTATAACAGCTATAACAAAAACAGATGAAATAAAAACAAAATAAGAACTATTGTTTCAAAAGCACTCCCCATCCCCACTACACAATTATTTCACATTCACGAGTTCACACTTACGGATAATAACAACGTAAAGGATAAGCGTATTTGGCTTGCTGTCCGGGAGAGGGCTCCGAGCTCGGTAGTTATTTCCGAGCCCAGGGCACTCTCCCTGCCCGGGAGAGGGGTTCGAGCTCGGTATTCGGCCCGAACCCAGAGTGCTCCCCCCCGGACTGAGAGTGAGGAGACGGGGTGGTGGAGGGATGCTGAAAACGAGAGAGAGCGAAGGTAGGGCTGCTTGATTATTTATAGGGATTCTTTCTTGCACTAATTGGATAGGGGGCGAGATTGAAATGACCATGTTGATTATCTGCTCGTGCTCCTCCCGAAATTTGTTAATAAAACATCACTTATCTTATATCAATTATTGAAATGATTTTGTATTTATATAAATATTTTAATTATTTATATAATTTATATATTTCTTATTTAATTTTGTTCTATAAATATATATTCTGCATCATAAATATGACCTCAGAGAGCCAGGTATAATATTTGCAAAATTACATTTGGATCTATTTGCTGTATGTACAGTATGTCAGCACTATATGTTGATTATAGCCTTTTGTGAACTGTGAATGTTTTGAAGTGGCACTATTTCTAACTTGAACAACAGCGTAAAAAACAAGATACAAGATAAAAACTCACTTAACTTTTCAGACGAACAGATGCAGAACAGCAAGCTGTGAACATGCTTATTAAAACACCAGCAATAAATATATATACAGTATAAAACACTTTAATCTCACTAATCATCTAGTCATCAGGATTCATCCCTGGTGTGTTTGTTTCTCGAAATATTCTGTGTTTTTAAGCATCAACATTGATTTCATCAGATTAATGGTTCACTTCAAGCCTCATAATTTTCATAATAAGCCAATGAAATAGTGCGCTTGCAGACCAGAGATGTTTCCCCTCCGCTCACACGTTTGAATATATATAAAATAACACTGCCTGCAGGAATTTAAAAGCGCACCTTCAAACGCTGTTTGGGAGGAAGCAGTTTGCCAAATGCCAGCGGCCGCAAGCATTCCTGCTGTGGTGACTGTAATTATTGCTGCTGGATGGGCATCTCTCTGTGCTCTTTCCATGATTATTTTCTCTCTGGTGGAGGGCCTGTGTTGGATAGCAGATGTCTGCATTGTGTAAGCATGATTAATTAGCTCCGGTCCGGCCAATTACATGATGAGCAGTGCTGGTTAATAGATGAACGCATCATCTTAATAATGAGCATGTGTGTGTGGATTTCTCAGAGGTCTTCTCCTGGGACTAATTGTGACTCAGGCTCATTCACTATTGTTTAGAACCACTTGATTCAATTAACACAGTGACATTTATTAGGTGAACGATAGTTTATAGTGGCCATTGGTGTTAAAAAGATCATAAAGCAGTCTAATTCAGGTCAATTCGAAGTTTTGTTTATTTGTCACATACACATAGACAGTTACGCAGGATTTGAAGTGTCTGGTCAGCTTACTTTCAGACTGTGAAAGTAATAACCAGAATAGAAAGAAACGTTATAATAAAATACCAATAATAATAATCATAATCACACATAGTTATCTAAAATATAAACAGTTCATATGACTTATGGGCTTTGTCATATATTTCCATAAATTCCATAAACACACTCATTCCCTCTGTTACAGGAAAATAAATATAATTCAGTCATTAGGATTGGTCCTATTCCTTTTTTTTGTAATGATCATGGATGTGTAAAGTATGAAGTGATGTAATCTTAGAATGCCGAAGATGATGATGTCATGATGTGGAATGCCATGATGTAATGTTTGAGGAATTTTTTTGCATTGCAGCATGTTGATGTCACTCTTCTTTATGTCCCTGCCAGGTCTCACTAAATGATAGCGTGAGCGTGTAGTCGTCCAGCAGGAGTTTAGGGAACCCCTGCGGTGAGTGCCAACCACAAATCATGGTGCCACATGCCCGACAGGCGTCTCCCCACGCCAGCGCCACATGCCTCCTGCTGTTCCTCTGCCTGGTTGTGCCAATCCATGCAGACAGTGAGTATGACTTTAAATACACAGCTGAACTGTTTCTGACTTCTCTATTGACACATGGCTGTGGTCTTGTGTCTATGTGTCTGTATCATGTATCATGTTGTTTGCGAAACAAACATAGCCTTCTTTCCTAAAGTGATGCTCTGTGAAGTATTCTTTTCTATCTAATACATTGACGGAAGTCTTGTTAGTGCAAGTCTTGGGACACAATCAGTTCAATCTCTCCTGATACAATGATGATTTAAATCAGGTGTGTAAATATTAGAGACATCCAAAATTTGCATTGCTGCTGTTCCCGGACCTAAGTTTTGAATCGTTGCCATTAGCAAACCCTAGCAAGATAAGATGAGGAAATATGGATGTCACAGGCATTTTAGATGAGGCTGAATCGAGGGGATGCCATCAACGTCATGTTGTTTGTGTAATAAGGTACTTTAGGAAGATTCAAAATCGTTCTCGTTTGTCTCAAGAGACCCGTGCGGGTTTTAATGATGGAGACACGCTTCACTTCACATTTAGCCGGATCCTAATGGGAAAATTAATAAATCTGAAAATGTGGGCCCTGCTGCTTTGTTTATTTTTTCCTGAAGAAATTGCTATTATTAAAAGAAGATTTTGCGTCTGCAGAACGATTTCAGCAACAAAATTGAATAGCTTTTCTATCAGTGACTTACCACAGCCAATGTGTGTTCACTACCGCTATAGATGAAAGCTGATAACGGCGTGTTTGTTTAGCAGGGTGAGGGTCACGGGTATTATGTGATGTAGTCCCTGAACCCTGAGACCAATGAAACCAATAAGAACATCAACGTCTGAACAACTGGTCACTTATTACTGGTCTTGATCTTTATGATGGCAGTAATTCCAGCTTTATTAATAATTTACCCGCAGCTTCCAAATGTAAAACCTAAATTACTTACCAAGAGTAATAGTTCTCGTTTAATGTGTACCATGAGAACAGTATTTACATCCATTGTTATGAAATGTTTATCCAGTAAAACATGGTGTGTTTGTTTTTCCAGCAAGGTTTAATCAGCTGTTTATCTATTATGTTTTGTTCAGAATGTACTGGAAATAGTTGCTAACCAGTCAAGTGGTCTGTGTCTGTTTGTCTATCTATTTATCTACCTATCTATTAGATCAGATTTTGTAATTGACTGATATAAAAATTAGCCTTTACCATGTTTCTCATACGCTGTAAAGACTCATTATGATCTGTTCGGTAGATTACTGTTTTCCTCTCACTCTTTGTTTTTCTGTTTAGTTGCTTTCCTCGCAGACTCACGCAGGACGTAATCTCACAGACTGCGAGCACAGAGTGCAAAATCACCATGTTTTATTTATGAGAGCAAATATGCTGCAACTTCAGCGTGTGGTTGCAGCAGCAATAGGGCTTATTGAGTTTCTGCAGTTCTGATTGATGCTGTGCTGTATCTGTGTTAGAAAGCTTCTGCTGCGCTAATGCAAATGTGAGATTAACTCCAGCGGTCGCTAAACAGCAGAATTTGCGAGCGCTTTTACCCGCCACAGTCACATGCAGCTAATTGCAATAATATTGTGATTATTTACTTCTTGTTTATCAGGGGAGTTTTTCTGATATATCTTCAGGTTTCAGTGTGTTGTCATCTACTTGTTGCTTAAAACTTGTGATAGATTGGCCGATTAACAACAGTAGGCATTTGGACTAGTGTCACAGTTAAAGCTTTCCAACAGCAACATCTACTTGCATGACTTGGATGCTGTAGATTTTCTGTTTTCAAATCCGTTTTAAATCTAAAGTCTGACTTGGCCCTTGCTCTTCTGTCTACACAACACATCCTATAAAAATAACAAAGGAATATAAATATAAAAAATCTTGCATGCCCACAACACACACTGCCATACATGACCAGTGACGTTTTTTCGTTTTGCAGTGTTTCAGGCTATATTTAAATTGAGTAAGTCTACCATGATGTATCTTTAAACACACCATTTGTTCAGATTTCACAGATCAATCACTATCGTGCCATTGAGAAAGACCCTTAACCTCGGGTTACTTCAGGGCCACTGAGCCTGTGATAATGTACCGTTAGCCACTTTAGATAAAAGCATCTCGCATCTTCTAAAGAACAAATCAGTGATTAGAAAGACTCCTCACCCTGCACCTGAGTCGGGCCTGACCTGTCCGAGCGCTGAGACTCATGGGACAACAGGACAAACACTCACTGCTGAACCAGCCAATGATCGGCCTTACCTCTCCCAGTTCAAACAAGATTGATTATTCAAATCACTTCAGATTAAGAAGCGATGTGTCTGAATGAATGCATCAGTAGAGCTCTAACACTAAAGGGGTTAAAAAGGTCTGTGTAACAAGATTTCACTAAATCTATTTAGATTTTAGAGCAGTGGAGTCTGAACATGTGTTTGTGTGTGTGCTTAGGGGTTTGACACCAACCCATTTTTAACTGTCCTCCTTGTATTGATGTCCGGCCTAATTGACGCAGATGTGAATGGATTTTCTGGATGAATCGTGATAGTTCACCGTGCAGCAGAACCACCAGAAATCTCTCTCACACACACACAGACAGACCTGTGAGTGCCAGAGCTGTATCATAAGTCATACATTGTGACAGAAAAAATGAAATGATCGATCATACTTTTACATTTGTGTCACCGATGTTACGCTTATTTGTTCTGTCTGGATCTAGTAATTTATTTCAATAAGATGCTTTTGTGGCTCAACTTGTAGTGTGTGGTGTTTGCAACAGTAAGGTCATAAGTTTAACCTGTTAACTGTCACCGTTCCTCAGGAGGAACACCTATATTATTTCCCTAGTCACTTTAATATTTCATAGTGCAGTTTTAATCTAATCATGACAAACTATAAATTGATGGAAAGGTATAAGACTCGAGATGAAATATTTGACATATTTTGAAAAATAAATATAAACAAAAAAATTTATACAAAAAATGTTAATGTAACTGTAATTTATTAAAAGGTCTTAAATGAATAAAATGGTAAAAGACTTAAAAATTATTGTAAAAAAATCTATTATCTAAATAAAAATTGTAGTTCAGGCATTTTTATGTGTATATTCAATTTATGCTGTGACAATTATCAGGTTAAATTCAAGGGAAGACAGATTTTGTTACATTTTTGTTAGTAAATAGCTTTGAATCAAAAACATTTGAAAGTTTAAAAAAAAAATTGTATCAAACCAATAAAAACCAAGAACTTGGCAAATTTCAAACTAGACTTGAAGGGTTTTTCTTCTTTGTCTTTCATTCATAGACGTCCTTATTCGTCATTGAACCTCTTGCATTTGAGACTAAAGAGTCTTTTAAGAACACAGAATACAAGTAATCCAGTGAGCTTCACTGTACAGAATATTTTTTCTTGTAAGCAGGTAGATAAATGGCCAAATTGCAGCGCAGGCTGTATCTGTTACAGCACTAAAGAGCTCAGCTTTGATTTCTGAACAGATGAGAGAGTCTTTCTGTCAATAGGAGGATGAGAGAAGCTACAGAAACACAGCAGGAATCACTCTGACAACGGAATCAAAGTCACTTATGTGCAATAACCGCGCACATCACCAGAAACACAGCTTGTGGGCCTTCTTGGGAGGGAGAGAGTGTTCGATTTTAGGGGGTCCTGGCTTATCACGGACAAAAGAAACTTTAGACATCACCGATAAATCTGAGAGGGTGAATCTTTTACAGGTTTGAGTCACTACATATGTTTTTAGTAGATGATTAGTCTTCATTGACTAAATATTTTAACAAAAATACACATTGATTATTATTTTTATTGTATTATTTCAACAAAGCAATGACTGAACATAAACTGAGTAGAGAATACCACCAGCATTTTAATTTCCACACTTTCCCAGCACTGAATAAACCTCGAGGCGATTATAACCAGAGAGGTTAAAGACAAAGGTTGTTGCTGTTTTAAGGACTGACGGTTAGTTCTGAGAAAATCTCAAGCATTGTTTGTTTACAGATGACACTTGCTTTATTTTGTCATGTGCTTTAAATACGTGCTGTGATTATCAATGTATAACACCTACTCTTTATTTATTATTATTTTTAATGCGGTGTTATGCCTTAACAAGGGGTGGGAGAAAAAATCGATGCATCGATGCATCGGGATTCTTTCTCTAACAATTCTGAATCGATTCTATGTCAGAACTTGTTCATCCTGAATATAACTTTGTTAAAATAAAAGCAATAAAATTAAACTTCAAGATGGGAATACTGTCAAAGAGATTCTAACTATAAACAAAAAGCATAAAAACTCTTTATTTATTTAAAATGCAAATTTATCATATTTGCAAAAATTATATGAAGAATCGTTTTGGAATTGGATCGTGAGTCCCAGAATCGGATCGGATCGCGTAGTACCTAAAGATTCCCACCCCTAGCCTTAATGTATGTCAGCCCATTCAAACAGAGGGGTAAGCTCATTGAGGCAGTGCATTATATGACGAAATGTTCAATTCAAGTAGATATTACACATACTGCATGTGTTGTTATAGTGGTAATATGTAGCAAACTTTCATTTTATGTAATAAGACGAACACACAGACACAAAATAATGTATTTATTTTTCATCCCAAACAAAGCAAATGACGTGTTATCCAGGGGCCTATTTCACACAGATTCAGTCAGTTTGATGAACTTCTTGTTCTCCGCACTCTTATCATGCAAAAGAAAACTAAATAGATCCGCGCACTGGGAGAATGTATTCTTTTCAACAGCCATTTAGAAAATTCGTGCACCTCTGGGCCTTGTAAAAAGCTCAATGCCTGTCTTTGTGTTTGTAAGAATGATTCACTCGACGTGCGTGATTGAGGCCGTGTAGCCGCACCGTTAATGAGAGCTTTGCTAACCAAAAGCAGCGACTTTATTTTGAAACTTTCGTCATTTGTCATTGCGAAACGCAGCTCCCCCCGACTCACGTATTTGACTGTTTGGCTGTCTGCCTAGATGCCATTAAACCCTGGTTATCTGAGCCCAAATGAGAGAAAGGTCCTGGAGGACAAGAGCAGGGTGTTGAATGACAAAGAGACTGCTGCACTGATGTGTGTGTGTATGGGGGGACTCTTAGTCTCAATTTCATCATGTTATTTTATCCCTTCTGCCTGTATCCATCCTCTAGCAGTGTTTACTGTAACCTAAATCACAGCTAATGGCCAGTGACACATTTGATCATATACCACTGCAGTTTTTAAGAGCAGAAAAGAACATTTGCATTCAAACTTTTTGCGCATACTTGTTTTTGTCTTTTTGTAAAATGGCCTAGTCAGAACATTTTTGGCTATTCTGTGTCAAGCTGCTTATCTCACTTGTACTTTATATTTTCATTCATTTATTGAGCTGTAGCTGTGTAGTAAGCGAGATTGTTTGCTGTATTGCTATGCAACAAAATACTATGATTCACATACAAATTTTCAAAACAGCATCAAGGACCTGAACTACTCATTTTGTAATTTATGATGATGACCAACTGACGGTACATTACCCTTTAAATATTCACACAATCCTTTCCCGCATGAACAGTTAGCCAAATCACACTTTAGGATCTAATTGTTCAGTTTCTTTTAAATAACTCATATAGTTCAGCTCTGTTGAAAGGCAATTACATTGTCATCAGAAAGCTAATTTTCTGATTCATACTTTCAAGTCGCTGAATGAGTTTATTAGTGATGTCAGAGCCCGTGAGACGGTGTGCTGTATTGCATTTTACTTGCTGCTTATTGAACAATCACAAACAAGAAACTCTAACTGGCATCAGAGGGTGAGAGAGAGAGGAACTGGTCACGATGGTGATAATAGGGCACCACTCTTCCTCTCTATAGCTATTTAGACAGAGCCATTACTGTAATGCACCACCCAATGGGGAATAAAAGACAAGCAATTTCTCCACGGCTTTATCTTACCCATCTCTTCTCTTGAATAATAAAAGAGTCCAGGCGTTCAGGTGGAGTCTATCTAACTAGGTTTGGAAGTTTAGTGTTGTCCTTACCTTATTACCTCCCACAGAATATTCAACCCATTCATAAATGAGAAGATTATGGAGTTTATAAACCCTTCAGTTCTTAAACTGAAAGACTTCTAGAGTCCAGCTGCACTACTACATTCCTTTACTTAAGAAGTTTTATGAACAGCAACAATGACCCTTTCTGAACAAATTGTCACTATTTTTCTCTAGTATCGTTAATACAGCAGTAGTCTCATGTAGCCTGACCTTTCACTTGAAGCACAAGTCTGGTTCACAAAGCGAGTTATCTTGGCCAAGAACATCCAATTAACACACAGAGAATGGTTTCCTGACATGCAACATTTGTTTTCACATGCTGTTTAGGCATAGATTTATCTAAAATTGATCGTAGCGCACCCTGTTAAAATAATAAATAAATGTTAAAATAATATAGCAGCAGCCTTTATAAATAGCACTGAAAAGTAATGTCATTATTGTTAATAATAAGTATTAGGGGTTAAAAAAATCGATGCATCAGGATTCTTTCTCTAACTTTTCTATGATTCTATGTCAGAACTTGTTCATCCTGAATATAACTTTGTTAAAATAAAAGCAATTCACAAGTTCGCCTTTACAGATAATAAGCAAGCGTAATAGTTATGCGTATTTGGCGTGCTGTCCGGGGGAGGGCCCCGAGCTCGGCAGTTCTTCCCGAACCCGGAGCGCTCCCCCCCTGTCCGGGGAGGGCTCCGAGCTCGGCGCTTGCCCGAACCCAGAGCGCTGCCCCCCCCACGGAAGGTAACGTTGAGGCGTAGGGGTGGAGGAGGGATGCCGAAACACTAGAGAGAACGAAGGTAAGGCTGCTTGATTATTTTATAGAAGTTCTCTCTTACGCTGATAGGGCAGACGCTGTGATTACCAATGATGAATTGGCCGGTTCAGTTATCTGTGCGTGCTCCTCCCGAAATTAGTTAATCAAACTTCACTAAATTAAACTTCAAGATGGGAATACTGTCAAAGAGATTCTAACTATAAACAAAAAGCATAAAAACTAAACATAAAAACTTATAATAATGAGGTTACTTACATATTTACATACTTTTAGAATATATTATTAATCGGCTCATTTGTTTCTGTTTATATATTTCCTAAGCAATTTTAGGGAAAACTTCGAGGTGAAGTTTAGCTTGTGCTGTAAATATTTAATTTAGGCTTGTTTGCTTTTCAAAGCACCCACTGTATCTTGTAAACACAACAGGTTTTCGGGTGGACTGATAAGAACCCTGTGTAGTACATGGGCAACATTGGTGTTGAACATATTGACACATCCTGTATTCACGTCCAATCAGATTCTGTCCTGCAGACATGAGCATGCACAATTGGATGTAAACAGAGCATCCATAATTAATGAGAATAAATGGCCAGGCTGCTTTACCTCGATCGATGTTTGGCTGCTTGATGTTTTTGGGGAAGAGGGCAGGAGGCTGATTTCCTGAAAGCTGTCAGATTCTTCTGCTTCCTGTGGGTTTGGAAGCTTCTCTGCAGGCTTATGCATGAAATGCAGACAGAACAAAACAACAGCTTACAAATGCATGTGCATATGGCTTGATCTGGTTTTATCATTCTGTTTATTGTGCATTTAGCGTTGTTTTACTTTCCTGTCAGCAGTTATGAGTTTAAAAGTCATCTTTAAACACGTTTAAATGGAAAGTTGCAACTCTTTTTAGCACCTAATATTATGTGGCAACAAACAGTGTGTCTAACATTTGATCCTGCTAGACATGAGAAATAAACACAGACAGACACTGATACTCATTATTCCCATCATCTGTGAGCAGGGCAGATTAACAGCGTTGCTGCAGCGGGTTGATGGGATTGAGTGCCATGTGTTCAGCTTTCCACTGCTGTGACCTCTGACCCTAAGCCAAAAACACACTTAATGTGTAAAACTTCAGGCAGGCATTACAGACTTCGAATTTGTTTTTAATCAATTTGTCTAGTGATTTTTGTCACTAATAAAGTCACTTAGAGCTGCAGTTTTATTCTATTAATAAAATATAGTCTCACAAGCCAGACTTGGGACTGTCAGCATAAACTGGAATATCAATACCGGCATATTGTAGCTTATTCAGCAGATAAATGGAAGCTAGTTTTCCGCTACAGATTTTGTTTTATGAAACCTCTTTGTTGACTGCATGCTCAAAGTTTCTCTCTCTCCAGTGGTAATATATACTGCATATTTTACAGTCAAATCTAAAATGAACACAGCAATAATAAAGCCAGGCTTGTGATAATGTGTCAAATGTTTTTTCAGTGTTCATCATGTTCTGAACACACAAAATGGCTATCTACACATTCACAGAGGTCTGAGCTAAGCTTCGAGTATTCACTGTGATTATGATAATCTGTCTGATAGTATTTCACAAATTCCATGCTTCTTTCATTCTGGCTGTTATTAGCCTATTATTCTGTGTTTAACATGATGAATTCTTGCTTATGTGTAATTACATGAGTGATGTTCATGACAGACTGTTCATGGAGACAGAGAAAACACAGATGCTTTGACTTATAAACGCTTCTCGCTGCAGGCAAAATTATGCAACACTCCATTCCGACTGCTTAAGAGTTCTGATTCAGTGACCCTAGAAAGGCTCCACATTCATGCTGACAGATGAACACAGTTCAGCTTTGTCCATTCACAAATACACAATTGAATCACAGGCTGGTCTGAGTCTATGAAATGCATGTGAACTCTGTGGGAAAAAGTTTTTTACGGTTTAATCATGAAATTTCAATTAAGTGTTTGTACACCAGCAGACTGAAGCATGTTATCTTGTCATGGACATGAAATGTTTTCATTTATGAGAGTTTGTATGCTTTATTAAAAATTTTAAGGTAAACAGGTTCATATAATATGTACATTTTGGTTAAAAAAACAAAGCGGAGCAATAGATTTAAAGTGGGCATCACTTTTAAAGAAAAAAGGAAAAACCTGGGTTACAGGAGGGGTGGTGGTTCAATTGTCAGTCATGTTTACTATACTGTTTGATTGACAGGTGATGTGACAGCGCTCATTAGATTTCTTAGATTTTCTATGTTTTGGTAAGGTAGACTAAGGGCAGAAACCTAGAGATCCAGATTTCTCTGTTCTGCCTCTACAACACATGCACATGAAAGTCAACATGGTAAATATTGCAAAAGCACAGCATGCTAGCAGGCAGAAAACATCCTGCGTGACTGTGAATCTATGATGCCTGTCCTGCGTGATGCATCCAGGGTCAGAGGTAAACAGGCAATGTGTCCGTCAGTTACATTAGTCATGTGATGGAAGGTTCTGTGTTCTGTGACCCTGTGCAGAAGGTGCAAATATACAAACTGAAGTGCGAATGAATCATTGTGCACCATTTAAAAGTCACTGTCCTTGTTGACATCAGTAATGCAAGTGAAAGAAAGGTGAGAGAAAGAGACATGCAAAGAAACTGACATGGTCTCCCATATAGCACCAACACACTTCCTGCCAAAAAAATAAAGACATTGTCCCCAGAGAGGCCAGCGGTTTGCATTATGCATCCATAGCCGGAGACAGAAGTAAACAAAGCAGGCGGTAAGCAGTATGATATATCTGTTCCTCCCCGCGGTGCGCTGGATGGCCGGAATCTTTAATTACGCTGTTGTCAGCTCTCCGTTCCTCTGTAGACGTGTTTTCACCGAGGGGAACGTGCTGGTTGGGGAGCTCAATTTGTTTGGGTTGCCATGGCTCATATTCTGTCAGAGCATTTAATTATGCTTTTGATACATCCTCTGAGATGGAGCTCTCATGGCTTCTACACAGTTTATTCTTTTCATGGGTACAGTCATCCGGAGCGTTTATGCAACAGGGGAAATGGAATTCGCACATATTGCCCGTATTTATTGTTTGCAGCCATGCGGGACATGCCCTAGAGCACATTATTGGGACCCGACAGGAGGTCTGGCTGAAGGGAGGCTTTAGTTTTTGTTCAAATGCTTATAGCAAGAATTATTGTATTGCTCAATTGTATTGTGTTGCTCTTTTATAACTTGCAAGACCTTGAGGAATAGCTTACTCATCTCAATGTGGTTCCAACTTTGTATTATTTTATGAAACAGAAAAGCAGGCACAATGTTCAAGTTACAATCTTCTCCTCTGTGTTAGTTTTTAAATCTCAATAGTGGATTTTTAAAAAAATTGCTTTTTCATAATTGGTCACATGCAAATGGCTTTCGACATCAAAGTGCAAATGAGATTTTGGATGTTAAAGCAAAATAAAATGTGTAAATAAATGGATTTTTTCAGTTATCAGTTTTTTCTTATTGAAGCATCAATTCAAGAGAAATAAAACTAGAATAAAGACAATTGCTGACATGGAACATGGATTATGGAACATGAATGTTTAAATGAATGTGAATAGTGTGCCTCAGATCATTTGGTCTTGGGAGAATTTGATGGAAAATTTTGGAATTTGTAATGAAATCTGGATTACAGATCAGATCTTCTTTATTTTCCTGTGTGTGTAATGTTTATGTGTTTTAATGTCTCTCTTTTTCTCCTCCAGGCATGCCCAGTTTCATTAAGACTCCTGAAGATCAGACAGGCATCTCTGGAGGGGTGGCGTCTTTTGTGTGCCAGGCGGTCGGGGAGCCCAAGCCACGCATCACCTGGATGAAGAAGGGCAAGAAAGTCAGCTCGCAGCGCTTTGAGGTGCGTGTGCATGCATGATGTAGAGATGTGTTTGCTTTGTACCTGCGCTCTGATCAGATGTGACACTGAGCATCACGCTGCTTCCTGCCAGCTGTTCTTTAACCAAAACATGAAATCAAACTCAAACAAAGTGCCTGCCTTTATTCTCACCTATAACCGAGATTTCATGCTCTCAGGCATTGCACAATAATTCGACTTCACTTTTTGATTAACATCATGTGCTAGGGTTTTATCTTTCATCGTGCTGTGTGGTTTGGAGGCCGCAAGGAAGATTTCAAGTGTTTGTTTGTGTTTTTTACAGCAGTGTTGAAATCTGTATAAGACACAGTGAGCCTAACTGAAGTGCAGCAGGTTTAGATTATGTTGTCTGCAAATGAAGAAGTATGCAAAATGTGTATGTTGGATCACCAACACAAGGTCTTGAACACAGATGATTATACTGATAGAAAAAAGAAATGCACACAATTTATTGTGTGCCTATAAATATGCAAAAAAATTCAGTGCAGTTTTGCAGCATTTCTGTATTTAATTTAAATATAATTGCAGTTTATTACCATAAAAGTTTGAATTTGTATTTTTATATTTATGCCATATAAACAGTCGATAATCAGGCTCATTTTGTTATTTTTATATTTTATTTAAATGTAAAATTTACATTTACAAAAGCATTATTATTATTATTATTATTATTATTATTATTATTATTATTATTATTATTATTATTATTATTATTATTATTATTATTATTATTATATATAATAATTAATAATAATAATAATAATAATAATAATAATAATAATAATATATTGTTATTATTATATATTATTATATAATATTATTATTTTATAATATTTTTAAAAGAAAGTTTTAAAGAAATAACTCTCTCAAAAATTATCCCTTATAATTTACTCACAGATGTATATAACATCCTTTCTTTAGCTAAACACAAACTAAGAATGTGGATATAAAATTATTTTTTCTATAAAATATTGTTACTTTTTGTCTTAATGCAGGACTGAACATGTTGATGATTTAAAAAGCACATGCATCTATCATAAAAGTAATCCAAACAACTCCTGTGGGTTAATAAATGTCTTCTGAATGCACTGCATGTTGTTAATGGCAGTCCACAGCATAGCTCTGATCCACTCCAGTGGTCTGTTTCCAGTTCACCTCTCTTCTCTGGACCTGATGTTACAGCTGATCAGTCAGTTGTGTCCTCTGTTTGGCCTCAGCCAGTGAGCTGTGACGTTCCTGCAGGAGCGAGCAGAGAAGGTCCGACAGGTCGCCCTGTGATTTGGACAAAAGTAGAGTCCCCTTCACATGCCGTCCTGCCATTGTTGCAGTTTTGCCTCCGCTGGCAATCACAGCATCAGTGCAGGTGGTGGATGTGAATCGATCTCTCTGATGGAGCGGTATAATGTATTAGGCTTGTCCCTGCTGTGGTCATTTTAGGGTGAGCAAATATTGGATGGTCATCTGGTCTGATGGTGTGCTGAAACCTTCTGCAGTCAGGAAACTCATATAGCGTTTGACGCAAAACAATAACTGATTTTTATTTTAACCCAAGATGTTATGGAAATATACAAAGCAAGTTAATAAACAAATTCAATTACAGCTTATGAAAAACTACAGCTTTCGACTTTTTTCTTTAAAAAACAGGCAAATTTGGGGGATATATTTCACTGTTTTCCTCACATAAATGAATCCTCCCAGAGAATGTTCGGTTTGTTGTTCCATGCCTGTAGACAGTACAGCTCTCCAGCAGTGCGGCAGAAGAGCTCAGGTTGATCTCAGTTTAGCAGCCAACCTAAAACCAAAGATCCGGGCATGAGGGCACTTTGAGACGACCCGCCCTCACGCTGTCAACAGAGTTGATTGAGCGTGAAGGAGAGCAGGGCTGACAGCATCACCATCTCACTTGACTTAAACGCTCTGTGTCTCAGACACTCCACGCAGCTCTGTGTCTTGACTGCAATGATGGTCCAATGGTCTTATACATCACTCCATCTCCTTGTATGTTTGTATCTTGCTGGGTTTATAGCTTTTTAAGGCAATTTTTACATTGCTGTCATGATTTTAAAATATAAATATATAAGTAAAGTACTAAATACATGTAAAGTTGTGTGAAGAACAGATCATGTTTCAAATACCGTTTATCATTGTGTATTTTCCACCATGTATTAACCAAACCAGAAGCAAAATTGTCATGCATATAATTCATTTTAAAAGATGCTTGTGACATATCTGTGAGCTGTTCACTAGACACATTTCTTTTTCTTTATTTAAAATCACCATCCATATCTTATATTATTTGTGTGTGACAGGTGATAGAATTTGACGACGGCTCGGGTTCAGTGCTGAGGATCCAGCCCTTGCGAACGCATCGAGATGAGGCTATTTACGAGTGCACGGCCACCAACAGCGCTGGAGAAATTAACACCAGCGCTAAACTCACTGTACTGGAAGGTAAGATCATTTATTCTCTTCAATGAATGCTCTTAAAGCAATGAATTGTGTCATTAGAGATGAGGCAAACATACAATCACTTGGCTGCACACTGGATCAGTTTGGTTTTTGTTGTCATGCGTGCAACCTGATGGTCTGATGATTATTTTTCTGGATGTCTGATAGTGAGATTTAGACTTAGCAGGTGGTCTGACTATCTGGCGCTTGTTTGGGTTATATGGGGGCATTTACACGACAACATTGTGTTAAAGTGTTTTGGCCATTTGTTTTCACAACTGTTTTTTGTGGGCCTGAAAATGCAAAAAGCAAGTTTTAAAGTGCACGTTTTTGAAAGTGATATAATTTGCACTGAATTTGCGCTCACACGCATATGTATTATGTTTTTCCTTAATATCAGTTATTGCGTGATATATATCTGTGTGAATAAGGGATCGTTTTGACCATGTTGTCATCTATACATGAAAATTTGCAAAAACACATAAGAACTTTCCTGTTGTTGTACATTGTTGTCTTATAAACATACCCATAGGCAGGAGCTGTTAATCTTAGTTTTCTTGTAATTTCAAGGTCTTGCATTTGTCTGTCGCTGTGCAAGTATTCACTTGTTTAACAAAGCTCCCTGTTACACAGTGGAAAGATACAATTAGCATAAAATAAAATCATTTTTGCATATTCCTGGTCACAGTTCATTAGCAAAGTTGTGTTAAATCTTTTTGACAGTGACAATCCATTGTGGACTGGAAATCAAATCTGGCTTCATTATGGTACCATACACTTAATAAAATTTTTGTTCTTGCCCTCTATTTTGAAACCATTGACTATCCTATTTTTTTTTTTTAAATATGTCACAGTATAATGGTAAATTGTGAAGTACTGTCGTGTTGACTTTAGTAATATAGAAATAGAACGTTTTTAATAAGGAAGAAAAAATAGAGAAAAATAATTATGTATCCTTCCAAAAGCTCCCCAAAATGTGTCGTGCCTCCCTCTCAATGGGGTTTTCTGTGAAAGACTCTCAGAGCTCGAACAGAAACCACAGCAGGCGTTTTCTTCTGAGTGGCTTGTTATTCATTATTCTTGAATGGTTATGAAGCTTATCGGCTCTCCATCTTAAAGGACAGAGAAGCGAACAGACACACTCGCACACACACGCTCACATTTGGATTGGAACATGTGCGGCGTTCTGATAGCTGCCTGTGTTCTCTATAAGCCCCACTGTGTTCCTACAGCTCAAAGCCACAACTGTGTTTGCATGTGTGTGTTTGTTTTTTAAGATGCGAGTTCATTCCAGGGCAAATTTGAGCAGATAATTCGCGCCTGCCGCTCTGATCTTTCATGCCTGGCCCTCTGACCCAGCAGTAGATTAAAACACACACACACACACAGATAGAGGTGATATGTCTTATATGTGAGCGTGCAGCACACTGCAGCTGAATGCATGTTCAAACACGTGGAATATAGAGGCACTGATACTACAAGGTGATAAATCTCAGTCTGGGTCCTGCAGCCAAATACTGCTTTTAGACAAAGAGCCAAGAAGCCCGTCTGTTTTAGTCCACAGTTACAGCTCACTGACATTCTAAATGCAGTTCTTGCCATAGCAGGACATCATTTGTCTTTTGTAATATATCTGTGCAGTAATCTGGGGAATTGAATAATTCATCATCAGTTTATGATGCCAAGACTGTTGGAAAGTGGGCCACACTTTCTCACGCTTTCTAAGTCCAAGGTCCCAGTGTACATCTGTCAGAGCCGCGGACCAGCAGGTGGGCTGAACCTGTGCAGAAATCGGGTTTGTAGGTTAGATGTTGTGCCCTCGATCCTGTTATAATTAGAGCAAAATTTTGCCACTGTCTTTAGCACTGCAGTGAATGTGTTGTGACAGTTTCACACTAACAAATGAAAGATAAACCAGAACGCTCCAATATGAACATATTTCCACAAATTATGTTGTGCGTTTGTTCATTTTTTTAGTTCACCTCTTTTACTTACCTTGTCTTTTTGTCTCATTTCATTTCTTGTCTCCATCTCTTGTCTCGTTTGTTCTATCCTTTCTTTTCCTCCTGAATGCATATGCTGACTCATTTTAAAATTTATTTTTTGAATTTTACAGACCTATTCATGCGTCTGAATTGTTTTCACCGGAAAGCAAAAAGCAGCTGAGTGTGTGAGATTCACTGCAATATATCAGCATCTTAAACTGCAGCTGAAGTGCAAGGGCTTTTCAACATCTCCTGAAAATCTTCTGTGTGTGTGTGTGTTTGTGTGGCTCCGATTAATAAGACAGTAAAAGCCTAAGCTATGAATTCTGCCACTCTGAAATGGAAAAACTCCTGCTGGCCTTTTTCTAGACTGACAGGAAGTGTCAGCTGATGCATGGAGGCATGAACGTACAACCTGTAAACAGATTTCTCCCCTGACAGAATGCCAATATACAGCATATCATCGCTTTTCCTGCATACAGATACAGTAGACAAGGTGATTCAGACAGGCAATTTTACCCACAGACATTTCTAAATGTATTTCTCCCTCTAAAGTCATTCTTTATCATCAGACAGGCCCACAGACAGACAGCATCTGTTTATTTCTCTCTCCGTCTGTGAGCCTCTGTAAAGATGCGTAAAAAGGGCAACGGGTTGAAATTACTACATGCCATTTTTGCACCTCACACAGACACACACATGGTTACAGATCCATGACCTGGGTTGGGTTTCCAGAGGTTGGCAGTGGCCCAGTCCCCCTCTGAGCTGAGTTAGAGATAGAGTTTATAGCAAAATATCAATTACTCAGCACTCCATCAGTGTACTGCAGTAAGGTAAACACACACACACGCCTCCCTCCTCAGCATCACACTGGGCAGCCTGCCACATGCACCTGCAGGAGACATACAATTAGGAGACACTAAATTCACCATGTATGTGTTATACCTCAGCAAATATATTGTGACTTTTTTTAGCTTTTTACAATATTCAGTATATGTGACCTTGTCTGTGAAATCCAGGTTAACCCCTTAACTGTCACCTTTCCTCAGGGGGAACACCTATTTAATTAGTCACTAGTCACTTTAATAATTCATAATTAATAATTTAACCATAATAATTCTAATATAATCATGACAAACTATGTATTGATGGAAAGGTTGAAGACTCAAGAATAAAATATTTGACAAATTTTCATAAAAGCAATTAAAAAAATGTAATGGTGTAATGTAATTTTTCAATATACCTCAAATTAAAAAGTAAGAATAAATAATTAATTCAAATATCTAAATTTTTTTAAAGTTATTTTGGATTTGCACATGTGCATTTACATGTGTATGCTCAATATGTGCAGTGAGTTATCAGGTTAAAGTCTCAAAATCTAATTTAACTTAATATAATTATTAAAAGATTAAAAGCATCAAAATACAGTAGTCATATCCCTAAAAATAATCAAAATGAGTAATGTGTTTTTATCATGTAAATGACAGATTATATGATCAATTTTAAGGTACAGTACCCAGTCTTTCATTTATAATACTAAAATTAATGATTTTATAGACACTATGTTTTATTGTTTTGCACAAAAAAAACTGAATTTGATTTAAACATTAATTTCAATCTTTGACATGGTCTTACCCAGTCAATTTGAAAGATATCAAAGTTATTTTTGCACAAAATTTTCTTTACATTTTGTAGGAGGATTTAATGTTGAAAATTATTTATTATATTTATATAATAAATATATAAATATTATTTATATATAAAATTATTATATTTTTCAAAAATGTCTTTAAAAATGCCTGTGTTTTCACAGACTGGGTCACATATCTCAAAATATAGCCATTTAATGGTTTAAAATAGTGTTTTTAAAATCTCTGTCTTCAAGAATATGTCTAGTTAAATAGTGAAATACTAGTCGATATCAGGGCCAGTTGTGCAGGCTGGCTGAAAGCCACAATTTGCATGTGAAGGCAGGTATGTGACATCAACGTTGTCATGTCCACACTAAAGACCAATTATCAGCTCTCTATCCGAGACAGGAGGAGACAGACGCTGAGTAAAGACAGAAGGTACACCTGATGCTACACGCAAGAGTGGACAACTGTTAACTGTAATCAGACACTATAGCATTACTGAATATGTATGATGGTATATGCTCAGTGTTTTATCATATAGACTTGCATAAGCACATGCATAAACAAACACGCTTACTGTTGCAGTCTGTGGCGGAATCTGAATAAATGATCAGTATTATGTTTTGATGAGTGCATCAGTCATTCAAGGCTTTTCAAATACGCAGTCATCTTACTGTTTCACAGTCTCATTAAAAAACAGCGTTAGAAGGACATGTAGGGATAGAAAGAGATAGGAGAAGAGAAGAGGTAAGACAATTTTACTGAAAATGTATGTGCATGTAACAGATGTGGATGCAGGTATGTTTTTATTTTCCTGTAAAGTAGATGCTAAAGAAAAGTAGTAAACTTACTGTCTGAGTTGTTTTTTTAGTTAAGCTGTTAGTATTATTACTGTGAAAATTAAAACATTTATGATTAATCTTTATGTTACCTAATGGATTTCCTTATGGCAATAATGATAAGCCCAGAATTTAATTCCCATTTTAATGGACCATAAATTCTAGTTAAAATCTTATTGCTTGTGGATATGTCATGTTTCCTAAATGGTTACCAATTTGATCTGTCTTGTTAATCTGAAAGTGTGACAGATGTTAATGGCAGTGAATTGAATCATTGAGTTACATGGACAGTGTATGATGGCTTTTCTACACCAGTCTTTGGGCTGTCGGTGCATTGAACCCATGAGACATCCTTGAATTATATTTACATCGGTAAAAGTGCTTTGAACGTCAATCGCCATCAGCCACGGTCATAAATGAGAAAAGAGCTTCAATTTGGTATAATTTCCCTTAGGATGTGTAAGGTGTGACCTCATATCACAGTCTGGGGTTCATCTATCTTTTGCTCACAGCGATGGTGTCATTGTACACTGAAAGAGATCCTTTCATATGCCTCTGTTTTTCACACGAGAAGCTGTTTTCTTCTAAACATGTCTCATGTGTGTTTATACCCTGAAGCTAGAACAATGAAATCTGTACAAATCCCCATATTTGTAATATTTTTTACATTACAGTAATATTTTTATAAGATATTATTTATAATATATTTATTTATTTTGCATTCTGGTAATGAAAAATTTGTATGCTTAAATGCAAATCTTAATGGTTATGTCTTATCAACATTTCCAATGCATTTATTTTATGATGAAAAGTATTTTTTATGAGAATTTAGACATCATTCTGCTCCTCCATAAATCTTCTTTCAGTCCTTTGAGCAAATAAGAACATAGAAAGCACTGTTCAAAGACGTTAAGATATTAAAGGAGCACATGAGGAAAATGGAAACGCTTCATTTATTTGCTACCTTAGCGACCCAGCACACTGTTAGGCAACCACAACAGGGGTAGTAATTTACCCCGCTGGGGTGAGATCGGTCTAACAGAGAAACACATAGAGCCGGTTAGCCAGGGATTTGTTCAATTGTTAAACCGAGACGGAAGACAGAACTAGAAATGGACCGTGTCCTGGCCGCTCATCCGTTAAACTAGCTAGATTGTTACCTTTAAATATAAACACCAGAAGGTCTGACATGCTACATGAATCATGTTGTTAATGTAGCAAATAACAGCTGTATTTGGATGTATCACACGTTTCAGCATGTCATTGTTTCTGGTATTTCTAAGAAACCGTACGACTCTGGCCCATACACTATCTGCATCTGTAGAATTCTGCAGAAAGCTTTAATGTGATTTACAACATTCACTGTGCTTTTTAAACATTTTACCCTTGTTTAACATATAGCAACTTCCCATAAAGCTTTTTTTGTGTTGTGTCTTAAAATATATAGAATCTCTTATTTGTTTCATTACGTCGAGCAAGAAAGCCACGTGCCTTTGTAAATGTGTTAATGGCTGTAAAATGTTGTGAATGTAGCATCTAATTTCCACATGCCAAAGTCTTTGTCCCAGAAGCGCCAGTGTGGTGCCATGCTGGAGTGACCTCTGACCTCTGATCTGACCGTGCACCTGTCCCTGTAATCCCTGTTAAGTACTTTTAATACAGCAATCTAGTGGGGTTTTTTTTTTCAGTCCAACTGAAAAAATCCTGCTCATCCACTATCTTAAGTTTCAACAAAGAGAAAAGTTAGAAATATGCATTTTGGGGCTCGATTAGCTTTTTCTAGCGTGTATGTCAGTCAAAGAAAGATCCAGTCCTTACTCGGCCCCCTTTGTGTATTTGGTAACCTGGTTAATGTAATGAGGTATTGTTACCGCAAGGGATTACATAAACACACAAAGGATGTCAGGCATACATCACACCGTAAAGCACAGCCCCTTGTTCACAGACGCTTTCCATTAGATTCCTTTGAAATTCCACAGGCTTTCTTTCACCTACTCTTATGTATTAGGTGTATCTTCCGCTGATTTACAATGTACAGAACCAGAGAGAGAGAGAGAGCGTGAGATGGCCTTAGGTACATGGAGACTGCCACAGAACAAGAGTAGTAGTAACACAAGACATATAAAGAGCAAGTATAAAGCTTACAGGTCGTATTCTGAGCATGCTGGGTAGTTAGCACCGCACGTCTCCTCTAACTCATCATTACACTGTGTGTTGCCATCAACCCTAAGGCTTTTTCTTATTGCTCGCTTTGGATTTTTTCTTCTGCACTCCATTTAAGGATGCATACCTGTGGTCGTGCTATATCTCGGTCTGTTATTAGACTGTTATGTAAAAAATAACAGCCTGGCAAAGATGTTTTTTCTGCAAACTTTTCTGCAACAGCTTTTGAAAGATGTGTTTGTAAAGGAAGGAAAGTAATTAATGTTTACCTTTGCTGTTTTTGTGATACAGAAGAGTGATTATTTTTCCTTCCTGATTAGCTGCGTGTAACGGATGTGTCATTTTATTTAGTGTGTGTTTTAGTAGTACCTGATCTGTAACCCAAGTCTTTGCATTTATTGTGTGTGTGTGTGTAGTTTTGTGCACTTAAGTATGCGCTCTGTCTCACGGCATGTCACTGGAGATGGGATGTGTTTGCTGTTTTAGACACGTCTCTGTGCTATAGCTTTTAGGCAAGAGAAGCTGCAGTTTATCTTGCAGCAAACAGGCCATACACACACACACACACAAAGCACAGGGATGCTAAGGCTTGATAAAGAAGCAATTAAACTGAGGGATTTCCTGTTTCAATCATGAACAACTTATTTGCCAGATATTTATTCTTTTTTCCCAGTGCCGCTGACATTGAACGTATTTGTTGAGTGTTTAGTTTGGTTTGTTTATTGTTGTTTTAATTTACGTCAAGGAAACTTTGCATCTTATTTTGAATTTCCCCAGACAGAATGAGGAAGTTCTGGAGACAATATCTCTGCTTTTAGTTGTGCCAAACTGCTAGTGTTAAAACTGATATTTCAGCTAGGCGTGATGTTAAAAAGAAATGATTTTGACTTTGATAAGGCAAACTGCATTGATTTTGTTTAGGGAACGCTTGTGGGATGTTGCTTTTACCTCCATCCCAGAAACACTGAGAGTTAGACATCCCTGCTATCCGCCAGCTTCACTAAAGAGTGCTGACTTCTTTACATCTCCTGGGATGATGCTTCAAAGACCCGGCTTCAAACAGCAGCTATTAAAGTCTTATTAGCAACCGAGATACTGTGTGTGTGTGTGTGTGTTTATGTGTGAGAGTGTGCGATGTGCATGTGTGTTTGTGTGAGAGAGAGATAGTTGAGGGAAAAGGAATTAACAATGCAAATACGTTCTGCTTACTAATTATCCTTGATGAAACAGAGAGAAGGTCACGGCCACAATGGTGCCGGGGTTGACATGCAATTTACAGGGGTGAGGAGAGCAACATGTGACCACGCCCCTTCTGACATCACACTCCCTAGACGCCAACATCGCTGTCATTCTACAGCTTGTGTTGGACAGGAAACAGCAGGCTTTTGTTTGGCGGATGGTAAAACATATCAATGTTCTCCCGAGGTGTTGAACGCCATAATCCTTAATGACGGGCTATGAGAGACAAAACAAAGAAATCCTCACAAACATAATTATTCGCTTTAGTTTGGTATGAAAATCATTCTTTTGATATGGTTTGATTATGGTTCCAGCACGTTTCTTCATCATGCAGTGGTAGTTTATTACAGACAGACAATTTATCCTAGCACTGTCCTTCTCCTGAATCCCTACTTACCCCCTTCACCTTTGCTACCTCCCTCTCCACGGCTCATCCCCATGCAATCGGTTTTCATCTGCCAAGAGGAAGATTTTATTAAGAGCATTCAATTTCCCCACGGGGATCATGACTGCTCCTTGATTAAAGAGGAGATGAGAGGCTGGGGTAGGAAATGTCAGCCGAACGAGGGGAGGAAAGAGAGGCGTGTTCTGTTTGTTTTGCTCTCTGGCTCTGGCTCTTCCTCGCAGATGGAGTGGAGTTCATGTAGTGTTAATTAAAGCAGCAGTAGCTGGAGGATGTGCTCTCCACCCCGTTCCGGCCCGCTGAGGATCAGGTCCTTGATGAGGTGTGGATGTCCTACCTGAGAAACTCTACTTAGGGATGATAGCAGTATTATTAAACAGGGGGCGGGAGGTTCTTTCATCCCTCCAGCAGTGAAATCTCAGTCATTTGTTATTGCTTTTGTACAGAGACTAGATGTTAAACGAAGGTCTGTGAGTTCTAATACAGTTTTTAGCTTTGTGTGGATGTAGTCATACGTGCTTTGTAAAGTTATATAGTTCAAAATAAAGCAATAGTTCTCTTGACTTTAAGACAGACCCTGAAGTGGCTCGTTGCTTTTTTATGAAACAGTATTGTCAGGATTATGATGAAAGACAAAAATTGTCAATAAATAGACTATTAATATCAAATAAATAAATATATCAATAAATATCTTTATGAATAATATTAATAACTGTAAAACAGTTATTCTGACATGCAGATTTTACGATTACTAAGCAACTTGCTGCATTACAGAATGTGCAGGTGTAAATGCTGCTCATCCCATCAGAATTTAATCTGTTTTATTATTTACCTTTTGAAATTGAGATTGAATCAAAACTGAATTCAGTGCAATATGCAATTGCATTTGTATCAATGCCATTCCTTAATAGTTTCATTTCCTATTTGTGACATGTTTGTATAATTACCTTCATTTTCTGGATAAACATGTGGTGATACATTTGTGAAAATAAAAAGAAACAGTATTTATTTTGTTAATAATATCTTCAATTAGGGTTACATTCTCATTCCTGCAGTTTTATTTGAAGAGTATATTAGCTATGCTGCAATTTCTAATAATCTCACCATCTGTTTTATTTACCCACTAAAAACTAAGTTTCTCTCTTTTGCCACTTGCTCAGAATTCATTTTAAACTGTGGTTACATGTTGCTGTAAAAAGTAAAAGTACAATAAGCCAAAAATCACATACTAGATATTGAGACTAGCGTGTGAATTCCAGATCATTTGCACCAGCAGAGTTTCGTGTCTAAAGTATTCGCTCGCAGCCACGTCTCATGTGAAAACGACCAAATCTGTAATGGATCTGCGAGGCAGCTGTCAATCCAGAGTCTACACGTGCAGCTTTGAGGACGGACACACACGCACTGTCTGATGCCATTCTCAGCTGTTGTTTTACATCTCATACTCGCACAAATTAATATCAATTTGAATCTTGAAATTTATCGGGGGGGGGTTTCTTTCATTGCTTAGGAGACTTATCAGTATCAACATTGCCTAGGATGTTTTTCTGAAACTTTCTGAAACTGAATTTTTTTTTTTTGATATTTTATATGTATATATGTATCTCTAGATTTATTTTATACATCCAAGTGTTTTTGTAAAAAAACACATTGCTTGTTATGGAGCACTTTGCTGTTGTATTTCTAAGAAATTGATTTAATGTTTTCATGTGATGGATGGTAATAATGACAGAAAAGCTTTTTCTAAGCTTTAAAAAGCTTAGAAACCGCTTAACAATGTCTATGTAACCATTCTTCACAAGATGTAAAAGCTGTAGTCCTCACCATCAGATAGGATCATTACTTGCCAGCCTGCTGGTTTGATTCTGGGTGCCATTTTGTCCGGGGATTCACAACCAAGAAACATTAGACAGTATCCTCAGGGGCTATTGTCAAATTCTGTCGTATTTTCACAATTTGTCAGAGCCCGGCAGCTTTAGACGTACACTCACAACCCTATAAAGATCTGTCTCTCATCCCCTGAGCAAACCTATTCCTTCTGTCTGTCTGTGTTACAGCTGAAAGTGATTCTGCTTTCTGTTCGCCTCCAGAAGTATCTGAGATCCAGCAGGTATACTGTTTCAAACACACAGTAACGGTCACAGAACAAAACAGTGTGGAGGCGTCTTTTTTCTGCGCGCACACACACAGCTCTACGGACAGGTCACTCTGACACATGTCCAGCTGAACGGAGTGCTTCATTACGCTACAGTCAACACGCCTGACCTGAAAAAATTACATTTGGAAAGGTGAAAAACCTTTTTTATCAAAGCGTCATTTGTTAAAATATGGATAAAATAAAAAGGCTCATAATAGCCATTCATTCATGAATCAGACTTTGGTAATATGTTTTGAGTAACAAGTGCGAATAATGCAATAGAAAGATGTTATTTCATGGCACCTTGTTTATTTTTTAATAATTTTCAGTTCAGACTTTAGGGAAATACTTTTTTTGGCCCCATCAGATTTATATTTATAATTTCTTTTGAAAGCTCACAATCAAAAACAGAACGAACCTCAAGAAAATCATTTGTTTCCTGTATTGCTTAAAAAATAAAAATGGATTTTTGATTACAATCATACTAACAGATTTATAGTGTGGTTGATCCCTTAAAATCTTCTCAAGCCCAAAAGCAAAGTGGTTCAGTCCAGAATTGTCAGTTTAGCCCTCAAGGAAAAGGCAGTTGTATTGTGTAGTCACGAATTTGCATTTGGCAAAGCAAATATGTACGGACACTGTTCATCATGTGCTCTACGGAGTGTAATATGTGTTTTTGATAATGTCCCTCAGGTGATGAAGTTATCAGGTATGACAGCGATAGAAACAGAGAGACAGAATCTTGTCTTTCATTTATTTTTTCTGGCAGGTGAGGCCGGGTCGCTCCGCTCCATCTCATGTGTTTTCTCTTAGGTTGCTGTGGCAATAAGCTGCCAAAAATCCTGTGACTTTTACAGACAGACAGGCATGTCGTGACAGCGTTCTTTCAATGGCTAATTCTGTCTGACGGACGGGCTGTCAGTTCCGCCGTGATTCCATCATTCAGGGATTAAAGTGTGGAGAGAGTAATCCCTAATTTCACAAATTCCAGCGAATAATCGTGGCAGCGCAAGAGTCACGTAATAAGGTGTAATACTTCCCCCTGACTAATTTGTCTGAGGGTAGAACTCGGCACATTCTGCTATTTGCATACTTTTAATTAAATACCTCGGTGTTACGTTACTGTGGGAAAATCCGTGCTAGCATGCACGCTGGCGTCATTACGGTGAGCTGGTGAAAAATGCAGCCGTGTGTGGCTGTTAGACGTCGCCCTGTTACTGAAGAATAAATATATGTGATTGAATTTCAGGGTGTTTCTTCTGTTATTTGTCTTTTACCTGTGCATAAATGAAGGTATGACAAGCTTTCTTTAGCCATTAGATTTAACAAAGGGCTTGAAACGGGTCTGTGGGTCAGATCCAGAGAGCCGGCTTTCCGTGTGGAGGTTATGCCACGTAGGACTCAAATTCTCATGTGAAACCTCAGATTCAAGTGTACACTTACGTTCAGTTCGTCAGTACATGTGCTTTTACAACACTTTGGACAGTGTTTTTGGCATAGGTTACACATTTAGAGCGCTGTGGGGCATGAAACACCTTGATTTATACTAGTGCTTGCTAAGGCAAGCATCACTTTATTTGTTTAAACCCCTTAACTCTAGCAGACTCGGGTAATGTTGTATAAAACATTGAACTCTACGGAGCGAAGCGTCAAGCTTTCAGAACATGTTGTGATACAATGCTTAAAGTTGAACCTGTTTCAACCTTGACCCCTTTTGCTGTTGACTTTGTTAAGATCAAACAATGATTACTGGACTATTAATATAGTTAAAAAACAATGTATGGCAGAAAGTCATACAACACATGCATTTCTTGCTACTTGGCAACCTCACAAATTCATTTCATTTAAGGCCTGATTCATGAGAAAGGATGTACGTTTTATATTTTATGGGAAGGTAGGCAATAAAATCACATATGGCCCTGATACCTGAATATCTTGCAGACTGAATACCAATGCACTTAAAACCACTGATAACACCTTAGCTACCGCATAGCAATGTCCTGGCAACAACTCAGAACATTCTAGCAACCGCATAACAATGTCCTGACAACCCCACAGCACTGTGGCAGTGCGAGCATCACTCATATTTTCTTTAGTAAACATTTAAATATATTCTACATATATAATACAGTTCTTATTTTCTGTTTTCGAAAGGCTACATCACTTAAAAACTGAAACATTCACATCTGTAGTGATAGTTTTATATCCACAGTGATGTGTTGTGTATTATACATTTCATACAAACATATACATAATATCATTTTTTGCATTATATATTTGTTTTTTATGACTGTGCATATTTGTTGGGTATCTTAGGAAGGATAAAAATGGGCACAAATTAGATATGACATGTATCGGCATTGTTGAAGGATATTCTGAAACACTTTCTGAGAGACAAGTGAGATGTCTTTAAATAAAAACAAAGACTTGAAAAGTCTCCATTTGCTTTTCGTGTGATACCATCGCTGTGCTTGAAAAACTATTAGATATATAAAGATATATTCCTTCAGGTGCATTTCAACCACAAAACCACATATGTACTACACTATATGATACAACAGTATACCATAGTATCTCTTACAAACCCTCCCTTCCCTGTGGCTGTGATTCGCAATAGAGGATTCCTTTAAAACCTGAAGCTCTATCTCACTGCGGCTGGTGTTGTGGCTTTATTCCCATTGGGGTCTATTACTAAATCCGTGTGCCACACAAAGACCTCCAGTGCATCACGGTGACCAAGGTGACCCTATGTGTGCTCCTTCTTCAAGGAAAACAAACACGGCAACAAAGGCATGGGGATGAGGCGTTTCACAGGTGCGCATTCTCACACACGGAGAGAGACAGTCAGGCGACGGCCCTCCAGGGAGTCTCCTTTACCTCGTTCGGGGATATTCTTGCACTGCAGGGCTCCAACTAAGCTCTTTATGAAGGCTTTCCCTACTTCTCCCTCTATTGTCTCAGAGAAACTCTTCTGTGTGGGTGTGCATAATAGAACCATACTGTGAGAAAACGAAACTTCAGTGACACTGTAATTTAACCGCAGAGGGATTCGGTTTCATCATTGTGTTTGTGAAGGTAAACTCATAAACAGCTCTAAAGGTTTTACAGCCAGAGTGGAATGTGTGTTTTTGCAGGTTCATGATTGGAAAGGATCATATTGCAATTAGTTTTATAAATATTTTACTGGGAATTTGATTTTTAACAGTGTTTTGGTGTGTTGATACTGCTTGGATAAAACAACCAATAAAAAAAAACACAGTTGAGTTCTCTCCTTAATATCTCAATTATTTATCAGTGATATAAATGGAGAGAAAATGGAAGCTTTTGCTTAAGTCTCAGATATTTCACCTTGAGAAAAAGACCCAGAAATCTTACAAATGTCTCCATTACAGTTTCAGAAAAGATCTAAAATATAACCTCAGATTTCTTAATTATACAATCAATTTAGTCAATATTATTAAGAATTATAATGTGGATTTAAATCGTTTTACCTACTGTATGCAATCTACATAATCTACTAATTTATGGAAAAAAAAAATTTTTTTTATTATTTGTCTCATTTGTTTCTGCCTTTTTCCCCAAAAGAACTTTAGAAAAACCATCTGAATCTAAGTTTGTACTTATAAGAGCAATCTTTAAACAATAAACTTTTTCCTCAACTCAGTTGATGCAAAAATCCAGTTGCATCGGATCTCATGTGCATTGTTAACAAACAAAACACATAAAGTGTTTAAGTTTACGTATACTGTACTACACACTGCATTATGAGCCTGACATTCGATTTGTGTGTGTACAGACACATCAGTGTTACTGCTTGACTATTTGGTATAATTATTAAATTAAATTATTCAGCCTTTTACACTTTAATAATCACACTAGACCACATCACAATTGAGATTTTATTTGCATTAATTGCTGTAGCTCTCATGTTTAGGTAAGGCTCAATTAGTGTTGTTGAACAGCTTTGAACGTTTAGTCCTCTTATGTTTTCTTTCTGCACCTGCTGTTCTTAATGATGCTCATTTGCATATTGGTATTTTGTCCTCAATTATTTGGTAGCAGTGAGAGTGTGTCGGCCACTGGAACCTCTTTCATTTTCTCTGTGATTGTGCTCCTTATTCCCCATGTTGAAGCGCTCAAAGCACATTTGAAATTCACAGCACAGTTCAGATTCATCTCTGATTTACATTGGTTATGTCTCACTTACACATGAACTGAACTTTTTGTGTATGCTTTGGTGATGAATGCTGAAAAATGTTATGTTGTGCCAGCTATGTTGTGCTACCTTTTCATCATCCAGAGACAAAATGTAGATCGACGTGTTTAGTCTGAAGCCCTTTGCTCACCAGAAATAGACCACAAGTGAAGTTAATGCACGCATGGCAATAGCAGGTGTAAACAAACATTTGTCATCATGAGACCTGACACGCCCAAAAAGAGATTTTCGCCTCCTCCATAATGCAGAAGAGGAATGTGAACTTGTATCTTTGGATTTCAGCACCATTGCGTCTTTATTTAGTGATGTCAGAGTTAGACTTCCTGTGCACTTGTGAGGCTGTGGGTCAATATGAGGCAGCCGTTCTGTGAGGTGTTGAAATATCCCGAGGGAAATTTTCCCTTTCACCATCGTATATCCATGACCAGAAACACCACAGGCAGATTAGTCACGCCTCAGCCGCTCAGATTTACATTAGCAGCGAATTTCACACCGTCCACCTCTCTGTCTTACAGTCACGCGTGTCAGCTGCTAGAAGCCTTGCGGCCCGGGTGGTCTTGCATGCTAACATTTATAAGACCTGAGGTTTCGAAAAATAATCTGTGGCTTTTTCCTGACCAGGGAAGCACATCTTATGGTTTAGTTTAAACATCTGCGCTACTGTGTATACGTGCATGCTGAATTCTCACTCTTTATTGTGTGTGTGTGTGTGTGTGTTTCAGAGGACCAGATCCCTCATGGGTTCCCGATCATAGACATGGGCCCACAGCTGAAGGTGGTGGAACGAACGAGGACTGCCACCATGCTTTGTGCCGCCAGCGGGAACCCCGATCCGGAGATCTCCTGGTTTAAAGACTTCCTGCCGGTCGACATTAACAGCAGCAATGGCAGAATCAAACAGCTCCGTTCAGGTAAAATGAACCTGTAAACACACAATATCATAAGAGCTTCAAGAATAAAATTGAATGAATTTTAAGCATAGGTATTTTATAAAAATGCTTAGAAAATCTCTAGGCCTTGAACCAAACCAGCCTGCCAATAGATGAACACGTATTTGATTTAAAGCAAATAAAACATTTTTATAAACTACACAACACATAAATTATGAAAAAGTACATACTATATCAAATACAAATTAACATTTATTTTAAAATATTCAAACATATGCATATATGGAAGGTGTTTGAGAGTATGGATTTTGACATGGTAAATACATTATGGAAGTGTATTTAAGTTTATTTTACAGTGTGCACACAACTTTGCACATTGGTGGATCTCACTTGGGGATTATGAGTTGTGTAGTTCATTACAGGGATTTTTTTCCAAAATTAAGCAGAAAATATTAGGCTGAACAAAACACTATACTTAAACATGATTTTTTTTACCCCTGGATCCCCACAGCTAAATAAAAACAGTTTAGCTGCAATAGACGTGATCCACATCCAGAGACGCTACACAACCCTATCTGTTAACATCTACATTTGTTTATTAGAACAAAGCCTGGCAAGTTAAATGACATATGAAACGAAAACACCATGTGTCTGAAATCACACGAAACATCCCATGCACGCTTTCTTATGTCAACAGTTACAGTGAGCAAGTGAAGTCTCTAGTTTCATTTCATGTCTTGAAATAAACAGAAGTAAACATGAGGACAGAATGGCTTATAGTTATTATTCCTCACCCTCCCGTAAGGACGCGCACACAATATTAACAGTACAGCGCTGTGATTTGTTTTGATTGGAATCATTGGAACTTGTCAGCAATGATTTCCAGCATCAATCGTCAAACGCTTTTGTTTTCATCAAATAGTTCTCGCTCGGCCAATTCATCTCGAAGCTGCCAGACAATACCAGGCCTAATTTATGTGTTTGGATATAGTCCATTATTTGATTGTGAGATTAGCTATGCTCTCCGGCCATTAGCCCGAAGGCCTTTTTTCATTAACGAATGCTAATGAAACAATTTTTCAATTCGTGACCTTTACAGAACTTCTATGAACAAATAGGAAAAACACTCATAATTCAATACCTGCCGCTTCAAAGCGGAACCGTAATCTCACTGCAACATGTCATCGTGTACGAGTAATTACCATCAGCCCTGCCGAACGGACTCGTTCTACCCTGGACATCAATCAGCAATCTGTTTACAATGCGTCCGGGCGATAAGCAGGCAGGGAGGCGACAACTAGAGGCACAATCTGATAAAATGCGAGAGAGAGAGGATTAGACGCTCTCTGGATTGTAATCCTGCTTCTTTCAGTGTAAACAGTCTCAAGTAAAGCAGCTACAAGACAATATGTCAGGAAACAAGCCCCCGGTCAGAGAAACGAGTGCCTTGCCCACGGCGTCCTGACATGAGAGAGAGGAAGAGCTTTGAACCCACTGCTCTTGCCATTCACATCTCTAGATTCTGTTGTGAGTCTTCTCACGCCCAAGGGCATCACCCTCTTCTGAACATTATTTAGAGAGTTCGCTGGCCTTCAGGATTTGGGAATTTCAGTTATAAAGATTTTATGGGGTCTGTGCCTCCTAGAAGGTCTATAGAGGTACTGCAGGGGGTCTTCAATTTGTTCATATGTAACTATTTTATTGTTCTTCCAATGTTATTTATACAGTATAAAGTATACAGTATGACTTTCTGCATCAGTGATGATTATTAATGTTAATAATAATATTTGTGCTATGTCATTTTGATCTAGAAACACTTTGATCTAGAAACATTAAAAACCAGTCTTAATGGTCCGATAGAAACGTTATATTTTAACTTTGATGATTCTGATGATGACATGTTTATAAGCAACTGTCAATATTATTTTTGCCCAAACACAGAGTTGGGGATTTGCATCAACCTAAAATGAATTTTTACAAAACCAAAGTGAAACTTTAAGACAGATGTGATGAATAATGATTGGTCATTAATATAATGGTTAGATCTTTGTAAGATCTGTCAGACTAATTGATTTCTCAATGCATGCACATTTTAAGTTAAACGCTGAGCAAAGTAACATATGTTAGTAGTTTCTCCCTCTTGTCATAGTGAAGATATAGTAAAGTCTTACTATTCTTCATTATGGTGGTGCTACACTACAGGTTCATCCTAAAGTCCTTCCAGCAGAATGCTTTTAATGGGCTTTCCACAGGTCCTGGTGTGCACCAGGCTCTCTGTAAACTGATGATGGCTTTCAACCACAATCCACACAGTTTACAGGAGCTTCCCTGTATCTCTGACCACCCCTTTTCCCAAATCTACACTCCTGTTTTCACCTGCTGGAGTGGTTGGGATATAATCCAGATGTACATAAATCTGCATCATAGCCAACAGACTCCACAGTATATGAAGCAAACCTTCTGTATATCTGGAAGGATTTTTTCCTGTAAAAGTTAACAAGGACTCAAGGGTCAGTCAATGCAATACACTGTGGGATAGAAGATGGTAATTAATCAAACAAGAAGAAGAAGACCCTCAAAAGTGTTCTGCTGCTGTACAGTATTTATGTAGCACAGCTGTGATTGAACCCAAAGGCCAAAGATGTGCTAGAGGTAAAATATGAATTTCTATAAAACCAGCAGGAGACTCTTGTGCAGCGACAGGAGAAGGGAGAAATAGTTACTGCCTCAACTGTCAGCAAAAAGTACCATTTGTATTCTTAGCATTTCCACAAGGGGCGCTATTATGAGTTTGAGCACAAGATGCCATTATTCAATTTTACATCTTTTGTTCTTCTTGTAGTGCCAACAGTTTGAAAAGAATGTTGATTATAAAGATTATTGCTGTTTAAGAATGTTTTTATTTCTATTACTGTAAGATTGTTGATGCTTTCAAGACAAATGCAAGTAGGTATCAAAGCACAGTTTTATTTTACATTTGCCTACTTGCATATAGTACATTTTTAGCCTATACAGTGAATTTAATTTGAGCCCCAAATAATTATTAAATACATTTTAAAATTATTAAAATAAATGTAATTACACTGAGCCCAAATTTAGCAAAGATTTACCATGGCGCTCTCTCTCTCTCTCTCTCTCTCTCTCTCTCTCTCTCTCTCTCTCTCTCTCTCTCTCTCTCTCTCTCTCTCTCTCTCTCTCTCTCTCTCTCTCTCTCTCTCTCTCTCTCTCTCTCTCTCTCTCTCTCTCTCTCTCTCTCTCTCTCTCTCCTTAGCACTAACAGTTCTTTTTAACCTTTTTGCATTCATATTACCTCACCAGGTGGTACACCAATCAGAGGTAAGAATGCTGAAAACAAAAACTATCCAAATGCGCCATCACCCGGTTCTCCGATTCACCCCCAAGTGTCCCCATCACTCTGTTTCCACCTCCTCTCTCATTCTGGCTCTTTCTCGTCCTTCTTGTCTTCAGTCCAGCCTTGTCTCTGTGCATGAACCTCTGCTCATCTGTCTTACGAATGGACGTCTCAATCAACCCATTCGAAAAGAATAGGTTTGTTAACTGTCCAAATCAGGAAAAAAGTGTCTATGGATAAATCTCACAGATGTTGACGAGAACATGTGCTGGTCTAAACTGAAGCTTTTTTATGGCCAATAAAATCCTGCATTGTCAGTGTATGTGTGTGTGTGTGAGTTTAGACTGAGAGAGAGGGCAGACCAGGCATCTCTCAATTTCTGTCTGATACAAAAGCTTTTGATAAAATAAAACTGATGGAAAAAACCTCTCTGCTTTTCTGATGATGGAGCAAAAAAGACAACAGCTCTGTTCTAAACCCTTGTGAACTGCTTACCCAGACAGTATTTTTAGGCATCATGCAGTAAGTGCACTTCTGATGTGAAGACTGCTGCAAACAGTAGACAGCCAAATTATGCTTCCTTGTAAGATACATCCATTCGGACAAAATCTAAGATGGCATCAGATGTATGCTTTGCAAATGCAGCAGTCCTGCAATCTAAATAAAATATGACAATTTAAACATGCCAAAAATATCTGCCTGTGTAAATTGTGTGTGTGTGTGTGTCTGAGGAGCGAGGTTAATGCTCAGTATTCTAATGAGGTCACATAAACTCACAGTCTTTCAATTATGTTTCAATTTTTAATGCACACATTTAAACCCATTCCATAATGCATTTCAGGAGTATTTCTGAAATACACTTTGACAACATGTTTTTTTTTCTCTCAGTGTGCCTCCATCATTCTCAGATTGCATGATGTATGTTGCATCACGCAAACGAATACTAAATACCCTAACAGACCAACAACTTGCTTCTCTTTGTCAAAATGAAATGTTTGCTATCGTTCTGTGTCATGTTATTTGTGCTCTTAAATGTATATAAAGGATGGATAATCCAGAACGCTGGGGACAGGTAAGTGCTGTTGGACACGTCTGGCCTCTTTTTCAGACAGAGAAAACCCTGTATGTGTTAATGAACGGTGACAGGTTTCTCTATAAGTCAACAAGCTGTTAGTGTTAGTCCAGCTGGATGGCCTTTTGTATGGAGAAATGCCTGTCGATGGATGCTCGGAGGAGTAATTGCGCCGGCTGTATTATGTCTCGAGTCAGACAGATCCTTTATGAGAGCATGCTAGCGGAAATCTGAGCTTATGAACTGTGACAGTTCTAGCCAGAAGAACCTACAGGTCTCTTTACTTACCGCAGTAAATAAATAACTCGGTTTGCTTTCCATTACTGCCGAGGATTTATTGAATTATGGAGTGAAAGATGTTTCTCCTTTCATTCTGTATTTAGAAAGACAGGAAAGGTCGTGAGCCAGCCAATTGTTAGTCAATGAAGTCTGTGGTTTAGCTGCTTTAAATTTGTCAAACACAAATAAGATTTTCTTTCCCGCGGGGCACCTGTGCCGTTGTTTTGACCAGCGTTCATGTCTGGGCACATCTTTTGTCGAATCCGTTTGCAGTCTTGGCCCAGTTTAATGTGCTGGAGGTTAACACTGTTTGTTTTGTGTCTGTGAGCATTTTTGTCGGGTTTGTAATTGTGTGTGTTGTGTTTGCAGGGGCACTACAGATCGAGAACAGCGAGGAGTCAGACCAGGGCAAATATGAGTGTGTGGCGGTGAACAGCGCAGGAACGCGGTACTCGGCTCCTGCCAACCTCTACGTCAGAGGTAAGATTTGCCACCATCACCGAAGGTCCTTCTGAACCAAAGCCAAACTTCTTTCCTCATTCAGGCTTCATCACAGCCAGAGCTGGACCTGTCAATCAAAACCTCATCATTTCTCTTTATACTTTTTTATTTATCAGATAAGACCTCTAGCTGGTTCCACAATGAAAAATTTGCTTTGTTGTTTTCCACTTTTGATCTTTTAAAAGGGATTTTAATGACTTTACAACGGTGACCCAGCTGTGTGTTTGTGTGTGTTAACACTATGTTTATTATTGGCAGATTGTAAAGGTGATACATTTCGTAACATGCACTGAGATGTGGACACAAATACTAAATGATTTTTTGCTAAAAAACATTACAATTTACAAAAAAATACACTTAAAAATGAAGTTATTTTCAACCCATGTTTAGGTCGAGTAAGCACAAACTCAAAGTTGCAGAGTTATAAATTAACCTATGCTGGCTTGGGTCATATATGGACATTTTCTAGGTTGGGTTTGTCCCTTTTTGACACAACCATGAGTAAAAAATAACCAAGCATTTTTTATTCAGGATTTATTTTTTATTCAAATGCTGTACAATAGAAGTTGTCTATTTTCCATTTGCAAGAGAAGTTTGTAATGTTTTTGCATTTTACATTATGTTTTACATTTACAGTAAATTACGTCATTCGGCTTGACAGCACATATTAAAATAGCAAACCATGCAATTCATTGCTAGAGGTGTAGAACATATAATTTTAACAGTTAAGTAACACCTTAGCAAATTAGATATAATCCCTCCACCAGCCGGTTGATGAAAATGAGAACCGGTGGAAGTTTTGTCAAAGTATCAGGACAGGAACATGTCGATTCTTGCAGGCAGGATCGGAGATACCCGTTGTGAAGCAGAGATGTGGAATTTCCCTCATTAATTTTAGGATCCATTACAACAGATCTCAGACCTCAGAACTCAACTCTTTCATTTCAAACCCAAGTGTTCAGAGACCACTTCTAAGCCAAACCTGAAAGCTTTGAATATGGAAAGATTGTGGTAAATAGTCTTTTTAGGATGAGAGCACACAGCTACTTTGTCGTATTCTGCATCGTCTCTGAACCTGCCTTGTGGAGAAATTTCAGAATGTCATTTGTGTGCTAGAATTGGAAATGAACACTAGACACACATCTTTGTCCATAAATTCTGCTGCTTTTCTTTCTGAAGCTCGACCAATCATAGAGTCTCGGTGAGAAAGCCATATAAATGATGCATCGAGAAGATCATATCGTCTGAATTCTCTCTGGAGCCTTTTGATCTTTACACAGACCACACACACACTCTCTCAGGATGTGCTGTTTGATGAATGACATTTAATATATATGTATGAGTATCTGACTTCACTCCATGCTTTATGTTTGTGTTTAAGAGAGAGAGAAAGGTTGTTAGTCAGTGAATTCTTCACCTGTTGTGTCACACTTTTATTGCTTTTTTATTCAAGGATTTATAATTCACAGCTAAAGTGAACTGTCTGCTTGAGTTGTCTGTTTGTTTGGTTCGGTGTGCGTGTGCATCCTGTACACTGTTGTTTTGTAATAAGTAAGGCTGTGTGATATAGTGCAGAAATTTTCTCAAATGGCTTTCCCTGTTCACTTTAATATTTCATAGTTAAATTTGAATCTAATATAATTTGATGGGAAAAGTATAGATGAAATAATTGACCAATTTTAATAACAATAAACTTCAACAAAAAAAAAAAAATATATAAAAACAGGTTAATGTCACTCTAATTTATAAAATATCTAAAATGATTTTCTTTTTTAAAAAAAGACGTTAAAAATGTTTGGAAAAATATCTAATATCTAAAAATTAAAAAATTGTAGTCCAGATTTAATTTTTATGTGTATACTCAATTTCTGCAGTGACAGTTATTAGGTTAATGGACAGTTTTTTATTTATTTATAGCAATTATTTTGAACCCTGTCACTGTTTGTCTAGCAGAATCAAAATGTTAAGACAAGAACAACTAAAATATGCGCTTATAAATAATTAGAGATAATTGTTTATGCACACCAATGTAATCAGCAGTATTTACCTACATACATTACAGTTCATTTTAGAGTAAATCAGTGTTTTATAAACGTGTGACAATAATGTTCACAGACATAGAATTCAGTCACAAAGTCACACAAGGTATACTATATTAGTATGACATAAATAGTACAATATTATATGTAGTGTATTTTAAGTAAAGTACACCAAATAACAAAGTAACACCATAATATTGGTTCATAAAATCATTAAGGCTTTTACAAATTATAAAAGTATTATCATTTATATACATCACCTATATCATATAATATTACATATATTTTAAATATTTGATATATTGCCCAGCCCTACTAATAATATTTCCATACAGCAAGTGTACTGTGTGCTGATTTTGGTTTTATTTGTAGTATTACTATCTCGAGTCTCTCTACAGGTGTGTTAACTGACACATAGTTACATCAGATTCCTGCTGAACAGCTGCAAGTGCCTGTGTGTGTGTGTGTGTGTGTGTGTGTGTGTGTGTGTGCACAGTGTATCTGTTGATCACTGTATATGAGAGCTATCATTCCATTATTGCTTATCCTGTTATGTGAATGATTTGTGTGTACAGTCACTCTCATTCCCATGTGCCTTACCACACTGACGCTCACACCGATGAGGGTCCTGCCTTATGCTTGTTTATTTTGTGTGTATGTGCCTTGAAATTGTGTCAAATTTTGACAAAAATAGATTGAAGTAAATAGACATTTTGTGTGTGCATGGATGAAGTGATTGTGTGTGTGTGAGGGGAATCTTGTGAAACATGTTCGGGTCATATTTTACTCAAAAGAAAGTCAAAGTTTGTGTATTTGGCATTGCTTTCATGACACAAAATCTCATTACTGTAATTCATAAAACAATGCTATATGCATATATCTATTTGACATTCTGCCTTAATTTCTACTTAAACTCTGATCGGATGCATGATGAGAATTTGAGTTAGAAATGTGCTTTATTGTCATATTATGTCCATAAAATAGGCTTCATTCTAATCTAATATAATTTCAACTGTTAATATTAATTTGTTAGCGGAATCGACATGTTTTCATGAGACTCTCCAGTTGTAATGGATTGTGCTAAACATTTGATGTACTACGTAAATCTAAAACGAGAATCATTTTTAACGCAAGATTAACGATAGAAAGCGTGATTGTGTGTGAATGTGTCTCTGTCATTGCCTTCATTCTCGTCTTGCATCTCTTTTATGGATAAGCGGAATATTTGCCTGTTTTACTCTCTCTGTTTCTCCTTGTCTTCCTCCTCCTCCTCCTCCTCTTCTCTTTTGTTTCCCTCCCTCCATCTTCATCGCACCCTGCCATCCAAAATCAATCCACTCCTCACTCTCAGACCAACGGGAAGGTGCGTTCTTTTCACTCTCTCTCCTCCTATGCAGAGGGTCAGTGGACGTGTGCGTCCCCCTGCTGGCGGCTCCTGTGCCGGTCTCTCAGGGGCCTTCGCCCGCCACTGCCGGACAGACTCGTGCATGATGCTGACTGCCTGTCTGAGTGTTGCTGTGCTGCATTACATTTCAGCCTGAGCTTTTCATCGGTGTTGCATGCTTCACAATTGTGGACATTGTGTTGTTACCTGACTTTCTTTCTTTTGTCTGAAGTGTAAAGAGTCAACAATATCAGGGTCCTAGTTAGGCAACTGTAGTGTTCCAAACACCAGTTTTTAATCAAATTTAGGTATTTTTCTTGAAGTTGTAGTGTGAAAATCTTCCTCCAATTTGTCCTTTCGGCATCTCATAAGCTCTACAAAGATTTTCCTTTGTGCACGCTGCTGTTTTTAGAAGAAATTTGAATGTTTTTGCAGTGTAGTCGGGTCATGTAAATGAAAAACAGCACAGCATTCATTCTTTCAAAATCTGCAGGATGAATGAATGTTGTTTAAAGCTTGAACTGAGAGGGCAAAAACAAACAGAGAAATCCACCCTTGCTTAGCGGATCAGACTCGTTTAGATACCAGTTCAAATTTCAAAAACGACAACAATCCCCTGCTTTTCTGTCTGCGTTTCAGAAAGCTCGTCCTTTCATCCCAGTTAACTGCCAGAAAGCCTTTCGAGTTCTCAAGTATTTAAACTGGCTAAAGCAGCTTTGATTGTTTGTTTTGGAATCAGCCATTTGCTGAAGACTTCCGCCATAAAGAACAGAACAAACAGAGCAAATAAGATGGCAGAAAGCAATAAGGCTTTTTGTTTAAAGGTTTCCATTATCCTTTCAAATAAATCCTTCCAAGCCCAGAATGGCTGAAACCAGGCGTTTGTTCTCCGCAGAGCAGACAAGCGCTGTCCTCTCGGCGTTATCACCAAAACAAGCTGTTTCATTTAGACAAGAGCGTTGGATGACATTGACAAATTAGCTTTTTCCTTTGGACTGTGGAAATTTGTGGAGAAAAATAGAAACAACATAATGTCAAACTGTTGGTCTTCCAGGGCCACTCTGAATAATCGTTCTGGTTGGAAGCAAAAATGGGTTTTACTGCTTGATAGCAGACTAACTTAATTCTCCGTGAAGAGCATTTTGGGTAAATTTCCAGATGGAAATGTCCTCGTCATGTTACATCCCATTGTGAAATTGTTTTCATGAGAATTAAGCACTTCATTAAGCACTGCATTAAAGTAATGCAAAAATCTTTGTGTTCCCAGAAACCAACTGATTTGAAGAACCCTATCGTAGCATCCTAATCCTTTAATAAACCTTACAGCCAACTCAATGAAATGGTTCTTCAGAAACCATTGAAGAACCTGTCAGGAATGAGTTAACATGTTCTGGGTTCCTGCCAGCCTTTTTTAAGACCACTCCCATGTCTATTGGATGATCTATTTAGTTCTTCATGTCTTAACACATGCTTCTATTTCTGTGGCCTCAGGCAAATTATCATCAGCACTGTTGTCCTGAGATCTCTCATACTGGCACCTGCACGGCATAAGAGACGTGCCAGCATTCATAATCTTAAAAGTTAACTTAAAAGTTAACTTAAATAAATGCATTGGTTAACGTAAACTAACAATAAGCAATATAGTTTTCCATCATTTTTCATCTTTGTTAATGTTCATGCTCATTTTGCATTGCCTCATGTTAGCAGATGCAAGTTTTGATTTAAAATGTATTAGTAAATGTTAAAATTAACATGAACGAGGATAAATAAATGCTGTGGAAGTATTGTTTTTTGTTAGTTCATGTTGACCAATGCATTAAATAATGTTGTTACCAAACTTAACAGCCAAAAATGTTGGTTTTAGCATTATGTTTTCATTTTTTACATGCTATTTTTATCTGAAAACTGATTAATAATTTGTAATAAAAATTAAGAATTATATTTAGATAATATTTAATGAATTAATATAAATATTAATAATAGCAATTGTAAAATAAAATAAAATAAAATAATATTTACCAATTACTATTATTTAACTTGTGTTTTGCAGTTTATTTTATAGGTTATATTGGTACATAACTCCTCTGACAGGGATTAGAGACCAAGGGATTAGAAGATTTCCAAGTGCTTCAAATACATTTTCTAACCTTAAACTGGATCTAGACTGTTTTTTATAAATAATTATAATTGTGTATAGTATTGATGAGCTACATTAGAATTCTTTGCACTACGCTATACATTATGTGATCTGTTTGTTTGGAATTCATTTAAATATTGGTTGTTTTAGTGTGTTGGTCACACATGCATGCTCTGTTGACTATTGCTAATGTGTTTCTTCGCTTCATGCTTGCACGGTCATTGACAGAATGCTTTAAAATTATCTGTGTGTGTTTATGTGTGTGTGTAAAATCTCTTGTGCATTGAATGCACCCCAGTATGGGATGTATTTCTGCACCAATCCTACCCATCACAAGCCTGCATCTCTCTAAAGGTCTCTCTCCTCTTCTCTCTCTCTCTTGCAATTGAATGCCTGTGTTCATGTGCATGTCTAACTGCAAGCTTTCATTGCTCTATTAACAAATCTTACGAGATCAGTTCAGCCCATTCTCTAACCTCACTTCTGCTGATGGCATCCCTCACTCATGCCCGTCTGCTTTACTAGCCAGCAGAGACTCTAAAACTTTCTAAACAACCTTTAACTAAGAGTCAAACTCTTGCCATCATGTCCTAACCATCCCTCATGTCCATGGATAACATCATCTTTTCTAAATACTGTATGTGACTAATGTGGATTAATGTGAACTTTTTCTCATACTCTGCACCTCAGGCACTTCTGCTTAACTAACAAACTCCGTCCCTAAAGTGCAAACTGTGTGATTATCTCTTAATCTGACTATCAGTTTGGGACAGATCAGAAAGCACCAGACCAATTTGCTCAGTGTTTACCATACTTGAGTTGAGCACACATACACATTTGTTTATGATTTACTGTATCTGAACCTAAGCACTAACTAAAAAACATTCATTGATTTCCTGTGGGGCATGTGTTAAACAGGGCTGTGGGATAAAACTTAAATGTTCTTCAGTTAATCTTTCTTTAGCTGTCATCACGATTGCTCCGCCCACAGTTAAAAATCATCATAACAATTCCTGCCTCGTATAGCCATACATTGCAAATCAGATATGTGATTATTTCTTTGCATGGACAAATTACATACCATTGCAAAATATATTTTGACAATTATACTCAAATAAAACATTTAAAGTCTGTTTTAAAGAAAGAGTTTTGGGAGTTTGGGTGCTTTTCAGCACTCTTTTCCAAAACCTCATTCAAGTCTAGTAAATACTGAGCATTTATAATCAATTTGCCCCGCACTTTTCTTATTTATCCGCATTCATTTCCTCTTTCAGGAAATGAGCAGGTAATGACAAGGAAATGAGCAGGTAATGTTCAGATTTGGAAGCGAGACGTGTTTATCTCTGTTTTTAAGGTGAAATGTAAGTAGACTTCTGTTCATGAAGCTACCTGCTAAATTCAGCTTCCATCTAAAAAAAACAATCCTATTTATATACAGAGAGACTTCATAAAAGATCTGGCTAGTAGAGGTTGCTGTGAAATAGCCTTTATTTCTGGGAGATCTAAAGATGCACTGACGATCTGTTGGATATTCAGATGACGCTTTGGCTTAACATCAGCTTTCAGACATCTAATGATTTTGTTCTTCATCTCCGTTTAGATTTATCCTTACAGTTCGAAGAAAGTCTAAACTATCAGTCATGTTGATAAGAAAGTCATAGTTCGGATCCGTAAATGACACTCACCTATCTGTCTGCTTTGAGAGTTTTTGAGTGTCTTTCAATCGTAGGTGTAGTGACAGGAGCTTGTAATGTACAATATAGTAGAAAACGGTTTTAGGAACACCTCAGTTCTGCTGGTCTAAAGGTTTTTTCTGTGTTTTTGTGACCGGTCCTGCTTTTTTCTGCGACTTTACTGTGTTCTGTAATGCAGACAGAGTGCCATTGAGTTTATTGAGTTGTATCACAGTAAAAAGCTTTTCAAGCGATTCTGAGAAAATGAATTTAATGAGTCAATAATGAGACTCGACTACTTCAGTGCCAGAGAATGTTGCTCTTATTGTCAGAAACAGACACTTAAGTTGTGTCCCAAGAGATGTACTATACACTATGCACTTTTTCCTATATACTATGTACTCTGCTGTATCTAGTGAGTGTATTCAGTTTTGAAGCGTAGAATCTGGATTCTGATTGTGTGCTATTAATTAGCACACACATTTTTTATACTACAAAATGGCATAGATCAGTGCAAATGTATGCAAATTGGGACACACATTATATACTTTGTAGTTAGTACTTTTTAGCCAGATCCATGACTAACTAAATAGTATAGAAACATGTTTTTGTCTCCCTTTTCAATATTTTGCTTCTAACATGATCTACTGTCCTCCAACAGTCCGGCGGGTTCCGCCGCGTTTCTCCATCCCGCCCACCAATCACGAGGTGATGCCAGGCGGCAGCGTTAACCTCACCTGCGTGGCGGTGGGCGCGCCCATGCCCTACGTGAAGTGGATGAGGGGTGAGGTGGAGCTCACCAAGGAGGAGGAGATGCCTATTGGACGAAACGTGTTGGAGCTCACCAACATCCGCCAATCAGCTAACTACACCTGTGTGGCTATTTCCTCTCTGGGGATGATTGACACCACAGCGCAGATCACTGTCAAAGGTAAGGGACCTCTAGCATCTTATCTGACACAAGAAGACATTTTTTTGTTTAGATATCTTTGTGGCTTTACTCATTAGAGCAGTGTGCTTGGTTACATTCCTCGTTTTGTCTTATCCTTAAGCAACCCAGGTAGTGATGATATCAGTGGTGTATTTAAAGTCTTTGATTATCTCGACACTCACAAACAAAGCTGCTGTAATCAGATCGGAGGCTGGGCTAAAGTATGTTAAGACAGAAGTCTCATCAATATCACCCTCATGGGCTTTCCCAGCGACCCGGATAGACAGCGCATGCAATCACCTCATCAATGTTTCATCAGAGCCGAGATGTGATGAGGAGATCTTTCTCCTCCTCTTTTCTTCCTCAACAGAACGATCGGGCTCTCGGAACTCCACATCATCATTACAGATTATTTTAAAGAGCTGTTGCTCGATAATGAATGTGCTTGAAACGTTTAATTGTCCCAAATACATCATTTTGAATGCTGCATGTGGGAGCTCGGGCGAGCATTCATGAAATAAATTAATGTGTTAAATTGAAAGCCTTGTTTTTTAAAGTAGTGAATTAAGTACAGCCTATGACCTGCCATAAATAAGGAATAATAGGAAATGTTTTAAATATTTTAATATTTAAAGCGACTCGCTGCTTCCTTTAAAATCAAATTCATGTATTACTTTCTGAACGTAACCCATTAAAACAGCAGGCAGTTTGTTCTTGTATTCAGAGAAGAATTTACAGTCAAAGAGAATCAAAGAGAATTTAAAGCGAGTTACAGCATTAGCATTGATCAGAGCGAATGGCATTACAGCGAATCTGCTCTGCCATTTACACTCATGCATTATCATGTTAGCTGAGGTTAATATCATGTGTTTTGGGATTTGCTGGCCTGCAGCGCAGCTGCGGGGCATTAAGTCTCCTAAAGCAGCACTTAGCCACAGGTTTCTGAGGATTTTCTGTCCTGTTCCACTCTGCTGCTGCCTATTCAGGCTAAACGGTTTGGACTTTTGACAGCTGTCCAATCGCATACAGCGCGGAAGTTGTTTCGCGTCAATTTTAGAAGCTATTTTATTACAATGTAAAACTTTTCTGGTCGCCTGTGGAAATATAGTGACCTGATCGTAGGAGTCAATGACAGAAAGCCAGAATAATTGTAACAGCATGTACCATGAAAGAAAAAAGCCTATTCCTTATGACTGACTGGCTTTGCCTGTTTTCAGCCCTGCCCCGCCCTCCCACCTCTCTCATCGTCACGGAAACCACCGCCACCAGCGTAACTCTAACATGGGACTCCGGTAACCCCGAACCCGTGTCATACTACGTGATCCAATACCGGGCAAAAGTCTCAGACAACGGGTTTCAGGAAGTGGACGGCGTGGCCTCCACCCGCTACAGCATCGGGGGTTTGAGCCCGTATTCTGAGTATGAATTCCGCGTCATGGCGGTCAATAACATCGGTCGCGGGCCGCCCAGCAGTACAGTGGAGACAAGGACCAGCGAGCAGGCACCCTCGTCTCCACCTCTGCGGGTCCAGGCACGGATGCTGAGCGCCACAACTATGTTGGTGCAATGGGAGGCTCCCGAAGAGCCTAACGGACAGGTACGAGGATATCGAGTGTACTATACATCCGACCTGCATTTGCCACTCAGCACCTGGCAGAAACACAACACAGAAGACGGCAGCCTGACCACCATCTCCGGCCTGGTGCCTGACATCACATACGGGCTCCGCGTGCTGGCGTTCACATCTGTGGGCGATGGCCCGCCTTCAGACATACTGCAGGTTAAAACGCAGCAAGGAGGTGAGATTGTATTTTTACAACACATAAATATGTTGGAGTCCCAGATATAAAGCATACATTTTCACATGGTAAGACTTCTTGATTCGCTCTACCCGCAGTCCCAGCCCAACCCAGTGGCTTTGAAGCAGAGGCTGAACTTGACACACGGATCATGTTGTCATGGCTGTGGCCCGTCCAAGACCAAATCATCAAATACGAGCTTGTCTATTGGGAAGCTGAATCTGAAAACAAGGTACAAGCTAAAACACAGCAAACCTCAGCAGACCTCTGCTTTGTTTGTTTTTGTGTGGGATATGCTTAGAATGAAATATTTCCATACTACAATTTTGTAGTATTTACACAGTGTACATATGCATAAAATATACAGATAATCTAATACACTTGGCAAAATGTGCAGTATACAATAGAGCGCACGGCACAGAATATCCCACAGTGCAATATGCATAAATTGACCTATTTTTTTCCCAGTGTGATGAAAAACCGAGAAATAAAATTAACCGTGATATTTAATCTCAATCTGTTTCATGATTCATATGATCACACTGCCAAAATGTAATTTTTTTTGCATAAAATTAAAAATAGATAACCATTCTTCAGCAGTGGCATATTTGAAACTGTATACTGTTTTACATACTTATATAAGTAGCATACAGTATATAAACACAATTATACACGACGCTCTGGAATACTTAATTGTAATTGGTTAGTCGTTAAATTCCATGGTATGTTATTCCGCTCAAAATTAATAACACAGGTTCATTAGGGTTCTGCGAGTCAAAATGACCTTGAAAATAATTTACTTACGAATAAATTAAATATAAATATGTCTAATTAATAACATATATGAGGTTATATTATAAACCCCTCTCACAAACTCTCTCTCTCATCCTTCGCAGCATCACATCACCTTTAACCCAGCAGGTTCTTATGCAGTTGACGGACTCAAGCCAGACACGCTCTACAAGTTCTCATTGGCCGCTCGCTCCGACATGGGTCTCGGTGTGTTCACACAACCCATAGAGGCTCGGACAGCACAGTCCAGTAAGTGTCATCTGTTTTTTAACCATATTTACTGTACAGCAGCTCAAGCAGGTTCTGTTGAAGCATGTGTTAGTAAGGTATGTTTTCAGACTATATCAGCTTTCATGCATTTTTAATTGTGCTTTATAATTCATGCTGCACTATATCACCTCACATTATACTTTGTGCCAGATTTACTGAAGGAAAAGGCTGTTTAGGAAAACATTAGGAGCATATGGCTTTATGCTCCTGTTATATAACCTAAGAAAATATGGCGTTTCATTTGATGTAAAAAAAACAAGGCTGTGAGGGATGGAAATATAATTGTGTACAAGATGCTGTACTACCTTCATTGCTGAACACATTTATTCTGACTATTAGGACTTTGTGTATGACATTCTTTATTGTTTTCCAGTAATATATAAGATAAATAAGTTTAATAAGGTAAATTTACTTATAAATTTATAAAGCCTATATAATGAATTAATTAGATTTTTTTTTTACCCCACTGGCAAATTATGCTATATTGCTTCACGAGTAAATGTACCTTGGATTGAAAATGCAAAAGACAAAAGTATTATCAAGTTCAGTTTTTTGAGCATATGGTTGTTTCAAGATGTTCGTGTTCCATTGTGTTTGACATTTAAATCTGTGTCATTTCACTCTGATGACAAAACTTTTTAACCTACTCGAACATTTTATTTAGGTCTCTGTGTTCATAAGCTCCTGTGTTTTCCAGAGCAGAGCATTTTAAACTTTTCAACACTTCATCTGAATCACAGCAGAGAGAAAGGTCAGCCGGCTCGTTCAGAGAGCCACGGCGATGGTGGAGCGTGACACACGATGACTGTGTGTGTTCTCTGTGGCGTCAGAATGACGCATACCGTACGGTTTAATCTCTGTCCTCATCTTCCTCCGGCTCCTGAGATATGGGCTAAAGCTGAGATATTTATGACAGCTCCTGGGAGAGATCTCCTGCTATTCACAGCTATTTGTTACATGTGTCGGCTTTGAGAGGTGGGATCCAAGCAGAAACTCTGTTCCCATAGTAACGCTTGCTGTTTCTTTATGTCTCAAAACATCCATCTTTTTTTATCCCAGAGTCAGTGTCCTTAAAGACTAAAAGTCTCTCTCTTTCTCTCTGTTCCAAAGTTTAAGTTGACTGCCTGATCACTGCGTGTGATTTAAAACGCCTCCAAAACATCACAAAAATAGTGACATGATATTGACAGGAGAGGCGTCTTAAAAAGAAAATTCTGTCATAATTTACATTGCCTCACCTGTATATGACTCTTTCTTCTGTGGAACACAAAAGAAGATATTTTGACAAATGTTTTTGTTTCTATACAATGGAAGTCAATGGGGGTCAGTATTGCTTGGTTCCTAATGTTCTTCACAATATCTTCTTTTGTGTTCTGCTGAAGAAAGAAAGTCATACAGGTTTGGAATGACATGAGGGTAAATAAATCATGAATGAATTTTCTTTTTTGAGTGAACTACCCCTTTAAGATGATTCATTTGCTTTTACTATTTAGCTTGTACTGCTGTGTTTGTAAAAACACTTCAGTTTTGATATCCCGTTAGCTTTAAAAGTCTGTTCCGATGGGCAGTTTTTGAATTAAATCTTTTCTCTGTGACCCGTCATACCTCTTCAAAACATTCTCTCACCCTTAATACACCTCATCTCCTCCCACTTCATTCTCTATCATCACCAAACATTCCTTCTCTCATTTTCTTTAACATTGTTTAATGACCACACACTCTCTCTCCTCCATCAGTCTCTCCACCGCATCACTTTTTTCTTTCTTTCCGCTGTATTTTATTCACACTTTCTTCTGCTGCAGGTGCATAAAAGAGAGAAATAGTGAGATTATCAGCTCTCTTTGTTTTTCTATTATTTTCCTCTCTCACAACCTTGTGCTCATTTTCTTTCTTTTATGTAATCTTTCTCTCACTCTTCTTTTCACTTTAACACCCTCTTGATTGTCTCCAGATGTGTCCACTATATCTCTCATCGCTGTATCTGTTGTTTTTCCCCAAAGCTTTTTCTGTGTAATCTCATTTTTTCCCACCTTTTCTGCCACTCCGCTGTTATTTTTCATCTGTTTTCTCTTCATTTTCCTTCATTGGTTCCTCCTCAGATGTCGGCCATCTTGTTTACGATTCACACACACGGTTGTTAACCTTCTGCGTGAAGTTAAACCGTCTCATTTATCGTTCCTTATATTATAATTGGATACAGTCAAATCACAATTTTATGTCTCGTGTCTGCTCTGCTCAACAAAACACAGGAGTGATAAAGTTATCTCATCTCCATTCTGCGTATTTGCTCATCAGAACATATATCCACCTTTACTCATTTTGGAAAAGGCAGCATGTTTTTCCTGTACATGATAAGGTTTATATTGCAATACTGATTAGCTATAAAGGAAATCTGTGCTTGTGGTTATCATACAAAAATATCTGACTGCAAAATTCAGTCAAACCATTCAACCAATCAAGAACCGTGTAATAGTCCCGTAGAGTTTTTTTTTTTTTTTTGCCGTGTCTTCAGTATGGGAAATAATAGAGCGGCAGGATTTTCTGTGAACTCAAGTGATTTTTTAAAATAACCAGTACAGCAACTCAGAGGTGGACTGGCCATCAATCACCTCTTACGTCTCTCAGCCCAAGACTCTGTGACATAAAGAAAATACATTCTGTTTCTGTCACACGTCCATGAACACACACACACGCAACAGAAGGGGACCATCGATCTCTGCTTCAATTTTGCCACATATTCAGAAGGTGTGGACAAATATTAAAGTTCTAAAAAGGGTTTCACATCCTGATGCCCAGGAGAATTCTCTATGGTTTCTTAAAAAAACAATGTATGTGCGGGTGCTTAGGAAGCCCAGAAGGACTGTAATTTTTCTCTGTTAACAAATGATACCTAGAAAAGCAATTTTCTGTTCTTAAGAATCCAAATATATCCATGATGCCTTTTTATACTTAAAGGAACCATATCAGCAGAATCTCAGAAGAAACATCCACAGTCCACTATATCTCTTTCTCTTAATAGATAGATAGACAGACAGACAGACAGGTAGATACAGTAGATAGACAGAAAGACAGACAAATACATAGATAAATAGATAGATACAGTAGATAGACAGAAAGACAGATAGATAAATATATACAGCAGATAGATACAACAGATAGACAGACAAATAGATACCATAGACAGACAGACAGATGGATGGAGTAGATAAATACAGTAGTGATAGACAGACAGACAGAAAGACTTGTGAGTCATTTCATATGAGAGTGTGTTGACCTTGTAATCAGCTTAAGAGCACTTCACAGTAAAGTAACTCTTGGTAGGGAGATGGTTCTACTTTAAAGAACCAATAAAGATCTTCCTGGTCCTGACCTCATGCGCTCTCCTTACACCCCTACCCTTTCCAGCCCCATCCGCCCCCACAGGAAGTGCACCTGCTCAGTCTCTCCTCCACCAGCATCCAGGTGAGTTGGGCGGCTCCCCCAGCCGCTAGTCGTCACGGCAACATCGTCAGGTACTCTCTAGCCTATCAGGCGACATCAGGTGAAGACCAGGAGCGCCACGAGGTGCAAGACATCCCCGCTGATGTGTCCAGCTACGTGCTGGAGGGCTTGGAGAAATGGACGGAGTACACGGTGTGGGTCAAAGCACACACAGATGTAGGGCCCGGTCCAGAGAGCGGCAGTACCCGTATCAAAACCCAAGAGGACGGTAATGCTCAGCTTCCACCTGCTCCAGATCTGCTCTTCTAACTGAGATGCCAAACTTATCAGAACTAACTTTTCTTCGGGTGCGCGGCCAGCCTGAACAGCTTTCCTCTGCGGGTCTTTCTGTTTCTTGCTATTACTGTACGCTGGACTTTCTTCCTGCTGGTCTTCATTCTTCTGTTCTCTTCTTCTCGAAGGCTGGTGTTCTATTTTACAAGTCAGTCATGGAGGCGTGTGGGTGATCGGGGGTGTTGTTAAGGTTCAAGCTACTATAAAGGCAGACTTTTCTAGAGGAGGTTCTTTCATCTTTACTTAAGGACTGTTTCTAATATTCCTCTAATAACGTTCAAATTAGTAGGTGAGCTTTACTATAATAATTCAGGGTTGGGAAGGTACAAAAAATATTTTGATAATTTGTAAAAATAAAATAAAAATTTCTTGGTAATGCTTTTCTTGTAAAAATACTTTATTGACTAAATGTTTTAGTGCCATGTTTAAAGTCAATATTTAAATTATTCAAAAGTTAAATCCTTATTCAAGCACGAATGACTGGAAATGTTTTTTAAATTTGAATTTAATTCACGTATTAAACTTAACACTGCATCTGCTCCATTTGTGCTAATACTGTACATTTCTAAGCAATCGGATGTACAGTTTTCACTTGGTGGAAGATAAAATCTCTGATCAAATCTTTAGACTTTCATCCAGCTACTGAAGTAACTATAGAGAACAGAGCTCAGCTGCATAGCAACACCCCGGCAACCACCTACTATACTGGCAAGCATTGCACAGACAAGCACCATTCAGATTTTCATCAGAAAATGTAATGTAAAAATCTAGTTACTACTACCCAGTGTGTGAATAAGTGTGTGTGTGTGTGAGGGCATGTTTAAAGCTCCACATTAGTCTCTCAACTGTGCTCAGCAGTTTGATTGACGGGTGAATGGGGCGATGCATGCCGGAAGAACATGTCCCTTGTCTGTTTAAACCTGTCAATCAAACCATATACTCATTCTCACATTCTGCCTCTGTCTCTCCCTCTCTTTCTCTGTCTTTGTGTTTTTAACCTAGCCCTGGTTTTTAGATTATGCCATTTTGCTTTCTTATTTTGTTGTGGCTCACTCTTGGCCAATCAGTAGTTCTGTTTTGCATGTTTTTAACATTATTTAACTACATTTTTCATTTTTGGAAGGCAATGTGTAATGTACTTGCCAATGCAAATTTCACCACCATACTGCTAGGGAGTTGTGCTTGATCGCCAGGGTGTTGCTATGCAGTTGTCCCACGTTCTTGGTAATTGCTTACTGGCCAAAGTTAAAAGAGCTCGGCTTAAACCTTCGATGCAAATCTGTTGGACTTCACAGAATATATATATGCAGCCAAGTCTGATTAAAAAAGTAACAATTCCCAAAATATGAGCAACAGTATTTGTGATGCTTGGACAACAAAAGTTTATGCACAGAACCTGGAAGCAGGCAAACTTTATATGTTATTTCAGTCCTGTAGGAGGGTTATTAATCAGCTCAAAATGAGATAAATCAAGCCATTGAGTGTTTCTCTTGCATATTCTGTGAAGAATAATGTGTTGTGGCACCTGATAAGTGTTTAACTCCTCTGACAGTAAGGAAAAATGGAGGCTGCCGGCAAGCCATAGATAAATTAGCTCTGCCTTTAATCTGTAAGCATTTGCATCGACTGTTCTTACCATTTTTTAGACTTCTGACATCTATATTCATCAAACAGAAATACATAAATATTGAGGTGCGAACTGTTTGTGCCACAAGCTTGTTAGTAAGTGAATTCTGAACAGAGAAGAGCATTTTTACATTTCTGAGCTACTTAAGTTAGGTATTCTTATAAATAAAGGTTTAAGACTTTTTCAGCTTCATGGTTTATTCACCAGAATTATGAATGTCTCACACACAGAACTGTATGAACATGCAGTTTTGAGCAAGGTCATGCCACTCAGAATTTCAATGCGAGCTGTATTACTTATTAGAAATTCTCTTGAGGAATTTATCGCCTTAAACACAGCTCTGTGTTAAGCTATAAACTGTATATTATCTGCTCATGATTGGATGCAGTCTGTGATGCATGAAGCAGGTCTCAACGGACACCGGTCTTCACACTCCCTACACGAGGCTTGATGGGTCTCAGGTGATGTCTGATCTTTATCATGTTGTGGATCCATCGCTCTGCCGATCAACACACGTGTAATTTCCCTGTGATGTTGCCTTCACGCCTCAAGCTGTGGGTAATGTGCTTTAGAAGCTCAAGTGGAATGAAGTGGCTGAGAGCGCAGGGAAGCATCAGAACCTAGTGTGAACCTTCCACCGGGGTTTCCATGGAGACGTACTGTATGGCAAGAAAGAGAAAATGAGACTGCGAAGGTTGAGAAGTTAAATCTTCCAGCAGCTGTTGTCAACTTGAGGTTTGAGGAGCAAAGCCTGGGGTTTCTGGGTGTAATGCAAGTTCTGCTCTGTTGACAGTATTGGTTTAATATCATTTAATACAAAGCAAAAGAAGTTCCATCTCAAGAAGAATGATTTAGACAATTTAACAAGTCACACACACACGTTGGATTTCCATGATTTATAGGGACTTCATAATGACTTTTATACTGTACAAACTGTATATTGTATCATGTAACCCTCCCCATAAACCTAACCCTCACACAAACCTTCCCACACTCTAAAAATGGATGTGTTCTTTTTTAACACATTTTTTGTGTTATGCTGTTTAACACATAATGTGTCATTTTGTGTTAAATACATAAAAGGGACAACACATGTTGAGTTGAAAGTAACACAAGTTGAGTTAAAAGTATCACAAAATGTGTTGTTTTTAAATTAACACAAAGATGTGTCTAGTTAGGGACAACACATCTGTGTGTTGTCCCTAACTAGACACATCTTGTGTTATTTTAACACATCTGTTTTTAGAGTGTACATTTCTATATTTTCCACAAAAAAAAACATAATTTAGTATGATTTATAAGCTGTTTTCATGATGAAGACAAAAAATGTCCCTACAAGGTCACAAATTACTGCTATTCATATCTTTATGGTGACATTTGGTCCCCACATTGTAGGGTTTACCACACACACACACACGTTTGAGAATGTATATGTCTATGTTCACACAAATATTGTTTCTGCAGCCTGTCCACATTCATTTTCTACTCCGATCACACACAACTGCACAGAAACACAGTTCTGTTTATCGTTTTTTGGGGTCTATTGACTTTTTTCTCGCTGAAGGTCAAGGCTGAATTTCGCAGCCAAGCACATTTATACAGTCAAATGACTCCAATTAAGCAAAGTCTAAATTGCTGATGTTCAGCATTTGAACCTTCATAGATCTTTCTGCGCTCTGAGCTGTTACTTCTGGAATGGGTTTTCTCTGTCTGGTTATTAATCTCTTAATGCTGTGCTTTTTAACCTTCACTCCACATTCTCTTCTCCATTGACTGTCATTAACATCTGCTGAACTGACACTTTCTCCATTATTCTGTTAAATAACTTTTATGTTCCACAGAAGAATAAAAGTCAAACTATTCCTTTAGTTTGTTCAGGCATGGTGTTAATGATGTTTGTGTGTTCTCACACAGTGCCGGGCGCCCCTCCACGCAGGGTTGAGGTGGACAACGTGAACTCCACGGCCCTGCGTGTGTCGTGGAAGCCTCCTCTGCAGCAGAGGCAGCACGGACAGATACGTGGCTATCAGGTGGTGTATTCGCGGCTGGAGAACGGGGAACCGCGCGGGCAGCCCACCATCCTGGACGTGGCATTGCCCGAGGCACAGGTATGGATTTTGTATTTGCACACTTTCTGCTACACTGTTCATGACCACAACCAATTATTGGAACTTGTTACTCGCTATTTTACTCTCTGCGTGAAATTGAATGAGATCGTGACTGTGTAATTCTGCGTGCCATTTTTTAAGTCAACGAATGGGTTTATTTGAAGCCTGTTTAATCCATTTTTTAAAGATATTTTTAATTTATTCTAATGCATTCTTTTCTTTCCTTTTTGGAAGTTGCTAGCCAGCGGCAGCATTTTTTATCTTGTTTATGGCTCACGAAATATTTTTTAAAAATATGAAATAAAATACATCAAATAAATAAAACGGAACTATTTTTTAACAATTTTTTTATTTTTATTTGTTTCTTTTATTATCTTTCTAATGTGGGTAGGATTCTTAAAAAATACAACATTTTGAATGAAAAGCTCTTTTTTTCATGTAGATCATGAAAAATGCTTGTTTTTGAAACAAGAATTTATGCTAAAGTCGTGCTGCATTACAATGAAAATGATTATTAATACTATTTTAGATTTTGCTAACAGGTTTCAAATAAAGTCTTCCCAATAAAAAACATGAGTTTGAATATGTTCACCAGACTTTACAGAGAACAAGTGGGAATTGTTTTATTCATAAGACTGTAATTCCAACCTACAAACTCACTGAACGTCATTCAAATAAAGTTAATATTAATATGTATTTGAGAAAAATGAAATGGATCTGCAGATTTTGGGGCTGCTCTAATCTTAGCTGGGTATTCATGGGACATCAAGAGGAAGATTGTTATTCAGCATTTAGCTTGCAGGAGCACGGCGCCTTCTTGACTTCAGGTATCTGCAGATTACTGAAGTGTGTGTGCATGTGTGTACGTGACAGGGAATCACATAGCATGCGTGACCCGAAGCCTGTGTTACGCTGAAGGGGCTGTGGCTCATGACTGTTAGAATGGCAGGAACAGAATGAATGAAAATTTGGTAAAGTTTTGTGGAGACGAGAGGGCCAGAGCGATCTCATCTGAATGCAGGTTTGCCTGGTTCCTGTCTTCAGTGATGCGTTTGGTTTCTCTGAAGGATGGAGAACCTCGTCATGCTGTTTTGAGCACACACTGATTTTGCTTTTCTTTTCCTTCCCCAGAGATAAAAACCTTGCACCTCTTTTTACCTCCATCACCTGCATTCCTCTCTTATCTCATTTGTTTTTATTATCAGAAGCACATGTTTGCTCACGCTAACACATCATTCATTATATACTGACATTTATTTGTCACACTAACATGACAGTTTTCACATACACACATGCAATCTGTGTTTCAAAAGACTTATTGCCATGACAAAAACTGTTTCTTGATTTGCAACATCTTAAAACATGTAAAAAAATTATGTAAGAAAACGTGGTGTGAGGTGAATATCTCTCTCTCTCTCTCTCTCTCTCTCTCTCTCTCTCTCTCTCTCTCTCTCTCTCTCTCTCTCTCTCTCTCTCTCTCTCTCTCTCTCTCTCTCTCTCTCTCTCTCTCTCTCTCTCTCTCTCTCTCTCTCTCTCTCTCTCTCTCTCTGCCAACTTGGCACTGAAGCTGTTTCCAGTTAGTAGTAGAAATGCCAAATGGAGCATGTTGTGTGAGGAAGATGAGGAAGGATATGAGAGAAGATGAAATGGTTTGGGCAGGGGCCTGCTCACTCATACATCACATGTACGGGTGATGGATTGAATTTGTGAAGCTCGTTCTGAATCATTTTGAGTGGCTGTTCTGTCAGTCTCAGAGGTTGATGATTGCTCTCTCCCGCCACCCATGCGTTCGCTATCACCCATGTTTATGGCCTGCGTGTCCTTGTCTGGAAGAGATGAAGTGGCTGTCGGTCCAGATGAAGTCTGTCCTGCAGTAATGCTCCACGGGCCCTGAAATGATTCAAGTGAAATCAAAGAAAGATGGAGTGTGACATCATTTACAACAAATCTGTCGGTGGTGCTTCTTTTTACCCCTGAACATAGGATATGGTTTGTGACTCCACGCCTCTAAACAGAAGTTAAAGTGCATCTGGTCTTGATTTGTTTAATAAATGTGGCAATTTATCTTTAATTGGCAGTATATTTGCCTAATTTGAAAACCGATCAGAAACCTTCAGATGTTATTATGGGTTTAAACTGTGCTGCATTAAACCTTCAGGGTTTATAGCTTTTTGCCCTTACAAAAATGTTTTTCAACTGTTTCAAATGTGCTGTTAGTTTGCTTTTCAGAAATATACTGTTATACCTTTAAAGTACATTTTCATGAACTAAAAAATGGGTTGTTGTTTTCTCGGTTTGTAGAAGCTATAGTTCAAATTTTCTATTAATTTACTCACCCTCAGGCCATCCAATTTTAGATGACATTGTTTTCTTCAGTAGAACAGTAAAGTAATTTCTAGCTAAAATCGTGGTCCTTGGTGACTCATAAAATATAAGTGCATGGTTGCAGAGAGTCCGAAAAGCAGATACAGGCCACATGCCTGTGGCTCTTGACGATATATTGAGGTCTTAAGAAGCAAAGCGATCAACTGAACAACATTTACAACATTATTACTGGTAAAAAAAAATATTCTTTACCGTTCAACTGAGGAAAAAATGTCACCTGCTTTTCAGATGACTGGAGGGTGAGTCAACTATTAGCAATTGACATGAATTATCATTTAAAGCAGCAATACAGATTTCTTTTCTAAACTAGGATTTCAGGGTTTTGTAATGTTGTGAAACAAGTGTTTGGGCTGAGTTTACTAAATTGGTATTTAATTCCTTTTTTAAAAACAATAAAGACATAAAAGTTGATGTTAAAACACTTTTCAGACATTTACTTCATCCCAATTATAAGAAACATAGACATAATTTATTGTTAATATTTGTCATTTGCCTCTGTTAAATCACATTTATGAAAAAAGGTGCCATTCGTTTGTGGTGATACAATATATTTAAAAATCTATGATATGGGTAAAAAAATGTTCATCTTTCATAAATATAAAGGCCTGATGTTAAAGAATAAATAATCACAAAAATTTTTGTTTAGTAAAGATTAAAAAAGAATCTCACAAACCACACAAGGGTTAAATATAACTTTTAAAGACAACATGAAATCAAGAGTTTTTTATTGTAAGGTTTGAACATTATGATAAATATTTCAAGTTTGGGGTGTTTAGATGTCATAGGTCTCGAAACTCTTAAAATAGAGAATAAAACGTCGATATTACAAAGATTCTCCAATGACATCAGGCTGTCAGACCCTTTGTTTCTAATTGGATGATTTATTTTCCGCTTGTTCTCATTCTGTCCAGTATGTGTTTGGTTTTGTGGGTCTTGCAGATGTCTGTGCATTGCTGTTAGTTTGTAAAAGCTTTTGAAGGACGTTTGGGTTTTGGATTCTGTCTGAAACAGATTCTCTGTGAATTAAGTCGTACCCAGATTAAGGGGTCGGGCAGACGCTTTTTTGTTTTTGTTTTCATACCTGAAGGACTCAGTGATCCCCTGAAAGAGAGAGGGAGAGAGGAGAGCTGTGAAGCATGAGAAACGTCTTATCTGATAAGACATGCTGTCAAAGTCTGATCTATGTCTCCTTCAGCGCAGGAGAGGGTGTGCGTGATGACCCGGTCACTGTAAGGGAGGGAGAGAAGGAGAGATGGAGAGTGAGATAAAGAGAAAGCAAACACAGGCTCTCTTTATCGCAGGAGAGAAGCGGTCTTCGGTATACGGGGCTGTTATTTCCAAGCAGGGCTGAATATAAAAAAGAAAATGTTGGTTAGTTATTTTCCAAGAATTTAAATTCTGTATGTATTTTCTCTACAAAAAGTAAAAAAATTAAATAGAGAACAATATTTAAGTATTACAAAAATTGTTCATGTAATTCTTACAGTATTAATTCATCTGCATTTTTTGTACACTGAGTTTTGCTGTATGTCAACAAATGACTCATTTGCATTTATGAAACCAGATGTCTGATGACTTTTCTGAGCTATGAAAGTGCAATAATTTTCCTCCGGGTCTGCGAATGCAAAGCATTTAGATTTCTGTGTGATTCTAATATTTCTTCAGATTAATACACGCTTGCATGCACATTAGATGTGAGGGATGTTCTGCTTTTGATCACGTCGTTAAAAAGCGAGTAATCAAAGTTAATTAAACAGCAGATCTCACTTAGTATTTCACGAAGAGCCGTAACCTACTTCGTTCCAGCCATAACCATCAAACCAGAGCCAAAACACTGCAGCTTTCAGCACATATTCCCCATGCTTTCACAACCCACTCCAATATTCACAGGAGGAAATACCTGAAGTACAACAAATGTGATGACATGTATGTGAGAGAGAACGCTGGGTTGGGCTAATAGAAGCTTTTATCAGTGATGTGGGACTCTCCAACAGAAAATGACCCTCAATGTGCGCTGAGTGATATAACAATTTAACAGCACAAAGAGTTGCCGTGGCGTCATATTTTATCATTTTCCTCACATTTGCCCAAACCTGTAAAGTGAAAAGTGGTCGTGTAGCATCATGTCCTCCAGACAGGAATGTAAAATAGCACATTACTCACTTCTCGCCACTCTGACTGTGATGCGGCATCAGTGTCAAAGCCGAATTACTGCCCATCTTCATCACGTAGAGAAAGAGAGAGAGAGCGCTCAATCTTCAGACCTGTGACAGTTGAAATGATACAGAGAAACAGATGAGACTTTTATGTTTAGCACAGCACTGGTTGTCCTCTCACAGCTGCTAAATTATACACTGATGGTGCGTCAAAGCACCAGACCGACGTTTTGAAGATGCTCGGTGGTCCAAAAGTTGCCACTGAATAAGGTTTAAAGAACCAGAACACATCTGTACGTTTGGATGTTTGTCGCCTCGCCGAGGCTAAATGTATTACAAACACAGTGTAGACAGAAAGATCTTCACAAAGATCAATAGACAAATACAAATTCTTTGGCACGTTAATACATGTGTGCTACTTACAGGCCTGATATCTTCATATTCTTCATATGGACTGTGTGCTTTTTAAGTTTATCTACATTGTAGTTCTTCGGCCGTTTAAGATGTAGATCAAGATACAGCACATACTTTAATTACATACCCAAACACTCCAAAAATATATAAAGACAAAACAGCAATTTTATATAAAGTATAATGTTCACATGACATTTACAATTAGCAAAATTATGTTTCTTATAAATAAAGCTTTTACAAATTTTACAAACTTTTGTCCCAGTTGACCATTGTGATGTCAACAGCTTCAACAATTAAACACTGTTTAATAGCAACCAGTCCATAGATTTCTGTTTTATATGCCTTTATATTATATGCAATGTATTACTGTATGTCCAAGCGGCAAGAGCTTTTCAAAATTTATAAGCTGACTGGCTGGCATTATGCAATTTTGTGAGTACCCAGGATTTTATCATTCAGCTGTTAAACAAAGTCATATTTGCAAGATCCCATACTGCTACAGTGAGTGTTTGTGAAGGTGATCCAGCCACTAGATTTGGACATGTCATGTAATAAATGCAAAAGTGGCATCTTTGATTTCTGTTTTACCTGCACTTGAACTTTCGATTGTGATTGGTCAGACTGCCTGTTTGTCAAACAACAAAAAACTCAATAAAACTAAAAAGCTAACAATATGGCTGGTGGGTAGACGTGAGTCAGACAGTCTCTTTCCATCTGAGAAGGCGGGTTTGTCAGAATAGTCTTCAATGTGGATAAGACTATCATGATCATTTTGAGACTCTACAGTATATAAATACAGTATCTATATAAACTGTGTGTTTGATTGAGTAAGCAGTCCTTCTGTCACTGTACAATCTCTGATATTTCCTCTACCTCCTCACGTCTCTCTCTCTCTCTCTCTCTCTCTCTCTCTCTCTCTCTCTCTCTCTCTCTCTCTCTCTCTCTCTCTCTCTCTCTCTCTCTCTCTCTCTCTCTCTCTCTCTCTCTCTCTCTCTCTCTCTCTCTCTCTCTCTCTATCTTTGTTTATGTGTGCTGTTTTATGATTAAAGCCTTTTCGAAGGGTTTGGAGGTGCTGTGTATTTTATTTGCTGTTAGTCAGCAAGGTTATGGAGCGGAATATAAATCCCTCCATCCATAGCATTTGATGTGCATCCGGGGGAAAACACAGCGCTCGTTGAATATGCATCGACCATGTTAAGAAGAGAAATCACTCCTGCCCCCCAAACGTGTGCAGGAAGTGAGGGCTGTGACTGTCAGACGGCAGGTCCTTTAGATGTGTGTGTGTTTGAAGGGAATAAGGGAAAAATGTAATCCCTGAGCTGGTTGCTGAATAAGCAGATATCCTCAAACCTCTGAAGGTGAAACTTAATCTGCACTTACTGACAGAGAGGCTAAATCGTGTGTGTGTGTGTGTGTGTGTGTGTGTGAGACAAACCATCCAAACATTTCCCCACAAATAAAATGTGAGATGGTTTTATGTGTTAATGGCACAGTACTTTCATAAATACTATATTATAGATTTTCCAGTGTAAAAGTAGCTATAAATGGTTAAATATATTCAAAGAACACACAACTAATCATAACTGAATATGCAAATAGATGTAAGAGGAGGAATCACAATTTACTCAATTACATCATGGCTGTATATTGTTATTAAATGCTAAACATTATACATTTCTTTATGCATACGTTTGCTCATTTATTAGTAGTTATTGTACTCCCATCAGATAGTTTTCTCTATATATGCAGCCTTGCAGATGTTGTAAAAATGAAAATACATTTAGTTATTTTTGTTAGTGGTGGGCTAGAAGTATGTGAGATGCTGTAAAATGTGTTTGCAGAGGTAATGAACAGGTTATGAGGAACACAGGGGTGAGTCGTTCTATCAGGCGTCATGGTTTATTCAGTCCGAAAAATATCATGTCAGTGAAGGTCTTCACTCCCGAGTGTTTTTCGGTATGTGTAATGTTGGAGTGACTCACAAAGGTGAAGTTAGATGAATTCTTTGCCAGCTGAGACCAGAATCAGTACGATAGGGTCTGGTATCGGCTTCAGACGCACGCCTACGGACCGCTTGATACATATTGCACACAAATGTGGCAAGAGCTTTCTCAAATTCGCAAGTTTGGTTTATTTGATTTTTATGAAACATGTAGGAGTCAGAGTACATATGTTTGTATCAGTTCCCTAGGAAACAAAATCACGTTTAAAGTGAACATATCTATATACAAATCATTAGGTTCTTGCCTTAAATCGTTGAAACATATTATTATAAATCGGTTTACTTTATTGTATTGATTTATTTGTAGTTTTTACATTATGAATTGATCATCATTCTCTCTTCCTTCTCTGACATACCTTAAAACTCGTTCTCCATCAAATCTGTAAAACCTATAGTGGTTATGTTTTGTGGTCTGATATCGACTTGTTTTCCTGCCATGTGTGTCGGTGGGATTCTGCGTGAGTAACTGCAGTGTGTTCAGGGATGTGGGCATACGGCAGGAAGACGCCTCCATCTGCTTCTGAAATGTTGTGCGTGTGTTTTGATAGCAGCCTGGAGACAAACGCTACTTTTATTCTCTCTCGTTCTGTTAAAGAACTTTAAGCTGTACTTTGCTGAATTTGTTCTTTCATAAGGGGAACAGATTAGCATATTTGTGAAACACAGCTAAAATAGTCTTATTTTAAATGCGTTTTCCCTCATCTCTCCTAAGATAGAAGTCTGTAGCCTCTAGCGCAGTATTTGTTCTACACAGGTCAAATGCATTGCCGCCATCTAGCTATTTTTTCATTCTCTTGTCAACCCGAAGCTAAGTTTAGTCATCTAATAAATTTTACCTCGAAGCATCACTTTTATAATTTAACATTAGGGCAATTCCATGTAAATGTCAACATTACCATGAAAAATAGCTTTTATTAAAGGTTTACACCATACTTAGATGTTAGTATTTGGTGGTTTAAATACCAACGTAAGATCTCTCTCAAAGTCAATATTCCCCATAAATGGACACATAAAAATTAATACAAATTAACTATTTTATGTTCTTCGAAGAGTCCATCTCTTCTCCATTTTTGGGGTATTATTCATTCTGGTTTGTGCATTTTAATTTATAAAAATCTTACAAAGTATGTTGCCTCTCAAAAACTTGTTCTTTTTTGTCACATCCATAACACATTTAAAATAGATAACTTTTCTCTTATTCTCTTATATGAATAGACGGATATTTAGTGGTCCAAACCACTGAACAAAAACTTGATTGACAAAAGCAGTTGTTGTTTCCTCGAACACCCGGCGACAGCTCATCTTCTGTAGTGCTCTCGACTAGTGATTCCTCTTCTTGTGCTGCCAAGAGGCCTGCATCCCTCTTCATGTGCCCTAGATATTTACCAAGACTCATATTTAACTGTCATCTACAACTATGGCCTGTTAAATCTTTCCATTTGTATGTGGGTCTGTCTGTGGCTTCCCTTCTGTCTCTCCTTTCATATTAATGGGACGTGACAATGATATCACTCTAAACAGATAAAAGTCCTCTCTCTCAATGTTCTGGTAAACTTTGTGTTGCCACAGGCAGTCCATCCATCATGGCTTAATGTGAATGTGAAGTCTTCCCACATTTCAGGACTCAATGACTCCCTCAAACACTTACCAAAGATAAGCTGGACCGCTAAAAACAGCAAATGAGGCAAAGGCAAATATGCTTAAAGTGCAGAGACGAGCCCCTGCCATGCTCTGGCTTTTAAACCGCATTTAAAAGCTTTCTGTGAATCCCGTTTGCAAATGTCTGGAATTGCAGATGAAGCAGTGAGGTGATGATTAAACATGCATGGGTTTTATGTCTGGGTGGCATGGTTTTGATAAGGTTTACTCAACAACTCTATCATAAATTTAACTTCTTTAGTGAAAAAGAAAGATATCATAATTTAAACTCTAATCATGTGATTTTTGACACAAGTTTAGTTATTTTACTGTAGAAATATTATGTTCATATTAAGTTCTGATTTCTACAGACAAACACAAACCTGAACTCCACCCACATTCTTGGAAAAAATATGTCTATTTCATCTATTAAACTGTAAATATTGTAAAATGTAAAATCTATAAATAGTTTTGATTGTTTTCTGGATATGTCTATTTACTGGTGAAACTTTCAGTAGGTTTTTTGACAGTAGATTTCAGACCTTCTGCAGTGAAACAAACACTCTTTCTAATGACTTTTACTATATTTAGACACTTTTCGTTATCAAATGCACTAGTTCTCATCTATCTGAAAACCAACATCTGCTAAAGTGAAACTGCAGATCTCAGTTTTGACAGTAAAACTACATAAATCTAAAATGATTACCTTCTGAAAATGATCTAGATCTCAAGATTTTAAATCATATACACATTTAGAAGCAGTTGCATCATGCTGTATTTCTCCACAGGCAGCTTCATCACGCCACTGAATGGATGAAGCTGTCAAAATACAAAGTCTTCAAGATATTACAATTAAAAATCTTCTGAATTTCAGTAATTGATGTTGATAGACCTTTATTGCTGTAGTGTAAGTCTTTTTACCCACTGAAATCATAAAAACATACTTTACTTGTAATATGGAATCTCCTTTAGATGCAAGTGCAAAAATATTTCATTTTTGTGGTCCTTTTGATATATTTTTTGAAACTGCACATGTTTTTAAACAATGTGGAATCCACGTTAGGAATCCTACTTTAAGAATTCAGTAAAAATATCTCAAAACAGAACAAATAATGTATGAAGGACTGAATAAGCACATTATCCTTGGAATAAAAAGACATGGGGAAAAGAGCGATTCAATTCTGGAAATACTTTTAAAAAAAACTTAGAACCGCCACTCATATTGTTATAAAACTTACAGTACCAAATTAAACAAAAAAGACCTTATTCAGCTGATTGCATTAACTCATTTAAGTGTACCTTTAACAAAAACCAGCCTCTCTATTTAATTAGCAGATGTCAAGTGGATTTAAAAATCTCTCTCTCTCTCTCAGGAGGCCATCATCACTGGTCTGTTGCCTGAAACGACATATTCCGTTACCGTGGCGGCATACACCACTAAAGGAGATGGAGCGAGAAGCAAAGCCAAAGTGGTGACTACGACAGGAGCAGGTGAGTGTGTGTGTTAAATAGCACCAGTATTTCAAAAACATCTCATGTCACAACCAAAAAGAAAAACCATGACGTACAAGTCTGTGAGAAATCAAAATCCAACTCTTTCTTTCTCACCGACAGTGCCAGGCAAGCCCACCATGATCATCAGCACCACCATCGGTAACACAGCCCTGATCCAGTGGCAGCCCCCTAAAGAGATGGTGGGCGATCTGATGGGCTACAGATTGCGATACAAGCGCGAAGAGGAGGAGACCTACACCGCCCGTGACTTCAAACGCACAGACGATCACTTTACCGTCACCGGCCTGCACAAGGGCGCCACTTACATCTTCAAGCTCTGCGCCAAGAACCGAGCGGGAAATGGGGAAGAGTACACCAAAGAGATCAGCACGCCCGATGATGTCCCCAGCAGCTACCCCCAGAATCTCCGAGTGGTGGGATTGACGACCACCACAACAAAACTGGCGTGGGAACCTCCGCCTCTGCCCGAGAGGAACGGAAAGATTGTGCGGTACGTTGTGGTGTATCGTGACATCAACAGTCATCAGAATCAGACCAACGGTACGGCGGAGACGCAGATGACCATCCACGGCCTGCAGCCGGACACGACGTATGACATCAGAGTGAGAGCGTTCACGGGGAAAGGAGGCGGACCGTTGAGTCCCAGCATTCAGAGCAGAACCATGTCTACCTCCATGCCTGGTGAGTCTGTGTAATAATTACTGTATGTACAGTATAACACCTGATCATGCAACATATGTGGTAGGAGTGCGACTACGCATGCTTTGCAGGCTATGCTGAATCAACCTATTTAAAGCCTCCATTATTTTATGAATCGCCACCACCATGATCAATTGAAGATGTACACAAACATCTCATTTAAATAAAACTCCCGTCTGCTCGACTGACGACAAATAGCGCTGAGTGTAATCTCTAATGAGTTTAATTTACATAGAAAGGAGGTGCTTTTACACTGTAAGGAATGATGATGATTTCATCTAAATGCACACAGCGCTGCATTATAACATCACAGATAGTGCCTGCACCACAGATAGGACTGCAGGTGCATATGAAATAAAATGCAGATTTAACTGTTTAGTGGATTTATCACTGCATATACAGCCCTCCTAGTTCCTCTTCTCCCTCCCTGTAGAATAAACAGCAGGCAGAAATCAGATAGTGTTGATGTGGGGTTTTAAAGATGTTTTTAAGATGTTCTCATGTCAAGCTGTCTCAGGTTTCACGTTAATCAGTTTGGTATCTGTCTCACATTGTTTGCACTGCTGTTGTGTATCATGTGACTAAAAGCCTTTTCTTCTGATCTCTCCTGCAGAGTTCACCAAAAACTTTGGTGTGAAAGCCGTGATGAAGACCTCAGTCCTGCTCACGTGGGAGGTGCCCGAAACCTACAAGTCTCAAGTGCCTTTCAAGGTGAGACTCTCGCTGGGCTACAGAATTATTTACATGAACATCTTATTTAATTGAATTAAAAAACATTAGTGAGTGGAAGAAGTGAAACTAAACTAAAATACATTTACATGACTCATTATTTAAATGACATTTGTCTGTAAATAGTCTGCTATGATAATTTGTTATACACCCATACAAGTTTATGTTTAAAACTGCAATCTGTACATTTTTTAGTTAAAAATTAATAAAAATCAATTATTGAAAAAAGAGAGAAAGATTTATTAATTTTCAGTGTTTGCTGTTGTTATTTTGTTGTTTGTGGAATTTTGATCTGTTCCTCTTTATGTGATCGTGATCATGTGATCCTCGCAGATCCTATATAACCAGCAGAGCGTAGAGGTTCAGGGTGATCTGAAGAGAAAGTTGATCACAAATCTACAGCCAGACACTGATTACTCCTTCGTGTTGATGAGTCGAGGAAACAGCGCCGGCGGGCTTCAGCAGCAGGTCTCCATCCGCACCGCTCCAGACCTGTTCATCACCAAACCCGCCCCCTATAAACAAGACCCAGAAGAAGGAGGCAAACTCACCATCACGCTGCCCAAAGTCCACAACAGCGCCCTCGTCAGGTCAGTCATCAGGCATCACATTTTTCGGCTTTCTCTATATACAGCATACTTTCCATACTAGTTTCTTTCATAAACCGTAGGTGGTTTTCTAAACATACCTTCTGTTTTCGGCTCTCAGGGAAATGTTTGCTTGAGTTGTGGATGAGTCAGTGCACGTAGGCAGAAATCCTCTTCCTCACTGAGCAAATATTGTATCTTTGTGCTTTAGCGAGACAGAGGTCGAAGGGTAATGCTGAAGCACTTCCCATCTCAGTGGAACTGTCTCACCTGCCAACATCACGCTGGATTTGATGCAATGCAGAAGAGCGTCCGAGCGTCCTTCTGTTTAATGCCCAATTAGAAATAACCAGAAATCAGAGTCAAAACTGGATGCTTTGCAGCAGTTAGATGTGATAGTATAGACGTCAAACTGCCCGTTTACTCCGGGCATCAGAGCGTGAGAATTACTCGTCCTTTAATTGAGTTTCAAGTGTTTGTTACAGTCAGTGAGCGCTGGAAGCTGCACGGCCATCACCAAATCATTTAGAAAAGCAATCAGAGATGTGATGTCCAAACAGACCTTTTCATCACCCTCACAAACAAAACAAAACCTGAAAGCTTTGCCCTCTCATTTAGGGCCTCCACAATCAGTTTTTCTCTGATAGAGGGCAGAGATTAAGAGGTTTATTACCATCACTGCTGAGTGAGAGATGTGTGAATACATATTCTCTCTTGTGTTTGTCTCCTCACAGGTGGTTTTATATTGTGGTGGTACAAGTAACTGCATCTACTCTACGGCGTTGGGAAAATCCAGAAGACATGGATCTGGATGAGGTGAGTGTGTATCAGCAGCACCTTGACGGCAAGTCAATTACTGTTTTTTGTTACTAGAATTTTTGCCTCATTCGGGCCAGTAGATGTTATTTTTTCCTTTGCTACATTTTGAACTTCAGCTTATGAAAATGCCACCAAGTTTCTTTTTATTAAGCATAAAGATTTTATATTATATGTTGTAAACTATAACTTTTACTTATACTATATACTATTTTCCAGCGGAAAATAAGACTTTTAGTGGTTTTACTTCATGAAAGTTGCTTTAATATTTGTATTGTTTGGCAACCCTCGTACCTTATTGCTTACAAGGTGAAAAAGATTCATAAGTTAAAAAATTCATATAAATATGAATTCTTCAATAGATGAGTCCTACATCAGGCCTGTGATGGATGTTTTTCTGTGGTTTGTTTCATCTGCAGAGACTCTGAGACTCTTTCATGGCTCTGAAAAAGCCTCACCTTGGCATTTTTGCTTTCCATTATTATTACTAAAGCTCTTGGCCTCAACATTATTCTGCTTTCTCATGAGTTTACTTGCTCTCAGTAAACCATTGTTTGCAAAATGGGCACTAGAGTTCTCTGATATCAAAAAGCATCAGATTTGAGACGAGTACGCAGCGATGTCCTGCCTTTGAAAACATGGCCATTTCCACGTTGCTTCTGTTTCCAGGAAAGATCCATTCAGATTTTTATTTACGTATTATTACCGTATGATCTCTGTGATCCTTATTCTGTTGTCACGCCCCATTGGTTCAGCTGAAATCCTTGAATTTGGCTTTTTAAAAACTGGAGTAACACAGGACTTTTTTTTATCTTTTTTTATTTATTAGTGGAAAGAGGGAGAAAAATTTTAAGAAAAACGAAAGGGTGGGGGAGAGACCTGTTGAATGTGTGTGTCATGTTAAATTAATGATGTCTCTGTCTGAAGCACCTGAGGGTGATATCTGCTCTCTGAACCCAGGGGCACAATACACCTGCTTATGTACCAAATGTGCCCATCAGATCAGCAAACACATGGAGTGATGCTGAATCCTTGGGTCAAAATTATGCTTTTTTGTGATAGAAATAAATCATCCTTTTAAGCCATTTCAGAGCAAATACATACAGATTGAGATATGATGAGTATTGCCAAAATCATGACAATTATTGAGATGCAAATTTTAGCATATTTAATCCCCAGAAAATCAAAAACACATACCAAGCGTGATTTACTGGAGCTGTGCTGATGATATGATGTGTTCTGTCTTTCAGCTTTTGGAGGGCAGTAGAGACTCAAATGTGAGGAAGAGAAGGAGACGACAAACTCAGGATTTCCTGCGGCCATACGTCGCTGCCAAATTGGATTATCTTCCAGAGACTTTTGTGTTAGGGGATGAGAAAACTTACAACAGCTTCTATAACAAACCTCTACCCGGCCAGCAACAGTACCGCACTTTTATACTGGCAGAACTTAAAGATCGGGACTCGGTGAGTCAAATACACACAAGCTGAGCTTGAGAGAAAACAGCCGAGACCTTCAAAGCTCTCTCGGTTGTGTACTTTCTTTCTCTCCGTCTCTCTTTCGTGCTCACCCAGTTGATCAGTTACTGGGTTAGAGGTCTGCAGCTGTGAGGAGATGAGAGAAGAGACTTAGAGAGAAAAAAGAAGAAAGTGAGTGAAGAGGTTGGATTGGAGGAGAGGGAGATGAGAAAAGAAGGCTGGTGAAAGCACAGTCAGTGCAGCTTTGTGTGGTTGCTTGGTAAACAGACTGGTGAGTGTGAAATAGGATGAAAGAAGAGGACTGCAAAACTACTGCAGCACTTAAAGAAAAACAGATTAGAGAAAGAGATGAAAGAAGTGCACGAGAAGAAAAACAGATAGAGACATCACATGAAGAGTCGCAGTAGAAAGAGTGACTGTAGAGGAGAGAGAGACAGGAGGAGAGTGAAAGAAAACATGTGAAGTGTGTGACTCTGATATGCACAGACACACACACACACACACACACGCACGCATGAATATGCATTAGTAAATAGTGTTTGAGTCAGTAAGAGATGCATTACTCACGCTGTGGGATGTGCTTCTGTCTGACGGAGGGACGATTAAATTGATCACTCTGAAAGTTTCCCACTGAGAGATTCCCACAGGCCTTTTACATGCGCTCTGACTGCACTACTGCTGCCTCGCTACAAAGTTTCTTTCTCTCTGATACTTGCTGGAAAGAGAGAGAGAGAGAGAGTGTGTGTTGATAATAGATAACATTCGAAACAAAATATCTCTCACTGACACCCACTACCTCTCTACCTACTTAGTCAATAACTTAAATATGAAACCACAAATGAAAATGCTACAAAAAATCACTGTGGTGTATCATGAATAATAGTAAGAAAAAGTATTATAAAAGTGGTCCAAGTGCATAAAAATGGACTAAGTCTATTGGCTGAATCCCAAGGGTGTCATGTTGAAGGGCCTGATAACCAAAAACAAGCTACTGCAGATCTACAATTGATTCAGACTTGAATGTTAGCTGATAAAAATAGAAAAGAAACGTGCTAATGGATGTGATTCCCAAGGAGAAAACAGACACAGTGTAGTAAGTGCTGTAAGTCATTTGGATAAAAGCATCTGCCAAATGCATAAATGTATTTCACACATGGTGTCCAAAGTCATAATTCATAAGCTTTACGATGTGACATCAGGACAGTAGAATCAAAATGAGATGATGGTAAAAACACAATAACATAAAGCTAAAAAAGAGATGTTAAAATATAAAATGCTTGCAGAATATATAAGCATTTGCCATCAGGACCTCAGATGCATTGATATAAATGCATATATTTAGCAAACTAAAGGCAACTGTAAAGGAAAGTCTTTAAGGTGTTATCAAACAATATTAGGCTAAAGCAGGCTTGGATGTATGGGTCAGGTCCATCTTAGAGCCGAGCTGCGATAATGACTCTATGGTTCCCTCAGTTGTTTCCGGGGGGAATGCAGAAGGTGTTGCGCTGATGGGATTTGTCTCAGAGGTCGATGATGCGTATCCTCTGCTTCTCAGCGGGATAGAAGAGGTTACTCCTCCCTCAGCCCGTTCTCTCTCCCTCTATCTTTCATTCCTTCTGTCTAGTGTGCACCCCGCTGTGCTGTCTAAAAGGTGTTACTAAGACGATTCGTTTCCTGCGCTCATGGAAGTGGACCAGCTTTGGTGCTGCTTTGAAGATTTCAAGGGTTTCCTCTCCTCTGTTGAAATGCACTTTGATAATTCCTCTGTGTATTTGTGGCCACTAAACATCATTAAATGATGTGACACTACAGAGGGGGAACACATCATCTCATGTTTAACACCCAAAATTTACCTGTTAGGACATAAAAATATGCACTTTTTCCCCATTATACTTTTAAATCAGAGGGGTTTTTTTTAACTAAAAGCTTGTAATATACATGCATTATGGATGTGAAAACAAAAGGATGCATGTATTTGAGAGGCAACATACTTTGTAGGATTTCTTTGAATTAAAATGCACAAACCAGAAGCAATAATACCTAATACATAGAGAAGAGATGACTCTTCAAAGAATGCAAAACCGTTATTTTATTTTATTTTCATGTGCTTATTTATGATGAATATTGACTGTTATGGATGTGACAATTCTGAAAACAGCACTTTTTCCTGCCTATGGAAAATCATGATTTAAACATGCTTTAAAAACTTTACATTGGTATTTAAACCAGCAAATATTGACACCTAAGCTTTTGGCATGATGGTAAGGTTGGCATGTGCATGGAATTGATACTGATCGTATCTGACCTTCATGCAGATGTTCACAGTGAGTGCATACTCTGACTCCATGATGGTGAAGCTTCACAGCGGTATGTCTCGTCACGTGGAGGACCCAGAGATGCTGTGGGTGATGGGACCTGTGCTGGCCGTCGTTCTCATCATCATCATTGTTATTGCTATCCTGCTCTTCAAGAGGTATGATGAAGAGAGCAATTCATATATAGATGGAATTCTATGAATAGCTGTTTTTATATATGAAAAATGTATTTACTGACTTTCCAAGAAAAATAATACCAATCCTGAAGATGCAAATGTTTCCCATTTGGATAGATCATCATATTTCCAGTTTACTTTCTTCCCCCTTCTTAGATATAAATATCATTTCTGTGAGACATTAGGCATTGGTGACTCACTATAAGTCGAGAAATCCTATTCTGTGCTTTTAACAGTCAGCAGTTTACCCATGTACCCTTAAGCCATACTTGTGCTTTTGTAATACTGAATGCTAATACAGAACTTTAATGTTTAAATAGTGCTACAATTATTGAACTAGACAGCAGAAATAATATTTTCTCGTCCAAATCTACAATTGAAATTTAACGAATGACAGAAGTTTAAAGATAGCACACCTTACCGAAAATGTATCTATCCTTTGTGCAGAGGTCTGCAAAAGGATTTCAACTTTAAGCCATTACAAAAACTAAAGATTAAAAATGTCTTCTTAATTATGACCGAATGCAATGTAAAAGAATCACATCCAGGGGTTGAGAAAACTCATTTTCCAAATGTCAGTACAGTGATATGAGAGGTAAAGAAGATGTTAAATGAGAGAACGTTCTACACAAAGGAATAGGGAATTGAAGCTCATTAGCAAAAATGGCATTTTAACATTTAAACAACTGATGCACAGCATTTCTGACACAAACGTACACTACGCACACTGCAGTTTTCTTTTTTTCTGATGTTCTCTGTCTTTTTTTCTGTCTTTCTGTGTGATGCAGCAAACAGGAGAGGTGGGTATCCAGCGTTTGTTTTCATTCTCTTTGATCTGATATTAGACGTTTGTTTGTGCTTGTTGTTTAATAAAATATGAGAGTGTAATTGAGTTCAGATCTCCTAACAGAAACAAACACGCTGGAAATATCTCAAGTGTTTTCATATAGTATCTACCTGAACTGTCTATGTACATTTACTCACATCTGATGTCATTTCCTGGTCAAACAGGAAGCGAACCTCTCCATCGGCTAAAGACGAGCACTCAGCTGGAGTTAAAGATCATTTACTGGCACATTCTTCAGACCCAGTGGAAATGAGGAGACTCAACTACCAGACACAAGGTAAACTGCCCACCTATAGAAACAACTTTCAAATAAGAAGCCTTCTCTAGGTAGGCAGATCACTACGTTTTGGAGCACAAAATCAGTTTCGGATTGTTCGGATATAGATGTCACAATTGCTCTGTAGATTTGTGGATGTGATGTTCAGCCAGAGCTTTGGGTGTGAAGACAAAACATTAATCACACAGATTCAGTCTGTCAGGTGAAGGACACGATGAGTAGAACCGGCCGGCTGATCAAACACACACAAACCGCTCGCTGTGTACCGTCAGATCAGATTACTTCATTCTCTTCACAATGAGATTTGAATGGTATTCCAACTTGAGCATTAAACAAGACCATTCACCAGAGAAAATCGTTATCATTCTCATTTCTTTCCATCCATATTTTGCACTCATATTGTGCTTTCTGTTTGTCTCTTTCTAGGCGTCTCTCTCTTTCTCAGGGAGGATTTCTTAATGCACAGATATTTTGCTGACTTAATAATAAGAATCAGATTTTGCTTCACTTGCAAAGTGACTCATGTTCTTATGTCAGACTGTTCTGCTGTGAGCATCTTTCTTATGGCAAAACCGGGAGAAATATTCGTGTCATCTTCCCTAGCATAAAAATTGATTTATTTTGCTTGACAGTCATCAAATGAGGAGCCAGAATATCGGTGTTGTTTGCTTGTTAAAGTTCAGGATTTGTGTTTCAAACAGCTTTAGGAGACTTTGATAAATACTTCAGTACTGTAGAGAATTTTTTTTATGTTTGCTTGGTGTGCAACAAACGCAGAATATAACTTGATTTTAACGCCACTTGTATACAGTGACACTGAATCATGTAATAAATCCGTCTACATTGATATATGTTAAAAATCAAAACAGACCTTCAATGCCTATAAATGACCTAAAGATATTAAAAAGGAGGGTGTAGACTAGTCTACACCACCTCACTGTTCAAATTCCTTGGGTCTTTTTCAGGAATTATGTAATTTAAGCCAGATTTAGGACATTTGGGGGAATTATTTGATTTCATATCGTAATTTAATCACCTCAGAGCCAAAGTACAGCAGCAGGGCATTTACTGTCATGGTGAACAGGTGCGCATGTCCCCTTTAATACTAAGGTTAATGAGCGTTTAAATATGGGTTTTCATAATGATCGAATGTGTTAGATTTCCAAATTGTTATTGTTACTAGCCGCAAACCTAACCTACTACTTCAGCCCTGAAAGGGAAAAGAAAAAACTTTACGGAAAGTAAAGGCATTAAATTTAATCATTTTCTTTTTAAAGCAAACTGTAATAGAATGTATAATTTAGGTGGAAAGATTTTTCTTTATATTTTCTTAATATTATAACTTCTATGAATATGTTGATGAATGGGGACTGCTCTCTTCTCCTCTCTTCTCTTCTCTTCTCCTCTGTCTCCACTAAGTGACAGATATCACAAATCTTTTTGTCTGCAGGTTCCAGTGCCTTCATCTGCCCTGACACTCCAAGTTAGTTTTGCTCTTGTGTTCCTGTGTGAACTTTCATTACCTTTCCACCGCCCTGTCCATCAAGACCACAGCCCCACCTGCCCCACCACACTGGCTGCTGTCGATTAAAGCTTTATCATCTCTCACCTCCTTTCCACAGGCTGTCTGTCTAAAACCATTCTGTTTGGCGGAAGAATCTGAAAATGTCTTTATTTACATGTAAAGTTGTACAGGATGTGATGTCATCTTGCTAATGACCCAAAAGCAGCCTATGAGCATGTGCCTTCACTGCTTACATCACTGCTACCTGTCTAGCACATAGCATGTGCTCTTTCTCTCTCTCTCTCTCTCTCTCTCTCTCTCTCTCTCTCTCTCTCTCTCTCTCTCTCTCTCTCTCTCTCTCTCTCTCTCTCTCTCTCTCTCTCTCTCTCTCTCTCTCTCTCTCTCTCTCTCTCTCTCTCTCTCTCTCTCTCTCTCTCTCTCTCTCTCTCTCTCTCTCTCTCTCTCTCTCTCTCCCTCTCTTACTACCTCATTCCACAGCCATTTATTTATCTAAATGAACCTGTTTGTTCTCAACTGAAACAAAACGGGGCAATAAAAATGTATCATTTCATCCTCTCTGTTTCCCTGTAGGAATGCGTGAACACCCTCAAGTTTCTGTCTGCGCTTTGGCTGATCACATTGACCGACTGAAAGCCAACGATGGCCTGCGTTTCTCTCAAGAATACGAGGTAACGTGAGGTGTATTAACAATACACCTCTCCACATGCCGAAAAAGCCACAGGGGGGGTTATTGCTTGTTAATGTCCTACAAAACATCAGATAATTGCATTTAGTACTGTGTTTTTTACATCGATAAATGAGGACAATGAGAGGCAGAGCACATCTATTATAAATATCCACTGCTGCTGGAAAACAGCGCACATGTGTTTTGTGCCGCATCTGACCTACATCTAGAACATATTAAGTGTAGGAGAGACGCTGAAGATAAAAGTAGTTTGCAATAATAGAGATGCAGGTTTTTCTTAGTTTGAAACATGAAACATGCCCAATTATAAATCATTATTATAAGCTTATCATTGAGGTAAGGAGACAGCTTTGAACACTTTTTATTTATTTGCTCAATAACGGATTTTTGTTTATTTTTAACCTTAAAAAGTTTCCAACTTTAAGTCTCAAGTGCTTAAGTCTATTGTTTATATTGTGATACTTGACTTTAGGCATAATATTTGACAACCTGACAAAAGATTGAGATAATCACGGACAAACAGCTCGATATGTTTACTTTATTGCTTTTCTCAAAAGATCACACGAGTGTCATCTCATTAACTTATCAAATCAACTACTGCTGTGAGTCCTGCACATATGTGACCCTGTCTGAGATAACAAGCATCAAAGTTTCGATTTTAGCTATAAACAACACTATGATTTCAATCTTTGACATGTCATTATTTAGTCAATATTACAGGTATCAATATTATGTCACAGAATGTTCTATAAATTATGTAGGATGATTTTATGTAGAAAACAGTTAAAAAAAATTCTTCAGCTGGGTTTTCACAGGCAGGGTCACATATGTGCTGATATAACACAGTTTCAAGTGTATAACCCAGTAACTTACACATGCTTCAACACAGCAGTCTTCTCTTTCTCACGGACACACACACACGTCTTGAGTCTTAGGCAGCACCCGGATCACCAGAGCTTGAAATTAAAGCTTGAGAACGACTCTATTAGGAGTGTAGCGAGTGGGGGAGTCACCTGCTTTATTAGACATCTAATCCTGCAGTGTGCGTGTGTGTGTGTGCGTGTGTGTGTGTGTGTGTGTGCGTGTGTGTGTGTGTGTGTGTGTGTGTGTGTGTGTGTGTGTGTGTGTGTGTGTGTGTGTGTGTGTGTGTGTGTGTGTGTGAGGGCAGAGGGGACAAAGCTCTGCCACCCGCTTGAATTGTTTTTGCATGGCAAGCAACTCAGTGCTTAAACAATCAAGAGCTTAATATAGACATCAGATACTGAGGGAGTAACCGTGATCTAATGAAACACCAAATGATTCCCATTAAACAGCAATACTAAACAAGCTAAACAGGATAAAGAGGTCGTCTGATTGGGGCTTATGGGGACAGAGATATATGCTATGCAAAGATGGAGAGAACGTGAGATATAAGTGAATAGATGCTGTAGGTGTGAGCTCTCTCTCTCTTTCTCTCTCTTTCTTCCAAAACAATTAAACCGCACACCATACTTACAAACTCCACTCTGTGACCACAAACAGAGGAAGAGAGGATTTATTACATACATAAAGATAAACTTCATGAAAGTTATATACTGCAGAATGCTTTTAGAAGTAATCAAATCATCCCCACTGTTTTGTAATAGAGAGAATTTTATAATAGAGAGAAAGAACAATCTCAACAAGATAAGATTATTTTCTCAGAAGAAACATCTGAGAAGCAGGAAGCTTAAGCCAAAGTCCTCATTTACTCTCCATTGATTATAGCTGTCCATGAGAAACCAATGAACTCTCAAAAGAGATCTCATTTACAGTTTTTCCTTCTTCTGTTTATTTCATTGCATTATTACAGCAGTTGCCTGCTAAAAGTCTAATCCTTGTGTGTAACACAACAACAAATAAACACATGCACAAAGGGACTATAAAAAAACATGCAATTATGCAGTGTCAGGTTAAAAACAATCAACCATAATGTGCTATATGGTTTATTTGTAAATGAAAGATGTGCATTTTTTTTTGCAGTTCATGTGTGGGCAGAAGTCCTCAGAGCCTCTGATTTAATCATGTGATCTACACTTGTCCCAATTCCCTTCCCATGTTTCATATGCTTCTGTGTATAATTACTTGTCTTGTTCATTATAAAAATAAGGCATTGGGTTCTCTGCTAGGAATAAACAAATCAATTATCCCAGGAGCCTCAGTAATGCATTGAATAGATATACATAAATACATACATACATATCACCCATGTGACTCATTATTTCATCACTATGGTAACAGTAGTGTAAGCTTATAGGATTATGGACTGTAGCATTCAGACCAGCGTTGTCCAGGACTTTTTAACATTAAGAAGATGACATAAACAGCTATAGTCACACATCAACAACATGGGCTCTGCTAGTTGCAACTAATTGTTCGTGTTTTGTCTTTCTGGTTTGCAGTCTGTTGATCCTGGTCAGCAGTTCACCTGGGAGCATTCCAACTTAGAGGTCAACAAACCCAAGAATCGCTATGCAAACGTCATCGCTTACGATCACTCCAGAGTCGTGCTGAACCCTGTTGATGGTTAGTTCAAAAATTTAAAATGTTTCATTAAAGATTTATAATCTACGCTGATCTTTAGCATTTGTTAACTCTGAACTGCACTGTTGAACCGCAGGTGTACCAGGAAGTGACTACGTCAATGCCAATTACATCGATGGCTACCGCAAGCAGAACGCTTACATCGCTACTCAGGGTCCTCTGCCAGAGACCCTCAGTGATTTCTGGAGGATGGTGTGGGAACAGAGGACCAGCACCATTGTCATGATGACCAGACTGGAGGAGAAGAGCAGAGTGAGTTCAATTGTCTGCTAATGTCTGAGGGTATTGCAAGAATTTTGTGAAGGCGGAAGACAGATGGCATGTAAATAGGTCTCTTTCAGAGTGGGTATTAAATAAAATGATATATTCCTAATAATTTTTTAAAAATGCCATAAATGATGCCTGCGTGTCATGTAGCCAGACTTTTGACCTTTGGCATTAAGTCTGGTCCACTTTGCACCATGTGCCTGTTTGTGGATAACATAAGAAACAAAAATGAGTCTTTAGTGGACAGGAAGGGAGGCGTTATATGTTCCCTCACCTGCCGTGTTGCCAGCTGGTCGTTCTGTTTTCCTCATCGTGGGCTGTGCACGTTAACACACACGCTTATGAATCTTACAGAAGCTTTCCAATGGAATTGAAGATCATCAAATAGAAATACTGCACCTTTGATGAGAGCTTCAAAGGGGTGTAAATCACTTTTAAAACACCGAATTTTTGGCTTCTACAATAACTTTTGAGCTCATAGTTGGTTTGTGTTGAAAGGTTTATGCGTTTTCACAGAAAATCGATTTCTCTATGGAGAAAATGAATGGAATTTTTACATCCAGAACCCTGCTGTTGCACTTTGTAGATACAAAAATATATTGTGGTGCTTGTTACTACTCTTCCTAGTTGTGACAGGATTGTATTCATTTCTCAGGGAGAAATGTCTTCTTGCTTTATAACTGAATTCACTTGACATAGGCATTTTCATGAAATTTAAAAGATGTAAAAAATGTTTAGTAAATACAATTAGCCCAGTATAAAATCAATATTAAATTGATTTTAATACAAGTCCCCAGTCAATACAAAGGTCCCCAAAATTATAGAAACCGAGAGAGAGAGAGGGGAGAGAGAGAGAAAGAGAGAGAGGGAGGGAGAGATAGAGGGGAGAGGGAGAGATAGAGGGGAAAGGGAGAGAGAGAAGGAGGGAGAGTAAGAGAGAGAGAGAGAAAGCACAGATTGTACCTGTTCCTCATTCAGGTAGAACAGCAGTGTTTATAGAACCCCAGATGGTTCGGACTAATACATCTCAACCTCAGCCTAACCGAACATTACTCACACACTCCTCCGTGCTCTTTTCGTGTGTGTGTGTGTGTATCAGAGCCTGAGGTTGTGTCACTGCTCTGGACACTCTGTAGTGCGTGAAGCGCCCATCTGCTCGCCTAGCCAGAGCGATACCCCGGGCCTAACACACACACAGACATACACAAACAGCCCTGCATTAGCTTCAGATGGCCTGATCTCCTCTCTGTACTGTGGTGCTCTTTGACATGTGAAGTACACTCTCCAGTTCCGTCTGTGTAACATGAGGGCCAGTGATGTTTGAGATGCTGAAGCGTGTTTTCATTGCAGGTGAAGTGTGACCAATACTGGCCCAGTCGTGGGACGGAAACGTACGGCATGATTCAAGTGACCGTGCTGGACACGGTGGAGTTAGCCACCTACAGCGTCAGAACCTTCGCTTTGTATAAGGTCAGAGTTACTTTCATCTTATCACATCTTACAAAATAATTTCATAAGAACACTTACTATGTTAGTAAATGACTCATCACAAAAACAATCATTATTTCCTTTTTTATTGTTGTGCTATTGATGTGTAAATGACCATCAATGTATCAAGGTGGACCAAGCTGCTCTATTCTGATGCATAAATGTTACCCTATAAATAAATAACCCTAAAGAATTTCTGACCGACCCATTTCTGCAGCTTAGTTTCAGTAAATCTTCCGGATGAACCGGAGAAGGAACATCAAACTCGTATTTCAAAAGAGTAAAATAAATCCTGTTTTCCTTGACTTTTTCCTTTGTAATATGTTTCAACAGAACGGTTCCAGCGAGAAACGAGAAGTTCGGCAGTTCCAGTTCATGGCCTGGCCGGATCACGGCGTTCCTGAATACCCCACGCCTATTTTAGCCTTTCTGCGCAGAGTAAAGGCCTGTAATCCACCTGACGCTGGACCCATGGTGGTTCACTGCAGGTACATCATGATCTTCACTCACTTTCACTCACTGCAAATAATTCAGTCTAAATGTAAATCTGCTCTTGTGTTTCTCTATGGAAGTGCTGGCGTGGGCCGAACGGGCTGTTTCATCGTAATAGATGCCATGTTAGAGCGAATGAAACATGAGAAGTCGGTGGACATCTATGGTCACGTGACCTGCATGCGTGCTCAGAGGAACTACATGGTACAGACGGAGGATCAGTATATCTTCATTCACGAAGCTCTGCTGGAGGCCGCCACCTGCGGCAACACGGAGGTCCCCGCGAGGAGTTTATACACACACATCCAGAAACTCACACAGGTCCTGCCCGGAGATTCTGTAACGGCCATGGAGCTGGAGTTTAAGGTCAGACATAGTCATGCAAAACAACTCGTTTGTCCAAATCAAAAAACTCACAATCAGATCATTTTATTTTTCTAATGTGTTTGCAGATGTTTGGGTCTATACAACAAAATGGAACAATTGTTAAGTAATTTATAATCAATTCTTACGATTTCCATCCCTATCGAATTTTTTTAATACACCATAACACTAACATAAAATGCTGATATGGACAGAGAAATCACATTTACATTTCTTTGCCACATGTTTAGTGAGTGAAAATATCTTAAACGTGATGCTGAGTGAGAAATCTGTAAGCTTTATCTGTGAGCACAGTGAGATTTACAGCTAGAAACGCTCGTGAGCTTCTCTGCGTGTCTGTGCTTAAACACACTCTGTAAAACACAACAGCTGTCTTCAGAGACGTGTTCCTGCTGGATCATTATAGATCCACAGAAAGTGTAATCGTGTTTCTGATGCTTGATGTTGTGCAAACTAGTTTTTACCAGCAGAAATATAAAAAATGATCCGTCAGCAGGCGGGTCAGTGCTGAAGGACCTGTTTTAGGTTTAGACAAGTTTGGGTTTCCCCGCACAGCTGTAATGACTTCGGAGGAGATGGGGGGTGTTTACTTTACTTCATGACAGAGTAAACTCGCCGGTGACACGCTGAGTTTTATTAGTTGTATGTTTTATTTGAAGTTTGAGAACAAACCGCTCAAAACTGCTCGTTTCCCAAAAGATGCATGTTAGATGTTGACAGGAAAACTCGTTGAAAAGCACATGTGAGGGTGTCGGTAACACGTCCTGCAGGGTGATAAACTTTAACTCAAATAGCATTTAGTTATTTCTATTATCATGATTGTGCATTACAGCTTTTTATGTTTTGTAAGAGGTTTCATAATTCTTTCCTGTACATGGAATTCATTCATCACTTAAAAATAATGAAGTGCGGAAAGCAATAAAAACCCTGTGATAGCCTGAATTTAGATGAAGTTTAGATTACCGGTCGACCAGTTTCAATGATACCCAGAGAGCAAAGTGTATATATATATATATATTACATCTACATTATAATCTCTCCATACCACAGAAACTGGCCAACTCTAAAGCACACACCTCGAGATTCATCAGCGCCAGTCTGCCCTGCAACAAATTCAAGAACCGACTGGTCAACATCATGCCATTTGAGTCCAGTCGCGTATGTCTGCAGCCAATCAGAGGAGTGGAGGGTCTGACTACATTAATGCCAGTTTTATTGATGGATACAGGTAAGTGTGTGTGTACCCACGTACAGAAAGTATATTTTTGGGACACATTTGTACCAAAAAATGAGCAAACTTAACCTTCTTTTGGGGACGTTATGGATATTAACAAAGATAGTAATACTATATTCATTCCCCATAATGAAAACAGCATACAAATCATACTAAATGATGTTTATTAAAAAATTAAAAATTGCAGAAAGGTTTGTGTGAGGGTTAGGTTTAGAGGCAGGGTGAGAGTTACAGGATTTGCATAAAAAAATCATCATCTTAAATTCAACATTTGACCCAAATGTGGTGTGAATGTAAAACAGAAAACTACATTTGAAAAAGAAGGAATGAACTGAGACACACTGAAGGATGCGAATAAAAGCTCATGTGTTCCTCTGCAGCTGTGTGTCTCTGTCACTGCCCTCTGTCTGTTTCCCTCCTGCTGGATGTGACAGTGTCACGGCCCGTCTCTGAGGTCTCCCTCTGCGTCTCTGCCGTCTTTGTACTGATAGTTGTCAGGACAAATTGCACTTATTGGCAGGACTGTCTATAGCTGAAGCATTATCTACGCTGGGGGATAACAGCAGCCCTGCAACAGCTCACTGACAGGAGAAGAACACAGTTCAGTGGGGGATTTATTCGTCATGAGTCTGTGTGATCTGCTCCATCGATCACAGAGACACATACAAGCTTACAGTCTTACTGTTACAGGTGCATCAGCCTGATCTCATGGGAATGTGGAACTATTTTAGGAGGTGGCTAATTCATATGACATCTGTAAAAATTATTATTGGAAAGCAATAATGAAGCCACACCCCAAACCTAAAACCACACTAATACATACGAATACATACAAATTCATACAAATGAGTCATTTGTACATGCGATTTGTACATGCGAATCTGTTCATACAAAAAGCTAAAATTCACAGGGGAAAATTCACATTGAAATTCACTCAGCACAATGCAAACTTTCATCTGATTAAAGCTTACGTAATGTGTTTTTATGTGGTATATTCAAAAATGTAACAAACAGTGTCATTTCAAAAAATGACTAAGATTCTAGTAAATATTAGTACATTTTTATTTTTAATAAAAATGCATTCATTTAGCATTCATTTAAATGTTTGAAGCCCAAAAAAAAAACACTTTTTACTCAAATTTGCAGTTATATAAAATGGTAGGATTTTATTCATTACAAACAATCTACTGTTTGTAATAATAAAAATACTGAAATATTTGATGGCTGAATGTCAAATTTGACCAATCAAAATCAATTTTCGATTTTAGAGAGTTGTGTATATAATATATTGTATCTACAGCTTTCATAGTGTGCTGTTATTTCTCAGCTGTACTGTCTATCAAAATTCCTTAAAAACATTTTTAAAAATATACCACCCCAAGTGATCAAAAAGCATATATTCTGCATTCAGCTCAGTAGGTATTCACTTGATAAACTGCTGAAGTACTGTACTGTACCTCCACCGAGGGGTCATGTGACGCTGAGGGCAAAGGTGCGGTGAAAATCTGGACTCATTATTGGCCCTTAATCACATTAACAGCCAATCAAAGAGCTCCCTCACATCTGCTGCCGTACTAAAGTGTAAACAGCATAATTGGTACTAATCTTGTTTATAATGAAAGACAGACGTCGAAGAGCTTTCGCTTGCTTTCAGCCTGATGAGCTTTGATCGTGTTTGTGGCGTGTTGGGGGGGAGGCGGTAATTGTGCTTCCTGTCTTTTAATGAAGCAAATGAGGTTCTTCACATACATCAGGCACGTCTCTCTCTTTCTCCCTCGCTCTCTCTCGCCATGTATTAGTAGAGACGATTTGTAGTGAAAAGTGACTAGACGGGGATGACGAAGGTGCTGAGGAAGATAGATTAGACTCCACCACTCAGAAGCATTTTATTTATTTATCTGAAGAAACTCTCATCAGCTAGTAGAAGATCTCACAGCAGGAGTCTTACATGAGCTCTAGAAACATCTACTGCTGTCTTGACACACACCAATGTGACAGTAAACCACTACCCGTCTCTCCCTCTCTGTCTCGCTCTCTCTGTCACTCGCTCCTCTTCCACAGCAGGTGACATAATCATCTGTCTCTCTGTTTTTTTTCTTACTGGTCTCATTCTTTTTCACCTACATCTTTTCCATCCCTTGCTGGCTTCTTTAGCTACACGTGTCTGTCTTTTTCTGTCTGGCGTTGCATTTTATTGCATTCATTTTATCTCAATCATGGATCCGCAGTGCCTCCTGCTGTCGAACGAGAGGAAGTACTCCTTCCTCATTACTGTTCATGTGAGAATATATAAAGGAGTGTGTTCAGTGTTTGTGTAAATCTCTGTGTTTGTGTCTCATATGTTCATACAGGCAGCAGAAGGCTTATATAGCCACACAGGGTCCTCTGGCCGAAACCACCGAGGACTTCTGGAGGATGCTGTGGGAGCACAACTCCACCATCGTGGTGATGCTGACGAAGCTCAGAGAGATGGGACGGGTGAGTGAAGAAAAAACACGATGTTATTTTACTTTGGTTTAATATGGTGTTATTGTGAACAATATGTTAGTGCATGTTATTCCAAAGATTAAAAGGATTGTCTTTGTAATTGTTCATCAGAATCAAATAACGTGCTCTGCCTATGAAACCATGTTCCTCTTCATCTGATGCCACATAGGGCTTGCAGATTATTGGTTATTCTTGTTTAATGAATAATAATGAGACATGAACTAAAAATTTTGAAGTTAGCTTCAAAAATCTAGATGGAATAAAATGCACCACTATCAAATGCACAATGTGTTTCTGCCCCGTTACAGGAGAAGTGTCATCAGTACTGGCCTGCAGAGAGATCTGCTCGCTACCAGTACTTTGTCGTAGACCCAATGGCTGAATACAACATGCCCCAGTACATCTTAAGGGAGTTTAAAGTGACAGACGCCAGGGTAAGTTTCATCATACTGCAGTTTATAGATTAAATTGTTATTCTTTAAAACACTAAACCTATCTCTCTCTCTCACAGGATGGCCAGTCTAGGACGATCCGCCAATTTCAGTTCACCGATTGGCCGGAACAAGGTGTGCCAAAGACAGGAGAGGGCTTTATTGATTTCATTGGCCAGGTTCACAAAACCAAGGAGCAGTTTGGACAGGATGGACCAATTACTGTTCACTGCAGGTGAGACACAGGGCAAACAATCCCAGGAGACTCTCACCACACTGTGTGTGTGTGTCTGTAGTAAAGCTGGCCAATAGATCCAATATTGTACTATGTGTTTGATTTTTGCTGGCAGTATTAAATTCAACATTCAACCATTTAAAATGTTGTTGTATGAGTCACAATGATTACAATCTCTCTCTCTCTCTCTCTCTCTCTCTCTCTCTCTCTCTCTCTCGCTCTCAGTGCCGGTGTGGGCAGAACAGGAGTGTTCATCACTCTGAGTATTGTGCTGGAGCGGATGAGGTATGAAGGTGTGGTAGACATGTTCCACACCATCAAAACGCTGCGCACTCAGAGACCTGCCATGGTACAGACAGAGGTAATCTAACTCAACCTCTTCACTTCAAGGAGAATTCAGTCATTATTTACTCGCCCTCATACAACTAGTCAATACAATTCTTCACATCATGACTTGACATACAGCGCGAGTTACATGAATCATGTTTATGATATACAGTACCAGTAAAAAGTTTAGACACAATTGATAAAAAATTTTAAAATGACTTTGGTGGAAAAATATAATCGTGCCAACAAATTAATTTAATTGAAATTTAATTTAAAAAATTTTACATGAAAACTGACATTTTTAAATGGATTACTTGGAGCAAGTGATGAATAAAAAGCAGTCCATCACAGATAAAAAAATTCCTTCAATTCCTCAAAATGCTCAAATATAACATAGTGTTCATTTCTTTTGGATGCTTTTAGTCACAACATAATTCCCACAGTTACACTTGTGTTATTTCATGGTTTTGATGAGTTTACTACTATTCTAAAATGTAAAAAAAATCTAAACAAACTTTTGACTGGTACAACGTGATATTTTTTGTCTTTCTGGAGCGTGACATTACATGCCTTCAGAGGAGCTAACAGTGTGTGTTCCCTGTGTTTAATAACAGGATCAGTACCAGCTGTGTTACAGAGCAGCTTTGGAGTACCTGGGCAGCTTCGATCACTATGCAACGTAACCACTCCCAGAATGCCTCAGAACGCCACCTCAGAGAGACGTCACTTCCTGCTGAGCCATAGACATCCTACCTGTTCATCAAACACATCTGCTGGAGGGAGAAAGAGAGAGAGACTGACACAAACAGAGAAAGAGAGAGAAGTTCACTGAGAACATCTACAAATGCTTTATACTGGTCTCTATATATGCACAGCTCCTGTCTCTGTACCTGCTGAGTGTTTTACCCTACTGCTCGTTTATTATTGCCATTGCATCTTCAACTTCATTATCATTATCAGCATCCATTGTTATGATTATGATTATTATTATTTTTATGATTATTATTAATGCCTTTACCGTTACCGAAAGTACGATATTTTGTATCATTTATGCTGATCATTGTATATCTAAGGGGTTTGTTTTATTTTAATTATTTCTTTGTTTATTGTTATTAATATTATTATTTTTTGTTTCTATGTTTTATTATTTTTTAGCACATGTGGACATGTATTTTCACATGACCAGGTTACTAATACTGAATTCCGAGCTGCTGATGATTTCTTACGTTTATCATTATTATGACATTGTAATGATATTGTTTTATTTGGTGGGATGGGGGAACTTTTTATAAAAACCTTTTCACCTCCTAATACTTTATGGACAATATAATCGAGTATAAAAGAGATGAAATGCTTACAGACGAGTCAGTGACCTCACTGGACACTGAATAGACACTGAACTGGTTCATTTTTCTGGAAACCCTCTGTTCTAAAAAACGAAAAGAAACAAGCACCTGCTGCCACAGCAAAGTCTTTGTTCCATGTCAGCTTATCCGAGGTCATAGGTCAACCCATCACGACGGTCGTTCTAATCCGACAGCACTCCAGTACCTTGCGTCAACCTCAGCCTTGCGTCATTCGTTCAGATTAGCAGCTGATGTGGTTTGGAAGAGAGCGAAGTAAAACAGGAACCTCTTCACCAGAGAACAGACTCTGTTCACCCTGCTGTTAAAAAAATCCTTCAGTGTTGAACTCTTCATACAGTATGTGGTATTAACAGCCGTCCGATCATTTCTCACTGTGGCTCTTACAGACACAAATACATCCCCTGCAGCATCACACATGAGTGGACTGAAGATACGAGCATACTCCAATGTTTCTTACCTCCTATGGCCTGAGCACAAAGTAATGAAATTCGAGGACATGGGAAGGATTCATTTCACTTTGTGTTCACATAGAGACAAAAAAGCATTCAATCTGTTGTACAGGCAGTCTGTTTTCTATTTGTTAATAAAAAGAAGAGAAATATGTTAAAATATGTGTTAATAAAATGCTTAATTGGGGTTTGTATATTTTTATTGTAAAGGCTTTTCTTTCTTTTTCTCGTTTCGCATTTCCTCACGAACAGATGGCTTGTTCCTCTACAGCATCTGTGGCCGTTCCAGAAACCCTGTGGTCTACGGCCGAAGTAAGCCAGCACACCAGTCACTGCAGTTTGATGTAAAGGCATTCACAGCGTGGATCTGTTTCTGCTTGTTCTACGTGTTGTTCTGCTGTGTCTTAGAGCACCTGGAGAAATAAGTCCCGTTTAAAACAACTCAGTATCCGAATTAAAAAGTTCCTAATTGTACTGAAAGCTAATGATTTCACAAATTAGACACCAGTTCTCCCTTCAGTCTTGGGTCGGAGTTGCTGTATTTTATTCCACATAGTAATTAACACATAATTAGACCCAGTCACCAGTTTGTTGACAGTAATCAATGTCTCCGTTTATCACTGGAGAAACGCAAATGATTGAATTACACATCCGTAGTGTGGAAATTACCATTGACTGACATCATTATGCAAAAAAGGTAAATTAGAAGATTAGAATTCAAATTAACTTGTCGATTTAAATACTAATCTTACAGTCTGGGGCATTACTGTATTTTTAATGTGCAGATGATGCACAAATATTAGATGTGATCTATAAAATCTGTATGTGCGCATACATACGTATGGCTGGGTAGCAGTGCAGAGTTTTATGTTGTGAGTAACATCATATACATTCATTTAGTATACATAACTTTATGGTAGTGTATAAGATGGGGTGAGCTACACACAATATATATTCAAAAATACATATATAAATAGGTGGGTTATACATATAATCCTTATCTTCTATATCTGGCTATTTATGCCATATGAACCATATATAGAGTATATAAAGCTGTATAGAGTTTTACAAACATTTTATCTAAACTATTATATTCTATTTGTATATGGCCCTATAGGAGTGCATTGCATAATTTTTCTCATTGTCGTAATCTATATGTCCCCATATGTTTAGTACAAATATAGATATTAAGACATGAAATCTAACAAATCCATATGTTTTTATTTTACATCAGAATGTACCTAAATGCTGTACTATTCTATATGGCCTCATGGGAATGTATTGAGTCAGCAATCTCACTGTCATAAACCTATATGGTTATTAAATGTACATCATTTGATAAAGTGTAGATTAAATTCATATGCTGTTAATATATGTATATATATATATATATATATATATATATATATATATATATATATATATATATATATATATATATATATATATCTCATATATATATATAACGTATATGTGTTCGGTATCTATATCTGTACATTAACGTGTATGTGTTCGGTACACAGGGTCATATGGAGAGAGTTGATAAGAGGAACGCCTTCTTCCATCTTTGTAAACAGTGCGCTCGTGCGCATGCGTAGTCCACGCGCTGCGCTCTAATGGAGGACATGTCTGCTGTATAATCGCCTTTTTTGCTCTGGTTTTCTGCGTTTTTGCCCTCAACAGCTGTCAGTCGACCCCTCGACACCTGTGAGTAAACCTTCCTCCTTGTTCCCTGACAGAAAGTGTCATGTTTTTATACGTTTTACTCTGCGTGTCAGTTATTGAGTGTCGGTGTTTACAAGAGTTAGCATCACAGCTCATCAAAGTTTTGCACAGATCAAGTAATTCATGTTTTGAGAGTTAAACAGTCAAACGGAGACTCGAACAAGCAGCGTTATAAAAAACGGCCGTGTGTGTGTTGACTTGAGTTGTGTGTTTGTGTTACAGCTGTGAGTTTGGTGTCGTTTGAGGAGCTTTAGCCGTCAGTGTGTTTGTTTTGTTGTTGTTTCTGACTGTGAGTTTCTGTCAGATTTTTTTGCATCGGAACTTTAAATGATCCTGAGGAGAATCTCATGAGGAGATGACGGGAGATCGTCTGATTTTATCTGATGAAACACACAGAATGATCGCATATAGTGTTTTAATGTGCTAATGTCAGTTAGCATGCTAGTGCAGGGTCTGATTTTACATGTGATTTGACTGTCATAATAGCGGCAACAGTTTTATAGTAAAGTATTTCATCTACTGTAACAGTAAAGTGACTTTACCTCTCTGTATTACAATGCTTGCAACCTATAGGCCATACTTTTATTATATATTTTGACTTTTAATAAGTTTATTATTACATAATTTGTGTAATGTAATTTTCCCACATCGTGTGATCTTAAATAGTGCAGTACTATATAATAAGTAAATTAATAAGTAAAACATGCTATAATTTACTTCAGATTATCACTTTAAATGAATAAAAGCATATTCAAATACTAGTTATGTATTTAGTTGTTACACGTTATATTATAATCTTATGAATAAATGTTTCCTTTTTACATTAAACTATTACCATGAACAGATTTTTATCATGTTAATAAATTAATGTATTACTTCAATTGCCTTTTTCTTTTTTTAATTTGTATTTATTTGTTGTTGTTTTTTTCTATTATGTCGTAGGAAACGATTACTATTGTGTAGAAAATGTGCTATAAATAAACATTCCTATATTAGTAACAAGGTTAGATGTATACATGTGGAATTTATTGGTTGGCAAATTTGTTTTTGGTAAAACAATGTTTTCTAACCATGACCGTTCTTGCATGTATAACATTGTAAAAGGTATATAGCCTAATCGTAAAAAAAGTTGTAGCGCTTTGTACAGTGTAATTTATGCCTAGAAGTATTGGTATAAAATTGTGTCATTGTGTTACAATTTAAAATAGCAGCTTTAAAAAGCATGTAAAATTATTATTGCTAAAAATGTTCTTATTCTCATCCAGTCCAGAAGGCAGAATGGCTTCAGACTCTGTTTCTCAGAGCTCACAGAGTCCTGTTACCAGGATCATGACCTTTCATCCAACTAAAGAGGAGTTCAAAGACTTCAACAGATATATTGCATATATGGAGTCACAGGGGGCTCACAGAGCGGGCATGGCAAAGGTTAACAAATCCTTTTTAAAATCTTTGGCTTGTTCATTTAGCTTTAAAAATGTCCTGTTTCTCAAAATGTCTGATTGGTGTCTTTGTCATAGGTGGTGCCACCGAAGGATTGGAAGCCCAGGCGTACATATGATGACATCGATGATTTAGTGATTCCCGCCCCTATTCAACAGGTTGTCACTGGCCAGTCGGGTCTCTTTACTCAGTACAACATCCAGAAGAAACCAATGATGGTCCGCGAGTTTCGCAAGATTGCCAACACAGACAAGTGAGGAGAAAACCCTGATACAGTCTGTCACATATGATTATAATGAGCTCTTTATAAAGAGTATACTTATGTTGTAGCTCATCTGGTAGAACATAACGCTTGCACTGCCAAAGTCATAGGTTTGATTTCCACTAAATGCTTGTACTGAAAATATAGTATCTGATAAATGCATAAATTCTTAACTTAATGTCTCTCTGATTTCACCTTTGCAGATTCTGTAATCCCAGATATGCTGATTTCGATGAGCTGGAGAGGAAATATTGGAAGAATTTAACATTCAACCCTCCGTTATATGGGGCAGATGTTAGTGGGACCCTGTATGATCCAGTGAGTTATTTTACCAACTATTTTGTTGAGTTATTGTTATGGGTTAATAATTGTTGTATTAATTTTCTCAACCATATGACTTTCTTTCATGGCAAACAAAGATGTTAAGCAGAAAGATAGCACTGTTCCTCCATACATTAAAAACATACAGTTACCAGAAGCTGTCAGGATTCAGAAAAGACAAAAAAGCATCATATAAATGAATCCAGCCCGAGTAAATCATGTGCTGTAATCCAGTTCTTCTAAATTCAAATAAAATTTTGTGTTAGAAAATGAGTAACGTTTTTCATTTAAAAGACTTGAAATGTATTGTTATGAATATACTAAATATAACACAATGTGTCCTTACATCATATACAGCAGCCTAGATATTCTGCATCACATCATCTTATGTGTTTCATGAAAGAAACTATTTGAAAGCAATTGAGTCATTATAAAATGTATTAAATTATTATAAAAATAATATATGAAAATAATAAGTTAATAAAACACATACATGATTTTTTTTCTCCTGGTAGGATGTGACAGAGTGGAATATTGGTCATTTAAACACTATTTTGGACACAGTAGAGAAAGAAAGCGGGGTCACAATAAAAGGAGTAAACACTCCCTATCTTTATTTCGGGATGTGGAAGAGCACATTTGCCTGGCACACGGAGGACATGGATCTCTACAGCATCAACTATCTTCACTTCGGAGAACCCAAGTCCTGGTACAGTCACAGCACATGTCTAATATTCATGTCTTACGTGAAGAGATTTAAAAGCATTGTTGTGTAATCTTGAATTAAAAACAACCTCTTCTGCAGGTATGTTGTGCCTCCAGAGCATGGGAAAAGATTGGAGCGTCTGGCCAAAGGTACAGTATTATTCTGTAGACCTTTGACAGTAGATTTCTCCTGATCAGGTTTATAACCCCAGATGTTTCTCATCTTGATTCACACAGGATTTTTTCCTGGAAGCGCTCAGAGTTGTGAAGCCTTCTTACGACACAAAATGACTTTAATTTCACCATCAATTCTGAGGAAGTATGGGATTCCCTTTGAGAAGGTTTGTTTCTTTATCTTTATGACTAGCTTCCAAACTATCATAGTGTCCTTCAAAGAAATAATTCTCTCATAATTTACTCTAATGCCATGTATTGTGAGGACTAACATATGACAGCTAGTCATGAGACACACGAGAACCAGAAGTCATATCCATCTGGAATGGCATGAGGATAAGAATTTTTTTTTATTGTTGGGTGACCTTTAATTATTACTAGTTAAAGGATACATTTTAATATAGACAAACTAGTTTGATGTAATTATGATTTTATTTGATGTAATTCTTTTCTGTTGAATGCATCAGGTGACTCAGGAAGCAGGCCAGTTCATTGTGACCTTCCCGTTTGGATATCATGCAGGCTTTAATCATGGCTTCAACTGTGCAGAATCCACCAACTTCGCCTCCCAGCGCTGGATTGATTACGGCAAGCAGGCAACATTAGTACGTTTAACTTTACATTCAACAGGGCCAAAACTTTTACTTTCTTTTCTTCCATGACCAAAAATTTTTTACTAAATGTTCAAAAAAGAAGTGATAAAAACTATGAGCTATAGTAGAGAACCTCAGATGTTCTTGTAATCTTGTCTGATGCTGTGTCTCCTCCCAGTGTTCTTGCCGGAAGGACATGGTGAAGATTTCCATGGACTTATTTGTTCGCAAGTTCCAGCCAGAACGTTACAAACTTTGGAAAGCAGGAAAGGATAATGCACCCATCGACCACTCGAAGCCCACACCAGTAGCTGCAGAGCTGACGGATGGGAGGAGCGCTGACCAGATGGAAGAGCTCAGCGACAGCAGTGGGACAGAAGCGGATGAGAAGCCAGGGGAATTGAAGACTAATACAAACACTGAAGCTGGAGTGGAGGAGAATGCAGATGTGGAGGTGAAGAAAGAGGAGGAAGTAAAGAAAGAAGCTGCTGATGGGGAGCTGGAGAGAGATGAGAAGAATGATGTTGGTGTTGAGGAGCCTAGCAGCACTTCAGAGCAGAACAACAGGTGTGTAGAAACAGAGATTGTTAAAGTAAAAGACCTCTGCAATAATACATATATTATTTACTAAGCTTACATGCAGTGTTTATTGGTGTGTGGTCTTTAAAATTTGTTTTAATCCCTCTGATGTTTTTTATTTTTACGCTGTAGCCGACCAAAGCAAATTGTGGGACGGAAGCGTCTCAGACCCACGGATGACGCTGAAAGACAAGAAGAAGACAATCACATTAAAGAAGAGGAGGATGTCGAGAAGAAGAAAGCTAAATTCAGCGAGACTGATACAGATGTCAAAACGAACAATCCATCTCTGCTGATCCAGGTATTGTGCCTTGTACAGCTTATGATACATGGGAGTTGATTAAAAAATACTACAAAAACCTGAAACCTTTTTTTTCTGCAGGTGAAGAGAAGGCTGAGGAAACCATGGAGACAGACACTCCCCCTCCAAACCTGGAAGAGAATCAAGCCCCTCCTCCTCAAACAGAGGAAGAGAGATCTCCATCGAACCAGCAGCCTCACCCCACCTCCAGCAGTGACATCACAACTCAGGCTCAAGAATCTCCTTTTGAACCCAATGATGTCACCTCATCTTCACAATCCAGCAACATAAGTAACGAGAGCAGTGATGTCACCTCTCAGTCTGATGCTGTCACTCAAAGTTGTGACAGCCTATCCAAACCTGATGACATCACTCAAAATGGTGATCTCAAGACAGAGCTCTGTGATGCCACGCCTCATTCTTGTTCCTTTGAAGTCTTGCCATCTGACATCATACCAGAGCAGCAGACTGAAAATATGTCTGCTCAGTCCAGCATTAACCCTACCTACATCAGTGATGTCACCCCAGAACCCAGCAATAGCACCGTCAGCTTCAAGCATGAAACTATTGATAACTCCGCCCATATTGATGACGTCACCACAGAACCAGACAACATGACCATCAGCTCTAAATCCGAGCCGAGCATTATCTTCTCCCACTCCTCTGATTTCATCACAGAACTTGACGACAGCATTACAAACACCATCGACCCTAGTGAAACCATCCTTAACTCCGCCCACATCTGTGATGTCACCACACAACCTGCTAACAACACCATTAGCCCTATACACGAGGCTGGTGTTAGTTCCACGCACAACTCTGATGACACTACGCTATCTAACAACAGCATTGTCCTCCCTGTATCTGAGCCTGGCTTTATCTCCACCCATGTTAATGATGTTATCTTAGATCTCAGCAACAGCGGTGTCAGCCCTAAACACGAGCCCTGCATTAGCTCTGCCCACATAGATAACGTGACCCTGGAATACAGCAACAACGTTATCAGTGCAAAGTGTGAGCCTGACACAAGCTCCGCCCACACATGTGATGTCACCACAGATCCCAGCACCGTCATCCCTAAATGCGAGCCTTCCATTAGCTCCGCCCACGCAGATGATATGACCCTACAACCCAGCAACGGCATCATCAGCCCTAAATGTGAGCCTGCCGTTAGCTCCGCCCACACTTATGATGTCACCTCAGATCCCAGCAATAGCGCTGTCAGCCCTAAACACGAGCCAACCATTAGCTCCGCCCACACAGATGATGTGACCCTAGAACCCAGCAACAGCATTATCAGCCCTAAACATGAGCCAACCATTAGCTCCGCCCACACAGATGATTTGACCCTAGAACCCAGCAACAGCATCATTAGTCCTAAACGCGAGCCTGCCGTTAGCTCCGCCCATACTTATGATGTCATCGTAGAACCCAGCAACAGCAGCGTAAACACGAACACCATGGAGGTTATCTTCCAGAGGACCCTGAGCCCGGCCGAGGTGCTACACGTCCACAGCTACGCTAAAGGAGATTACAGCGAGCTGGAACCCCGCAGCAGCAGACATGAGAGGGACCGAGACAGCGATTCAGATAGCGAGTCTCAGGAAGACATCAAGGTGTGTGGTACATGCATCCTAAAATCTCACTTTGAACTTTTGTCGAACATGTCTGTTGCATGTCTAATGATTATGTTTGTGTTGTTCTTCAGAAAACATCTCGACTTAAATTACCCAGACTCCCTAGACATCACCCTTTGATGAAGGACATCATCAGTGATGAAGGTCAGATACTTCACCCTTTCTTAATTCTCTGATTTATTGCACATTCGGTTGATCATGTCTCACTTTAACATTTAATAAAACATCAATCCAATATTTAAACATTTCACAGTACAGTCATGGGAGTTGCAGTAAATTGCTCTGTTAGCCTATGCATCTTGTCCACTTCTATGTTTTATGTGTGTCCGTGTTTCTCTTCCAGAGCTGCAGGACCCGTCTGTGTCAGAGGATGACGGTCTGGACAGAGAGGCCTGGGCTCGACCTCTGACCCACCTGTGGCAGAACAAACCCTATAATCTAGAGAGGGAGCGAGAGTACAACAGAAAGATGGGGCTCGTGCCGCCCTATTGCGCAGTGTGCATGCTGTTCCAAGTACACCAGCGGGTATGTCGATCTGTCACTTTAGCTTTTTAACACAAATCACAAATGACACAAATCACAAAATAAATAAAAAAATTTATTCTGCATGAAGTTTTTTAAATTAATTGGTTTGTTATACAGTAGTAACCATGCTGTCTGTCCATCGCTTACATTACAAATCTGTTTATTTCTGTCCTGTTAATTACTGTGGTTCACATACCTAAAACTTCCTGTACAATTTCCTGTTTGGTATTTCTGTCCAGTCTGAAGGGGGCGAGAGCGAGCCGGCTGTGGTTCTGCCTAGAGGTCAGATGAGAACCAAACCTCTGATTCCAGAGATGTGTTTCAGTACCACCACAGAAGACGGCACAGATGTCCAACTGTCCACACCTCACCTGGATGCAAACGGAACCAGCCTGCTCATTAGCTGCTCGCACTGCGGCGTCCGTGTGCACACCAGTGAGTCCTCACTTAGTGTCGTGTTTATTTTGATATTTATTTTTTAAATGTCCAAGAGTAAAGTGGCACAACATTTTATATTCATGCATTTGGCAGATGCTTTTATCCATGAATAACTGATTCAACCTTTTGTCTATTCCAGGTTGTTACGGTGTGTCTCCAGTAAGAGTCACAAACGACTGGAAATGTGCCCGCTGTAAAGCCAACGCCTTCACAGAGGTACACGTCCACAAACTACACATATTGTGAAATTGTGGAACCTACATTAAACATCCAACTTGAAACACTTCAGCTCCTGTTATGATGTTTCTTGATTTTTAGAGTTGCTGTTTGTGTTCGTTGAGAGGCGGGGCATTACACAGGGCCAATAATGGAAAGTAAGTAATCCAGAAGACCACTAGATGTCAGCAGTGACATAACATGAGCAGTATTCTGTCACCTTTTCTCTTATAACACACAGGTTTTGTGTTATAACCACTGATCTCAATAAATATCACAATAATATAACGTGTGTTTTCCACCAATTCTACCCAATACCACCAACCCAAGATCGTAACAGGAAACATTCTGAACAATATGTGTGTTATTGTGCAGGTGGGTTCATGTGCTGTGTGCGGTTGCCGTGCTCGAAGCGCGATTTGTCAACATCGCTGAACGATCTCCTGTGGATCTGAGCAGCATTCCCTTACAGAGATTTAAACTGGTGAGTATCTTCTTCAGACGACTGTGTTCAGGGACCGACCTTTAAACAGGAAACACTTATTTGGTTTCCCTTTAAACATTGCTTTCCTTAACTGGAAAACACCAGATGTCTCTGTATAGTAAAAATCTGTCAGTGACTCATTTAAGACATTACACGACTAGACTGCACAGTGCGTAATGTATCATTTGGGAAAAAACCTTTTGTGTTGTTTTTATCTGTGCTAATCTCATCTCATCTCACTTCCTTTGAACTTCCTTTGCTTACAGAAGTGCTACTACTGCAAACGGCGGATGAAGAAAACGTCAGGATGTTGTGTACAGTGTTCTCACGGTCGCTGCCCCACCTCGTATCACCCCACTTGCGCGCAGGCCGCCGGCGTCATCATGCACCCGGACGACTGGCCCTTTATCGTCCATGTCACCTGCTGTCGTCATAAAGGGCCGGTGCAGTCAGAGGTGTGATACCCTGCTTGAATTAGAACAGTTGATTTACTTTTACCCATTACCACACTAGACTGGCATGAAAATTGGTTGCTTCCTGTTTTCTTTTCAGAACAATGTCTTTTAAGAATAGTTTATATACTCATTATGCTTTTGTTGTTGTTGAGTACATGCAATCACTGGAAACAATCCAATGACCTTGGCATTGTCAGCACAGTGTCACAGGAAAGTTTCTCTGTTCTTTTTCTGTCTGTAGAGGAATGCAGCAGCCATGAGGGCCGAGCTCTGCGTGGGTCAGAAGGTCATCTGCAAACACAAAAATGGACGTTACTACCAGTGTGAAGTGATACAGCTGACAAAAGAGACGTTTTATGAGGTCAACTTTGATGACGGATCCTTCAGTGATAACCTTTTCCCAGAAGACATTGTGGTGAGGGGTTTAAAGAGATCTATCTTGCCTAAAAATATATGAGTGTCATGTTTCCTTTTATAATATTATTTTATTTAAATAAATTATTTATAATGAATAATTTATAAGAAATATTTCATTTTTTGGGATGTTTATCATAGACTTTTGTATTGTTGTAGAACCGGGACTGCGCTCAGCTGGGTCCACCTCCACAGGGTGAAGTAGTTCAGGTCAGATGGACTGACGGTCTTGTTTATGGAGCCAAATTTGTGGCAGCTCACGAAATTCAGATGTATCAGGTACATTTCTAGGAAAGGTTTTCAAGCAGGTGTGTTATTGAGCTTGTTTTAGTACTGTGAAGGTTTCTTGTACCTCCTCAGGTGGAGTTTGAGGATGGATCCCAGCTCACAGCAAAAAGAGAAGACGTCTACACTCTGGACGAGGAACTTCCCAAAAGGGTCAAGTCTCGTCTGGTGAGCTCCATCACTGTGTTTGTCAATTACACAATCATTTAGATACCCTGCGTGCTGATTTTTCATGTGTGTCATTCAGTCTAAGGCATCGGACATGCGCTTCGACGGGATGTTTGGAGAGAAGAAGGTTCAGGAAAGCAAGAGGCAGAGAGTGATCAACTCCAGGTACAGAGGGGACTATATCGAACCCATCATCTACCGAGCCATCATGGAGTAGCCAGAGATGATGTGGCCTTCATCTAAAACCACCAGCACCCATCCTGCAGACTCTAGAACACCCTGCTCATGTCAACAGCCTTCAGATAGCAGGGATTAGAAACTTGGGTGGGTTTGACCACTTCCTAAAGACTCACAAGCTGTTATTTGTCGAGCACGTTACGTTTTCTGGTGTGGGTCTAGAGGCGGGGCGTTCATAGTGTCTGAGATCTTGTGCCACCGTCACTCAGCAGCTCTCTGGATAAATTGGCACAGGAAGCAGTAGCTTGTTTCATTCATTCATATTCGTTCGATAAAGGTTTTCTGTAATCTTCATTTTATAAAACTATCTACTTTAGTCAAACTGCATTAATTTATTTTACTGAATTCAGGGTGCTCTTTTTACCCATCTTTTGCAGAACGGAGGTGCCATTACAAATCCTTTTTTTAAAATCTGTACTGTCATAATTTGTGCAGTTGAGATTCTGAATATTGTACATTATTTGGAACATATTGAATTTATTGTATTTCATCTTTATGAATTGTTTTTTACAAGCCTATTTATTACCTGGTGCTTTCCGAAAGTAACTTTTGCAATACACTTGAGTTCCTGAGCAGTCCAAGTTCAAAGTTAATGTTACGTGGTTCTGTTTTTGGAAAAAGGGTGATGCTGAAATGCCAAGAATCTCACTTTCACAGCTCTCAGAGCCCTGCCTTGCACTCTGTTTGCTATCCACATTTTCTTTTTTAATAATGTAGCTTACTGCTGTCAACATGTTATCAAATCCCCCTGAGGTTTTAATAAGCTATTTTTGCACTTTTTAACTGTTCTTGTATGACTTTTTATCTGTTTTCTTTCAGTAGCCAAGCTCCAGAAATGTAAAATGCACTTATGAACATTAAGATCCATTGCCTGGCTGTAGACGACAGCTTTCGGTGATTGTTTGAGTCCTTCTTTGTTTGTTTGTTAGAGGACTAATTTTCACCATCAATGAATTCTAAAAAATTTTATAAAGAAGCCTTTATTTGTTTTATAATACATGGTTAATGTTCATATACTGTGAGATTTTGTATGTAGTTAATTTAAAAATATGAATCTTTCAGTACAATTTGGCATCTGGTTTTGCTTTTAAATACCAGTCTTGTTCTCACTCCTGTAATAAATACAGAGGCTCCAAGACATTTATGTATTTTGTAAAAAATCATTAATATGCGTTAGTAAAGACTGTGAGCTGACATGTTTCTTACCATGTTGTGTTTTTTTCCTGCAAGGGGTTCTCAAGTTAGGCATATATGCCAGGTGCTTTTATCCAAAGCTTTTATCTCATTAATATTTGAACCCATTACCTTTGTGCTCCTCTGCCAGTAGATACAAAGGAAGGTTTCAAACGTCATAAAAATGTACTCACTATACTCAGCTTTATGGGCTAGAAAAACAAGCAGCAGTGGATTATTGTCATTTGTAATATTTTTTAAAGCATCTAGCAGTAATTACCAGTTTAATTATTAATAACTATTTTAATCTTTATTTTAATATAGCATATCAACCCTGATTGCATGGATAATGTAAAAAAACATTTCTAAGTCTTTACATTTTAATTTATTAAGGTTAACTTAAATTATAAATAGATACATATTCATACATAGATATTTCTAACTAATTCTTAACTAATTTTACTGTATATTACTGTATATTTTATATTTGACATTATTTTATACAGAATTGTTAAAAGTGTTTACAGTATGTAATACAAGTGCATCGTAAGTAACCCTGTGACAGGGTTAGAGAATAGAAGGTTGTAGAATAGAAGAACTGACGAGATGATCAGGCATTAAAAAGCGTTAGTGTCTGTCATCTTGGATTGTAGTTACAATTGATGGCCACTAGGTGGACGTCTATGACGTAAGGCGGTGTAATCTTTCAATGGGAAAATTAATTTAATACAGTAATGAATTACTTTGTAATTTATTACAACCAACACCAGTAATTACACACGTACATAGTTACAAATATTTTTTAGGTTTGTAGTTTTAATTATTGCAAAATTTGCCATCTCATTTAGACGTCAGCAAAACATTTCAATGATGCGCTTGATTGGTATCCATGGCAACCATCTAGAGTTTGAATATAATCACTATTGCAGAGACCACATTACCACATCTTCAGCGGCTGTTGTTTGAATACTTCTAAGCGGATAAGTTCATATTTGTGTTGATCAATTGATTTCTGGCTTGTCCTTTTGCTTTTTTGCTAATTTTATTAATCAAACATACTTTTGTGCGTCAATATCTGAACACAAGCAGTGTGTTATAATGCCTTGTGTGCATTACAGGTTTTCTAGTAAACCTACACATGACTCGATCATCTTCGATGGCCTTCACATCACTCTCGGGAATTTGAGGCATCAAATCATGAGACGAGAGAAATTAAGGCACTGTGACCTGCTCATTACCAGCGAGCAAACTAATAGAGGTAAGTTTAGCTGTTTTACAATCATATTTATAAAAAAGCAACAAGCAAAATTATTTAAGACATACAATTTTAAATGTATTAATAACTTTTTTTATCATATAACAACGTTTTATACAATTTTGTCAGCCATGTTTTCAATTATTAGCTTGACCATTAGTTTGTCAACCGTTGCTAAGCAACCATGTAGGCGCGCACGTAGTTCAATACAGTCAATGGCGCAAGCGCGCATTTCACAATCCGTGTTTTATGGCACTCATAAAGTTATGTGTGTATATGGCGTTTGTTTTTATAACACTGATACAGTTCATTAAAACACATATGTCTCGCATTGCAAAGAAAGTACTGTTGTGTTATCATGACACACTATGTTTTCAAATAGTAATGTTATTTGAATAATGTTAAAGGTAATGTTATAGCATGTTAAATTGATAATTATAATTATACTGAATGATTATTCATATTGTATGATTGATGTTTATAGCATAAAATTAATTTTGTAATTAGTTTTGTATGTTTTTGACAGAATACACTGATGATGAAGAGATAATTCCCAACAACACCACAGTCATCATCAAACGAATCCCTCGGACTGGGAAAGCCACAAACACAAGAAGTGCCAAGTAAGTCATGTGACATTACAAATGTGAATCTGAAGTGAATGTCAACAAGTTGTAAGTCAGTCATTTGGTCTTTTAAATGAACTTTAGGATGTTTGTTTTGTTTTCTTTGCAGCAACTGGTCATCAAGCAGATCATAAAGACATCTCAAGTCATGTCAAGTCATTGGGCAGATCTTCAGAAGTAGTAATTAGACAGATGTGTTGAGTTGAATGTTTATATCGTATGATCTCTTTAAGCTAATCTCTTTGTTTGAATGTTTTTCTTCTGACAGCAAATTAAATGTTCTTCATTGACACTGGAGCAGCTTTTAAAGGTACTAAATAAATCCACTATATTATAATACTGTAGTGGTACAAGTTATATATTATACCAGAAATTGAAATATTTCCAAAGTTGATTAAAACATTTTTCCTATTGCCTGTTAAACAGACTGAGAACCTGGCAGAGGCAGATGCATCGGAGGAAGACAAGATAAAAGCTGTCATGTTCCAGTCCAGCCTCTGCTTTTATTCTGTGCGGTGAGTAAAGGACATTTACATCATAGCGCTTATTTTAAAAAGCTCTCATAGAAACTCTATCATGAATCTCCAACTATCAGTGATGCACTGAATCTGGTTGGAGTTAGATCCATCAAACTACATCTGCTTTAGATGTGGGATACCTGGACATCACATCCAGTTCTGCCCACAGAAAAGGGTAACTGGACTGTCGTAACAGCACCTACTGACAACAGTAGTGTGCCTGTTTGACCAGAGCGAAATGTAACCCGTATTTCATTTATTCACAGGATCCAGGTGTTGCTGCGCACACGAAACGCATAAGAAAAAGCACTGGAATTCCTCGCAGCTTCTTGGTGGAGGTGGATGACCCCAGCAAAAAAGGAGTCATGATGAGCAGTGATGGAAAATATGTCATTCCCCGCATTAATTTGTGAGTTTACAAATACTTCAATTATGAGAGCAGAGTGAAGTATTAGTGTAGAGATCTCACCATGAGCATTACAATGTCACTCTGCATTCCGTTGAGTCTTATGTGCTTGTTCTGTTTAGTGAGGAAGTGAATGGTTTTAAAAGTGGATCAGAGCGGTCTAAATTCCCACACTCCAGAAAACGCTCATCCAGCCCTGAACCTCACAGCTCCCAGACTCAAGTTCCCTCCAAGAGGTGTCGGGATTAGACGACTAGCACTCCAGACCTGATCGCTCCAGACCTGATCTGTCCAGAACTTTGTACAGTAGAGAATGTAAATAGTTCAGTGCATCCAGAGAGCTTCATCTTCATGATTCTGAGGCATATCATGATCAGAGATGAAGACCTAATAAAGCCTTGTATATTGCATTAAATACATGTTTAAAGAGACTTTATGAAACCTCTCTGACATACTGTATCAGCACCATACTTCCTCTTCTAAACACACAAACACAACAAATTCAGGGTAAATCAGTTCATTTTCTTTTAAGAGGTAGGCACCTGTTTAAAGAAAAGTAACTGATATTGAAGTCATAAAATAATTAAAACACCATTTTAGTTTAGTCTAATTACTAAATAAATGTGATTTTTAAGTATTAAAAGTTAGTTAGTATCCTTATTTATTTATGGAAACATTGTTATTCTGTGCATTAAGTAATTCCATGCACGTGTCAATCTTCCCATGAGAAACTTTTTACCAAAGGTTTTCATCATACTGATAGTTCAGATGTCAATATTTGGTGGTTTAAATGCCCATGTGAGGTCTGCAAGTATTTTAAGTTACTGTAATTGACCATTTGACACATCATTTATTACAAGCTCAGTTAGGATTTTTTTTCAGCATTTTAATTCTGTTACAGGCATGAAAAAAATAATTGTAATCTTTTTATGTGCATTTTTCAGAAAGTTATTCACCTTTCACCTTTTGTGGACTGCATGAGTTTAAAGCTTGGAGAATTTTTTTGTTAATATACTAATGAACAGAAATGCGCATGATGTGAAAATCAACACACTGGAATTTAATGCTGTTTTAACACTTTAACATTTTGTTTAACATTCAAACGTCATAAAAATGTTCTCACTATACTCAGCTTTATGGGCTAGAAAAACAAGCAGCAGTGGATTATTGTCATTTGTAATATTTTTTAAAGCATCTAGCAGTAATTACCAGTTTAATTATTAATAACTATTTTAATCTTTATTTTAATATAGCATATCAACCCTGATTGCATGGATAATGTAAAAAAAACATTTCTAAGTCTTTACATTTTAATTTATTAATGTAAACTTAAATTATAAATAGATACATATTCAAACATAGATATTTCTAACTAATTCTTAACTAATTTTACTGTATATTTATGTATATTTTAAATTTGACATTATTTTATACAGAATTGTTAAAAGTGTAATACAGTATGTAATACAAGTGCATCGTAAGTAATTGTAGTTAACACTGTCACAAGATTGAACATTTTTTTAAAGTAACTTTTACAAAACTGTTTTCCAGTCATGAAAAAATAATTGTATAATTTTTACATCAGTTATTCACCTTTCTTCTCTTGTGGACCACATAAGTTGAGACGGTCAACCTAAAAAATATTTATTTAATACATGAATGAACAGAACTGTGTTTGATGTAAAAATCATGACAACACACAGGATTTTAATGCCGTTTTAAGATTATGCGGAGACTTTAATGGCTAAAAAATCAACAATGTAAAAGCCTATAGCTCAAAATACATTTTCACAACAACAAAATAACATTTCCGTTAAGTACCCTTAAAAATACAGAAAAAACTTCCTATGAGTTCTTGTAGAAAAGAAGAATTGACGAGATGATCATGCATTAAAAAGCGTCAGTGTCTGTCATCTTGGATTGTAGTTACAATTGATGGCCACTAGGTGGACGTCTATGACGTAAGGCGGTGTAATCTTTCAATGGGAAAATTAATTTAATACAGTAATTAATTACTTTGTAATTTATTACAACCAACACCAGTAATTACACACGTACATAGTTACAAATATTTTTTAGGTTTGTAGTTTTAATTATTGCAAAATTTGCCATCTCATTTAGACGTCAGCAAAACATTTCAATGATGCGCTTGATTGGTATCCATGGCAACCATCTAGAGTTTGAATATAATCACTATTGCAGAGACCACATTACCACATCTTCAGCGGCTGTTGTTTGAATACTTCTAAGCGGATAAGTTCATATTTGTGTTGATCAATTGATTTCTGGCTTGTCCTTTTGCTTTTTGCTAATTTTATTAATCAAACATACTTTTGTGCGTCAATATCTGAACACAAGCAGTGTGTTATAATGCCTTGTGTGCATTACAGGTTTTCTAGTAAACCTACACATGACTCGATCATCTTCGATGGCCTTCACATCACTCTCGGAATTTGAGGCATCAAATCATGAGACGAGAGAAATTAAGGCACTGTGACCTGCTCATTACCAGCGAGCAAACTAATAGAGGTAAGTTTAGCTGTTTTACAATCATATTTATAAAAAGCAACAAGCAAAATTATTTAAGACACACAATTTTAAATGTATTAATAACTTTTTATCATATAACAACGTTTTATACAATTTTGTCAGCCATGTTTTCAATTATTAGCTTGACCATTAGTTTGTCAACCGTTGCTAAGCAACCATGTAGGCGCGCACGTAGTTCAATACAGTCAATGGCGCAAGCGCGCATTTCACAATCCGTGTTTTATGGCACTCATAAAGTTATGTGTGTATATGGCGTTTGTTTTATAACACTGATACAGTTCATTAAAACACATATGTCTCGCATTGCAAAGAAAGTACTGTTGTGTTATCATGACACACTATGTTTTCAAATAGTAATGTTATTTGAATAATGTTAAAGGTAATGTTATAGCATGTTAAATTGATAATTATAATTATACTGAATGATTATTGTTTATAGCATATTGTTTATGATTGATGTTTATAACGTAAAATTAATTTAGTAATTACTTTTGTATGTTTTGACAGAATACACTGATGATGAAGAGATAATTCCCAACAACACCACAGTCATCATCAAACGAATCCCTCGGACTGGGAAAGCCACAAACACAAGAAGTGCCAAGTAAGTCATGTGACATTACAAATGTGAATCTGAAGTGAATGTCAACAAGTTGTAAGTCAGTCATTTGGTCTTTTAAATGAACTTTAGGATGTTTGTTTTGTTTTCTTTGCAGCAACTGGTCATCAAGCAGATCGCAAGACATCTCAAGTCATGTCAAGTCATTGGGCAGATCTTCAGAAGTAGTAATTAGACAGATGTGTTGAGTTGAATGTTTATATCGTATGATCTCTTTAAGCTAATCTCTTTGTTTGAATGTTTTTCTTCTGACAGCAAGTTAAATGTTCTTCATTGACACTGGAGCAGCTTTTAAAGGTACTAAATAAATCCACTATATTATAATACTGTAGTGGTACAAGTTATATATTATACCAGAAATTGAAATATTTCCAAAGTTGATTAAAACATTTTTCCTATTGCCTGTTAAACAGACTGAGAACCTGGCAGAGGCAGATGCATCGGAGGAAGACAAGATAAAAGCTGTCATGTTCCAGTCCAGCCTCTGCTTTTATTCTGTGCGGTGAGTAAAGGACATTTACATCATAACGCTTATTTTAAAAAGCTCTCATAGAAACTCTATCATGAATCTCCAACTATCAGTGATGCACTGAATCTGGTTGGAGTTCGTCCATCAAACTACATCTGCTTTAGATGTGGGATACCTGGACATCACATCCAGTTCTGCCCACAGAAAAGGGTAACTGGACTGTCGTAACCGCACCTACTGACAACAGTAGTGTGCCTGTTTGACCAGAGCGGAAATGTAACCCGTATTTCATTTATTCACAGGATCCAGGTGTTGCTAAGCACACCAAACGCATAAGAAAAAGCACTGGAATTCCTCGCAGCTTCTTGGTGGAGGTGGATGACCCCAGCAAAAAGGAGTCATGATGAGCAGTGATGGAAAATATGTCATTCCCGCATTAATTTGTGAGTTTACAAATACTTCAATTATGAGAGCAGAGTGAAGTATTAGTGTAGAGATCTCACCATGAACATTACAATGTCACTCTGCATTCCGTTGAGTCTTATGTGCTTGTTCTGTTTAGTGAGGAAGTGAATGGATTTTAAAAGTGGATCAGAGCGGTCTAAATTCCCACACTCCAGAAAACGCTCATCCAGCCCTGAACCTCACAGCTCCCAGACTCAAGTTCCCTCCAAGAGGCGTCGGGATTAGACGACTAGCACTCCAGACCTGATCGCTCCAGACCTGATCTGTCCAGAACTTTGTACAGTAGAGAATGTAAATAGTTCAGTGCATCCAGAGAGCTTCATCTTCATGATTCTGAGGCATATCATGATCAGAGATGAAGACCTAATAAAGCCTTGTATATTGCATTAAATACATGTTTAAAGAGACTTTATGAAACCTCTCTGACATACTGTATCAGCACCATACTTCCTCTTCTAAACACACAAACACAACAAATTCAGGGTAAATCAGTTCATTTTCTTTTAAGAGGTAGGCACCTGTTTAAAGAAAAGTAACTGATATTGAAGTCATAAAATAATTAAAACACCATTTTAGTTTAGTCTAATTACTAAATAAATGTAGTTTTTAAGTATTAAAAGTTAGTTAGTATCCTTATTTATTTATGGAAACACTGTTATTCTGTGCATTAAGTAATTCCATGCACGTGTCAATCTTCCCATGAGAAACTTTTTACCAAAGGTTTTCATCATACTGATAGTTCAGATGTCAATATTTGGTGGTTTAAATGCCCATGCGAGGTCTGCAAGTATTTTAAGTTACTGTAATTGACCATTTGACACATCATTTATTACAAGCTCAGTTAGGATTTTTTTCAGCGTTTTAATTCTGTTACAGGCATGAAAAAAATAATTGTAATCTTTTTACGTGCATTTTTCAGAAAGTTATTCACCTTTCACCTTTTGTGGACTGCATGAGTTTAAAGTTTGGAGAATTTTTTTGTTAATATACTAATGAACAGAAATGCATGATGTGAAAAAAATCAACACACTGGAATTTAATGCTGTTTTAACACTTTAACTTTTTTTTAACATTCAAGCGTCATAAAATGTACTCACTATACTCAGCTTTATGGGCTAGAAAAACAAGCAGCAGTGAATTATTGTCATTTGTAATATTTTTAAAGCATCTAGCAGTAATTACCAGTTTAATTATTAATAATTATTTTAATCTTTATTTTAATATAGCATATCAACCCTAATTGCATGGATAATGTAAAAAAACATTTCTAAATCTTTACATTTTAATTTATTAATGTAAACTTAAATTATAAATAGATACATATTCATACATAGATATTTCTAACTAATTCTTAACTAATTTTACTGTATATTTATGTATATTTTAAATTTGACATTATTTTATACAGAATTGTTAAAAGTGTAATACAGTATGTAATACAAGTGCATCGTAAGTAATTGTAGTTAACCCTGTCACAAGATCGAACTTTATTTTAAAGTAACTTTGACAAAACTGTTTTCCAGTCATGAAAAAATAATTGTATAATTTTTACATCAGTTATTCACCTTTCTTCTCTTGTGGACCACATAAGTTGAGACGGTCAACCTAAAAAATATTTATTTAATACATGAATGAACAGAACTGTGTTTGATGTAAAAAATCATGACAACACACAGGATTTTAATGCCGTTTTAAGATTATGCGGAGACTTTAATGGCTAAAAAATCAACAATGTAAAAGCCTATAGCTCAAAATACATTTTCACAACAACAAAATAACATTTCCGTTAAGTACCCTTAAAAATACAGAAAAAACTTCCTATGGGTTCTTGTAGAAAAGAAGAATTGACGAGATGATCATGCATTAAAAAGCGTCAGTGTCTGTCATCTTGGATTGTAGTTACAATTGATGGCCACTAGGTGGACGTCTATGACGTAAGGCGGTGTAATCTTTCAATGGGAAAATTAATTTAATACAGTAATTAATTACTTTGTAATTTATTACAACCAACACCAGTAATTACACACGTACATAGTTACAAATATTTTTTAGGTTTGTAGTTTTAATTATTGCAAAATTTGCCATCTCATTTAGACGTCAGCAAAACATTTCAATGATGCGCTTGATTGGTATCCATGGCAACCATCTAGAGTTTGAATATAATCACTATTGCAGAGACCACATTACCACATCTTCAGCGGCTGTTGTTTGAATACTTCTAAGCGGATAAGTTCATATTTGTGTTGATCAATTGATTTCTGGCTTGTCCTTTTGCTTTTTTGCTAATTTTATTAATCAAACATACTTTTGTGCGTCAATATCTGAACACAAGCAGTGTGTTATAATGCCTTGTGTGCATTACAGGTTTTCTAGTAAACCTACACATGACTCGATCATCTTCGATGGCCTTCACATCACTCTCGGAATTTGAGGCATCAAATCATGAGACGAGAGAAATTAAGGCACTGTGACCTGCTCATTACCAGCGAGCAAACTAATAGAGGTAAGTTTAGCTGTTTTACAATCATATTTATAAAAAAGCAACAAGCAAAATTATTTAAGACACACAATTTTAAATGTATTAATAACTTTTTTTATCATATAACAACGTTTTATACAATTTTGTCAGCCATGTTTTCAATTATTAGCTTGACCATTAGTTTGTCAACCGTTGCTAAGCAACCATGTAGGCGCGCACGTAGTTCAATACAGTCAATGGAGCAAGCGCGCATTTCACAATCCGTGTTTTATGGCACTCATAAAGTTATGTGTGTATATGGCGTTTGTTTTTATAACACTGATACAGTTCATTAAAACACATATGTCTCGCATTGCAAAGAAAGTACTGTTGTGTTATCATGACACACTATGTTTTCAAATAGTAATGTTATTTGAATAATGTTAAAGGTAATGTTATAGCATGTTAAATTGATAATTATAATTATACTGAATGATTATTCTTGTATGTTTATGATTGATGTTTATAGCATAAAATTAATTTTGTAATTACTTTTGTGTGTTTTGACAGAATACACTGATGATGAAGAGATAATTCCCAACAACACCACAGTCATCATCAAAGCGAATCCCTCGGACTGGGAAAGCCACAAACACAAGAAGTGCCAAGTAAGTCATGTGACATTACAAATGTGAATCTGAAGTGAATGTCAACAAGTTGTAAGTCAGTCATTTGGTCTTTTAAATGAACTTTAGGATGTTTGTTTTGTTTTCTTTGCAGCAACTGGTCATCAAGCAGATCGCAAGACATCTCAAGTCATGTCAAGTCATTGGGCAGATCTTCAGAAGTAGTAATTAGACAGATGTGTTGAGTTGAATGTTTATATCGTATGATCTCTTTAAGCTAATCTCTTTGTTTGAATGTTTTTCTTCTGACAGCAAATTAAATGTTCTTCATTGACACTGGAGCAGCTTTTAAAGGTACTAAATAAATCCACTATAATATAATACAGTAGTGGTACAAGTTATATATTATACCAGAAATTGAAATATTTCCAAAGTTGATTAAAACATTTTTCCTATTGCCTGTTAAACAGACTGAGAACCTGGCAGAGGCAGATGCATCGGAGGAAGACAAGATAAAAGCTGTCATGTTCCAGTCCAGCCTCTGCTTTTATTCTGTGCGGTGAGTAAAGGACATTTACATCATAACGCTTATTTTAAAAAGCTCTCATAGAAACTCTATCATGAATCTCCAACTATCAGTGATGCACTGAATCTGGTTGGAGTTCGTCCATCAAACTACATCTGCTTTAGATGTGGGATACCTGGACATCACATCCAGTTCTGCCCACAGAAAAGGGTAACTGGACTGTCGTAACCGCACCTACTGACAACAGTAGTGTGCCTGTTTGACCAGAGCGGAAATGTAACCCGTATTTCATTTATTCACAGGATCCAGGTGTTGCTGCGCACACCAAACGCATAAGAAAAAGCACTGGAATTCCTCGCAGCTTCTTGGTGGAGGTGGATGACCCCAGCAAAAAAGGAGTCATGATGAGCAGTGATGGAAAATATGTCATTCCCCGCATTAATTTGTGAGTTTACAAATACTTCAATTATGAGAGCAGAGTGAAGTATTAGTGTAGAGATCTCACCATGAACGTACAATGTCACTCTGCATTCCGTTGAGTCTTATGTGCTTGTTCTGTTTAGTGAGGAAGTGAATGATTTTAAAAGTGGATCAGAGCGGTCTAAATTCCCACACTCCAGAAAAGCGCTCATCCAGCCCTGAACCTCACAGCTCCCAGACTCAAGTTCCCTCCAAGGAGGCCGGGATTAGGCGACTAGCACTCCAGACCTCATCGCTCCAGACCTGATCTGTCCAGAACTTTGTACAGTAGAGAATGTAAATAGTTCAGTGCATCCAGAGAGCTTCATCTTCATGATTCTGAGGCATATCATGATCAGAGATGAAGACCTAATAAAGCCTTGTATATTGCATTAAATACATGTTTAAAGAGACTTTATGAAACCTCTCTGACATACTGTATCAGCACCATACTTCCTCTTCTAAACACACAAACACAACAAATTCAGGGTAAATCAGTTCATTTTCTTTTAAGAGGTAGGCACCTGTTTAAAGAAAAGTAACTGATATTGAAGTCATAAAATAATTAAAACACCATTTTAGTTTAGTCTAATTACTAAATAAATGTAATTTTTAAGTATTAAAAGTTAGTTAGTATCCTTATTTATTTATGGAAACATTGTTATTCTGTGCATTAAGTAATTCCATGCACGTGTCAATCTTCCCATGAGAAACTTTTTACCAAAGGCTTTCATCATACTGATAGTTCAGATGTCAATATTTGGTGGTTTAAATGCCCATGCGAGGTCTGCAAGTATTTTAAGTTACTGTAATTGACCATTTGACACATCATTTATTACAAGCTCAGTTAGGATTTTTTTCAGCATTTTAATTCTGTTACAGGCATGAAAAAAATAATTGTAATCTTTTTATGTGCATTTTTCAGAAAGTTATTCACCTTTCACCTTTTGTGGACTGCATGAGTTTAAAGTTTGGAGAATTTTTTTTGTTAATATACTAATGAACAGAAATGCGCATGATGTGAAAAATCAACACACTGGAATTTAATGCTGTTTTAACACTTTAACTTTTTTTTAACATTCAAACGTCATAAAAATGTACTCACTATACTCAGCTTTATGGGCTAGAAAAACAAGCAGCAGTGGATTATTGTCATTTGTAATATTTTTTAAAGCATCTAGCAGTAATTACCAGTTTAATTATTAATAACTATTTTAATCTTTATTTTAATATAGCATATCAACCCTGATTGCATGGATAATGTAAAAAAAACATTTCTAAGTCTTTACATTTTAATTTATTACGGTTAACTTAAATTATAAATAGATACATATTCATACATAGATATTTCTAACTAATTCTTAACTAATTTTACTATATATTTATGTATATTTTAAATTTGACATTATTTTATACAGAATTGTTAAAAGTGTAATACAGTATGTAATACAAGTGCATCGTAAGTAATTGTAGTTAACCCTGTCACAAGATCGAACTTTATTTTAAAGTAACTTTGACAAAACTGTTTTCCAGTCATGAAAAAATAATTGTATAATTTTTACATCAGTTATTCACCTTTCTTCTCTTGTGGACCACATAAGTTGAGACGGTCAACCTAAAAAATATTTATTTAATACATGAATGAACAGAACTGTGTTTGATGTAAAAAATCATGACAACACACAGGATTTTAATGCCGTTTTAAGACTATGCGGAGACTTTAATGGCTAAAAAATCAACAATGTAAAAGCCTATAGTTCGAAATATATTTTCACAACAACAAAATAACATTTCCGTTAAGTACCCTTAAAAATACAGAAAAAACTCTTTCTATGGGGTCTTGTAGAATAGAAGAATTGACGAGATGATCAGGCATTAAAAAGCGTCAGTGTCTGTCATCTTGGATTGTAGTTACAATTTATGGCCACTAGGTGGACGTCTATGACGTGAGGCGGTGTAATCTTTCAAAGGGAAAATTAATTTAATACAGTAATTAATTAATTTGTAATTTATTACAACCAACACCAGTAATTACACACGTACATAGTTACAAATATTTTTTAGGTTTGTAGTTTTAATTATTGCAAAATTTGCCATCTCATTTAGACGTCAGCAAAACATTTCAATGATGCGCTTGATTGGTATCCATGGCAACCATCTAGAGTTTGAATATAATCACTATTGCAGAGACCACATTACCACATCTTCAGCGGCTGTTGTTTGAATACTTCTAAGCGGATAAGTTCATATTTGTGTTGATCAATTGATTTCTGGCTTGTCCTTTTGCTTTTTGCTAATTTTATTAATCAAACATACTTTTTGTGCGTCAATATCTGAACACAAGCAGTGTGTTATAATGCCTTGTGTGCATTACAGGTTTTCTAGTAAACCTACACATGACTCGATCATCTTCGATGGCCTTCACATCACTCGGAATTTGAGGCATCAAATCATGAGACGAGAGAAATTAAGGCACTGTGACCTGCTCATTACCAGCGAGCAAACTAATAGAGGTAAGTTTAGCTGTTTTACAATCATATTTATAAAAAAGCAACAAGCAAAATTATTTAAGACACACAATTTTAAATGTATTAATAACTTTTTTTATCATATAACAGCGTTTTATACAATTTTGTCAGCCATGTTTTCAATTATTAGCTTGACCATTAGTTTGTCAACCGTTGCTAAGCAACCATGTAGGCGCGCACGTAGTTCAATACAGTCAATGGCGCAAGCGCGCATTTCACAATCCGTGTTTTATGGCACTCATAAAGTTATGTGTGTATATGGCGTTTGTTTTTATAACACTGATACAGTTCATTAAAACACATATGTCTCGCATTGCAAAGAAAGTACTGTTGTGTTATCATGACACACTATGTTTTCAAATAGTAATGTTATTTGAATAATGTTAAAGGTAATGTTATAGCATGTTAAATTGATAATTATAATTATACTGAATGATTATTGTTTATAGCATATTGTTTATGATTGATGTTTATAACGTAAAATTAATTTAGTAATTACTTTTGTATGTTTTTGACAGAATACACTGATGATGAAGAGATAATTCCCAACAACACCACAGTCATCATCAAACGAATCCCTCGGACTGGGAAAGCCACAAACACAAGAAGTGCCAAGTAAGTCATGTGACATTACAAATGTGAATCTGAAGTGAATGTCAACAAGTTGTAAGTCAGTCATTTGGTCTTTTAAATGAACTTTAGGATGTTTGTTTTGTTTTCTTTGCAGCAACTGGTCATCAAGCAGATCGCAAGACATCTCAAGTCATGTCAAGTCATTGGGCAGATCTTCAGAAGTAGTAATTAGACAGATGTGTTGAGTTGAATGTTTATATCGTATGATCTCTTTAAGCTAATCTCTTTGTTTGAATGTTTTTCTTCTGACAGCAAATTAAATGTTCTTCATTGACACTGGAGCAGCTTTTAAAGGTACTAAATAAATCCACTATAATATAATACAGTAGTGGTACAAGTTATATATTATACCAGAAATTGAAATATTTCCAAAGTTGATTAAAACATTTTTTCCTATTGCCTGTTAAACAGACTGAGAACCTGGCAGAGGCAGATGCATCGGAGGAAGACAAGATAAAAGCTGTCATGTTCCAGTCCAGCCTCTGCTTTTATTCTGTGCGGTGAGTAAAGGACATTTACATCATAACGCTTATTTTAAAAGCTCTCATAGAAACTCTATCATGAATCTCCAACTATCAGTGATGCACTGAATCTGGTTGGAGTTCGTCCATCAAACTACATCTGCTTTAGATGTGGGATACCTGGACATCACATCCAGTTCTGCCCACAGAAAAGGGTAACTGGACTGTCGTAACCGCACCTACTGACAACAGTAGTGTGCCTGTTTGACCAGAGCGGAAATGTAACCCGTATTTCATTTATTCACAGGATCCAGGTGTTGCTGCGCACACCACGAAGCATAAGAAAAAGCACTGGAATTCCTCGCAGCTTCTTGGTGGAGGTGGATGACCCCAGCAAAAAGGAGTCATGATGAGCAGTGATGGAAAATATGTCATTCCCCGCATTAATTTGTGAGTTTACAAATACTTCAATTATGAGAGCAGAGTGAAGTATTAGTGTAGAGATCTCACCATGAACGTACAATGTCACTCTGCATTCCGTTGAGTCTTATGTGCTTGTTCTGTTTAGTGAGGAAGTGAATGATTTTAAAAGTGGATCAGAGCGGTCTAAATTCCCACACTCCAGAAAACGCTCATCCAGCCCTGAACCTCACAGCTCCCAGACTCAAGTTCCCTCCAAGAGGTGTCGGGATTAGACGACTAGCACTCCAGACCTCATCGCTCCAGACCTGATCTGTCCAGAACTTTGTACAGTAGAGAATGTAAATAGTTCAGTGCATCCAGAGAGCTTCATCTTCATGATTCTGAGGCATATCATGATCAGAGATGAAGACCTAATAAAGCCTTGTATATTGCATTAAATACATGTTTAAAGAGACTTTATGAAACCTCTCTGACATACTGTATCAGCACCATACTTCCTCTTCTAAACACACAAACACAACAAATTCAGGGTAAATCAGTTCATTTTCTTTTAAGAGGTAGGCACCTGTTTAAAGAAAAGTAACTGATATTGAAGTCATAAAATAATTAAAACACCATTTTAGTTTAGTCTAATTACTAAATAAATTTAATTTTTAAGTATTAAAAGTTAGTTAGTATCCTTATTTATTTATGGAAACATTGTTATTCTGTGCATTAAGTAATTCCATGCACGTGTCAATCTTCCCATGAGAAACTTTTTACCAAAGGTTTTCATCATACTGATAGTTCAGATGTCAATATTTGGTGGTTTAAATGCCCATGCGAGGTCTGCAAGTATTTTAAGTTACTGTAATTGACCATTTGACACATCATTTATTACAAGCTCAGTTAGGATTTTTTTCAGCATTTTAATTCTGTTACAGGCATGAAAAAAATAATTGTAATCTTTTTATGTGCATTTTTCAGAAAGTTATTCACCTTTCACCTTTTGTGGACTGCATGAGTTTAAAGTTTGGAGAATTGTTTTTGTTAATATACTAATGAACAGAAATGCGCATGATGTGAAAATCAACACACTGGAATTTAATGCTGTTTTAACACTTTAACATTTTGTTTAACATTCAAACGTCATAAAAATGTACTCACTATACTCAGCTTTATGGGCTAGAAAAACAAGCAGCAGTGGATTATTGTCATTTGTAAAGCATCTAGCAGTAATTACCAGTTTAATTATTAATAACTATTTTAATCTTTATTTTAATATAGCATATCAACCCTGATTGCATGGATAATGTAAAAAAACATTTCTAAGTCTTTACATTTTAATTTTTTAAGGTTAACTTAAATTATAAATAGATACATATTCATACATAGATATTTCTAACTAATTCTTAACTAATTTTACTATATATTTATGTATATTTTAAATTTGACATTATTTTATACAGAATTGTTAAAAGTGTAATACAGTATGTAATACAAGTGCATCGTAAGTAATTGTAGTTAACCCTGTCACAAGATCGAACTTTATTTTAAAGTAACTTTGACAAAACTGTTTTCCAGTCATGAAAAAATAATTGTATAATGTTTACATCAGTTATTCACCTTTCTTCTCTTGTGGACCACATAAGTTGAGACGGTCAACCTAAAAAATATTTATTTAATACATGAATGAACAGAACTGTGTTTGATGTAAAAAATCATGACAACACACAGGATTTTAATGCCGTTTTAAGACTATGCGGAGACTTTAATGGCTAAAAAATCAACAATGTAAAAGCCTATAGTTCGAAATATATTTTCACAACAACAAAATAACATTTCCGTTAAGTACCCTTAAAAATACAGAAAAAACTCTTCCTATGAGTTCTTGTAGAATAGAAGAATTTACGAGATGATCATGCATTAAAAAGCGTCAGTGTCTGTCATCTTGGATTGTAGTTACAATTTATGGCCACTAGGTGGACGTCTATGACGTAAGGCGGTGTAATCTTTCAAAGGGAAAATTAATTTAATACAGTAATTAATTAATTTGTAATTTATTACAACCAACACCAGTAATTACACACGTACATAGTTACAAATATTTTTTAGGTTTGTAGTTTTAATTATTGCAAAATTTGCCATCTCATTTAGACGTCAGCAAAACATTTCAATGATGCGCTTGATTGGTATCCATGGCAACCATCTAGAGTTTGAATATAATCACTATTGCAGAGACCACATTACCACATCTTCAGCGGCTGTTGTTTGAATACTTCTAAGCGGATAAGTTCATATTTGTGTTGATCAATTGATTTCTGGCTTGTCCTTTGCTTTTTGCTAATTTTATTAATCAAACATACTTTTGTGCGTCAATATCTGAACACAAGCAGTGTGTTATAATGCCTTGTGTGCATTACAGGTTTTTAGTAAACCTACACATGACTCGATCATCTTCGATGGCCTTCACATCACTCTCGGGAATTTGAGGCATCAAATCATGAGACGAGAGAGAAATTAAGGCACTGTGACCTGCTCATTACCAGCGAGCAAACTAATAGAGGTAAGTTTAGCTGTTTTACAATCATATTTATAAAAAGCAACAAGCAAAATTATTTAAGACACACAATTTTTAAATGTATTAATAACTTTTTTATCATATAACAACGTTTTATACAATTTTGTCAGCCATGTTTTCAATTATTAGCTTGACCATTAGTTTGTCAACCGTTGCTAAGCAACCATGTAGGCGCGCACGTAGTTCAATACAGTCAATGGCGCAAGCGCGCATTTCACAATCCGTGTTTTATGGCACTCATAAAGTTATGTGTGTATATGGCGTTTGTTTTATAACACTGATACAGTTCATTAAAACACATATGTCTCGCATTGCAAAGAAAGTACTGTTGTGTTATCATGACACACTATGTTTTCAAATAGTAATGTTATTTGAATAATGTTAAAGGTAATGTTATAGCATGTTAAATTGATAATTATAATTATACTGAATGATTATTCTTGTATGCCAGATGTTTATAGCATAAAATTAATTTTGTAATTAGTTTTTGTGTGTTTTTGACAGAATACACTGATGATGAAGAGATAATTCCCAACAACACCACAGTCATCATCAAACGAATCCCTCGGACTGGGAAAGCCACAAACACAAGAAGTGCCAAGTAAGTCGTGTGACATTACAAATGTGAATCTGAAGTGAATGTCAACAAGTTGTAAGTCAGTCATTTGGTCTTTTAAATGAACTTTAGGATGTTTGTTTTGTTTTCTTTGCAGCAACTGGTCATCAAGCAGATCGCAAGACATCTCAAGTCATGTCAAGTCATTGGGCAGATCTTCAGAAGTAGTAATTAGACAGATGTGTTGAGTTGAATGTTTATATCGTATGATCTCTTTAAGCTAATCTCTTTGTTTGAATGTTTTCTTCTGACAGCAAATTAAATGTTCTTCATTGACACTGGAGCAGCTTTTAAAGGTACTAAATAAATCCACTATAATATAATACAGTAGTGGTACAAGTTATATATTATACCAGAAGTTGAAATATTTCCAAAGTTGATTAAAACATTTTTCCTATTGCCTGTTAAACAGACTGAGAACCTGGCAGAGGCAGATGCATCGGAGGAAGACAAGATAAAAGCTGTCATGTTCCAGTCCAGCCTCTGCTTTTATTCTGTGCGGTGAGTAAAGGACATTTACATCATAACGCTTATTTTAAAAGCTCTCATAGAAACTCTATCATGAATCTCCAACTATCAGTGATGCACTGAATCTGGTTGGAGTTCGTCCATCAAACTACATCTGCTTTAGATGTGGGATACCTGGACATCACATCCAGTTCTGCCCACAGAAAAGGGTAACTGGACTGTCGTAACCGCACCTACTGACAACAGTAGTGTGCCTGTTTGACCAGAGCGGAAATGTAACCCGTATTTCATTTATTCACAGGATCCAGGTGTTGCTGCGCACACCAAACGCATAAGAAAAAGCACTGGAATTCCTCGCAGCTTCTTGGTGGAGGTGGATGACCCCAGCAAAAAAGGAGTCATGATGAGCAGTGATGGAAAATATGTCATTCCCCGCATTAATTTGTGAGTTTACAAATACTTCAATTATGAGAGCAGAGTGAAGTATTAGTGTAGAGATCTCACCATGAACGTACAATGTCACTCTGCATTCCGTTGAGTCTTATGTGCTTGTTCTGTTTAGTGAGGAAGTGAATGATTTTAAAAGTGGATCAGAGCGGTCTAAATTCCCACACTCCAGAAAACGCTCATCCAGCCCTGAACCTCACAGCTCCCAGACTCAAGTTCCCTCCAAGAGGTGTCGGGATTAGACGACTAGCACTCCAGACCTCATCGCTCCAGACCTGATCTGTCCAGAACTTTGTACAGTAGAGAATGTAAATAGTTCAGTGCATCCAGAGAGCTTCATCTTCATGATTCTGAGGCATATCATGATCAGAGATGAAGACCTAATAAAGCCTTGTATATTGCATTAAATACATGTTTAAAGAGACTTTATGAAACCTCTCTGACATACTGTATCAGCACCATACTTCCTCTTCTAAACACACAAACACAACAAATTCAGGGTAAATCAGTTCATTTTCTTTTAAGAGGTAGGCACCTGTTTAAAGAAAAGTAACTGATATTGAAGTCATAAAATAATTAAAACACCATTTTAGTTTAGTCTAATTACTAAATAAATTTAATTTTAAGTATTAAAAGTTAGTTAGTATCCTTATTTATTTATGGAAACATTGTTATTCTGTGCATTAAGTAATTCCATGCACGTGTCAATCTTCCATGAGAAACTTTTACCAAAGGTTTTCATCATACTGATAGTTCAGATGTCAATATTTGGTGGTTTAAATGCCCATGTGAGGTCTGCAAGTATTTTAAGTTACTGTAATTGACCATTTGACACATCATTTATTACAAGCTCAGTTAGGATTTTTTTCAGCATTTTAATTCTGTTACAGGCATGAAAAAAATAATTGTAATCTTTTTATGTGCATTTTTCAGAAAGTTATTCACCTTTCACCTTTTGTGGACTGCATGAGTTTAAAGCTTGGAGAATTTTTTTGTTAATATACTAATGAACAGAAATGCGCATGATGTGAAAATCAACACACTGGAATTTAATGCTGTTTTAACACTTTAACATTTTGTTTAACATTCAAACGTCATAAAAATGTACTCACTATACTCAGCTTTATGGGCTAGAAAAACAAGCAGCAGTGGATTATTGTCATTTGTAATATTTTTTAAAGCATCTAGCAGTAATTACCAGTTTAATTATTAATAACTATTTTAATCTTTATTTTAATATAGCATATCAACCCTGATTGCATGGATAATGTAAAAAAAACATTTCTAAGTCTTTACATTTTAATTTATTAAGGTTAACTTAAATTATAAATAGATACATATTCATACATAGATATTTCTAACTAATTCTTAACTAATTTTACTATATATTTATGTATATTTTAAATTTGACATTATTTTATACAGAATTGTTAAAAGTGTAATACAGTATGTAATACAAGTGCATCGTAAGTAATTGTAGTTAACCTGTCACAAGATCGAACTTTATTTTAAAGTAACTTTGACAAAACTGTTTTCCAGTCATGAAAAATAATTGTATAATTTTTACATCAGTTATTCACCTTTCTTCTCTTGTGGACCACATAAGTTGAGACGGTCAACCTAAAAATATTTATTTAATACATGAATGAACAGAACTGTGTTTGATGTAAAAAATCATGACAACACACAGGATTTTAATGCCGTTTTAAGATTATGCGGAGACTTTAATGGCTAAAAAAATCAACAATGTAAAAGCCTATAGTTCAAAATATATTTTCACAACAACAAAATAACATTTCCGTTAAGTACCCTTTAAAAATACAGAAAAAACTCTTCCTATGAGTTCTTGTAGAATAGAAGAATTTACGAGATGATCATGCATTAAAAAGCGTCAGTGTCTGTCATCTTGGATTGTAGTTACAATTGATGGCCACTAGGTGGACGTCTATGACGTAAGGCGGTGTTATCTTTCAATGGGAAAATTAATTTAATACAGTAATTAATTACTTTGTAATTTATTACAACCAACACCAGTAATTACACACACGTACATAGTTACAAATATTTTTTAGGTTTGTAGTTTTAATTATTGCAAAATTTGCCATCTCATTTAGACGTCAAGCAAAACATTTCAATGATGCGCTTGATTGGTATCCATGGCAACCATCTAGAGTTTGAATATAATCACTATTGCAGAGACCACATTACCACATCTTCAGCGGCTGTTGTTTGAATACTTCTAAGCGGATAAGTTCATATTTGTGTTGATCAATTGATTTCTGGCTTGTCCTTTTGCTTTTTTTGCTAATTTTATTAATCAAACATACTTTTGTGCGTCAATATCTGAACACAAGCAGTGTGTTATAATGCCTTGTGTGCATTACAGGTTTTCTAGTAAACCTACACATGACTCGATCATCTTCGATGGCCTTCACATCACTCTCGGGAATTTGAGGCATCAAATCATGAGACGAGAGAAATTAAGGCACTGTGACCTGCTCATTACCAGCGAGCAAACTAATAGAGGTAAGTTTAGCTGTTTTACAATCATATTTATAAAAAAGCAACAAGCAAAATTATTTAAGACACACAATTTTAAATGTATTAATAACTTTTTTTATCATATAACAACGTTTTATACAATTTTGTCAGCCATGTTTTCAATTATTAGCTTGACCATTAGTTTGTCAACCGTTGCTAAGCAACCATGTTGGCGCGCACGTAGTTCAATACAGTCAATGGCGCAAGCGCGCATTTCACAATCCGTGTTTTATGGCACTCATAAAGTTATGTGTGTATATGGCGTTTGTTTTTATAACACTGATACAGTTCATTAAAACACATATGTCTCGCATTGCAAAGAAAGTACTGTTGTGTTATCATGACACACTATGTTTTCAAATAGTAATGTTATTTGAATAATGTTAAAGGTAATGTTATAGCATGTTAAATTGATAATTATAATTATACTGAATGATTATTCTTGTATGCCAGATGTTTATAGCATAAAATTAATTTTGTAATTAGTTTTGTGTGTTTTTGACAGAATACACTGATGATGAAGAGATAATTCCCAACAACACCACAGTCATCATCAAACGAATCCCTCGGACTGGGAAAGCCACAAACACAAGAAGTGCCAAGTAAGTCGTGTGACATTACAAATGTGAATCTGAAGTGAATGTCAACAAGTTGTAAGTCAGTCATTTGGTCTTTTAAATGAACTTTAGGATGTTTGTTTTGTTTTCTTTGCAGCAACTGGTCATCAAGCAGATCGCAAGACATCTCAAGTCATGTCAAGTCATTGGGCAGATCTTCAGAAGTAGTAATTAGACAGATGTGTTGAGTTGAATGTTTATATCGTATGATCTCTTTAAGCTAATCTCTTTGTTTGAATGTTTTTCTTCTGGCAGCAAATTAAATGTTCTTCATTGACACTGGAGCAGCTTTTAAAGGTACTAAATAAATCCACTATAATATAATACAGTAGTGGTACAAGTTATATATTATACCAGAAATTGAAATATTTCCAAAGTTGATTAAAACATTTTTCCTATTGCCTGTTAAACAGACTGAGAACCTGGCAGAGGCAGATGCATCGGAGGAAGACAAGATAAAAGCTGTCATGTTCCAGTCCAGCCTCTGCTTTTATTCTGTGCGGTGAGTAAAGGACATTTACATCATAGCGCTTATTTTAAAAGCTCTCATAGAAACTCTATCATGAATCTCCAACTATCAGTGATGCACTGAATCTGGTTGGAGTTCGTCCATCAAACTACATCTGCTTTAGATGTGGGATACCTGGACATCACATCCAGTTCTGCCCACAGAAAAGGGTAACTGGACTGTCGTAACCGCACCTACTGACAACAGTAGTGTGCCTGTTTGACCAGAGCGAAATGTAACCCGTATTTCATTTATTCACAGGATCCAGGTGTTGCTGCGCACACCAAACGCATAAGAAAAAGCACTGGAATTCCTCGCAGCTTCTTGGTGGAGGTGGATGACCCCAGCAAAAAGGAGTCATGATGAGCAGTGATGGAAAATATGTCATTCCCGCATTAATTTGTGAGTTTACAAATACTTCAATTATGAGAGCAGAGTGAAGTATTAGTGTAGAGATCTCACCATGAACATTACAATGTCACTCTGCATTCCGTTGAGTCTTATGTGCTTGTTCTGTTTAGTGAGGAAGTGAATGATTTTAAAAGTGGATCAGAGCGGTCTAAATTCCCACACTCCAGAAAACGCTCATCCAGCCCTGAACCTCACAGCTCCCAGACTCAAGTTCCCTCCAAGAGGTGTCCGGGGATTAGGCGACTAGCACTCCAGACCTCATCGCTCCAGACCTGATCTGTCCAGAACTTTGTACAGTAGAGAATGTAAATAGTTCAGTGCATCCAGAGCTTCATCTTCATGATTCTGAGGCATATCATGATCAGAGATGAAGACCTAATAAAGCCTTGTATATTGCATTAAATACATGTTTAAAGAGACTTTATGAAACCTCTCTGACATACTGTATCAGCACCATACTTCCTCTTCTAAACACACAAACACAACAAATTCAGGGTAAATCAGTTCATTTTCTTTTTAAGAGGTAGGCACCTGTTTAAAGAAAAGTAACTGATATTGAATCATAAAATAATTAAAACACCATTTTAGTTTAGTCTAATTACTAAATAAATTTAATTTTTAAGTATTAAAAGTTAGTTAGTATCCTTATTTATTTATGGAAACATTGTTATTCTGTGCATTAAGTAATTCCATGCACGTGTCAATCTTCCCATGAGAAACTTTTTACCAAAGGTTTTCATCATACTGATAGTTCAGATGTCAATATTTGGTGGTTTAAATGCCCATGCGAGGTCTGCAAGTATTTTAAGTTACTGTAATTGACCATTTGACACATCATTTATTACAAGCTCAGTTAGGATTTTTTTCAGCGTTTTAATTCTGTTACAGGCATGAAAAAAATAATTGTAATCTTTTTACGTGCATTTTTCAGAAAGTTATTCACCTTTCACCTTTTGTGGACTGCATGAGTTTAAAGTTTGGAGAATTTTTTTTGTTAATTTACTAATGAACAGAAATGCGCATGATGTGAAAAATCAACACACTGGATTTTAATGCTGTTTTAACACTTTAACTTTTTTTTAACATTCAAATGTCATAAAAATGTACTCACTATACTCAGCTTTATGGGCTAGAAAAACAAGCAGCAGTGAATTATTGTCATTTGTAATATTTTTAAAGCATCTAGCAGTAATTACCAGTTTAATTATTAATAATTATTTTAATCTTTATTTTAATATAGCATATCAACCCTGATTGCATGGATAATGTAAAAAAACATTTCTAAGTCTTTACATTTTAATTTATTAATGTAAACTTAAATTATAAATAGATACATATTCATACATAGATATTTCTAACTAATTCTTAACTAGTTTTACTGTATATTTATGTATATTTTAAATTTGACATTATTTTATACAGAATTGTTAAAAGTGTAATACAGTATGTAATACAAGTGCATCGTAAGTAATTGTAGTTAACACTGTCACAAGATTGAACATTTTTTTAAAGTAACTTTTACAAAACTGTTTTCCAGTCATGAAAAAATAATTGTATAATTTTTACATCAGTTATTCACCTTTCTTCTCTTGTGGACCACATAAGTTGAGACGGTCAACCTAAAAAATATTTATTTAATACATGAATGAACAGAACTGTGTTTGATGTAAAAAATCATGACAACACACAGGATTTTAATGCCGTTTTAAGATTATGCGGAGACTTTAATGGCTAAAAAATCAACAATGTAAAAGCCTATAGCTCAAAATACATTTTCACAACAACAAAATAACATTTCCGTTAAGTACCCTTAAAAATACAGAAAAAAACTTCCTATGAGTTCTTGTAGAAAGAAGAATTGACGAGATGATCATGCATTAAAAGCGTCAGTGTCTGTCATCTTGGATTGTAGTTACAATTGATGGCCACTAGGTGGACGTCTATGACGTAAGGCGGTGTAATCTTTCAATGGGAAAATTAATTTAATACAGTAATTAATTACTTTGTAATTTATTACAACCAACACCAGTAATTACACACGTACATAGTTACAAATATTTTTAGGTTTGTAGTTTTAATTATTGCAAAATTTGCCATCTCATTTAGACGTCAGCAAAACATTTCAATGATGCGCTTGATTGGTATCCATGGCAACCATCTAGAGTTTGAATATAATCACTATTGCAGAGACCACATTACCACATCTTCAGCGGCTGTTGTTTGAATACTTCTAAGCGGATAAGTTCATATTTGTGTTGATCAATTGATTTCTGGCTTGTCCTTTTTGCTTTTTGCTAATTTTATTAATCAAACATACTTTTGTGCGTCAATATCTGAACACAAGCAGTGTGTTATAATGCCTTGTGTGCATTACAGGTTTTCTATTAAACCTACACATGACTCGATCATCTTCGATGGCCTTCACATCACTCTCGGGAATTTGAGGCATCAAATCATGAGACGAGAGAAATTAAGGCACTGTGACCTGCTCATTACCAGCGAGCAAACTAATAGAGGTAAGTTTAGCTGTTTTACAATCATATTTATAAAAAGCAACAAAGCAAAATTATTTAAGACACACAATTTTAAATGTATTAATAACTTTTTTATCATATAACAACGTTTTATACAATTTTGTCAGCCATGTTTTCAATTATTAGCTTGACCATTAGTTTGTCAACCGTTGCTAAGCAACCATGTAGGCGCGCACGTAGTTCAATACAGTCAATGGCGCAAGCGCGCATTTCACAATCCGTGTTTTATGGCACTCATAAAGTTATGTGTGTATATGGCGTTTGTTTTTATAACACTGATACAGTTCATTAAAACACATATGTCTCGCATTGCAAAGAAAGTACTGTTGTGTTATCATGAAACACTATGTTGTCAAATAGTAATGTTATTTCAATAATGTTGAAGGTAATGTTATAGCATGTTAAATTGATAATTATAATTATACTGAATGATTATTCTTGTATGCCAGATGTTTATAGCATAAAATTAATTTTGTAATTACTTTTGTGTGTTTTTGACAGAATACACTGATGATGAAGAGATAATTCCCAACAACACCACAGTCATCATCAAACGAATCCCTCGGACTGGGAAAGCCACAAACACAAGAAGTGCCAGGTAAGTCATGTGACATTACAAATGTGAATCTGAAGTGAATGTCAACAAGTTGTAAGTCAGTCATTTGGTCTTTTAAATGAACTTTAGGATGTTTGTTTTGTTTTCTTTGCAGCAACTGGTCATCAAGCAGATCGCAAGACATCTCAAGTCATGTCAAGTCATTGGGCAGATCTTCAGAAGTAGTAAGTAGACAGATGTGTTGAGTTGAATGTTTATATCGTATGATCTCTTTAAGCTAATCTCTTTGTTTGAATGTTTTTCTTCTGACAGCAAGTTAAATGTTCTTCATTGACACTGGAGCAGCTTTTAAAGGTACTAAATAAATCCACTATAATATAATACTGTAGTGGTACAAGTTATATATTATACCAGAAGTTGAAATATTTCCAATGTTGATTAAAACATTTTTCCTATTGCCTGTTAAACAGACTGAGAACCTGGCAGAGGCAGATGCATCGGAGGAAGACAAGATAAAAGCTGTCATGTTCCAGTCCAGCCTCTGCTTTTATTCTGTGCGGTGAGTAAAGGACATTTACATCATAACGCTTATTTTAAAAGCTCTCATAGAAACTCTATCATGAATCTCCAACTATCAGTGATGCACTGAATCTGGTTGGAGTTAGTCCATCAAACTACATCTGCTTTAGATGTGGGATACCTGGACATCACATCCAGTTCTGCCCACAGAAAAGGGTAACTGGACTGTCGTAACCGCACCTACTGACAACAGTAGTGTGCCTGTTTGACCAGAGCGGAAATGTAACCTGTATTTCATTTATTCACAGGATCCAGGTGTTGCTGCGCTTACCTGAAACGCATAAGAAAAAGCACTGGAATTCCTCGCAGCTTCTTGGTGGAGGTGGATGACCCCAGCAAAAAGGAGTCATGATGAGCAGTGATGGAAAATATGTCATTCCCGCATTAATTTGTGAGTTTACAAATACTTCAATTATGAGAGCAGAGTGAAGTATTAGTGTAGAGATCTCACCATGAACGTACGATGTCACTCTGCATTCCGTTGAGTCTTATGTGCTTGTTCTGTTTAGTGAGGAAGTGAATGGTTTTAAAAGTGGATCAGAGCGGTCTAAATTCCCACACTCCAGAAAACGCTCATCCAGCCCTGAACCTCACAGCTCCCAGACTCAAGTTCCCTCCAAGAGGCGTCGGGATTAGACGACTAGCACTCCAGACCTGATCGCTCCAGACCTGATCTGTCCAGAACTTTGTACAGTAGAGAATGTAAATAGTTCAGTGCATCCAGAGAGCTTCATCTTCATGATTCTGAGGCATATCATGATCAGAGATGAAGACCTAATAAAGCCTTGTATATTGCATTAAATACATGTTTAAAGAGACTTTATGAAACCTCTCTGACATACTGTATCAGCACCATACTTCCTCTTCTTTTTTTTCTTTTTTTTTCTTCTTTTGGAGTTTCAAATCATTTTATTTATGAATTTGCAATAACAAAACAGTGTAGGTGTCTTACGGCTACAATCATCTGTCATACAATCATCCATCAGCATGGAAATCAGGAAATCAATGAAGGGCAATAGCACAAAAAAAAACGTAATTAAAATAATACACACCTGCAATATACATTTTCAAGAAAATTCCAGAGCGGACACCAGATACGCCAGAAATCATCAGATCTCTGATGCAAGTCACAAGTCAATTTTTCCAAAGGTAGGAAAGTAGCAATTTGATTCAACCACATATTAGTGGAAGGAACATGAGGATTACACCACAACAAAAGTATACATTTTCTCGCCAGAAAAGTACTGAGATGTAACACATGTTCTAGACTATGACTGAGGTGTTATTCAGCTTTGCAGTTCAAGAGATAGATACTTGGGGATAGATCAAAAGATTTGCCAATGATCCTCTGAACCATTTTATGTATTTCTTTCCAGTACACCTTGATCATGTCACAGTCCCAGAACACATGCATCACAGTACCAATAATAGAATTACATTTGAAACATAATTGCGAAACGTTAGGAAAAATCTTGTGGAGACGAACTGGTGTTAAATAAGTCCTATGAAAGAACTTAACATTTTGCTCATGGTTCGATATCGAGGCATTTCTAAAGAAGACGCCAGAGCAGATTGACAGCCATTCTTCATTGCTGAAATTAGTTTTAAAATCTTTTTCACATATCACTTTTAGGGGGTCAAAGGAGAAGGTTCCAATATTAGATAACATGGTGTAAAAAACTGAAATCTTTCTTTTGGGAGAAGATGAAGAGAACAATTGCTGCTCTATATCAGAAAGATCAAAACGTATTCTATCATTCTTTAGAACGGATTCCAGAAAATTTCGCAGTAGCAAAAATTTGTAGAAATCATTGTTAGGTAAATTAAATTACTGTTTTAATGAATGAAATGATTTTAGACTACCACTGTCAAATAACTGGTCCAACTCCAAGATTCCCCTTAGTCTCCATGAGCGAAAGCCAATGTTCTGAATAGCAGAGGGTAGGTCAGGGTTGAATGAAATAGGAGATTTTAAAGACAAAATATATGGAATATTCAGATACTTCAAGACATCTTTCCATGTTAGGAGTGTGTTTGATACTGTAAAAATATTAAACACTGATTCAAGTTTGTGTACACTGTAAATAAATGGTAAGGCACATAACAAATTTGAAAACATCTCGTAGACTCAATACCTACCCACCGTGAATCCATTCTATTAAGAAACTAGTTTATCATGTTTTTTTTTTTAATCTGGGCAGACCAGAAATATAACTGGAAGTTAGGGAGCGAAGCTCCTCCCAATTCCCTGGGTTTCAGTAAAATAGTCTAGTTTTTTTTTCATACTTCCTCTTCTAAACACACAAACACAACAAATTCAGGGTAAATCAGTTCATTTTCTTTTAAGAGGTAGGCACCTGTTTAAAGAAAAGTAACTGATATTGATATCATAAAATAATTGAAACACCATTTTAGTTTAGTCTAATTACTAAATAAATGTAATAAAAGTTAGTTAGTATCCTTATTTATTTATGGAAACATTGTTATTCTGTGCATTAAGTAATTCCATGCACGTGTCAATCTTCCCATGAGAAACTTTTTACCAAAGGTTTTCATCATACTGATAGTTCAGATGTCAATATTTGGTGGTTTAAATGCCCATGTGAGGTCTGCAAGTATTTTAAGTTACTGTAATTGACCATTTGACACATCATTTATTACAAGCTGAGTTAGGATTTTTTTCAGCATTTTAATTCTGTTACAGGCATGAAAAAATAATTGTTTGTAATTGTAATGGTTTTAATGCTGTTTTAACACTTTAACATTTTGTTCTAAGGCTAAGAAAATCAATAATGTGAAACTGTATAGGCTATAGCTTATCAAAATATTTATTTACAGTAAATACCCGGCAAGACACATAATGATAACATAAATAAACTTATTTACAACAAAGAGTTACTAGTAACTATTTCCACAAACAAAACTAAAATGGCATGACTTAGTGTAACTGATGATGCCCAATTTACTATACACATAATGAATCAAAAATGAACTCTTTAAATGAAATCGATACTTGAATATTAAAAGTACTTTATTTTTTTTTATATATAATACTTTACTTCATGTAATATTTTTCCCACTACAACAGGATGTGCCAAAAAAGTCATGTGATATTACAAAATAGAAAATCTCCAGTGAATGTCAACAAGTTATAAGTCAGTCATTTAGTCTTTTTTATGTTAACTTTAGCATGTTTGTTGTTTCAGCCTTCTCAAGTCATCTCAAGTCATCAAGCAGATCTTCAGAAGTAAATGGACAAATGTGTTGAGTTGACAACATGAATATAAATAGACCCGTTGCTGGGTGTGTGTTTGTATTTTGTTTAGTTTTTGTCAGTGTACACTGCTTTGTGTAGTTTGTCTCTCTGGGCGTGATGAAGAAATGACAAATCTCTTTGTTGAATGTTTTTCTTTCGACAGCAAGTTAGCAGTTCTTTACCATCACAACTTCTTAAGGTATTTCAATAAATGTATGTAAATTTATGTAAATGAATAATGAAAATACTACAATACAATACAATAGTAATACTAGATATTTGACACCAGAAATTTAAATATTGCTAAGGTTGCTTATAGTAAATAAATATCCTGTAGTCTGTTTAGGACTATGCTTCTATGTGCCAATTGGAAATGTATTTACAGTAACAATATTGCCTGTTAAACAGACTGAGAACCTGGCAGAGGCAGATGCATCAGAGGAAGACAAGATAAAAGCTGTCATGTTCCAGTCCAGCCTCTGCTTTTATTCTGTGCGGTGAGTAAAGGACATTTACATCATAACGCTTATTTTAAAAAGCTCTCATACAAACTCTATCATGAATCTCCAACTATCAGTGATGCACTGAATCTGGTTGGAGTTTGTCCATCAAACTACATCTGCTTCAGATGTGGGATACCTGGACATCACATCCAGTTCTGCCCACAGAAAAGAGTAACTGGACTGTCGTAACCGCACCTACTGACAACAGTAGTGTGCCTGTTTGACCAGAGCAGAAATGTAACCTGTTTTTCAGTGTAGATGTCAGTGTAGAGATATCACCATGAATACATAATCTTCATTTGGATTCTGTTGAGTTCTATGTGCTCGTTCTGTTAAGTGAGGCCTATGCTACCAAGAAGAACGGCGTACCCAGCGAGCCCTCATCATCAAGCTCAGGTGATGATCCAATGCCTGATAAGCTGCTGTGTCTTATTTGCAAACAATTTCCTCATTGCTGATGTTGCGATTGCTCCCTTTTACCGAAACAGTTATTGTGATGAGTGTGACTCAGTCACAGGTTTACAATTTCCTCATGCTTTGGTTGCAAACACGCTCTTTTAAAAAAAACATTTATACTAAATTATACTTATCATAAACTAAATTATATTTAGTTGTGGGATTGTGTTTCTGGTTTACTCAAACAAATGGCCTGTACTAAAATATGCAAAACATAAAACAGCTTGTTATTTCTTTTTCTTGCACAGTTAACAGAAAGCTCAGACTTTTTTCACCTGTTTTGTGTTTTTTAAAACATACCATTGTAATTTTATGTTAGTCAAATATACTCATACTTTTTATTGTCTTTTGTGTTGTTTAATTGTGTGTGTCTGTGTGCGCCCCTGTAAAGGTCCTAGTAATACCAGTCATTTTGATCTTGTGGGGACATTTGTGTCCCCATGAGGAAAACAGCTTATACATCATACATGATAATGTTTGTTTGAAAAAGTAAAAATGCAGAAAGGTTTATGTGAAGGTTAGGTTTAGGCGTTACAGGAGACAATATACAGTTATACAATAAAAAAGTAATAATGTCTATTAAAAGTCCTTATAAAATGGAAACCCAACGTGTGTGCGCGAGGATCATTTGACCAATAGCTGTTCAGGCCCTCAGAAGTCCCTCCCCCCTCAACCTTCAACACATGAAGTCTGTTTTACCTTCAACTTCACTACGCTGGACGGCTAGTTAAAGAAGAGATGTTTTATTCTCTTCTTCCGAAGAATTGTACCGACAGAACAGAGAGATAGCGGCTTGCTTTTGACATGTTTTTATTCTCGCCGTGTGCCGTGGACGCGCTCTGTGAGGTACGACATTTAGCCAGACTCGCACGCACACCCGCGCGCGTGCACGGTGTAACGTTGTTTTAGTGGCATTTTAACGGTCATAATGAATGTAATGTGTGATGTTTCTGTTGAAAGGGCGCATGTAACAGTGTGGTTGTGTCATTTGTGTGTTAACCACTGTTTGTCTGGTATTCGGTCAGTTGTCTGGATGTTAGCCGCGTCGCTAACCGTATGAATGTATGTACGTGACCGTTACTACAACCATAGCAGCCATGAGCTCGTGTTCTTACTTTACATTGATTTACAACGCGCGCAGACGGTGTGTGTCAAAGGTAACATTGGTTAGCTTGTTTACAGCACTGGGTACAGTAACACTAAGGTGAAATACTATGGCAGTGCCGTGCTTTTCTTACTGTACTCTCTGTGGTATCTGTGGTTGTATTGTTTTGGCTTATTTGTGCCATGCTATCATCTAAAGCAAAACAATAATACACAATAACAAAACTACATTTACCATATGTCAAAATACAGTAGGGCAATTTCATGCAAATGTCATGAAAAATGAGTATTTACGAAAGGTTTTCATCATACTGATAGATCAGATGTCCATGTTTGGTGGTTTAAGTACCCATGTTAGTTCTCTTTCAGAGTTTAATGTTTTTCCTAGTCAGGTAAAGTGCTGTTTTCAGATTTGTCACATTAAGAACAGTCCATCCATATTCCTAATATCGTTTTATTTTTATTTTTGAAGAGTCATCCCATCTCCATTTCCTATTAGTATTTTTGCTTCTGGTCTGTGCATTTTAATTTACAGAAACCCTAAGTTTGCTTCCTCTTTTTTGTCATGTCCATCCTGCATTTTAATTTACAGAAACCCTAAGTTTGCTTCCTCTTTTTTGTCATGTCCATCCATATTTACATTTTTAAAAAAATGGATAACTCACTGTAAGGGAAGTGGCTGAAGGTTATAAATAATTAGTAAAGTCTAAATTTCAGAAGGGACACAGTTGAATTAAGGTAATTGTCTTGTGACATTTTCAAAAACAGAATCTTTCAAACTGATCATGAATATTTCAACAAATGTGGCTAAAAATGCTTAATTTGTCATGGTAGACCATAGTTTATTGGCAATAGCCGTGAACTTATAAAAGTAATATGGGATAATACATTTAATTCATATTAGTATCTTAATCAGACTCAAAGTCTGTCATTTTTAAGTGGTTAATTCAAAGTTAACATAGTTTATACATAAGATAGCCTCCAGGCAAATCTTTTACAGCGTGATGTGAATATGACAGGGACTGAAATACAGGTGTGAAAAGTCATCTGTTTGGAGGCAATTTGTCTATAGGCTTATAATTATCTGTTAACGGTGAGATGGTGTATGTTTTAAAATAAAATTTTTGTTGGCATATGTTGGCACAATTATATTTTGTCTACAAAAGAAATATACCTTCAGATTAAAAGATTTTTAAGATCATGAGTAACATTTCTGTTAATTAGTTCTAAACTTTTGACTGGTACTGTATATGCATTCATTTTTTGTATGATGGAAATAATTTGCAGTACCCAATACCTAAGATAATATGCCTACTGTTATTTTTAGTTATTAATTGGACTTAATTGGACTGCTTGACCCACTTCATCCTATTGTGTGACCTACAAGTAGGTATAAAAACCCTGGTTTAGTCTTGCAACTACACTGACTGTACAGTACATGTTTTATCAGGTAGCCTAAACAATGAATGTGTGTCAAAACTAGATCAACTGGTTTTATTCAAATCAAAAATGTAACTTGATCACAACTTACCTTTACACCAACGAAAGTACAACTTTATATCGGGTAGCAATACTGTAACTATGGATAGTTGGGCAAAAACTACAGTTAAATTCCTGCACACTTCATTTTAGCACCCTGGGTCCAGGCGTGTAACTGCATGTTTTAAAGATCTAATTGTGATTTTTAGTCTACATAAAGAAAACGCCTGTTTTTTTTCTCTGTATTTTTTGTCCAGTGTTAAAACTTGTAGCCCATTTTACATTAAATCTTCATAGATTTAAATCTACACAGATTTCGATTTTAGAATTTCATGGCTCTAAAATAATTTCTGTGTTTGTTTTGAAAAATGTAAATGATTACAGTGTTTGTGTTTTTAGGTGATTCATTGCAGATGAAGCCTTTTGTGAGATGATCAGAATGAAGTCCACACGGAACTTTATCATTTTTATTTGTCCCACGCTGGTGTTGGGTTTCCTCTACTATTCTTCTGGAAGACTACACTTGAGAGCCTCCATCCAAAAATCTCGTAAGTAACCCTGAGCAAACATTCGTTTCCTACAGCGTGATGTGAACGCAAGGTGGGACAGAAATACGGTGTGAAAAGCCACCAGATTGTAGGCAGTTTGTCCAAAGTCCTTATTATTATCTGTTGACCGTAAGATAGTGGGTGTCTGTCATGCTGTCAGTGTGAGATAGTGGGTGTCTGTCATGCTGTCAGTGTGAGATAGTGGCTGTCTGTCATTTCTCCTCGGGTTGTGCATTTTTGGACATTTCTTTACAAATGAAATTGCCCCAAACCCTTAACCGTTTGTCTATTCTTTCTACTCTCAATCTGGTTTCCCCCAAATATGTCATGTCTAAAATTAAGACCAACCCTTTTATCCAGCCTTCCCGTTTGACTTTAAATGGCTGACATCATAATGTACAGTAAAAGGAACCAGAATAAAAATATTGCTTTGTTACTCTGGCCAGAGGAGGGAGCTAAGACTCCATCACTGGATTTGTTCACCCTGTGAATTCAACTGTACTGGCAATCTAAATTAGTTTCAATACAATCAATTTGTTTTCTATAAAATGTATGCTTATAGTTATGCTTATAGTTAATGCTTCACTTTTATGTCTAAATGTATTTCAGACTGATTAAGTTTTGAGAACTTGACAAATCTTTCTATTAGTCTGAGTAAGAATTCCTTTTGTTGTTTCGTTAAAATGCCGAACCGTACATAGTGCCATACACTGTTTTTTTATATTGCATGTAATTATAGTGGTAAAAGCTTTCTGACTTGGATAAAATCTGATCAGCATTTGTCTGATCAGCATTGCATAGTTCTACTTTATGTATTTCTTTGTTCTTCATCCAGATATGGTGTGTTTGAATTCTCTCGGCTTCCCTCCAAACTGCCCCTGGCAAATCTCTTCTCCAGATCCAAGCTTCACATCGCTGTAAATCACATATTAATTTTGTGGGCGTTTGGCACCTGAGCTAACGACTCTAAAATTGTTTCATTAAAAGATTAGATGGTGTCCAGCAGCTAAAACAGTCTGAAAGTGAGTTAGGTTTATTACTTAGCGCGTCTTTTTTACTCTCTTATAAAACAAGAGTAAAAATTTAAATCTTATTTTTTTTACCATTTTACCCACCTTTTCATCTTCGATTGAAATTTTGGTTTTGTAAACAAATTTATACAATTACATACACTTGTTTTCATAAAACGAAGCATTTAATCCTACCCCACAAATCAAAGATCAAGATTTCATTATAAAAACAATTGTGTATTACAGAGACGCTACAAGCATCTAACTGTAAGACCGCTGCTCATAATCTTGTGTTTCAGAACCTGATTTGGATTCTTTACTCTCTACGGGACGTGTAGTAGCTTCAGGTAGAGGTTCACCCTATATCTTATTTTACCTTAATGTTGGGAGATTCGTTGTATTTATTTTTATATATCTTATGCTCAGAACTGTCAAAATGTCACCAAAAACTCAATGCAAAATTGCATGATTGCAGGAATTGATAAAACATTGCATTGCACATTTAATCTCCCAGCATTATGAAGCTCATCAAGCCACCTCAGAATCCTTCTGCAGATTCATTTACAAAGACATGTTTCATGCTTCTGTCCACTTGCTGCTTAAGTGAAAACATCTTTCTGTTACAATCTGTAAAAAGATTTTTTTGTCATTTTAAAACCTAATGCAGATGACGGCAATTATACTAATAATATTAGTGTAGTCAAGGTGAACGCCATATTTAATTTGATGTGGTTGAAGGTGAGGATGAGGGGTAAGACATACAGTCACTTGACTGGGTTCATGATGTGTATGTTTTAATCGCTCAAGTGACAAAGCATTGCAAAAGCTTTTTTATTTTTATTTTAGACATACATTTAGACATTTATTTACAATCAATTGAATAATGTGAACGTAGTACCAATAGTACTTTTTAGTAATGTATCTATAAAGATTGACTGAACTATTAACAAAGACAATTATGGTCTGTTGTCAGACCTACTTTGTCCAATACTTTGTACAATCCCTCAGTTTTTCCAAACGGGGGAGGAAAGTGTTTACAGTAAGCATATGTATGACAAGCAGGATAGTAAATAAATGTTTACAAATAAATATGTCACCATCACACTGTTTTTAAGACACTCATTTATTACTCATGTTAGCATGAGACTGCATTTGCGATTATCTTACCACCACCACCTCTACTGGTATTTTGATATAGGCAGCAGGCCACTGATGTTGTTGATAGATTCAGAAATAGCAGGTGGCTGACAGAAGCACATTGATCTTTGTAAGACTCTCTGCGCTGAAATTTCTCTTCTGTAACTTTAACTTAAAGCCTGTCGCATCTAATGCAACCTCGCTTCTACCTCGACCTCCACATTAATGCAGCACCAAGATGGCACACGTTCATCCTGTACATTTACTCTCTTCACCTCTGAAACTCTTTTTCCCTCCAATGCTTGCATTCAGGTCTGGTTTCATTCTAATATGAAACCCCTACTTTTCACAATTGACTTAATTTCAAATGGATTAATGAAGAAAAAGTCCCGGTGTACATTATCCTGCCTGACCTGCTTTACTAGGAAACACAACGCTTTTATCAAAGTGAAATGGATTGCAATTGGTAATTCATGTTCATTTTGAATATCAGGTTTTCTATTCAGACTGCATTTATTTTGACTCCCTCTTGTCTAGAAAAGTAATGTAGTTTGTATGCATGTTTGCTGATTTGGTTCATAAAACAATGTCTTTCTGTTTAGTGAACTACATATTCGAATGTTTCTCATCTGTATAACTCAAAAAAGTTATATCTGTTTCTATCATAAAACAATTCTTTTACCCTTTACTCTTTGATGAGGTCTGTCAAGCTACTATGTCTCTAATAATAAATGGTTTTGTCAACAGTTTGTAAAGTGTTTTGCTTCTCAATTATTCAGAGTAATGCCAGTAGCTATTTGGATAACGTTCAACTGAATTCATGGCTCACTGACACTCCTGTTGACCTGACAACGTATACAATTGAATGTTTAGTTTAACATCTATGTGCCACTAGTTGTAATACCCTTATTGTTTATGTTGCATTGTAATCAGCGTTGCACATTTCTTTTGTTCCTTGCGATAAATTTCTCTCCTTTTATAACCTGCTTCCCTTAATGACATTTATCAGGTATTTCTTCTGCCAGCTATTGACATCAGTGAAAATAACATGTTGTATCTCTTTCTTCTTGCAGGGTCATAAACTCTGTTGATGTCTAATATTTCTTCTCTCTTTAGAGTACGACAAGCAGGGATTCCTCGTGAAGCTTGACGGAAAACTGTAAGTAACGCATAGCTGAACATGTGGTTCTGCATGAGTCTGAGATGTAGTTGTCTAGTTATAATATAATCTAGTTATAATTTCCCACTCCACATGCTTAAAAATGTGCACGTGTGAGGTTCACTTCAGCCTCTACTGTCCACCAATTTTTTCTTCTAATAACTTGACTTGTTGTTTATTTGAACTTTACTTTACTAGAATAATTAATGGAGCCCTTAAGCCTTTTTAATGAAAGATGTCTTAACACCCAGCAACTCTCACCCAGTTATGTCCGATTTCTTGATTGTATCTATACGGGAGGTCCGTTTACCTGAAGAAAAACATGACACGGCCTCTCCTATTACCATTAACCCCAACCTGTATAAATGACACTGTCAGCGAGTCATCTTTTTATTTCCAGCACTCAAGAGTATAATCATGTAAACTTACCAGCCAGTTTCCATTTCCCGGCCCATGACTGAGTGGGTTTATACTGGCGCTTTTTTAAAATAAACTCCACCTCACATCAGTTGTCTCATAGAGAAACATTTATCGTTGTACATCCTCTGGACAGCGTGAGCACATCACAGCTGGTTTCTTTTCTGGACACTTTCTTCCCAGAGAAGATTACGATCTAAATTCTTGTTTTCTGGATGAATATTTCTGGGAATTAGTGAACTTTAGTGTTTATTCGAAATTTGTTCTTTCAAATAAACATAGTCTTATCCTACTCGATTGATTAATTAGGAATTATGTTGACCAGTGCTGTCCTACCACAGCGACTTCCAAAAGCATTAGATAACAAGCCAAATGGTATATTTTAACAAATGTTGTGTAAAAAAGGTGTGTATAAGTTTATAATTGATAAACAAATTGATTTAATGTACAATAATTTAAAATAAAGTATTTTGATACTTTCTGGTTATCAGATGTTGGTGGAACATGTTAATATTACTGAACTACACCTCTGGTTACTCTGCTAGGACATTTGTTCAAACTTTATTCACTAAAAATTACCGTGACACATGGGTAGGGCTAATGTCGGCAAATATTTTACAGTAATGAGCTAAATAGTAATTCAATATATATATATTTAAATATCTTAAGTAAGCACACACTTAAGTACTAAAACACAAAAAGTGACATTTATTTTATGCAGTTTATTTTTTGTGCAGGAACATGGTATGCACTTCATGGCACAAGGCTTGTAAACTTCTGGCACTGCATAATAGTTTGCTAAATTTGTATAATTAATATAACAGATTGCATGAGCCAGTGATGCTTAGAGGCATAGGAAAGCACAGCGTGGGTTTTGTGTTATTCACATATTGCCTTTTTTGAATTGTAAACTTGTAAATGGTCAGAATCATCAAATGTTATAAGCACTGAAGTCTTGTCACGCAATGCTTATTAATGTAATCCAAGCGTTCTGCTATATTTCAAACTCTGTTCTTTATCCGAGGCTACTATAAATATTTCGTTTATGGGGTTAAGTAAGTTTATTTATATATCATAAGAAATCAATTATTAGTCGTAATTAGTAAAAACAGCTAATATTTTGTTGTGGTTTAAGACATATTGATTCATAATCGTGACTGACAGTAAAACTGTTTTTTGTTTCTTAATTGGCTCTCTCATCCTCAGATTCCAGGTTTCTTTTTTTTAACTTATGTTCTTCTTCTGTCATTGGTTCATAGACCCCTGGAGCTCCAGTATAAATATGGTAACCTCAGTAAAGGCGAATGTAAACCAGGTTACACGGAGGCCAAGATGACCTCGATCTATCCAAAGTAAGTATCCAATCACACTCCACATCTGATCTTATTTTACATCTGATCTCACTATACATGCACAAGTGCATGTACAAGGATCGCAGTATCATCTGTTGATATGTCAAAGTGCACATAGAGACAAACACTGTGTGATTTCTGCTAAAGATTGACTAATAGGAATAAAGCAATAAAAATTAATATTAAAATTAAATATCCTAACAACAACAAATAGTTTAATTTTGTTGACCTCAAACCTGGAGCACTGTGTCATCAAAATATGCATATGCGAATGAAAAAAAACTTGATTCTCAACCTTCCTGTGGTTTTAGAAGAATAGTACCATGTCATGTTTCTGTGTAACCCATTAAACAGTAATGTTTCTGCATGCAGTGCTCCTGAAAGCAAATCAGAGTGCCATGAAAAAGAAAGATTCCTTCTTTCTTGTAAATAATTCATAGTCTGAGAAGATTCCTCACTATGAAAGCTCTTTATCCTCTGTGCATCTAAAATGCTTCACCTCCACAGATCTCAGTGTTGGTCTCAGACATGATGCAAGTCTTTTTTAGTGATGTGTTGTGCTCCTCTGAGCTCCCATTGCGTGAGAAAGCAGAGGTTCTCATTCACACGACTTACACGCAAAGGTTTCACAAAGCCACAGGATTTTTCCTAAAACTTTTGAGATCAATACGAACCGCAGTTAAGAATCCTTTAGATGTTGAATCGATACTAAATTTAGAATAAATTCTCCCTACCGTAAAGCATCCGGGTTTACTCTTATCTTTTGTATCATTGTTCTCATTTTTGAATGTCATTGGATCATTAGTCAATGTCATTACTGTAAAATGTATTACTTTAAAACAAGAGGTTGGTCTGTTTTTGATGTTTAACCTCTCCGATTTAAGTGGAGTCAGATGGGAATACTAAATAGACCATGACATCTACATTGTTTGTTGAGACACTAACCCTATAACATCTAGTTAGCTGTGTAATTAGCATCTGACACGCATTGGTGCACCTGGCCAAGGACCCCATTTACAATCAGGACCTCAAATAAATGCTTCTACTGGGGAAATAAATGTCAGATGAACACTAGTAATCGCCAAAAACTACATGGCAAGGTTTCATGCCCATAAATGCATGCAGGTAGTTGGCTCTATTGTTTTCTTGCATTAGTATTCGCAAGTTTCTAAGTTTGTCACTGTCCAAGTAAACTCTTAATTTAGTGAATACTTGGTTAATTTGATTTAGTTGATACTTGGTTGATGTGTTTCCACACAGTGTAAAAAATTCTAACTTTGGCTCTGGCTAACACCTTGGCTAACATTAGTCCTGTTTTACTCTTAGCGTAGGTAACTCTGGCCCTTGTTAACCTGATCCCTGGTTAACTGTGACCCTGTTCAACTTTGGTCCTGGATAACTCTGGGCCTGGTTAACTATAGGCAACTCAAATGCAGATGTTTTGGTACTGAACCTACATTCATTGAGACACCTGTTAAAATAGTAATACTCTATCAGTAACTTTTTCAAAGGATTTGTTTATTTAAAATGTTGCCCTGTGGACCTTAAAATTATGACAGAGATAAATACCTAAGCACAGTTTGGGAGACGTGCGTGCAACGATCCATGTAATTAAGGATTTTCTTACAATTGGACGTGTTTGGAAGTCAGAGCCAGCGAGGAACAAGGGACTGTCTGTCACCCTTACTTAAGTCACTGGGACGTGAGCAGGCCCAGAGTTTGGTGTTCATGGGAACTGTAATGCAGTGAAGCACCTGTGTCATTAGTAATGTTACACCAGGGGCTGGGTAGCTGACAAAAAACATGACAGAATTTTTCAGCCATTGTTTAGTGAGGCTTTAAAAGGTGTGTGTGTTTTCTGGTGGGTAGGGGTATCAGGTCAGGTGTGTGTATGTTGGATGACAAATGAGAAGTTTGGGTGTTTTGGAGGGTTTTCTCTGAAAAACAGTGATCTGACTCTAGTGCAGGTGGTGTTTTCTGGTCACACTGAGAAAGGATTTGATTAGCAGTGTAACTGATATAATGTGTTAGGCAATGGTGTTAAATACATAGCACAGATCAGTTAACCTACAACCTACAAAGTTTTCATTTATGTAGTGTTGGGAGTCTATTTAATTTCATAGTAAAGCGTTTTTATTAGACATCATATTTAATAAAGATGCTGTTAAATGGTTATTTTGCAAAATCTGACATGACAAAATACAAATAAAAATGTTAATAAGGTTATTGTTGTGAATTAGGTTAGGTAAGAAGACTGTTTTCAACAATGTACTTGCTTAATGTATTTCCTGAGTGATTGAGTTTTGTTTACTTTTAACATAAAGTTACAGATTTCTAATAGTTTGTGTCAAAAAATACTATAAAAATAAATATTCTGTACTACTGTGCTGTGTACTTTTTTTATTCAATTACTTAAATAAGCCCCTAAACTTGGCATGAAACAGAAGATGTGATGTTGGTTTCCTCCATGTTTTGACATGTATCCGAGCAAAATGGCTTCTGGATAATGTTTAAACAAAATGAGGGGACATTCATTAAAAAATATATGGCACGCACAAATAAATTATATATAATAAATATTGCAATATTCCATAAAGATATATAAGATTTATAATAGCTTCCTTAGCACAGATAAACAACTCAAATAATAAGTTCAATTAGATTGTTTTGCTTCATGTCTTTATTTCTCAGCTTGGGTTCATCTTTTAAACACTCCAGTGTGAGAGATCTCTTACAATCTCTTAAACACAAAAGCAGCCAGTGGATTATGTGTAATGCAGAGCACATAATCCTCTGAAATTTTCCACTGGATATCAATACATCTCTCATGATGAGGGTTGCAAGTCATTATTGTGATTTTCATTCACAGATTGTAATTGTTTTCATGATTGTGGTTGTCATAACCTGTGTTTTAACCTCTTTTCCCTCTTTTTGTTTGTTATGTTAGGTTTTTAAAGCCAGCCCCTATGTTCCTCGACCCAAATTTTAAGCGTCTATCAAAGATCAACAGCTATTCACCTCCCTTTGGAGTAAAAACACAAGGTATTTCTTTCTTTTTTTAACTCACCCCCCTTCGTAATAAAAACACAAGGCATTTCTTTGTTTACTTGTCTGTTTTTGCATATTTTCATTGTGTTAGTTAGGAAACTACTCTAGTTAACTTAGTCATGTGTCATTTTTCCAGCTTTTTCACCTTTCAGATTATGGGATTTTTATATTTTTTTAAAGAAAGTCAACGTGTCCACCAGCTAGACCAGCTTTTTCACCAAGAACATCTATTCATTTAGTAAATACATTTATTTAAAGTGACAGTCAGTTTTGTTGATCTAATGTTGGTGTAACTAGTCAGCAGAGGCTTGTGCAGGTAATGTAGAAGTCATTTTCTTGTGGCACCTATTCAATGATGATTTTAGATGTTCACACAAAACAGAAAAGTCTTTTCTCTTTTTCGTTCTGCATCATTTGTTTCTTCCCCTGAGGTTTTTCGTCTAATTCCAGCCTGATTAAAACACAGAAATGCATGTTGAGTGATGGATTTTCCTCTGATGCTATTTAAATACTTTGTTCAGTGAGCAGATGTGAGGGAGATTCAGAACAGACCTGTCAGCATCAGAGTTTTTTCAAGCAACGGAAACGCTTATGTGTGAGAATTCCACGACCGTGTGGGAATTACGATTGTCTGTGTTTACCCAAATGTGATGTTGAGATAAAATACAACTGAAATATTATCATTAGCTGTTGCTGATGGCATTTGTTAAGGTGAGAGTCATTTTGCGGTTTTATATGATGTGACCTGAGAGTTGTTGGAGAGAGGTGATCTATTACTTTTAGTAAAGTGTTTAGACTACGGTTTCTGCCTGGAATATAAAACAGGCAAAAGAAATACTTTATACTCGCATTGAAGGAGGAACTGAGACCAGAATAGATCTTTTGACTTGGGCTGGTAAGCAACATTTCAGAACACCATATTAGCCTGAGCAAAAACACGATCACTGAGTTTCGCAAGCACCTGCAATATACATTTTTTTTTTTCAGAAAATGTACAAATCTAGTTTTGATTCTTAGTCTGATTATTTTATCAATTGTAATACGCTGCCAAACTCCCAACGCATGCTTCTGTGGTGCAGACAGATGTTTTTAACAGATCAATCATTTTGTTATCATAGACTTGGTTTTATTATGTTCAGAATCTGTTTCCCAGAAGACAGCCTTGAGGTTTTACTAAAAATAGCACAGTAGATATTACAGAGGATAAAGGGAGTTTATCCTCATACTTGAATGTGTTGGAGTCCGTGATGCAAGTCTGAAGCATCGCTCATATCAGCGCGAGTTGTGCTGGTTTGAAAATATTTCAGTCTGTCATGCATGATTTGTTCAAATATATTTAGAATTAAGTACTAGTATCCTACTTACTGAATACTGTGCCGTGATACAGCAGACATTTTTTATGATAAACACTTTAAATAGTATGCTATGTCATTGTGATGTGACCTTATCACAAAGTATTTAGATGGCATCCAGTTATCATTAAGAATATAAACATTTTCTGGCGATAATGATGTTCAGCTAAAGTATTTTTTATCACTGTAAAATCTTTGGATGTGCCATCACATTTTTATATAATTTTTTCATCCACAGAAAAGATCATTGATATTATTTTGGCAGCTACAAATAGCTATTCGCTGGGTTCAGAACTGGACAGGTAAGTTATACTGTATCTATTTCATTTGTTGGGTAATAATTTGTAATTTACAGTGTATAATACAACATATTATTATATTTGTATGATTTCAAAGTTTTAAAAAACTATTTCAAGATTTCTTTTATCAAATCCTCATCATTGTCATGTCATCTCTTGCAGTATGAGTTGTATAAGGTGTATTATTATTGGTAATGGAGGAATTCTGTCCAACAAGTCCCTGGGCTCCAAAATCGATGAATTTGATGTTGTTATACGGTATGTTATTAAAATGTTTCTTGTTTGTTTGAAAAAAACATTAGTATTAATTGATTGAATACTAACAAGTAGGTGTTTAGTACCGTATAGCCCATACAGCAGGCAGATGGAGGGGATTTTAAAAGTCATTTTGCATCTGTGGAATAGCATTTACAGATAGACCATGCAGAGTTAGAAGTAAATAAAATTAAATTATGGTCCATTTGTTATTTACTTAAAAATGTTTTTTTTAATAAATTTAGGCTAAACGAGGCTCCAGTCAGCGGGTTCGAGAAAGACGTAGGCTCCAAGACCACCATGCGTATTACCTACCCTGAAGGAGCCATCCAGAAACCTGAGCGATACGAGAAGGACTCCCTTTTTGTGTTCTCCGCCTTCAAACCGATGGACTTTAAATGGCTTCGTCACATGATATTTAAGGAGAAGCTGGTAAGACCGATTTCCTCAAAATTAATGTTAAAGATAACAGACAAGACAATTAGACTTGTAGGCAGGTAATACATATAGTACTACCAGTAGGGGGCAGCATGGTGTGAACTCTGAATGCTGTTATTGATAAATAAACCTTATCTTTTAGAATTTCTTTTAAAAAAAAAAAATTTTCTCTGAAGCTTGAAACGAGTGTTTATTTAAAAAACCTATCATTAAAACATAAAAAAGCACAGTTTTATCACCCAAGAAACTGGCAAGAGATAAGGTAGCGAGTGGAAAAGAAAGTAGGTTTTGTGTTTCCTGTGTCTTTGATATGCAGCTGTGTGTTAGGTTGATGTCTTTGTGTGACGGGCAGTGTAGCGTTTCCTCAGGTGACTGACAGAAACTCAATGATTTGCTTAATTGCCTGGAGAATGGGCGTCTTATCTCCAGGTTTTGCCTTTAGTCAAGAAGCTCTTTTGGTGAGTTATCTCCAGAATGCCAATGAAAATGGTACACATCTTGCTTCTTCTCTGTTTGAGGACTTCCTACTATGAAGAAAGTTGACTTCGCTTCGCTTGGCTCAAGGAATTGGGGTCTAAATGGGGATTGGGGTACAGAGAATAGAAATTTTCATTTTCAATGTGATCCCATCAGACGTTAGTTCTTGAGTGTTTTATATAGAGTTAAGGGTGAAGATAAATTTTTACAACATACCCTAGATCCATTATCTTTACGACCATGAGAGTGAGTTACTGAACAAACTGAACGATAAATGAACCAATTTACGCAGAATTTACACACGGTTTTGCTTAATGATAAACAGACTCAAACAAAAAACTCTTTCTCGTGAAATTAGTGTTCCAGATAATTGTTTTTACTTTAAATGTCTCTTTCACTTTGAAGGCATTATCCGTCACTGACCCATCCATGTGAAACATAAATTCACGTCCTACTGCATGCTACAATCACGGGTGTAATTTACACATGAAATGAAGCGGAACGTGTTAATATGGTACAAATTTTGAAGTGCGTGAATGTTAAACCCGACTGTCTCGTAAATACACTTCTATTCAAAACATTCAAATGCTGATGAGAATAATTGAGAGGTCAAAGGAAAAGTAGATGTTTTTCTTTGTGTGTGTGTTTGTTGGCGATAATCTTACTGTGTGATTCTAGACTCAAGCGGGCTTTTGGCCAAAAAGACTTTCAGTACTTTCATCTCTGTTAATTCAGAATTAAATGCAGCTATGTCTTCTGAAAGCAAAAGAACAGCCAAGATATCTTGTCTTAAATGATGCGTCAAAACAGCTAAATCATCACTTGGTTTGTTTAGACTATTGTCACCATATGTGAGATGTTAGCTGGTGGTGTCAGCTGTTGTGACTGTCCCTTTGCTTTCGTCTCCTCATGGACTCTTTGAAATCAGATTCACACGCAGTACAGAAAGGTAAATATGAGCAGGTGGGTGACCCCTTGTTCCACTGCTGGTGTAATATGTTGTTTTTAGCTAAGACGAGAGAAGATTTGGAAAAAGTATTTCTATTATTGAATTAAGATTATTTGAGTATTATCAGTTTGTTTTGGGTCGAGGCAACAGGCTAATGTGCCAGACCGCCTAGCAGCAGTGGTATACGGGTTTTGATGTTACCACAACGGTTCTGATGTCAGTTTTGAATTATGAGCATAAGAGAGATCAGTCACAATTACCACGTGAATACTTGTACTTGATACTGTACCGTACTTGATGTTGTAATAAGCATAAAAATAAAGAGTATTTAAATGCAGGACATTTTGGTTATTTAATATGATAGAATAATTTGCATTGATAATTTTAAATCATTAAAATTCTATTATTATTTATTCACCCTCTTGTTGTTTAAAATATGACTTTCTCTCTTCTGTGTAAAACAAAAAAGGATATTTTGAGAAATATCTCCAAATATATATGTTGTTGAGTCCATACAATGGAAGTTTGGTCAATGTTATTTGGTTATCAGCATTCTTTAAAATGTATTCTTTTGGGTTCTGCAGAAGAAAGAAATTATGGACAGATTTTCATTTTTGGGTGACCCCTTCCTCCTAATAATGTAATAAAATAAACGTTTTGGCCATCTAACAGTGCTAGTTAGGCAGCGTAGACCAGGGCCCATGTCTGTGAATCATTAGATGCTTAGTATGACATACTTCTCCTACACATTCAAACACAATGATGTTTATGAGCATCAAGAGTGCTTGGAAGTCGGGTGATTCAGACATGAGGAGACAGAGAGGTGGAGGTCAGGGTCAGGGTCAACATCCCCAACCACTCACCAGACCGCTGTTGAAGACCGCAGCAGTTCATGAATGAAGCAGTGTGTGTTAAACCGATGGATTGTGCGATAAAGTCTGCGACTCGCACCTCCAAAGTGTCAGAGAGACTGAGAGCGGCCATTGTTGTGTATGAGCCATAGTCACTTCCTCTATCTGTCTCAAGGGCAGGGAAACGCAGGGGACTCTCCACGCCTACAGGCCAGAATCATCAAACAAGTATGTGTCAGGAACTCTTATAACCAAAGGGAAGTTTAGAGCTGTAAAAATAAAGGGGTCTGAGGATTACCCATCTGGGAAAGTATGCAAGTGTGTGTGTATGTGATTGCTAGTGAGACACTTCTTCCTACAGAATTCAGTTTTTCAGATGGAGGTGACCTGTCGGTCCAGTGACCTTTTTTTTTTTTTCATGACTTGTATGTTTTGACCAATCCATTTGTTTTTTGCAAGCACCCAATATAATTAACGCTTTTAGGTTCTAGAAGAGCAATATAAAATAGATTATTAATAATGTCTTTGAAAACAGAACTAGCATGAGATCAGAGATATGCATTGCTAATGATATAATTGTTGTGTTATTAAATATTCAGATATATCCAAAGACATTTATTATTGTTGTTTTAACGACTATAATCAATGACTCGTAGTAGAGTCAATAATTTTGCATTATACACATCAGTTTCAATGGGGTTCGATTCTTTTGCCGTGACACGGTACCCTGCGGCGAGATTAGTTTTCCTCTTGTTGCTACGGCAGTGTTGAGTGACCGTGCTGTAATACAGCACAATGAGCCATTTAAACAGCACTGTCAGCTGCCTCCAACAGACATATATCAGCTAAAGTTCAGAGTTCGTAATCATTAGTCGGCTGTTTTTGTACCCGCTGCTTTTTTTACAGCCACACCATAACCAGTATCAGGGAAACTCTGCGTACAAAGACCTCTTGCAGGGATGGGGCGGATCCGCCGCGGGGTGATTGATACAGGGTCTTCCTTCTCTTTGTAGCTGTGTTTGCGCTTCTTGTTTTTCATGGTCCCTCTTCTCTCCGCGGCGCTGGGTATTATGTTCACCTCTCTCGGCTTGAGCCACGTCACATTTTCCACCTGTGTGTTTATGACTCGAACCCTTTTCGTGCAAACAGCCGGGTCTAATGCCGAATAACACTCATTCACTTTCTGCTGATTCACCTCTGCTTCACTGCTCAATGTTCTGATGAACATCGGTCAAGCTAAAACCAGTTACAATTTTTATCAGTTTGAGAGTTTGTTCACATCATTACATCATTAGTCACAACTTAATAAAGCACTTTATTGTAATCAGAAAACCACATTTAAATATCAACAACTGTGACCTCTGTAAAGATCGTCCCACTAATAAAAAGAAAACTCTGGTTTTGTTTAGGCTGTTTATTTGCAGTATAAGGTGGCTTCTGGAAACGGGTGTCGCTTGATAAAATACCACCGGAGTTGTTGCTTCAGTCTTCCCCGTCACCTTCCTAAATGTCAATTGCAGTTACGACTTATAACAGTCACGTTCCCCCAGGTGTCTTTATGGTCTTGATATACATATTGCAGGTGAAGTGGACATGCCGTGAAAGTCCCGTGTTTGGGCATGCTGATGGCTGTGTGCCAAATGGCCGCGTTACTAGCGTCATCGTCTTTAGTCTGAATATCAAAGTGTGTGGCTTATTTACTCAGCTGAATGCGTTGTTGAGCGACTGTTCTGTATCTGTTTCATATACAGCCTTTCTCTAGTTATAATGGCTTATTTACAGAGAGTTTGTGAAGAAAAGCTGTTTCTGCTCATGGTTAAGTCTCATCAGCGAAGTCACGCAGGTTTATATGTTTCTTTTGTTTCGTGTATTATTCAGAGTGTGACTTCTGATGTCTATCCTGCTGTTGACGTCTAATCGAAATCTCTCTCTTACAGCAAAAAATTGAGGGATTCTGGAAGTCCGTTGCTCGATTCGTTCCCAGAGATCCTGAGGATATGCGTATCCTTAATCCGTATTTCATCCAGGAGGCAGCTTTCAGATTCATCGGCCTTCCGCACAACAACGGTCAGATGGGACGAGGGGTGAGCGGCAACCATATGCAAACATCACTTCCAACAATCTTTGCATACTTTAATTCTGACAAAAAATGAATCCTGGCTCTTTTTTGTGATGTTACACACTTTCAACTGTAGGATTGTGGATAGTGCAGTGCCTTAATGGGAATTTATTCTGAAGACTGTTTGAGATATGCTGTCATAGAAACACAGAGGATTAAGAGCCACAGGGTTCAAGCTGTGATGCGTTTTCTGTGTTATCAATGTGCTGGTAGGGTGTGCAGGGTGGGATTAGCCATAGAAGTGACTCTCTCCATTGATAAGACTTTCACCATCAGACCCGTCTGTCCAACCACACTGGATCAGACAGTGGCTGGATGATCTCTCTGTCTCTGCAGATAAACACACACATCCCTCTATGTCTGTCTGATAAAGTCAGTCACACTGTGTACTATATCTGTACTGAAGTGTTTCAACAGGACACTCACCCATAGTCTTGAGTTCAATGTGCTAGGCACGACAGATTTCATCTTCAGTCACAGAGGTGTATAGTATCATAGTTTTTATTAGACCCTTTCACAACTGTGTAGTGTTGTAAGCTTTATTAATAAATAAATAAATAAATAAAACAATTTATTAAAATGTTGGTAAAGTAAAATGCTTTATTTTCTAGAATATTCCAACATTGGGGACTGTTGCGATCACGATGGCTCTTCATAACTGTGATGAGGTGGCAGTGGCTGGATTTGGCTATGACATGAATTCACCCAAAGCTCCTCTGCATTATTATGAGAAGCTCATGATGTCAGCAATCAAAGAGGTAATCACACAACACTCACCTGAGCACTGTGATTTATCTCTAGCTGCGATCCAAAACTTGGTCAATGTGAGCCGCTTGATTAGAATACATAGACAAATCTCTCTCTCTCTCAGTTTTACAAACTCTGGTATATATAAAATCTAGCTATACTTTTTGGATATGCACTAGCGCAGCTTATAGACACTGATTAAAAGCCAAATTGGTTCTGGTTAATTGAAATGAAATTACTCCTCAGCAGTGAGACACTGTTTAGAGTCAGCGTAGGGACTTTTCCCTTTATTATCTGGGTCTGAGGGCTCATCCATGTGGTTTAGGTTGGGTAATCTCAGCAGAGCACATGTTGATGAAGTGTGATGTGATATTAAATGTGAGACACATAGTTTGGATAGACATGATTCAGAAGAGAATCACAATCTCTCTCTCTCTCTCTTTCTTTCATTCATTAACTCTTTTGGTTTGCATTGACATTTGGTTCTTCCCGCCTTGACCTGCACACACACAATAATAAGAGATTTGTTGTTTTGTAATGTCCAATCAGTCTCATACGCATACACTCATGGTCATGTGCTTACTTATTAGGCAGCAGTAGATTTTTCCCTCTCCCAGCATCTTTGTGACCTGGAGTTAAACTCAAAGAGTCAAATAATATAAAACAGGATTATTTTTGCCTGCGTAAAACTGATATGTAATTGTAGTTTTCTCTCATGTGTGGTGTTGAAAGAAACTTGTGCAGAAGACATGCCTCAGTTGTTGTACATGTTTACTGTAGGTGGATCGTTATTTTCTTTGTTGCTTTGTTGCAAACTTGCATGAGTAGACGTCAGGGCTGTGTGAAGACATGACAAGCGTATGATTGTTTATTGATATTTTTTTCTCCTGCCTTTCTCATACACAGTCATGGACACACAACATATCCAAAGAGAAGGAATTTCTTCGAAAGCTGGTAAAGGGAGGCGTCATTCAGGATCTGACAAATGGGATCTGACATCCTGACCTAACTGACTTCACAACACAGATGTCGGAGCCAATTGCAGGATATCGCTAGAGAAAATGACCTCAACGTATACGCTCACGGTATCCATGGCAGCATCACTTAGAACACTAGTGCTTGTTTCACGCAGGAGAGAACGAGTCCGTCCTCGTGCAAAGCAGTGACGCAGTGACGCAGTGTCCGATGAGAACTGCAAACCTGCTGCTTTTACCCTGTTTTTTACACTACAGCAAAGACACTGAACTGTGTTCGTATTTGTCCTCAGTATTTATTAGACAGTATTTTAATCCGTCATTAAGATGCTTAATTTTTCAAGCCCAGTGAACTTTGATGCTTTAATACTTTTGTCTTCAATCTCAGGCTATGCACAAAAGCACCGAACAAACGATTGTCCATCAGGACTTCCTGCTGCTCTCTCTGAACAGATCTGTGCCATTAACTGGATCAACATACACTTTTTTTCTGCATCTCTTACATGTATATCCATCTCTGTGCGTGTTACCTTAGACCAGGTCTATTAAAGTATTATTATGAGAATATGTACAGTCTTCAATCTGGAGTGTGTTTCTGATTTGAATTCATGACAATGCATTTAAACAATAAGAAATGAATGTGTTGTATTGCTATAGTGGCACTGAAATATAGGTCTAAACATAATTGCAATATATTGATTTATAATCATTTGGCAACATCAGTGCTGCAATGTTCCTTGTAAAAACAACAATTTAAACCCTCACCTGATTATTTTTTTTAAACAAACAGTCTGATGTTTACTTGTGTTGCGGAAGAAAACACTTTAACTGCTTGTCTTATGAGTCACCGCAGTACGGAGGGGGTTTTCTGAATCCTTCTGCCAAAAGGTTAATAGGAAGTTTAAGGAATTTTTCAAGGGTCTGCTTCAAAGGCAGCGTTCCTGGAAATCCTTCCGTTTAGCTTCCAAAACCTGACAACCATCCAGATGACCTAAGAACATGGTCCACTTTCAATTTTTAAAGACATCTTCAACAGGCATGATTGGATGTATTAACATATCAGTGTGATTATATTTACAGTATACATGTGAGGCACATCAGTTATAGGTGTAAATAAAGTTGTTCTGCTGTATGTTTACTACTGTACTAACTGCCCTGTTTGTTTTATTTCAGTGCTTTGAGTCCTACAGGAGTCCTTTCCAGCTTTTTCTTATTATTTAAATGTCATGTTAAAACTTTTTGCAATTCCTTAAGAATTTCTTTTGCTATATTTTAAGTGCTTTTCGTGTATAGATTATATTGTTTTACTTAGACCTACGCTAAAATCTAAGAAGCCATCAAATGTAAAAGTATTACTTTAAATGCAATTTCCATCACAGTGAGTTATGTGATGGGAATGACTTTATGGTGTAAGTTTTGTGATATGTGTCAGACGATCCGCCATATGGCCAATCGAGGGTCGTGGTGGAGGAAACACCCCTATACATGAGGAAATGTTCACTTTGCCTGAATTATGTGGCAGTGGAAGTGATGCCTCATATACTGAGAAGTAAGCACTCATAAAGTAGGTAAATTATAAATCAAATTATGAACACAATATTTTATGATTGTGGTCAGTATGTATCACTTACTTAAGCATATGACAGTAGTATAGTTGAGTTGATATAGGAAGTATAGCACATACATGCAGTACAGCCATGCTACTGTCAAATGTATTTGTAATGTATGATTTACAGTATAATATATAGAGACATTTTTGGTCGCACTTTCTGAGAGAAAAAATTCTGATTAAAAGTTTTTTAAAGACACTTCTTCCTAAATTGGAAAAACAAGAAAATGTTTTCTATAATCCTCTTAATCAGTGATAAAAGTCGGGTCAAGACCTTCTGGACGGGTTTAAAAGCAGAGAACTCTTTAGCTGTAACATTGTCTAAATTTTCCTTTTAGCAGTGGATCTGTTGTTTAAAAATTCCTCTGTATTTACTCACCCTCATTTCATCGCACACATGACTTCTTTTCTTCAGTTGAAGTTAATATTTTTAAATTAAAATACTGTCATGTTACAGTATCTTTATTTTTTATCTTTATTTTATCTTACAGATAAAAACTCAAACTGGCAAAGCTTCAAAAAAGCACATACATCTATCATTGAAGTAATTTAAATGACTCCAGTGGGTTAATAAATGTCTTCGGAAGTGAAACGATACATTTGTGAGAGAAGAGTATTGTTATCATGTATCATAGTGAGTGCTAAATTTAAATATGATGACATTCTGATTATGTCATTGTTGTGTCTTTATTTTAAACAAAAATTGTTTTAGTAAAATTATTCGTCTGATAGATTTGTCTAATGAAATATAGTCATAAACATATAGCATGAGGGTGAGTATAAGATCATTTTCATATTTAGGAACTATTTCTTTAATGTGCAAAAAAGCAGTATGGGGCAGACTTTGCTTCATGTAAACATTACTTTTTTCTTGTATCCTTATACATGTCTTGGAAAATTTGCCAGGTTTATTAAGTTTACATGGTAAAAATCTTTATATTTGAATCAGTTGAGCATTGTAAAATAATAATCACTTTTAATATTTTATTAATGAACATTAATCCCTTGTTATGAATGAAACCTAGATGTTTACTGTGACATCAGGAGTGTAAATCTTTTAAGAACAAGCATTAAATTCAATGTTCAGGGTCGGCGCTCTCAACACTACACTGCCTCGTGGCCCCGCTTTCAACCCGTCTCGCATCCCTCTGCGGTGCTGCACGCTGCCCGCACGCTAAAACATTTAATGAGCTTGGTGTGCAGTAAATAGCAAACAGATTTAGAAAGTAGTGTGAGATCACAGACAGTTGAGCTATGGACACAACAGGCAGGTGTCTCCTATTTAAAGATAATCCTTGACCTGGTCATACGCCACGCTTGAGTTAAAGCCAGTGGGTGCAGTGAGAGGAGAAGCGGGTTTTAGATCTCAACAAATGAATAGACGAGTGGAATTTGCTCTGACAGGTGTTTTTCTCCATGTAGGTGGGCCTTCGTGACACAGTTGTGATGGAGGTCGTATCCTCCCAGTTTCACACTCTGTGGAGTGTTGTGTGGAATTTGGTTACACCACTTTTTTAACATGTGAAGTTTGACTAAAGAAAAGTGTGAGTTGTGTTTTTGCCCAGTGCCTGTGATGCATCACTTTTTATTGACTTTATTCTTTCTGAAACTTTGTCACTTTGCACCTTATTTTCTTTACTTCCAAGAAAAAACACACTTAAAATACAGCTAAAGCACCATTTGCGTAATTATAATGCTGCCTTCATAGTTTCACATTTACGCATTTGGCATATGTTTTATCGACCAAATCGACTTCTAGTGCATTCAAACTATTCTTATTTATCAGTGTGTTCCCTAAAAAAATTTAACCATTGACTTTTGTGATACTAACACAATGCTTTAACAGTTTTCAAATAATACAAAGAATTTGTATGTCAACTGTGCTTCCCATTTCATTGTTTATCCATAGATTATCACTATTAGGTTGGGCGGTACAATCTCAAATAGATGATTGGAATTTGCAGGCCATCCAGAATGTGGTGGGCAGTTGCAAACATCTCTGTCAACTTTCTAACGTATTTAAATTTGTCTGAATTTGTACGAATTTTGAGAAAAAAGGCATCTCTGTTAACCTGCCACTCATTTGTACTGTGAGAAGGTTTTTATTTTAAGTGGGATCTGGTCTTGAAGATGTAAGAAGATAAAGGTTTGAGGCCTTCTGGGAGGCCAAACGTTCCGATAGGTTCGAGTGTTTACCTCGCTGTCAAGCATCCTGTCTATGTGTTGGTACATTCTCTGGCCGAGCACGCTAAATATAAACTCCAGCTTTGTTTGCTATAATGTGTTAGTTTACATTCTGTTTTAAAGAGGCCAGCGTGTACTATCCTCCAACATGAACAACCATGCTTTTAATTTTTACTTCCTAGAAAAGTGCTTTATTTGATTGGACAGTTTTGCCCATGTCAACTTACTGTCATGTTTCATTCAGATTTTCAAAAATAGGATCTTGCATACTCAATCCACATATGACAGGACTTCAAGATACAATCAAGTCCTTTCAAAAAGAGCCAAAAATTCAATGCTTGAAAATCATTATACCAAAAACAAACGTTTCGCTCACACAGGACCTTCATCAGTGTTCAAAAACACTTTTAAGCATTTCATCTTTATATACAGTTTCATACAAATCAACACACATGAATTTCATCAATTCATTACAGACCAGTTACTCATCTGCAATCAATCTACTCGAAAAAGAAAGAGGAAAAATATTTATAAGAAACTAGACAGGTTAAAATATATTCATATAATCCATGTGGTTGTACAGTATTCTGACAATTTTTTTTTACTTTTTTCTTTTTTTCTGTGTATTTTTGGGTATGTATATAATGATTTTCAAGGATTGAGTTTTTTGGACTCTTTGGAAGAACATTTCATTCAAATTTTGGGATTTTAGTTGCCTGATGATAAAAGCATTATACTATTGTCAATGCATGTTATGGATGATGTTCATAATACAAAGAATGCATTAGAAACATTATCAATTGCACTTTGTTCTGTGGAATTGCAAGGCTTACAGGAATTTCTTTACCAGCTTGACCTGAACCACAGGAGTCTGGTCCTGAAGCCCGGAGGGGAGCGTCAGACCTGCCGTGACCACCCAGGCATCTTCTGATCACTCAGTCAAGATTGTACATCCAAAGCTTAAGAGGTCAGTGTCTGATGAGCACAGATATAACGCATCTCGTTCAGCGCCAATTGTGTTCTAGTTAACTTAAGATGTTCCTCACAATAGTTAAACTAGATCTCAGCAGGACATCTGGACACACACAAAGGTCTGACCAGGAGAGAAGGACTTGGGGTAAAGGTCACGCTCTGGGGTCGTGATTATAAACCCCGTCCCAAATGCCAACCTCACCATAGACTGTCAGGTAGCAGTGTGCTAAAATAACAAAATCAGACACCCTACGACCCCATGGACTTCACAAACTGCATCTTTGCATTGAGATTGATGATGTTGTTCATCAAAAGCAATTTCACACTGGCTCAAATGCAGCATAACTCATATGTTATTTATTTCCCCGGCCATTTATTAATGTTAATTAGTCTTTCATTGCCCTGATTGCATATCAAGTCACAGGGGTGTAAAATTCTGGCTCTGAATGTTGGCACACTTTGTCCAGGGCTAAACAAAATATACCAAATTCAAGCACTTTCTTATGGAAAAACAGCAAGCCCTTTGTTTTAATTAGTTTGACGTTATCCAGACTGCATGTTTTTTGTGTAGCCGGTACTCTGAAGCATGCGGTCTGGCTTCCTGAGTGAACTTCATCACATCTGTAAGAACGCAGGTCAGCCTCAGCTCTCTGATCACACTACAGGGACCAAGTTTCACTAACACTGTAAGATGTTACAAGCTAACGGCTTTGTTTTTGCAGCTGAAGAACGTATCACTGAATATATATCACTCTGACAGAAGCTGACTGGAGTCTAAATGAGCACTGAAATAAAATCATATTTACCATTAGTCCATTTTTGAAGTTTGCAGAATGGTAAATTGCCAAAGACGGCATCCGAAACGATGTTGATAGCTTCTTGTTTGTTAGCAGCTACTTTACTCTTTGAAAGTGACAGATCAGATCAGATTATTATACTGCACTGGCATTATAAACAGAACCACAACCACGGATGTAATACTGTGTGTGTTTGTGTTTGGTTGGGTGGCAGGTTGCCTCTGATTGTTTACTTAAAACTAAGGGAGGGTGTGTGTGTTTTGTGTGCATGACAAGAACCCCTACTGTGTGTGAGACACTGTGTTGGCTCCATCTTAAGAACATGTTATCTGTCTGTCTGTCTGTCTGTGTTCAGGCTCCTGGTTGTCTCCAGCAGCTTCAAAACCGTTGCCAGAATGCCAGGACAAATTAGTTGAAAGCAATGTTTCAGTCATGCAGTCTGATATCTCTGTCAGTCATTAATGATTTTCTTCCGTTCATTTTGCATTGTGTCTACATGCCATTTGTTTTCTTTTTATCTGTTTACTTCATCTATTCTAGGATCTCATAGGCTTTGTAGAAACAAACACCCGGCTGAGCAACTCTAATCCTGAGCTAGATGTGTAGTCTTTTTTGCAAAATGTGTGCATCCTTGCTGAGTATCCATATGCAGCTTGTTGAAGCTTTTAGATCTAGAATTCTTTCTGTCAGATGATAGCCAATAAACTTGGAATAAGTAAACAACATACACCATATCTAAGCTCATTCCTCTTGTGAAGAATTAGGCAGAAACACCTTAGCAACACCCTAACAAACACTCAGAACACTGTAGCAACACCTTGGCAACCACCTACATCACCTGTAGCACATTGGTGGTGCTCTTTATTTACATTTACTTCAGAAAATGCAAAAACGTCGTTATCAGAAGTAATTTACCATTGTTTTTATCACATGGACACTTGCCCAGTACTTGTTCTTGGCCATGACCATAGCAGTTCTCCTCTTCTAGGTTTTGAACCTTGGATTATATCCCAGATATTTAAGCCCCATCACCTATTAACATTCTTACACACGTTTTGGTGTATAACCAGGAAGACATCAGTTCAATATCCACCAGCATGTCTTGAGGTGGCAGGTGGCTGGAAGCATCTCAAAGATACAGATGTGTTTGAATTTGGGCTGATCTTGATCTTGAAGTCACCCTTGTTATAGTGAGAAATTAGTGAAATCACATGATAGCATCTTGCCAGCCCTGAGTGTGTTGTCTTCAATGCTGATTTCTCACAGGTAAATCACAGATAAGAATGCTGTTTCTGATTGTGCCAGAACATAAACCTTCCTGACAAAGTGTTGCTGTTTGACCTTGACATCAAAACATTTCATTTTGTTGATTTAATACATTACGGATTTTAATTTTCTCTCATGCTCTCCTTAAATACAGAACTGTTTAGAACTTTCCAGAAAGTTCCTCTAGCTCATTTGTGAGTGCAAAAGTAGTGGATTTAACAAACATACTGATAAAATGTAGACATTCAATGCACTGTAAGTCACTTTTATTAAAGGTTTATTAATGCATTAAAAATGCATTAATGTCACGTCTGTGTGTGTATATAAAACAATAAAATAATGAACGAATTTAAATTGACTGAAAGTAGTCTGTTTTTCAAATAAATGGATAAACCTTATAATGTAATCATATAATTAGGGCTATAAATGTGGATAGTTTTGCGCTATAAATGTGGTTAAGTTTATTGATGAAGGATATTACTTTCTAATTAACTTGTTTGTTTGCTTTTTGAGGTTTTTGTTGAACATGCTGCAGGGAGTCACCAGGTGAGCGCGTTACCTGATCTGGCGTCATTCACGCGCACAAACTAGGGTGACGCCCCTGACGAAAATTACCCGTGGTTTAACAGTGGTTAGTTTTTTGTTTTATTTGTGGTGAAACCATAATAACCACAAATTTACCATGGGCTCAACTCAATAACCATAGGCTGTGGTGATACAAATGGTAATAAGTGTGTCAAAAAACAGGGTTACACCACTTTTACTATAATAATTAAACCATGAGTAATTTTCCTGAGGTGCGTCTAAACTAACGCGACGCATCTGTCCGGTTTGTAGATAGAATTCTGACGTTGGCATCCCGTCGTCCAATAACATCGCCCTCTTTTTAATCAACCAAGCGCGACGCGCACGCCTGCGTTGTGGATTATAATGGGAAGCGTCGCGTCGCTCGCAATGTATCATGTGATATGGGCTGGAATTTGACGCCTCGGGCTTTCAGAACTCTTGTGCGTTTATGGGACTTGATGTTGGCGCACAGGCTCCTGTGTCTCCTGAGGAAACGCGTCTGTGTCAGTCCAAGTTTCTGCTCGCTCCAGACGCGTTTAATGCGATAAAACGTGGATGTTCAGAATTATGAATTATCATTACAGGTTAGAGAAGAAAGGAAACGTTTTAAGGAATACTTTAATATTATCTGTGGATTATTTTCACTTGTCAGTTTTTTCCTAATTTATTCCACTCAAGTCCATGACAGGAGAGGTCGACCAGGACAAAAAAGGTAAAATTAATCTTGGTTTCTTTAACTATATTTAATTAAATTACATTTATTTTATTATAATTTGATTTGTATGCATGAGTTAATAGTACTGTAAGTCAGATAAGTTTGTAGCTCTCCAGCATTTTTATCTACATGGTTATATGTTTTTGGCAGAATTTTATTTTTGTTTTAGACATAAAAATATATCAATAATCTTATATAAAATTATATCAAAATGTGTCGAAGTTGTTGGATATTTTTAAACTTAATTTTGTAATATGCTAAACCTCAAACGCCCAAGCATCAAGAAATCACTATTGTAATTTTTTATTTTCTTTTTAATGGAAAATAATGTGAAAAGTAGACTGTTACTTTTGCAATTACAGGTTTTGCGAAACCATGTTAACATTTCAGGTATTTAATGGGTTTAAATAAGTGCTCATGAGGTTCAGATGTTGTGTATTTGTTACACATACTGTACTGTACTGTACTTAGATCTGTTGAAAGGTGGTTTTTAGGGTTGATCCCAATACAACTAATTGACATATGAACATATGATATAAATGTAGTCAATGTCTTATTTACTGTAAGGTCTGTGCAGACTGAAGTGTGATGGATTATAATACTGACAGTATCTTAAGAGCTGTTTTCCTGTCTGGAGGGATAAAGTCTGGATATAGTTATCAGAGCAGTCTGGGGCTGTTTTATCCAATCTGGACTGTTATGGTCATTTGTCAGGTCTCATATGGCTTACATCTCTATTCATGTTACATGCTAATGTATTCAGAGTACATGAAGAACAGCATGCTCTAAAAAGATAAATGTACTGGTTTAAGTGGGTCTAAGCTAAAATTATTAAGTTATTGATATTATTATTATTATTATTATGGCATTTAATGGTACACAGACTGCAGGCAACTCCCTGGTAATAAAACCTAATCCTGGGATCAGAATTATCTAAATTATTTGTCTGTTGGCATGTTTTTGTGTGACTAAGGCAACAGGATAATATGCAGTGGCTTTCTCTAGTGTTATTTGTTATGTCATGTTCAAAAGTTTGTAACACTGAGTCATTAGTTTGTTCCCTTGAGTGGATATTATGTATTATTTATTAGTTACTGGATGGTTTTACAGTATGTCACCAAAGGTTTAATGGAGTTTTGTGTCTCTGTTCTCACTGTAGTTTATGACTTGGCATTTTTTCATTATGAGGAGTCTTTAATGTTGTGTGTTTTACTGCTGCTATGATAGATTGAGTGTGCTGGCAAATACCTGATCACACCTCCTTTAAGAGACACTAATGTAAGATACACAGTCTTTACAGTTTTACTCTCTGCTGAGAACTGTAACACCCCATTTAATCACTTCTCTAGTGTGTTTTTAGAAGATTGTATACCAGCAATGGAGTTTACACCAGCTAGCTGTCATCTTTAATATTTTAAGAGTAGATCTCGTCTGTCAGGTATAACAGTGGATATCAGATGATTGAGAATGCAGATTTCACTTTGGACATGAGGTAGTGCCTCAAGACTGTGCCAGAAGTGTTTATCATACAAAATTATGCATTTATTTTAAAACCACACATTAAAATTGATTAATAATGTACAAATGTTAAACAAAATAAACTAATTTAAAAAAAGCACAGTATACCAAATAATGTAATGTTGTAACAATGTTAGCAAAGAGTTTTACTACCCTCAAAAGTATTTCATTTGCGTCATATTTTCTGGTAATATTTTCTCCTAAATTTGTTTATTACCTTTGCTATCCTAACTGTCCATCATTACATTATTAGTTGCTGCAACCATCAGAACAGACTTTTGAACAGTTATGGATCCCGACCCACCAGTTAAGAATCTCTGTTTTGTAGAGTTCTCCACTGATATTTTCAGTGTATTACATTTTTTTATTTAATGAAGCTACAGCACAACAAGTGTTGCTTTCATGAGTCTGTGCTCATGGAAACAGGCTGTACCTGAGTATCGGGCTGTCACACGGGACACAGCAGCTCTGTGGTGTTGGTAAGAGTTATGGGCCGCAGTCACCGTGTGGCAGTCTAACCGCTGGATAATTTATTACACACTCCACTAATGAACTGCCTAGTTTTGCGATAATGAGAAACACCTTCTCTGGGGTCAGAGCGGGGCAGAGGGACACTGGAGCTCACGGAGAGTCTCATTCACATTGCTAAAGTTAAATAAAGTCTTTTATAACAGAACTTTTGACTAGCAAACTTCATCCAAAACAAAGTTAACATTTAATATAACAGAGAACTCTCTTTAGCTATGAAAGAGCAATATCTGAGCTTTTACATTTTCCTCCGGGTTAACCACCATCCTGATGTGTAAAAGTTTTATATGGCATCGATAATTCATCAGCCGAATGGATAAACACAGAACAAGCTTCAGTGGGAAACAAAGAAACAGATCTGTTCTGCTGTGAGGCATTAAATAATCAAAATAATTGAAGAATGATTTTGAAGCTTTGAGGAGTCATGTTGTTTCGCTTAGAGACTGTAAATGCATTTGGCTCATGAGTTACAAATGCAGCAATTTGGAATGTACAATAAAGGCATCAAACTAAACAAATGAAAGCTCTTTATTCTCCTCTGTTTATATCGCGCTTTTCTGCCCTCACCTTTTCTCTTTATGTGTCCACTGTTCCTTATAACCCACGGTACCCATCCCAGTTTTCCAATGCCATGAGGGAGGGATACATTCACCAACTGACAGCTCGGACCATACAGAGATTGACACACAAACTCCCTTAAAGTAATTAATTTTACACACAAACACACACTGGATTTTATTATTTGCTAATGTTATTGATTTATAATCTTTAACTGCTACAGAGAAATCAGCGATAGATGGTTGTGTGTGTGTGTGTTTTGAGGGGGGTTCACAGCTGGACATCTGGTTCTGTACTGTCACGCTACACAGAAGTCTCTCAGTGGAGAATCCAAACAGACGCCTCTTCATTTTGCAGAAACAGAGAAAATGTTTAAAGACTGTCAAAATGTTCCTCTAAAGCAGCTCATCACTCTTAGACCTATAAGGAAACGTGTCCTCCTCTGATCAGTTCTCTTTTTCTTGTTCGCAACAGTAGGTGGATATATGCATACTGTTAAAGCATGCATACTATAAACAAGTGTTCATAAGAAGTGAACCAATTTATGTGAATGCTGTACAATATGCAGTGATGCCCAAATGTTTTTTAAAACTTTAATGAGTGAATATTAAATGACAAAGTCACAACTTTTCAGAGAATAAAAAATTGCAATGATATTTGCAATGATTTGTTTTTTTGTGGATGTGTGAAGTCAGGTATATTATTATTGTTTTACTGCTGTTTTTTATTTGGACATTTCTGTACAAGTTCTGCTTTTTTGTCCTGTATGTGTTTTGAAAATGAATATAATATTTGCTCCTTTACTGTGTTCATAATGGAGACATTTTCATTTTAAGAATCTGATTGGTTTGCCTGAGTGATACAGCAGTAGTGTGTTTTGAAATCATAAGCGATCGTATCAGTTTTACACTTTCATGTTAATGTTCCCTCTGATCTGTGTCTTGAGGATATTGACTTTGGCTGCTTATTGTCTGATTTCTATGATTCAGTTAATATTCTTGAGTCACAAACCGCTTTGCCTTACAACATGTTTTGACAACAGTTTATAGTGATAAACCCAAAGATGAAAAAAATGATGTTGCTCAACTTTGAATGATCCCAAACATATTTGCTTTGTTAGATCTCCTGTAGGCGTGTTTGTGATTTGCTGCTTGTCAGTTTTGGGTCAACTTTGGGTGCCCCCTCGTTAATTCTCACTTGCATCATTTATGTGTATCAGTTTTAAAAGGAATTCGTTATTTGCCTGAGCTCCATACAATGGTGTATAAATAAAAATGTGTTCACACAGGTATTGCCAGAAAAATCATCAAGTATCACAAAATCACTGGCTTCATTTTATTGTTTCATCATTTGAAAATTTTTGCTTAAAGTGTATTTGTGCTTTTTTTATCTTTCTTTAAAATTAATGCAACTTGATATTTTTCTAATGCTTACGTATTTAAATATGGCACTTAGTGATCAAATGTTTTTGGGACTGCTGTATACTTAGAGTGGCTGTAACATATTGGTTTAAAATGGATGTAGTTTGTATGTAGTAAATGGATGTAGTAGGTCTCAGAGCACACAACGCTTTACAGTATTTGTCATTGGAAGATTATTTATAGTAATGCAGTGCAGTACAGTATATATTTAAAGCAGAAGATAAAGCATTTCAATCAGTCAGTTATGAATGACACTGATCATTTATCATGTCCTGTTAATAGGTTTATAGTACAGTAGGTTTATATGTTTGTGGTTTACATAGAGCATGAGAACATTTTCACTGTCTGCATGTTTATACTGTCTCAGATTAGTCTGTGAATTTTACACTGGAAACCTTTTGTTCTTATTTTGTTTATTGATTTTACTGGCATTGATAAGGTGTTTTGGGTGGTTGCTGGGGCAGATGCTAAAGTGTCCTGAGTGGTTGCAAGGGTGTTGCTAGGTGGTTGCAAAAGTTGGCTAGGTTTTGTGAGAGGTTGCCAAGGGATTGTCATGTTTTTTTTTTAGGATTTTCTTAGTGTTTTTACTGCATTCCTGTGTGGTTGTTGGTGTTTTAAATGTAATCTATGGCTTGGGTCTTAATATATTGCATATTTTTTTCAGCTGTTGTATCAGCCCTTAGGCAAGAATTAGCTAATGGTTTTTTGTTTGTTTTTATTGTTTTAAGCATAAATCTAACTTAATTTTGGTAAATTTTAAACAAGAAAATTTTCTTACTGTCTTAGAGTGTTCTCATACAATTTAGTTTTTTAGGTGTAAATTCATATTATTTTCTATTAAATAATATCAATATCAATGCATTCTTAAAACAAGGCAAAAAAAATAATGCCAGAATTATTTTTAGCAGAGTGCTACTTTTTCTTCTCTAGATGGCAAAGGCTGGAGAAGTCCGGAGAATTCCATGGCAACACCTGCCCGATGTGACCTGAGAAACTGGAAGGTAAGCATTCCTCATATCATTAACAAAATTATCTTATAAATGCTGTCTGACAAAAAAACTTTTATATCTTCAATTTTGGCTCGTCTGTCCTGTGTTACCAATTATTTCAGACTTGTGTCAGTTTGGACTTGTTTGTGTGTCAACAGTCCATTTCAGGTCTGGTTCATCAGATCTTTTCAGCCAGACACTCATTCATTAAAGTCAAGCTAAAATATTTACACCCCCCTGCAGCGGTGTTGGGTGTTAGTTAAGTAATTAAAGAGTTTGAAGTGTTGGCTGTGTAAGATCATTTACAGGTGGGTGGAGGTCCGGTGTAGTGCAGGTTTGTGGGAGGGAGAGTATCCATGTGAATGAACCGATCAGACATCACGGATCAGTTTACTTTCTGAAGAGCACTGTCTAACACACACACGGGGTTTATATAACACAGTGTAATGGGCAGGCCGTGACAGTGTGTAAGATTAACCCTGGCAGAGCCGAAATAAACCCGCCCCTCTATGACTTTATGTCCTGCTTAAAATTATATATTGTTTTTTATGTGCTTGTTTGTTAATCATGATAGTAATTTTGATCTTGTTTTGTGTAGGTGATGCTGTTGATATTTATATGTCTTCTGAGTCTGGCTGATGGACATTTCCTGCAGAAGGAGACAAAAGAACTTCACCCCAGCATGCTAAGAGCACCTTCAACACCTCCAGATCGTCCCCGACACCGACAGAACCCAGACCAGGGGCAAAGCAACGCACCCTGGGCCGGACTGCAGGGTCAGTCACACACTGTTTATCACATACACTGTAGAGAGACCGGGGTTAGTTGTCACACTTTTCACTCCAGTGATTTTTTGAAAATCAATTTCATTTTCATTATAATTATTTAGGAAAAACTAAAAAAGATGCTTCTAGTGAATACTTGAAGTATTTCTGCAGTTAGACTTTCATACCTCATAATCAAAAGTGACATTTTGCACAACTGACAACTGTGTTTCACTTATTGAGATACATTGACGCTGTTACGAACCCTGTTATTAAAACTGGAGACTTTTCGTCTGTACCCACAGTGAAACTAACCCATCAACAACACTTGGTGATAAATGTGAGCAATTTCTAAATTATATGCTGTCATAAAGCATGTAGCAGGGGCTGTGTGGCAAAGCCTATAGCAGACAGAAGGCTCCGGATTTTCACAGAGATGTGTTATTATGTTATATTTAACAATCAACTTTGTCTCAGATGTTTCTTCTAAAAATCTTAAGAATTTTATTTGTCAAAAGAGTCACATTAAGTCAAAATTAAAAGTCTTAAAAATGTAAATTTTTGTTTAAAAAGTAATTATTTTTCTTCATTTTTTTGACCTCGGGGTGAAATGTGACCCGCATGTTTTTGTGGGAATCTTCTTCTTGTCTTTATTCATGCACAAACTGGTCTGTTGAAATGCAAGATGATCTTATTATGGTATTCCTGAGATCTCATGCTGTGTTATCTCACAGTGACAGCTGACATCTTGTCAAGATCTGTGAAGCTTCATGTGTTAATATAATCCTCTATGAAAAGGGAATGTAAACAGATTTGGTCAATGTTCATAATGGAGGGCTTAGTTCCTAGCCTCGAGTCTCTTTGGACTTTACTTCAGTCGAACAATAGTGAGATATAATGCAGTTGGGGTAAAGGAGGGATGCCGGTAGAACTGTTGCAGAAGGGAAAAAATAAGATAAGCAGTAATTTATATACTCTAGTGTTGTGAATGGTTAAATTATTCTGGATTTATTTTTTCTTCAGTTAGCTTTAGTGATGCATTGACTCTATGCTTATATCTTCATGTTGAATCAAGATATGATTTGTTTATTGAGCTGATTAAGATCATAATTATAGCTGAAGTTTATTAAAACTCATTGGAAGGAAAAATGCAAAATGAGACATTTGATTAAAACTTTACATGTAGTTGAAAGCGGCATGACTTTCTTTCTTCTGCGCAACAAAAAATAAGATATTTTGAAGAATGTGTGTAACCAAACAACATTGACCCCCATTGATTTCAGTTGTATGGACACAAAACCACTGAGATATTTCTCAAAAAATCTTCTACTGTGTTCTACAAAAGAAAGAGTCATATACAAGTTTAGAATGTCATTAGGGTGAATAAATGGTGAAAGATTTTTTTGGGGGGGCAAAAATGTTCCTGTGCAAAAAAACATTAACTAGAAAACATTCTCATTATTTACATTTACATTTACATTTAGGCATTTAGCTGACGCTTTTATCCAAAGCGACTTACAAAAGTAGGAGACAAGAGTAGTTAGTAGTTAGTCATTATTGTGACTAACTGAGCAGAATGCTCTCTGCACATGTTGAATACCATTATTTCAAACCCAATGCATTTCCTGTTTTTTCCAGTTCATGCACGCAAAAGAATAATCTCAACCTGCTCTTCCTTATCAATTTGGTGTACTACTTCAAATAATCCAAACCTTCTCCATGCAGGTTTTGACATAGCAAATTGCTCCCTTGGAAGCTAATTACCCCAGTCGTCGCCTGAAGAAAATTTGAATTCTTATTCTAAGTTTCTCCTCCTGACTTTAAAAAAAACTCCATAAACATGATGTGGCATGTTTGGGTATGTTTTCAATACTGTTTGCTGCTTTTGCGTGAGTTATACGGCACAGTAGCTGTAAGGTGTAAAGACCAGGAGGAATTTCACACTGTTTTCACCGTTACACAATCAGCTGTTGAGGTGTAAAGCAGGTCCGCTAGTGTTATCACCCTGTTGCAGTGTTGCATTACAGTTGGCGTATGTGCCTTCTGCATATAGAGACTATTTTAATGCACCAGAATGACATGCTGGTAACGGACCTCTCTAGAGATGAGTTTTAAAGGAACAGGTCACCCAAAAATTTTAAGCCTGTATGACTTCTTTACTATTTAGATGAAAAAGGTGTATTTTTAAATATCTACTGAATATGAATGAATTTTAAAGGAAACTGAACGTCAGTTGATGTGAATGGGGACTGGGCCTGTCAAGCTTCAAAATTACAAAAATGATCATAAACATTTCAAGTATATAATACTATCATCAAAATTATCATTTTTGTTGACCTTGACTTTAATAAACAAAGATTTTTAATGATTAAGGATGTCTGTTAAACCAATATAATACATTTATTTGAAAAAAAAAACCCATTGAATATAGAGGACAAGTCGTATGAGCTAAAATTAAGAAATCTTAAAAGCACATTATTTATTTAAAATAAATGGAAAATAGTAGCCACAAATTCTTATAAAACTTTACAGAAAATAAATAATGTCAGATGTTTTTTTTTATATATTCAGGTGAACTATTTCTTTTCTATACAACAACTTCCTTTTTTATAACTTTTCCTGTGGTCACTTCTGTTGTCATTCTGAATGTTTTCTTTATTCCTCAGATGCATCTGTGGCAGAAGAAGGTGAGGAACATAGAGTCCGATGGCAACGTTCCTCTACGAATGTCTCCAGCACACGGAAATCTCGCAAGGAGCGCAAAGATCGCCGGAACCGGATGCGAGGTAGGACCAGCCAGGACTGTCATTTGGAGAGGAAAGAGATGCGTGTGCGTGATTTAGGACTTGGATACGACTCAGACGAGATCGTCCTGTTTAAGTACTGTGTGGGAACCTGCATGAACGCCCGCAGGAACTATGACCTGGCCCTGAAGGTGCTGACGGAAAACGGCAGCGTTCCGAGCCGCAAGGTGAGCACCCAACCCTGCTGTAGACCAACACGCTTTGAGACCGTCTCGTTCATGGACGCACAGACCAGCTGGCAGACGATCAAGTGGCTTTCGGCAGCCAACTGCAGCTGTGTGGGATGAGCTGAAAATCCATACAAAAGCTCCTGTATAGAGAAAGAAAATTCTTTGGAATTTTCTTGGAATTCTTCTGCAACGAAACAGTATTGCGGTGATCCTGGTGAGGCCTGTATGGATGCAGTGGGGTGAGCACACCACATCTCATCAGATGGGCTCAGGAACCATCAGAATAAGGGATGTCCAGCAGGGTTGCTGTGAATGCCGGTTGTCGAAGACTGTAGAGGAAATGATTTCTCTGACCTCATCATTTGCGTAAGAGAACTGCGAACTAGTCCTCAGACACTTGCTCCGGACTGCAGTTATTAATAGAGATTTTGTGAAAAGTAACTTGAAGGCCTACATTTCACATTGTCTGCCTCTGTGCATTATGGGATTAAGGATTCGTACATCAGTATGTTTTGAGATTGATGTGGATTTCATGAAGGTTCATTTTACCAAAGCGGAAGGTGCTTTTGATTAACAATTTTTTTAGCATGTGTGTTTATTATAATTATACACACACACTTTCCTTTAAGCCAGATGCACAAAGTGCTTGTTAGTGCTGGTTTGGTTTTGGTTAAGCTGGTGGACCAACATAGCTATAATGTTAACCAGCAAAAAAGAATACTAGTTTTGGATGCTAGTGTTCAAAACACAACATACAGTGTGTTGGTGAACATTGATGCGACAAGACAGAAATTTTGTTGGTCTTCATGTTTTAAGTTTGCCTCATTATATACAAACTAACACAAACACGCTCATCCACACAGCCAACCGGTCAGTTGAGCACATTTATCAGCTCTTTGGTAATGACATTTCAAGAAATACCTCTTTACCTTATGGTCCTCAGAAACCTGCAGTCTATTTTTAAAGCAATAATGTTTTTCTTGATCTCTCACTGCAATTCCTGTTTCTTTGTGCATTTTTAAATGATGGAATAGACATGAATCAGTGTAGACAGCATACACAGATGATGTCAGATTTCCAAATCTCTCATTTTCTGGTGTTTGTTGATTATTTTGGCAAGACGTATCTTCATTTTTACACGTTACACAATATTGATATATTAATTCGCTAAATTGTCGAATTGATTCTGGTCAATAATACTGTGATGAACTGCTTAATCAATTTTTTTGTGTCCTTTTTCTCAATGTTTTTTGGTGTTAAATTATATATGATGTAAACAATACCAAAGCATACATGACCTCAGGTAGGGACAGTGGGAGGCAGTTTAGATGTGCCTGGATAATAAACCAAAGCATTAATTTCCTGCTATAGATGTGGTACTTGTAGTTCACACCTCTGTAATCTACAGCCCTGCAGTGGGAAGGACAGAGCGATCTATTACATTTCTCACAGTTACTCTTTAATCATATGGTTTACTTTCATTTTACTCTTAAAAAGTGTGTTACTTTCTCAGAGACACTGTTACTACCTGTGAACTCCCAAGAAAAACTAATTCCAGAAAACAAATTCCCAGAGTAAAGAATTGTCATTGTAATGAGAATTTTTTTGCCATTTGAATAAGGGGAATTACTCAAACAACTTGAAAGCTAAATATTTGCATTCATTACAATAATAAGTATTGGGTGGTGTGTTTAATTTAATACATTGTGCATAAAACAATGCAAAAAAACATAAACTAAGTTTATTATTAATCCAATATGTACTTTCTTATTTTTCTGTTTTGTTTTGGGGTAAATGTGATCTGAGCATGACAAATTCCATTTTTGTTCGTTTGAATGTAACAGAGATGTTAAAAATAATTATCATAATCTTGTGTTAGATTTCCTGTGTTTCAGACCTATCTTATGTTTTTTCAGACCTATCTTACAATTTTTTTATGGACTCCTTGACAGCATATCTGTATCTGTCACACTACTAGATTAAGTATTGAGCTCTTTCACAACATTGTGACAAAATGTCAGACAGATACACTGCTTTTACTCCTCACATCACTTTATTATGACATCTCTCACTTTTATATCACAAGCAATCCTGTTGTTATGATAATGTAGGAAGCTTTGGTCAGTTTTTAACCTGTGCGAGTCGAGGAAACCGGATATTAATGTGTCTGTAGTTTCGTTTCCCAGCAGCCTTTGTAAGATCATTTGTAAGTTGACATCCCTTAACTCTTTGGATGCTGTGCATCTCCAGCTTTATTTAAGGGCAAATAATGCTATTGTTTGATGTATGTATTTATTGTAGTTTTTGTATACATGTTTTCATAATTATATTTTGTATTATTTATGAAGTGTATATACATTGAAATTTATTGCTCAGATTTTTATACAAATTATGCATTTAAAGAGAAATACAGTGTATGTTTGTGTGTCATAGTCCCATTTATTTTGACTTGATTGATGTTTTTCTATCACTATCACACTGCTCAGGCAACCACTCAGAGCATCCCAGCAACACTCTGGAAACTACTCAGAATCCTGTCTGTGGATATTTGAATACTTTCTAAATCATAGTAAACGCTGTTTACACTAAACACACAGATGCATGTGATCGGTGTCACTTACGCCTTTTAAAATCTGCAAAATCAATAATGTTTAATATTATTTAGTTTTTTGTCTGTGATTTTGTCTGATCCGTTGCATTACACAGAAGACAGAGTTAATTGTGTAATGCACTATAAATGCCCCCCAAATATCACAATGCAAATGTACAGTAGAGTGAATTATCAGCAATTAACATGTAAAGAGTATGAACTTGGCTTGACTTACAATGCATTCAGTCTAGAGATTATTTTATCAATATCTGTGTTCCCTGGGGTTTGAACCTTTTTGCATTGTTTTGCCAATTGAGACACATATGAGTGTCACTGCATTAGATAACAAAATATTACACCAATTGGTTTTTATTTGAAATAAGGCAGCACATTAAGCACCCTTTCAAGCAAGGACACAAACCTCGATCGCAATTTCATTTTCAGATGTTTCAGTGGCTTCTGTGTGCGCTGCTGCTCTCTATATACGTATCTTTACTGCGCCATCTGCTGGACAGTCTGTGTAATTGAATAAACTGAAATGAAGATAATGTTAAATATAAAAGTCTGCATACTCTTTGAAACATCTCTTGAAACTATTTAAATCATTGACATACAATCAATTCTTGTCAAGTATTTATTTGGCTTATTTTACTTAATCATTGTGAAGACGTAATCTTACCCTAATCATATCCAATGATTGTGCCTGAGCGTCATTGAAACGCGTTAAGCGCAGTAGGACCCTCTTCGCTTGCCGTAGTGCTGTGTAATCTGCGCGCGGGACTCTCAAACCAAACATGTTGATGATTAATAACAGGAGTTTCCTTTTGAGTTATAGATAAAATAGGTTAAATTCAGTTTAAAACGACAGGAATTTTGTTGCCGGAGTTTTGTTAAAATTAGGACTTGTATAGCGCGTGACGCGGAGCGAGTTTATTGACAAGAAAGGATATAAAAGAATTGAAAGGAGAGCTTCTAAAATGGACGTGTAGTTACATTAGTTTGTTTATCAAAAATAGATGAGTCTGACACAACATGGTAGGTTGATATTTCATTCTTCAAAATATATATACATTTTTAAACATAGAAATCTGTACAGCTGTTGAAATATTTTGTATATCATACGTAATATAGTGCGTTGTTTGTTTGATTCACTTTTATCTGCTTCACCTAATGTTTTCTTTTTGTATTAACCCAGAGAAGAAGTTTAGCACCCAGTCAGGTGGCTAAAAGAAAACAAGAAGCAGATTCAGAAGATGAGGACTGGGAGCCTGATATTGTAAGATATGTTACGGTGTTAATTTACAATATTACGATGTAATATTTATTTAAAGCTGACTGTCATTAACACATTTACTGAATTCACTCCTACAGTCATCAGAAAGGAAAAGAGACTGTCGACAAAACTATATCTCTCCCTACAGAAAACCCCTGACACAGCTGACAAACAGACCTGTGTGTGCTGATGGCAATGAACATGTGAGTAGATCAGAAATAAAACACTATAAAACATTTAAATAAAGGTGCAAGCTTTTAAGTTAGACTTTTAAATGTTTGACAATTCCTTTAAAATGTAATACCTGTAAAGAATAAGAATGAATGTTTGTAAACTTTGGTTAGGTTTTTGTTCAAGTATGTTGGCTGATGTGTCTCTCCATCACATCTCGTACAGGAAGCTTTCATCCGCAGGATCTTATCGAAGCCATTCAAGGTTCCCATCCCAAATTATACAGGTAGACACAGATCCATTATTCTGTACTTATAGTTCTTATCTATATGTGATTTATTTATCTGAAACTAACACAATGAAACTGATTATAGTTGTTATAGTAGGTGGGCAATTCCAGTGTTATAAATGTGATATTTTCAGTCAAAACGTGAAATATATATTGAAACACCTTGTTTATATTAAACAACGTTATCATTTGTTGGATTTCTGTGAATTAAAATGCACAAACCACAAGCAACGATACTGAATTTAGAAGACATGGCTCTTCAAAGAACATAAAATAGTTATATTATTTTAATTGTCATGTGTTCATTTATGAGTAAGGTGGACTTGTTATAAATTCACATCCATAACAGGCCATATTCCTCATAAATTCAGAAAACGGCATTCTACCTAACTATAAAAAAATACTTTCAAAACTTTGACTTCATATGGGTATTTAAACCACCAAATATTGACATCTGAGCAATCAGTATTTTGAAAATCTTTGGTTAAAACGTATTCATGGTAAGGTTGACATGTGCATGAAATTGCCCAACCGTGTTATAAAGAGCTTGTGCTGATCTGACAGATAAGCCTATGTCTTGTGTATGTTGTGATCAGGCTCGTTGGGTCTGCGGGCTCTGGGACTGAGGCGGGCAGGTGTGAGAAAGGCCCTTCATGACCCATTTGAAGATGGAGCTCTGGTTCTGTATGAGCCGCCTGTTCTCGGTGCTCATGACCTCATTAAAACAGACAAGTGTGTGTCTTTCTATTGAATATCATTCATGTTTCTGCATATTAATGGTCACATAGGATTAGTTTGCAGCCACTTTACAACTTTGTGATCCATGACATTTGCAGAGACAAGGTGCCAGTCCATGTGGTTGTAGATCCAGTGCTTGGTAAAGTGCTTCGACCCCATCAAAGAGAGGTATGATCTAGCTTAGAAATCAATATAGAAATTAAATGTGTCATGATTGATCGATGTGAGTCTTTCATTGGCTAATGCAAAAAATGTGTATAATGCAAAGTTGTATTCTTACTGAAGCTGTGATCTTTCATAGGGTGTGAAGTTCCTGTGGGACTGTGTGACAGGAAGACGTATTCCAGACTCGTATGGCTGTATAATGGCTGATGAGATGGGGCTGGGCAAGACACTGCAGTGCATCTCTCTCATGTGGACGTTACTGAGACAGAGTCCTGATGTCAAACCTGAGATCGACAAGGCTATCGTGGTGTCTCCCTCCAGTTTGGTGCGGAACTGGTACAACGAAGTGGGAAAGTGGCTCGGCGGTCGCGTGCAGCCTGTGGCCATCGACGGCGGATCCAAAGAGGAGATAGACCGCAAACTTGGTACTGAAGTCATTCTTATTTAATTCTTAGCAGTTGTTATAGACCAGATTATTTGATATTTAGCCATTTTGCAATGTGTATTGACTAAAAACTGACTGATGTGGTAATATATTTGTCAAAAAATCTAAGCGCATATTTTCCTATGTTTACTAAATGTTGTGTTTTGCATTCATTTCACTATAAAGCTGTAATACATAATGTTTTGTGGGTAAAAATAAAAAACAACAGGTGTTGAGCAAGTACTTAAAAACAATATTGAAAACTGCCTCCTAACGTTACCATGATTTGTAACAGTAAGCATAAAATAATGATTTGTAAGTTAAGCTGTCTGATTTTGTGTGAAATCCTTCAACCCACGTAAAAAAAATTCAGTTCTGTTTATTAAGCACAAACAGTTTAAATTTTCAGCTTAAATGTTTTGAAACACAGTATTTACCTCTTGTTATGGACATTTAAAGTCTCTGTTAGATGCATCAGTAATAATGTTGTGTGTGTTTTTCCAGTAAACTTCATTTCACAGCATGGCTTGAGGGTGCCGACCCCAATTCTGATCATCTCCTATGAAACGTTTCGTCTGCATGCTGAGGTTCTGCACAGAGGCAAAGTTGGACTGGTTATTTGTGATGAGGTACTAAAAACAAAATGATAAGTATAAGATATTAAAATATCTTAATTCCAAATATCTAAATTGTATTTGTTTGTGTAGGGTCACAGGTTAAAGAACTCTGACAATCAGACGTATCAGGCTTTGAACTCTATGAACGCTAAGAGGAGAGTGCTGATTTCAGGGACTCCCATACAGAATGATTTACTGGAGTATTTTAGCTTGGTGCACTTTGTCAATGCTGGTATCTTAGGTAAGACGCTTGTTCTTGCTAACTTTGCTCAGATTTGTATTTGAGTTTTTACTGAAAAGTCTCTGTTGTGTCTCAGGCACGGCTCAGGAGTTTAAGAAACGCTTTGAGATTCCCATTCTGAAGGGTCGTGATGCAGATGCCAGTGATAAAGACAGAGCTGCTGGAGAGGAGAAACTCAAGGAACTCATCGGCATTGTTAACAGGTGACAGGCATAATGAGGTCTGGTCCACTTTGTAGTTCTGGTTAGGTAGACTGTGGGTGTCATGTAAGGCATGCGCTTCATACCAATGTTCTTGATTGAAACATGTTTGTTTGTAGGTGTTTGATTCGAAGAACCTCAGATATTCTTTCCAAGTATCTGCCTGTGAAAATTGAACAAGTCGTATGTTGTCGGTAAGCGGCATTCACATGCTCTATTGTCTACAGAAGCAACAGTCTCAATAAAGAAGTTTTGTTCATTTTAATGAGACTTTTTATTAATGTGCATTTGTGTGTGTGTGTCAGTTTAACTCCTTTGCAGAAAGAGCTGTACAAGTTATTCCTGAAACAAGCCAAACCCATAGAGAACCTGCAGACGGGCAAGATCAGCGTATCTTCTCTGTCCTCCATCACATCGCTTAAGAAGCTCTGTAACCGTACGTGCACGTCTTGATCTTTGCACACACATATATGAACATTTCTAGCTCTGTTATATGCTGAATTAATCTGTTTGTTCTCTACAGATCCTGCCTTGATTTATGAGAAGTGTTTGGCAGGGGAGGAAGGTTTTGATGGAGCCCTGGATCTTTTCCCTCAGAATTATTCAACTAAAGCAGTAGAGCCACAACTCTCAGGTAAAGTTTTTGTGTTTTAAAGTCTAAGTTTTTCATTTTATGGCTTCCATCTGTTTTTCTTGAACACATCAAGTCGTGTTACATCTTGATTTAGTCAATTAATGGAAATTCTTGATATGAAACAATTTTGACTGCTACTGAAATGAATGTAAAACACAGAACATAGTGTGAATTAATGTGACTGCTGCACAGGTTGCAATGATGTCTGCAGAGTAACCAAACCAGTATTTTATGCAAAAACCAACTGTGTATGCCTAGATTAAAATATATAATATATATTATTATAATGAGATTAGAAGCATCAAAGTTTGATTTCTGTCATTAACTTCACTATCATTTCCATCTTTGACATGCCCCTGCTAAGTCAATATTAAAGATATCAAGGTTACACTTTTGCAGAATGATCTTTACATTATGTAGGATGACTGTATGTTAAAAACATTAAATCACACAAAATGACTTTAGCTGTATTTTTACAGGCTGAAACACATAATGAAATAATACTAAAAATAAACAGAATGATTAATTTCTGCTACCATATTTTAACATTGTTTGTCATGTGTTTTCTGATGTTGATTTCAGTGTTCAAATGTAATAAGCAGTGTGTTTTTTCAGGGAAGATGCTGGTACTGGACTATATTTTGGCAATGACCAGGAGTTCAACAAGTGATAAAGTGGTTTTGGTCTCTAACTACACACAGACATTAGACCTGTTTGAGAAACTTTGTCGGACCAGGAGGTGAGATATTTTATATATTATGTCTTATGGTATAATGTTGTTATTAAGCTAAAATTCTTTTTTTCTTTATAGATACCTTTATGTTAGGCTGGATGGAACAATGTCCATCAAAAAGAGAGCCAAGATTCTGGAGAGATTCAACAGTCCCTCTGTAAGTTTATTTGCATTTTAATTGTTTAGTTGTGTTACATCTTTATTTTATACACACTTCAATGTCTATTTTACAGAATCCAGAGTTTATCTTCATGCTCAGCAGTAAGGCAGGAGGTTGTGGCCTTAATCTGATTGGTGCAAATCGTTTGGTGATGTTTGACCCCGACTGGAATCCAGCCAATGATGAGCAGGCGATGGCCAGGGTGTGGCGAGACGGACAGAAGAAAACCTGTTACATCTATAGACTGCTGTCGGTGAGTTGGAGTTTCTCCATATTACAGTCGCTTAGTATTTTTGAAGAGTAATCACTAGTTATGTCCATTTAATGTATTTAGACAGGGACCATAGAGGAGAAGATCTTACAGAGGCAGGCACATAAGAAAGCTCTCAGCAGCTGTGTGGTAGATGAGGAACAGGACGTGGAAAGACATTTCTCTCTCGGAGAGTTACGTGAACTCTTCTCGCTCAACGAGGACACAGTCAGTGACACACATGACAGGTAACATCAAGCGATTGTCTCATAGGAACTGACTTTATCATCTAGACACCACTGTTTCACTATTCGTAATTCTGTTGGAAATGTTTCGGTCAGGTTTCGCTGCAAGCGCTGCGTAAACGGTCGACAGGTACGTCCTCCACCTGAAGACTCAGACTGCACCAGCGATCTGTCCAACTGGCAGCACTGTGCTGATAAAAGAGGCCTGAGGGACCCGATGCTACAGGCATCATGGGACGCAGCCGTCTCGTTTGTCTTTCACCAGCGCTCACACGAAGACCAGAGAGGAGTCGTATGAGCGTGACAAATCTGATATGTCGCACATACCGAGGACTAACAACAAAACTCTGGGAACTTTGGAAATAAAAAATAAGATGTTGCTTTCATTTTATTTATTGTTTTGTAAACGTTATATAACAAATTCAATATTACTATCACTGTCATTAAACGTGAACTAAACACACAGTGTTAATGCTGGTGATAATTTCTAAACAAATGAAGAAATTATGTTTTTAATCTTTATCATTAATAAATTATAAAGGCAAAAGCCCCCCCAAAAAAAATTTCTGAACATTTATTTAATTGCATTAACGTCAACAAATTGAACTTTATACGCCAGCAGTTTACAAAACTGCTAGCATATATTTTCAAACATTTCTGTGCCAGTGGAGTTACTGCAGCACAGACTGTGTGTGACGAGACGCTTCACATCACACTGATGTGATCTGCCATAGTAGATCTAGAATCCCAATCATCAATTAATATATTACAGTGAGGAAAGAGCTTTCTCACAGCTTGACCTTTAACCTCTGGGTCACGATCAAGCGGATTAAACCTGAGATCCAGTGTCAGTCTGTGCTTCGGCCTGTATGTTTCTATCAGCTGTGCAAACTCCAGAAGTTCAGCAGGTAGAATAAAGTTCGAGCTGTAGAAAAACAGAAACATGTTTATTACATGTGTAGGAATGACCATTTTTACAAATGAAAGACATTCTCGTTTCTCTGGGAACCCTCATGAGCTCACAACGATCAAGAACCTGGGATGACGCAGCAGAAATATATATGGAAATGTTATCCATCTACCTGAGGTCCAAGTGTGTGATGTTGCTGGGGAAACTTCCAGAAAACAGTTCAGCCATTTCTATGGCATCCGTCGCTAGAAAAAGAAAAGTCCAATAAGGTGACTTTAAAAAGCATAAGCCAATTCTTCACAAGTCTGGTTGTGTGTTGTGTTTTCTCACCCAGGCGGTTGTTTGCCAATGTCAGAGTCTGGAGAGATGAGATCCTTTTCAGCGCATTTACAAATGGCACCAGGAAGTCTTTCTTTACTGTGCATTTATCCAGCAATCTGCAGTCTTTAAAGGACAAACCTGTAATGAAAAACAGTCATTAATCATCTGTTTCTAGACTTCACCTCTGCAACAGTGTTTATGCTTTACCTTCTAACACAGAATTTTCTAGAAGATGAAGAATCTCTTGATGACAGTCGGCCAAGTTTATGTCTTCCAGATGTAATACTTTGAGGACTGGATTAGATTCTGCAGTTAATTGAGACATAAGTGACAAATGATTAAAAAATTCATATAGTTTATATTTTAACCTGTTAACTGTCACCGCTCCTCAGGAGGAACACATGTTATTTCCCTATTCACTTTAATATTTCATAGCTGAATTTTAACCTAATAATGATAAACTTTAAATTGATGGAAAGGTATAAGACTCGAGATGAAATATTTGACAAATTTTCATAAAAATGAACAATAAAATTCATTTAAAAAAATACTAATGTTACTGTAATTAAAAAAAACCTAATACCCAAAATAAAAATAGTTTTTAAAATAGTAAAGACTTAAAAATGTTTGAGAAAATATCTAAAAATTAAAAAATTTGTAGTTCAGTGCATTTTATGTGTATACTCAATATCTGCTGTGACAGTTATCAGGTTAAATTACAATTAATAAATTACAAAAGACTACAATTTTCCAATTATTTTCAAAGTTTTTATCACTAATATACATCTTACGATAAAGATAATTTATGCATACACTTGCCTAATAGCACTATTAATATAATGGTCTAATTATAAATTAAGAAACAGTTATTTTTAGTTAGTTTTGTAAAAAAAAATCTGCAACAATACCATGTTTTTATATATAATTCAGTTTTTTTTGCCACTACAATACACTGTATTAAATGGCATTTACTATAAAGCTGCTTTGCATAGTGCAATTGAATGACTACACTTTTGGCTTTCTGTAAATCTGCATAATTATATTATATTATATTAACAGTACCGACCAGATAATGTGTGAAGCAACAGCCGTGCATGACAAACTCCTGTGACCTGAAGATAACTCAGTTTTGGAGCCCATTTCAGCACAGTCAGAAAACTCTTTACTGTCGTCGGCACATCAGTGGATTTTACTATAAGTTTTTCAAGGCACAGCTCTGCAAACAACAGAGAAACACACTCCAAACATATCCAATATAATATATCCAAACATAATTATGAAAATAAATTGCAAGCCAACCTCTCTTTTGTGTGAAAAGTGGCTGCTTCCTCCATGTGCTGTTGTCCAGAGGTGGCCAGATGTCCAAAGAGAGCTTCTGTAAGGTCGGACATGCGCTCAGCACACTGATCATGGATGTGTGACTGCACACATGACTCATGCTGAGATCCGTGAGAGAGCAGCCGGGGTTCAGAAATAACCGTCTGAGAGATTCTACCAACACAGACATCTCATCCTCTGTAAGAAGCCCTGCACACACAACACACATTATTATTCAACATTCTTATGACAGAAGTTTTCGATACAAATGCCCCAAATATTTTCAGTGTTGTGCCAAAATATGTTCTTTACACACTGCATTAAATTAGTAAGTTATTTATTGTTATTTTGTAGTACAAATATCTATAAAAAGAAATCATAAATTAGGATGCATATTTTGATAAGCAAAATCATGTAAATTAAGTCTTGTTAAATAAAATAAATATCACATTTAAGTGAGTTTAGGCACAATACAAGCAAAAATATCTGCCAACGAGGTAAGAAATTGGCAAATGTTTTTGCTTGTTATAAGCATAATCTCACTTAAATTAAAAAATATCTAATTATTTTATTATTTTATATAATAAAATATAATTTAATTATATAATTATATAATTATTTTATAATATAGAAATTATTTTATATTTGTAGGTAAAAAATAATCATGGTGAAGAAAAAAAATATTGTCCTTATATTCCTTCCCGGAGCTCTAAGTATTTTGTTACCTTGCGGTTCACGGCTTCTGTAGCAAAACAAGAGATAAAAATACCAAGTAATTTTTTTTGCCAGTGCTTTATGCATTTGGCATTAATCACGGAGTAATTAGAAGTAACAAGTAATTCTGAAGTCTACACACAGTATATTTTTCAATTCAACTTTTGACCAATAACCCAACTTGTAATTTGTCCAAATTAAATTTGAAAAAAAATATATATTCAGTTCAGTGCGCTAAAGCCTTGTTTACACCAAGAACTAGGGCTGGGCGATATGGCTGAAAACTGTATCACGATATTAGTGTTTCATATCGGTCGATATCGATAATTATTGATATTTTTTATGACACATTTAAAATAAGGACCAGGAGAAAATTATATTACATTTAAACATTTTTATTTTAAACTTAACCTTCCTCTGATCATAATCCCCTCAGTTATTAAGACATAAATGTCAACAACCATGGAAAACGCAAATAATTAAAAAGTAAACATAAGTCTAAAGTCACAATGAACACTTAACAATTATCTCTTAACATTTAAGGTGCAAAATCAAAGAATTACTGGCGAGCTGACTTTTCTTCTTTTATTTACAATTTTCTGCTTATCAGTCGGGTACTGAAGAGGAATCCAGCAGACCAGCACAAGACAACGATATGGCGCAACCAAACTTAATACTGTTACATGATTGGCTGTTAGCGTGTCACTCCATACGTTGCTAGGTTACCAGAGAGCGAGTGCCTTTGTTAATGCAACCAAACTTGCTTCGCAACCTCTGTTTTCTTCCGACGAAGAATAAAAAATATCGAACGTTTTATCGAACACATTTTTTATTGATATCGATCACGTGTCTATCACGATACATATCGTTATCGTTTTATCGCCCAGCCCTACCAAGAACGATAACTACAACAGTAATTTATATTAGTGTCCACATCAACAGATTATAATTTTATGTTTATTTTAGGATTGCATGCTAAAGTTTTACATTTTAAATATGCTAGCCCTTTAAATCCTCTGTATCTGTATAGTTATAGCTCTGGTTTGGACTCTGCTATTCTCTTACATTTAAAAGAATTTTAAAATTTTTATCTTTCTATACAGGTAGTTGACAAATATGCGACAGTGTCCTACAGTGTGACAGAAAATGTGGGGAAAAAAATACAAATAGCATATAAGATTTATCTTCATTGCTGGAGTTACAAATAGGATGAGAAAGATTTATCTTAATTGTTAGAGATTTTTTTCTACATATTTTATATGTGACACCATAGGACATAGACATTTGTCAACTACCCATACATATTTAGTTATCGTCCTTGTTGAGAAAGGGCCTTAAGACTTTTGAAGCCTAGCCCAGTACAATTAATGTTTAGAAAATGTGTGACTGAAAGTCATATATTTCCCCTTAATAAAAATAGCAATTTCTTAAGTTTTCCCACCTGGTGTGAGTGTGTACTTACAGTCTGTGTGCAGATGTAATGTATGAAGACACAACCATGAAGGCAGGACATGTGACACCGTAGTAAGAATTTGAGAACTGGATACTTCAAAATCAAGGGAGTTTATCTGTCCCTCGGGACAGCGTTCAGACGTGCTACCCGAGGACAAAAGTGTACTGCACAAAAGCTCTGGATTGTCCTCCAGATCCAAGTTTAAACTTCGACAAGAACGTTTGGCTGTTGGTTCCCCTTCAACCGTACTACACCCAAGGTCCGAACCTTCTCCAAATGAATACTGGGCATCCGTAGGACTAAGACATTCAGCGTGGGATGTCCCTGTAAACCACCCCCTGCACCTGGACACGATCCAGTTTAGAAAAGATGGATGTGGACTTCTTCTCAGTACCACCTCTCTAACAGATCCATGGTCTAGAAGCCGATGGAGAACAAACAACACGTATACCCGTCCGTGTTTGAGTAGAGAACTAGCATCCAGTAGTTTAACAGATCTTACACCCTTTTCAAGAGCAGTCAGGATGGCTCGTAGTTCTTCTGAAGCGAGTCTGCAGATGTTTCTGCTCGAGCCGTGGAGAGAGAGGACCTTGACGTGTTCTGCCGTCATGGTGAGAATGGATGAATCGCTGAGCTTGGAAAGATACGATCGTCCCTGTCTGACATGGATGAACATTACCATGTGAAAGAGCCTTTCCAAACACCTCTGTTTCCAGTCCTGACCCGACAGCCCAGACTGAAAAACAGTAACAGAACGCAGATAGATGTGTTACTTTGCATGGACACATTGTTACATTGACGTTTACATTAAACATAAACATAACTCTTTTAGTCTACTTTCTATTTTGCAGACCACATATTGAAACTATCAAATAATTCTACATTTAATTCAATTCTGCTATGATGAACAATATACCTTTGATCTGCAACGCCACGTCTGATCCAAATCTCTCCATATTGTTGCCCATATAGAGGATGTGGAGATACCTATAGTTGACATAAAGTTTAAATATTTTGGTTGAAACTCAATTATGACACAAACTGTGAAGATTACACAAGACAAGACGTACACACGTTCTGTTAATACTCTTGTGTACTTACCTTTAGTAAGAGCAACAGTTTCAATCCTGTCCAGATAATAAATGTTCAAATGAGGCAGTAGCTCTTTAAGAAGCATGGCAGGCAAATCTAATAAATAAAAAAGAAAAAGTATTACTACAAATCTAAAACTGTCTTCCTTTACGTCATTGCAATAAAGTTCATCACGTTCAGTGATGAAAAGTAACAAACACTGGCACTCTTACTCTAATCGCAAAACCCACCTGATATCTTCCTCTCCAAGACATCCATGTTTTGAGCAACTTTGACGATACACATTTGCACCAGCGACGAACCTCCATCTGAAATTCCCATTTTTGGAGACTTTCTTGGTGCTAAAGTCAGACGATAACGTTTGAAGCTGGGGTTGATACATTGTACATTTGCTTCCGGTCTTGCGCATCGGAAGACGGTTTGTTGCTGCGATGCGCCAACGAGTCCGCCATATTGGACAGGACAAGATTATCCTGTAAACACGTACACGTGAACGAGGAGCTGCGCCTTTTCTAGATTAAAAAAGCACCATTACGTTTACGCATCTCTGACGATTTCGGTTCACGATGGAGTATAAAAACCTTACCTAAAATGTAGAACACCTTTCAATCCTCATTTGAGACGTCATTAAATTATAAGGGGTTTTGTCTTTGTAGTGACGGTAATTATAATTACTTACGTATATTAGTTAAATTAATGATAAACACCTGGCATATACATAGAAACCGTATTTAAAAACCTCTATTTAAATGTGTTTTATTTGAAGTGCATTTACATAAAAATACATATGCAGTAATCATAAGAGTATGTGATTGGTTATGCTTACCACCGCTGTGAAAGGTAACATGAACACGGACTAAAACTTCAGCTTAGATCTAAATTATTTATAAATGAATAATATTATATAATGACTAAAAACACACTGTGAAGAATTTAAACAGGAAACATTTTTACTAAGACCACCTGATTGAAGAGAATATTTGCATTCTTGTAAATCACATTTTTTATCACTTACTGCTTTATTTACTTTCTTAAAGAAGTCTATTGGCTTACACATAATGAATCTACTAAAGCACTTTCATTCTTGTATTAAAAGTGCAGGGCAAAACAGAACACTATGGCCTAATTTCCATTTCTACATAAGAACTTATCTTGCTGTTATTTGACATAAACAACAAATCCTATTTCTGTGCCAACAACACCTCTTTATTGGTCTCCACAACAGAGAACACATCATCAATCATCTTAATACAAGAGATGAAAACAGCACATTTACTACCATTTTACTCACAATCAGGCAATACAGACAACTTATTGGTTATAGTGAATTGTTGGATCTAAGACAAAATTAAATTTTGTCTATAAATAAAGAAGCACTGTGTTTTTATTAGCGAACATCCGGTCTATAAACAGCATTTCACTTATTTGATTGATTGAAAAACTTTGTGGGACACCTGTAAAAAAACAAAAAGACAAAAGATTATGACAAATATTATAAATGGTGTGGGATAACACAGGTGACATCACATCTGCTTACATTTACAACATGTATCATATCCACAGGCTTACACAAGCAGCAGTACTTACACAGTGGTCACGAGCATGCAGAAAATCAAACAGTTCCTCCGTGCAATCTTCTGTTGTCTCTGAACGTGAGCCCACCCGCGTCTCGCAGGCCTCCAGACGCTCACGTGCATGAACACAATGTTCTGACTGCTCACACTTCTGCCTCACTGTCTCTAGTGGGTCCTGCAGGAAAAACAATATTAAACACTTCATGAAAATAGATTTTTTCATGTATTTGTACTTTTACAAATTAGTCAGACAAAAGTATTGTTAACTATTACATTTAGGGTTATATCCAGGATTCCCTATCAATCAGCCACAGGGTTTCTACACAATTACACAACCAAACCTAACAACTCTAACAACTTCTGATGACTAGCCCTAAAACCAACCAGAGCATCATTTAACAAATTATGTAGCTATTAAACCACCCTTCAACATGTCCTGCCTTAATGTCTTGTTTCAATAGGAAATATGTTAATGCAAAAGAAAATATCAAGAAAATTAATCTTTCAATATTTCAACAAGTCTTTCAATATTTAAAATACTTTATCAATATTTGAATACATAACAATTAACCAGTTTAACATTGTATCACTTTTAAGTAATTAAATATAAACACACTGTGCTGGAACCTTTCATTTGTTTCAGGCAGGATGTAGAAATATCCTGTTACTATATATATAAATATATAATATAAAACACATACCACCATTTCTTCCTCCTCCTCCTCTTCTTCCTCCTGAACACAGCAAAACATATACAGGATTAATTAAAAACACTCATTATAAATATTAGGCACATATAGCAAAATGTAATACATGTAAAGTTTTTTACATTGAAGACATAAGCGACATTTAAGACAACTGTATCATAAAATAATATAAGATTATGTATATAAGAGTCAAAGGCGAACCTACAGATGAGAGACGTAAAACAAAATGTTTCGACGTAAAGTGTCTACTTCACAGCCCTAAACCACATTTAAACTTATTAACAGATCTCGATATGTCAATATACCTCTTCTGGCTCTCCGTTTGTGATCATTTTGTCTTCGAAAACCATGATTTTAGCGGAGTTTTCCAGAAATGACCCTCTGTACACCGATAAACGCCGATGGAGGACAGCGTGACACTTTCCGGAAGTTGTAGTTGGTAGAAGATGTTCATACACGGAAAGACTTTCCACTCGAGCCGACTTCCGGATCACAGTATTGCAGCTGGTATTAAAAGAACGTTTTGTTCTTCCATCATCTAGTTTGTGTGTTATTGTCTATATGACAACATTACCTAATTCTACAGAGAACTGAAGAAATAAAACAAATATTCAGTGGAAATAGCGCCATATAACTTACTGAAGCGTCAGTTTTGCTTCCCTCTGCTGGCTTGGAGAATAAACGCCTTGAGAATAAAACAAAAGTAAAAAAGTTTTACTGCAACCTTACTTTGTGACTACAAAATTGTGCAGAGAAAAAAATACATTTTATATAACTTAACATGTATATTATTTATAAATCTTATTGTATTAAATATTTTACATATATACCTACATTTTAATTAAATCCTAAATGTTGTTTTCTAATAGTATGCTATTTTTATGCAATTATGCAGCTTGCAGATAAGTTGACAACACTTATGGGCTTTTGTTAAGATTTCCACAGAGTGGCAGTAATTGTTGATTCCTGAGAAAAACACTCACTAGTTACACTAGTTATGCAAACAATTACACATTTACAAGTTAATGCAAATAAACACTAACTGATTAAAGTGTTTATTTTATTAAAACTTATAAACCTGAAAACAAACAACCCAAAAAGTTTTTTTAAAAGAAAAAAGATTGTAGGAGTTAAGGATTTTGTAAAAATAAACAATATGTTCAATTACACGCTGTCATGTAACACTTTAGGTTCATAAAGTTGCCAGAGATATTGATACAAGATGCTCATTTTGCCAAGTTCACACAGAAACTGTCTATCATCTATTTTGGTCATGTTTCTATACTGAACAACTATGGAAAGATATTGAAACATTTATTAAAATTAATATCCAACAAGATATATCTGTAACTTTTAAAGATATTATTTTTGGCCACTTTGATTCTGATTCTAATAAAAACAAAGCTTGTTTTGTTATAAATTTTATTTATTTTCTTGGCAAATTCTATATCCATAAATATAAATTCTCTAACAACAAACCAATTTTTCTTGTTTTTTTGAAAGAATTTAAAATGTACCTTAACACTATTTCATCCTCTGTAAATAAGAAAGCAAGAAGAACAACCTCAATTTGTAATTTGTAAATCTGTACACTCTAATTGAAATGTAATTTAATATCTTACCCTCTTCTTTTTTTTTTCTTTTCCTTTCTCTTTTCCTTTTCTTTATCTTTTTCGTTTGCAATTAATGTTATATGTTTTTGTTCTGTATGTTCAGATGACATTGTACATAATGTTGATACATGTTGTATATTATATACAAAATTGTATATTATTAATGTCATCTTTGTAATGTTCGCAACATTAAAAAAAAAGTTGCCAGAGAGATCACACTTTATGGGCGGAGATATCTCGTCAATTTGAATCACATGCGCCGGATAAGCCAATCATATAAGACTCTGACGTGATCAACGATGTGTTTCGCCAGGTTTATTATTACATACTAACTTTGGGGCGGTTTCCCAGATAGGGCTTAAGCCTAGTCCAAGAATTGGTTAGAGCTGTTTTATCTAAAACAGTTTGCAGTGTTATTTCTAATGGCATTGTTTTGTCTCAAGATGCACACAATAAATGTTTTTTGGAAGGCATGTTTGTAAAAATGACTTAAATAATCAAATTTAACTACGACTTAGTCCTGATTTAAGATAATCCCTATCTGGGAAACAACCCCCTTTATGTATTTCTATTGTCTCACATATCAAATACTCACTGTTAGCAAACAACACAAAACGTACTGAAGCACAGCTATTTTAAGCCAAGACTGTGAGTTTTATTTCAGGTCATATTTCCTCTCAGTCTGGAAGTAACATGAGAGCTACGACACAGTTTAGCTTTGTCCCAATTCGAAGGCTGCGTCCTTCGAAGGACGCGGACTTCGCGCAATGAATCTCGGGATAGCCTCGACTGCAAATGATTCATTCGTTCTATCCTTCGAATCCAATGGAAAGGAGGACGCCTTCCTTCAGTCGCGCTGCTGTGACGCAATCGGTCTTATAATGCAGCCTTCGAATTGGAACACAGGTTTTGATGTTGTTTCCGCCCCCGCCAGTTCTTAAAGTCAAAGCAGCAGTCATCGGGTGTAATATACTTGTCCTGAATCGTGAAGAATTGTTAAACATTGATCTTGGGGCTAACAGTTATCGGGATGTCTAATTTACAGCATCTTATTTCAGACATGAACGCAAACTGGACATCGGTTTGTACAGCTGTGGTCTGCGGTACAGGTGCATTAGTTCTTTTCGTGAAGTGGATCAATAGACAAAAGATTCAGAAGAAAATACAGAAGGCACGAAAAAGACGATACAGATCATTTCAGGAGGCTGAACAAGCTGTGCAGCAGTTTAAAATAAAGGTGTGCGTGTGAACATGTAACACAATCTTTAAAATGTTTTTACATTATTACGGTTAATGTTTTTTAATAGTTTTTCTGGTTTTGTCTAGTTTCCTTACTTATCTGTAATTGCACTTTGTATATTTTTTGTAATGCTTTATCGAATATTTAGTTGTGTGCTACATGTATGCACAACATGGTCAGAATAGTAATTAAAAGTAACATCAGTAAATAGAAAAGAGAAATAACAGATAAAACAAAAACAATACCATTAAAGGAGAGCGCATTACACAAAATTAAAAAATACAGATTAAATAGCAATTTCTATAAAATTCTGGTTATCGCAAATGACTGGAAACGTCATGGAAAAATGATTCATTGATTGGTCAAAAGATTATCGTTGAATTTTAGTGTCTAGTCTGACTGTATGGAGTTTTAGTAAATAAAAATGCATGAATATTTTATTACAAAAGTGTTTGTATGTATTATATATAGGGTTGATATGGGCCACAAAGATAATGGCAGTTAATTTTTTGATCTTGTGGGGACATTTTTGGTTCCCATAAGGAAAACAGCTTATAAGTCATTATAAAAAAATAATTTCTAAACTGTAAAAATGCAGAATGGTTTGTGTGAGGATTAGATTTAGTGGTAGGGTGAGGGTTGCGGGATAAAATATACTGTTTTACAGTCATTATGTCTATGGAAAGTTCCCACAATGTATATAAACATGCGTGTTTGTATGTATATGTGCTATGTATGATATTAGATATTATATTTGTTTTGGTATTTTCCCAGAACCCTGGCTTTGAGAGCAGTTCCATAGTATCTCTGTCTTTGCCTGAACTCATTGAGAAACTCAAGGATGGATCCCTGCAGCCAGACGCTGTGCTTCATGCTTTTATGGAGAAGGTTATAATATGTCTATTCATAGATTTGCAGTTATAGCAATAGGATAATTTTTTTTACTTTTCAGTGACATCGGTACACCAATAATACAATAATCCTCATTGTGAAGCAGTTCTAGTTGGAATGAAACCAACATGATCACAGACTAAAACTGCTGTTGTTGTTGACCTCCAAAGGCTCTGCAGGTCAACAACAAACTGAACTGCAACACTAATATGCTGATGGACTCCTTGGAGCAGCTGAAAGACCTCAAAACCCACCAGAAAGGTCTTCTGTATGGTGTTCCAATCAGCATCAAGGAGAACCTTGGATATAAGGTAAAAGAAGAGAACAGATGTGATAGATTATCCTGTTTGCAGTGTGTATAACGTTTTGTTTGTGTTTTGCAGGGTCATGACTCTTCATGTGGAGTGCTGTGTAAGTTAGATCAGCCTGCTGTTATGGACAGCGTGGTTGTTGCTGTGCTGAAGAGGCAGGGTGCCATTCCTTTTGTCAAGACAAATGTACCGCAGGGTCTTCTGAAGTGAGTAAACAGCCTTTGTCATTTACACTATGCAACACAAGCAGTATGTGCAAGCAAGAGGGGCTCTATACAAAGACTCGTGAGGCTCTAGGACTGTGGTCTTGCTGTATGACAAATTTGGGGATATGGTGATAAAAATATCATAAAATGTAATGACAATAATGCAGCAATGTAAGAAATCTTACTGGTGCTAAAATATTCCTTATTTTAAGCAGAATATCTTATCTTTTGATTTTTTGATTCTTTCCTAAAAGTGTGTTCTTCAAATATCTGAACTCAAAGACATGGAAAGCACTTTAATCTTCTGTGTTTATTGGCTATATGATCATATTATGGTGCAATGAACGACTGTATGTTAATCAGCCATTCTTTACGAGCGGCTGATTCTGACACTGTCAGCATGATTTTAAGATAAAACCTCTTATCAAGTACAGCAAACCAACGAAAGTGTGATTTAAACCAGGTCGTAAAGACATGGTCAAGATCAAACGCTTGCCATTAAACTTGGTTATATCTCAAAGTCCATATATCAGTGTTTGTCTGTCTGGGGCCATTTAGGGGGCATAACAAACTTTAAGATTAATTAAAATTAAAGATATTTATAGTCAACTGCAAAACGTTGTTTTAAGCGATTAGTAGACTAGTTATGTGTCTGTTATATTAATTTAATGACTTAACTGTATACTAGGGCAGAGGGGCATCAGATAATGGTGTTCAATTCGGGGATGATAAAGAATATGTAACACTTCTAACATTGTTTAATACTACATAAAATTACTAAACCATCATAATACTGTCTTGAAAATGTGAATTAAGTGACCTGCTTTGATACTGGCAAAAGTAATGATTATATATTTTTGGAAAAACAACAAGTAGACTGTCTGAACATGTTCTGAACTTGTTCTGCTTAATGTTTATATGATGTTGTGTATTTATTTATGTGGTCCAGATTATTTATTCTCTAGTTCGGGTTACTCCTATTTTACTATTTTAAACCCCCTGTGTTTCAATCTACTTTAGCTATGACTGCAGTAACCCCATTTATGAGCAAACCCGGAACCCCTGCAACCTTCAGAAGACCCCTGGAGGTTCATCAGGAGGAGAAGGGGCTCTGATTGGTGGAGGTGGGTCCATCCTGGGTCTGGGGACCGACATTGCCGGGAGCATTCGTATCCCAGCATCATTTTGTGGGATTTGTGGACTGAAGCCCACATCAAACAGAATAAGGTTCTTTTCTTTGATCTGTAAAATTGAGACTAATTGAAGTCTTATTTATACCTGAATTTTTCTTTCTTTCTTTCTTTCTCTTTTAATAATCTTTTTGTAGTTTGCGTGGAGCCAGTTCCTGCGCCAGGGGCCAGAAGTCAGGTACAGCTCTTCACCCAAACCTCACAAACCTATTCGTTCAGCAATATTGTTTTATTGCATCATGGTTTTGTGTTGATGTGTAGTGTTGTCGTCGATCGGTCCAATGGCTAGGGATGTGGAGAGCTTGGCACTCTTCATGCAGGCGCTGCTCTGCGAGGACATGTTCACCTTGGACCCCACGGTTCCTCCCATACCATTCAACCGCAAGGTCCTGAAAAACATTTAGTACACCAAGGATCAATGCAACCATCGGCAAGCGCTTGCCACAAGTTTACAATTTCTTTCCACTAATTAAACAGGTGTACGAGAGCTCAGAGCCCTTGAGGATTGGTTATTTTGAGGCAGACGGTCACTTCCAGCCATCTCCAAGCATGGTCAGGGCCTTCAGGGAGACCAAGGACCTCCTGGAGAAAGCAGGGCACACGGTACACTCTCTCTTTTTAGTTTAATCTTTATTTTAGTGATGTGTAGTTTATGGTCAGACAAGGACTGGACTGATGTTGTGAAATGTTCTCCATTTTTCAGCTGGTGCCATTCAAACTCCCGCGGGTCTTCACAACTGTATATGAGTTGATTGTTAAAGGGATTTTAGCTGATACAGGTGTGACCCTCCTCAGGCACTTGTGAGTCCATCACCATCACATTTACATCATGACAGACAACTTTGACAATCCCAAAGGGAACAGTCTTTAGTAAATTTGTTAATTTTTGTTTATATCAAAAGTCAAGAAATTTATGGGTATATGGGTACAGTAATAAAGTGACAGAATATCTGCTGATTTGTATTGGAGTGTTTATTTTTGGATGTTTGTGATTTCAGGGAGGGAGGACCCATTGACCCAACACTTCGACCTCAGATAGCCCCATACAGTCTCCCAAACTTCATAAAGAAATTTCTTTCTGTTGTTCTCAAGCCTATTGTAAGTGTCATTGTTTTAATCATCTGCATCTTATTTGCTCATTTGCTAAAACGAATAATAAATATATTATTGTTTATATTATATAATGTAAGTGTCTGTTTATTCTCTGTTTTCAGTATCCACGGGTGTCTGCAGCCATGAATGCACTTTGTGGAACGAGGTGAGCTTCTGTATTCTGCTTTTAGAGTATTTTAATAAATGTAACATATTATAACATATTTGCAATGTGAGTTATACATTCTGACCAGCACAACCAACAAAATCACCTAACAATTTGTAACTATGTTATGAAGGACTTTGTTTGTACATTTTAGTATGATCTGCTTTCTCCTTAGTGACGATTAGGTTTGTGGTGGAACTTCATTCTTTCTTCATAGATTCTTCATTCAATCTATTTGTATAGTTCACATAGTATGAATCCATACAAAATCACCACATTGTAAATTAGCTACATTTTCCCATGAAATTAGGTTGTTACTGCATGTTTATGTTTTGGATATAGTTGCTAAATCTTATTTATACGCAGAATGCATTCTTTGTTTATTTTATTGAATTCTTGCTATATTTTACTTTTTTAAGTTTCTTAGTCACCACAACAGTCTTTTAAAGTCTTTTAATGTTTTATTTGTTTTTCACTAATAAACTTTCTACATATACAAAATGTCATGTCATGTTTGGTTCTGACATATGCAAGAAACCTTATTTTTCTTTCTTGCAAAGGGGTGTATCCGGATTATGGGAACAACATGCAAAAATTGAGGTATACTAATTTTTTCATTTTTTTACTGTTATTCTACCGGTTCTGTTGTACTGTTCTATGTCCGGCTTACACATTCAACCTAAAACATATTTCGTGAAAAATACTAATCAATTCTTTATAATCTGCAGGACTATGTTCATGAGGTGGTGGCAGAATGGAGAAGACTGAATTTGGATGTTCTGTTGTGCCCCATGCTTGGACCAGCCTACAATTTCTTATACTGCGGCAAACTCACCAGTACTGTGATTTACCTTAAATTTACATTATTGTTATGTTACCACACATAATTAAACCCAGGGGTGATTAATGAAGAAATCTTATTCTTTATTTAAACTAAATTATTCAAGCAATGACAAAGAATGACCATATCAGTGTTTAAAGTGCAAATAATAACACTTTACTCATTATCATTATTATTATTTATTCATTATCATTAGTTAATGCATTAGCTATAAACTAACAATGAAAAATCATATTGGTACAGTATTTATTAAATGTTTAAAATTTAGTTGTTACAAATACATCTGTTCAGTGTTTGTTTTTGTTAGTTCGTTGTGCATTAAGCAATGTTGACAGATACCACTTCTGGTTTTGGTAAATTTCCAAATTATATACTGCAGAAGGATTGCTAAATGCTGATGACACATATTTGAAGTTGTGCTCAGAGTTCATGTACTTTTATGTTAATGTTCAACTAGCAGTGAATTGACACCATCTCAGAGCCAAGGTACTGTCCTAATGTTGTTGTTTTCACTCATGTAATTATTTAGCAGATGTTTGTATGTAAAGCGAGTTACAGAATCACAAGAGGTACATCACAAGTTACATTTTACCAAACAAAGAATGACAGAAGAGTACATAATGTACAGTCATGGCAAGTTCTGTAGTAGTTGTTGTTGTTTCCTGAGCATGTCAGTGGAAAGATGTATTAATGGTGTGTGTGAGAATGCATAATGTAAAATTTTGTAAATCTTGTCAATTTACTGTACATATTGTACGTAAAAAAAGTTTTTTGTAAAGCTGCTTCGAAAAGTTGCACAGAATACTTTGCAGTATGTTCATTCTGCAGTATTCTTAAAATGTATTTTTAGTATTTTCACTTAAAATTGTTCTTACTGAACCTCTAATTTTATTCCTCTTCACTGCCAAAGGTGTTCTGAGTAACAGCGGTGTGTTCAACTTGCTAAATTTCCCTGCGGGATCCGTGACTGTCTCCATGGTGACGGAGGAGGATGAAGCACAGCTCAAGCAGTACAAGGGTTTCTATGGTGATATTTTGGACAAAATCTTTGTTAAGGCAAGTTTTCACAGTGCTGGTTTACCAGTGATTTAGATTGTATGTAAATTGTGTTGTAATAACAGGATGTACACTTTTTGTTGCGTTTGAGTTGTGTCTTGAGGTGGCCACGAGGAGGCAGCATATTCATAAAATATCACTGATAGATCATACAGAATGTATTACCTTGCTTGGGCTTCATTTCTGCATATATGTATTTTATTTATTTATTTAATTTGCATTTAAAAAATTGTATTTCATGCTGAACCTTTAAGGTGAATATATGACATTTTCAGTCAAAACAAGCAATTTGAAATGTGACAACAGTGTAAAATGTCCATGGTAATAGACTGAACAGATGAATATATCAAATAATATTAAAAAGTTTACATTGCTAGGTATTAGGTATACTTTTATTTTACAGCTTGTTCGCACAAATATAGTGAAAGATACTTGTTGCTCTTTAGTAGTGAGAAATGTTTTTCTTTTTATTCTTCAGGAAGTACTCGTTATTAGCCTGGTGATAAAACAACACAAGTGCATAAGATATCATCACTGGTACAATGAATGAATTATTATGTATATGTATGTGTATTTCAGGCAGTGGAAGGTGGTGTCGGTCTCCCTCTGTCAGTGCAGTGCGTTTCTTTACCGTGGCAGGATGAAAAGTGTCTACGCTTGATGAGAGAAGTAGAGCAGCTGACAGCCAATAACAAATACAACAGGCGAAATTAATGACTGAACACTCCACATTATCTACCTGATCTATATGCCATTTACCTCTCCTGATTAATGAAAGATTTTTGCTAACAAACACTATTTTAATACTTTATGGTCCTATGAAATTCATGTGATCTTACCCTGTTTTCACATCACAGACATTTAATTAATTACCTAACAAACTTTTGATCTGAAGCTGTATACTTAAATGTCTGAAATTAATTTTGCAAATTGTAGGCAAAGGCTGACTACACTGATGATGCTAAATACTATTAGAGTTTTAATTTATTTTGTGTGTTTTTAATCATAACGTATGTTTTCAAACATTCTGTAGTTTAATGAATTTTAAAATGTGAATAAAATATTAATAAGTGAGTTAGTGACCCTAAACGTTTGAGCGGTAGTGTAATTATTTGCACACTTTGTTGTACAGAACTGTATACACTGTGAAATAAATTGTAATTCTACATCACAGCATAGTTGGAAAACCATTTTCATGTATTCAGTGTCCCTGTTGTTTGATTGGCTGTCCTCATCAGATGACTCAGGGGTTAATGGAGTTAATGACACGTGACTCCATTACCATCATCATTATGTAAATATTAGTTTGGGTTTTATGTACATTCATTTACTTTAGCTATTTAGGATAGAGACCCATTAGGGACATTTTGATTTCATCTCATGTCATTATTCTACTTCTCGTTTCATTGCTGAAATGATCCTGAACACTAATCCTGACCTGAGTGTGGAAATGTAATCAAAATATACATCCCTTGTTAATGCATCATGGTCTATGGCGTGCAAACCTATCATGCCCTAATTTTTGGAATATGGGAAAAGTAATAAAAGTGAAAAATGCTCCTTTAAAGGAATAGTTCACCAAAAAAATTAACATTTTCATAATTTCAACACTGTTATTGTTTAAAATCATAGACTTGCACTGAAGAACCTGAGTCATACCCAAGGTTCAGAATAACAGACTATGAGGACTGGGCTCCTGTGACACTTCATTACAACCATCATTACATCTTTTGGCATCCGTACGGATAGTCTTGTATGGAAAGTCTGTCTTGTGACGCCTGTATGGCTGGATTACAGAATAACTATGAATTTAAAGATTTCTGCGATTCAGGTCTGGGCGGCTTTCAACAAACGGAAAGCGTATTACTCCTGGACAAGATTCTTCTTTCTCCTGAACCATTTACCACCCTTTTTGCTTTTCTGTCCGCATGTCTTTCAGATGTAGACCTCCAACGTCACCACCCCCACCGCTCTTCTGCTACGTTTGAGTTTTTCTTTCTTTCCTGTCGTGGTGAGCTCGCCCCAAGGCCCTTATAGCCAAATTGGTTTACATTGGGTAGATAAATGCTGTGCAAATGCGCTTAAACTCATACAGTAAAAATGCAGACAGTGCGTATCGGGATTACCGACCAAGTCGAAGGCGGAAAAGAGAGCCGCTCTTTGCCGAGTCTGTCTCATCCACTTTCAGGAAGAGCAGAGGAGGATTTTGCATATCCCTGCCAGTCAGTAATTCCTGGAATTATAGAAGTCCATGGCAACAAAAGTCCAGAGGTATTGTGAAAGTATTGTTTTGCAGGGGCTGGCAGAGCGAGTTGACGGGTGGGTCAGATTGAAGGTTAAGACTGTATGCTACTTTGCAGAGTTTTCAAGTGAGAATCGTATCAAGTGGAATTATGGGAAATCAGGTTTAAACCTCTGGTGTGAGAAAATTCTGCTGAGCGGTTTCTTCTGTTGTCTAGTAGAACTGAGAGAAGACTATGTTGGAGGAGTTTGATGTTTTACAACAAGGAATGTTTTGCAGAAGTTGCATTGAAATTTTTCTTGATCTTTTGAGAGATTGATAAATATTTAATCACAATCAATGAGAGAGATAATTTAATCACCCAATAATAATTTGTACAACAATTTCAAAAACATATTATAATATATTATTATATATATATAATATAATATATAATATAATATAATAGTATAGGGATAATTCACCACAAAATTGACATACTTTCATCCTTTATTCACCCATGTCAAAAGGGGACTTACTTTCCCCTGCAGAACACAAAAAAGATATTTGGAAGAATGTTGGTAACCAAACAACATTGGCCCCTATTGACTTCCATTTGTCAAAATATCTTCTTTTGTGTTTCACAGATAAAGAGTCATATACAGGTGAATAAATTGTGACATAATTTTTAATTGTGTGTGTGAACTACCCCTTTAAGTTCCTATTTTTTATTTTTTCAAATACATTTTTACTTTGATTACAAGATATTCTTGATTGTAATCAGCTGTATAATTGTTCACATTTATACTCAACAAGTTGTTGACCTATTACCTGATCAGAAACTTTTCCCCACCTATTTTAGCGAATAAAACTCCTAACAAGAACAGTCTTCAAACTGTTAAAAGTGTTAAAAGTTGGAACCTCTCTTCAATATGTCTTGACTTCCCCACTTCATGCACATCCAGCAAGGTCAGAACAAAAATCACACCACATCATTCAAACAGGTCCTTTTTCACACTCCTTTATGGTTCTTTTAAAGGTCTTAGCCGTGCGGCAAAGAAGAGCTGTCAGTGGAACCTGAGCCCATTGAGAAACCGACAGCCACAGCCAGAATATGATCCTAATCCTCTTGCTGGCATTCTTTAACCACTGCCATATATTCAAGCATCTGTCAACTCGGAAAATCCCTATAACAGTGTGCAATCCTGATACACATCAAAGAGCTCCAGAGGACCTCAACAGCTTAACAACACACACACAAAAACTGCTCTCATGTTTTCATTATCATCCACACAAGCAAAGTGTTTGATGGATTCATCACAGCAGAAATTCAACATCTTGTATTGGACATTCACATTCATTTTATTACAATTAAATACATTTTACAAGTTTACATTTTAATATAATGAATAAAAATGAAGTTAAAAAGATTTGGCTCATTGTCTATAAAAGACTTCGTCTGAAGACTCGGCTCAAGCAATAAGTCTCTCTGGACTTCACCTAAAATTGTCAGAGCGAAATAAGCAGCGGTTTATGTATGTTAAATCAATAATCTTTGCCATAGTAAAAGGCAGAATAGGAAAGTTAGGTTTGGTTTCTAAATCTCTCCATATCTCAATCTCTAAATCTACTACTTGACAAATTTAGTAAATTGTTTCTTTCTCTGCTGTTTATAACCCTCAGATAGACCTGAAACCAATTTGTGCAGTTGTAACTCGCCAATTAAGATGAATTATTATTTTGAGAATATCTTTTCTTCCCCCGTCTTTTTGCCCGAATGTTGAATGAAAGCCATCTTTTTAAAAGCATTGCAGTGATGAATATAAAGTATGGGTTGTTAACACATGTCTGAGTATGATGTGTTCTTACTCCATTCCTCTGTACTTCTTCAATTTAATCCACTGGCATCCTGACCTGCAGTAATCTCCTTACAGCAGAGTTTTCTCTCAGAGCTGCCAAACCTCTGACAGGTGGGTGGTGACCGTCAGTCTAAAACTGATGTGGATGATGGACTCATTTTCTGCCACTTTGTTTAAAGCTCTTCAGTTATCAAGAGGAACATTTGGAAGAGGAGCATTTGTGAACAACATTTAAAAAACGGACAGAAACAAGAACATGTGCAGAAAACATTTCTTTCTGTGCTGCAAATGTGACTGCCATGCTTTCAAATGTGTTGTTAAATAGCTTTAAAAATGTATGTATAACTTTGAAGGAAGAAATATTCATAAGTTGAGTGTGTTCGTGTGTTAAAGGGACAGTTCAGCCAAAAATAAAAATCATGATGTCATTCACATCCTATATATGACTTTCTTCTGTAGAATACAAAGCAAGAAATTTTGAGAAATGTCTCAATGGTTTTGTGTTCTTACAATGGAAGTTCATAAACTTTCCATTAACAATGTAAGAATAACATTGTTATACTAATGTTTTTATAACATTATTTTAAACAAAATTCTTTAAAATATCTTCTTTTGTGTTCTGCAGAAGAAAGAAAGTCAGGTTTGAAATGAAAGTATGAATACATAATTGATTTAAATTTTTGGACTATCCCTTTAAGAATTAAAGGACTCAAAGGACATCCACTGATCACTGTTAGACATTAAATTCATATATCTGGTTTATTCCCTTTTATTTAACAGATAAATTATTCACATTTATTGAAACAGTTCTGATATAACAGGCAAACACATGAGTCCTACATACTTAACAACAAAACATGGCATGATTCACAGAGAATCGGCCCAGGTGATGCCCGAGACTTTCTGACGTCTTCACTTTCCATTTAAACATCTCTTCAAATAGACGAACTGGATGTTTAACCTTCTAAATGAGGCTTTGGACCCGAATGAGATTATTTACAGAAAGAAATGAACTGGAGACAATCCTGTTTCCTTTTTCAAAGTGCAAAGCCAGGGGTCTCTGCCATGCAGCCTGTCCAACGTTGTTCTCTAGTGTTTTTCTTAAACAATCCAAGCTTCTCCAATCGGCCATGCTTCGGTATATAATAATGAAATAGCTCCAGTTCAGCCAGCTGTGATATCCCCATGCTAAAGTGATGTAGATCCTGGACACGAGACGTTCACACCGAGAATGGTTTTCTGTTTTCCACAGGTCTGTGGTCAGTTCGGTAATGTGTCCAAGCCGAGTGAGGCAGCATGCTGCTTTGCTCTGAGTCGCAGGTTCTCGATGCTTGTAGTTTTGCTGTTGATGGCTGGCAAACCTGGAGAGGCCTGCAGCAGAGGGCTGCTCCACATCTGCTGGGCTTGAGACAGGGACTGGTAGTACGTCTGACATGGGAGCGATCCCAGCGGAGACGGCATGTTCAGGTAGGGTAAGGAGGAGGGCGTGGTGATGTCGAAGGCGGGATAGTGCATGAGATTGTTGGTGGCGGCCATGTGTTGGCGAAACTGTTCCTGCAGACGAAACAGGCTGAGAGGAGACGAGGCGTAGGAGTTGGAATGAGCTGCTCCGACACTACTAGAAGATGGCAGAGATGGAGAGCTGAGTGGTGCATCTGGGGAGAGAAGAAATAGTTTTATGCATTATGCATTTGCATGTTATTCTTTTTAAAAACTCATATGATGTGATATTAATGTATATGTACCTGATTTGGGGCTGACTGGTTTGCAGGAGGGTGAACTGTCGGCTGTCGTCATGGTTGACGCCTCCTCTTTTGTTCCATTGTGGAAAGACAGAGATTCATCTTCTCTGTCAGTCAAATCCTCAGCCCCTGACTCCGCCCCTGACGGTTCAGGTGATGTGACATTCACCTCTTCACTCAGTTCACAGGGTGCAGGACATGTGGAGCCACTCCCATCTGGAGGGGAGGGCGGGGCTTGAGACTCAATGGGTGGAGCTTCTTCTTTTCCTTCCTCAAGAGTACCTTCCTCCCCAGCATCCTTCAACCGCTGAAGCTGCTCCTTCTGCAAGCTACGTTGCTTCTTGCGGAACTTTGCACGTCGGTTTTTAAACCACACCTGTCAAAATGTAGTTTAGTACATTGGTAAAACTTACACAACAAATATGATCACATCACTTTGATTTAGGTTTTGCAAAAGTTACTGTAGTAACTGTTACTTCATCTAGCTGTGAACTCACCTGCACCCGAGCTTCAGGTAAGTTGGTGCACATGGCCAGGCGTTCACGCATAACCACATCAGGGTAGTGAGTTTTCTGGAAGGTTTTCTCCAGCGCTTCCAGCTGCTGGGCGGTGAAGGCAGTCCGGCTGCGACGCTGTTTTCTGTGTTGAGATCCATACCGAGCCTCGAGGATGATGTCTACAAACGTGCAGCCAGTGAAGATGAAAAAACATGGCATGACACATTTAAATCAAACCATCAAAGTCTCTAATAATAATAATAATAATAATAATAATAATGATAATACTATTAATAATAATAAAATATTTTAAAACCTGACTTGTTTATTGATAATTCTATTTCCACTATCTAAAAAACTAAAAAACAAAAGCAGTAGGCCTAAATGTAGTTTATTGGCTTTACTCAATAAGTGTAACATGAACACTTTACAAAAAAATGTTTCTTACAGAAAAAAAACATTTTACTGTTTCTAAGATCTACTTTATGCCTTTATAATATAATTTTATTCAATATAATTACTTTCACTATTTAGCAATTTGTGTACATTTCTCTATCTATTGCATGTATGACCCTTGTTTATAATGTTTATACTAGTCCATTGTCTACCTTAGTGATCTTGTGTGGACTGTTGTGCATACTGTCTATCTATCTATCTATCTATCTATCTAGTCTACAAAAGGTATTTTCCGTTCAGTGGATGGAAACCTCACCCGCCAATCTCTCCGCGAGCGTGAGCGCGTGCACTGAGGGCCGGTAGTCGGGCGCGTGCTGCGCGTGCTGTGCGGCCTGTTGATGCAGGTTATACATGGCGCTTAGAGAGTTCATGGCGTGTAGAGAGTAACCGTTCACCCCGTAGTGCTGCATAGCGTCAATCTGCTAAAGACATGCCCAAAACAATCAATTAACATCCATGTTCATGATGTTTTGAGGTTAAAATGTGGATTTTATACATGCATTAGATGTTTTATATATCAGATCGCAATGACTTTAATGATGCTCATAGCCTATAACGCGAATGTTCTTTAATGTTCTTGGGAATGATTGCACCAGCTGATCATACCGAAGTGAGTGTTTAAATAACCACGTATTAAATATTAATTAAATATTTATTTAATAAATACACAATTTATTTTAAGATTTTTAAACAAACCTAAGCTTTGAAATTGTTTGAATTTCAGTGAGACAGAAACGTTTTGGTCGATAACATCAAATACACTAATGTGTGGGTAAAACTAACGTCTCTTAAGAATTGTTTTGTGTTTTATTACGCCAGCACAACCCCATTTGTTATTTATTTTATTTGTAACAATTCATTTCCAAACAAAATTAATATCAACCAAACAACTCCATCTTCTGTAAATAATTACTTTTGCACAACACTTTATTAATTATGCATCCTTATGTCTTGTGTTTACTAGAAAATGTACAAAAAAAGAAGCATGGTTATTATTTATGCAACATGAATAAATCAACCAATTTTAGCATTTAAAAAATATTCATATTTTCTATAAATCATTTTGGTTTGTTAGCAGCTGTGACGTACCTCATGGACTTATTCAGGTCATCTATCAAATTAAATGAATAGATATGTTTAATTCGTTTTAGGTATGTTGCAAAGCATACTAAACATAGCAAATGCTGTTCATTTTTACACATGAACAAGAACTGGGCTGGAGGGCATATGCGTAAAATAATGTCTATCTGTCAAATGAGAAAAACGACTCTATAATAAAATGTAACGGGAAACAATCATTTAGACAATAACAGTAATATTAATAAAAATATGATTGATAGCAGCCTACCATGCTAACTGCAACAATTTCTTTCAGCTATTAACTGTTTAATGATAAATGACATCTTAATCTACTTGGAATTTCTAGTGTTTTTACTAAAGACACAAGAGTAAAATACTCATTGTTAGGCTGCAGTTTGATCCCTATTTAATCAGTGATAATTGGCTACAGTGGGAATAATCTCTTTATTAGTCATTAGTATTATTTGAAGCAGGAATAATTCTAAGTAGCCTGTGGGTTAAGGATTTAGTCTTCACTAAAGAGCCCGTTGGCATTTGCGTCAGTGACACTATAGTCCCCACGAAAATTCCCCAATGTAATCATATTCCAGCCGCATGGGAATACTTTAATTCGGCTGAGCAAAAAATGCTTTGCTAAACATTTACTTTGCCCTCCCAGCAGCGTTCCCGTCTTTCCCGGTGGCGATCTTTTCCTCCATCGCCCCGGGCTGCTGTTGGCGGAGATGTATGCATCGACATATGCATACTGGTCCCAGTTGGGTCGCTTTTAATGTTGGTGCAAATAGCTTTTATTACCAGTTTGACATGGGTAGTTTGTGTTCATGGCCGTATGAAATGAGAGAGACGCTTGCTCAGATTCAGGACATATGGTAAACTATTAGCAAGCTTTAACAAGGCACTATCATTTATTACAAGTTTTTTGGTTAGGTCTAGGCGTTGGACAGAGAAAAAGAAAAATATTTTTAATAAATATGTTTTAAAAAATGTCCGTAATTTATCGTTTTATTTATTAAGTTATTTTTGACAACTTTGAATTATAAGCAATTATAATAGAATATTAATTAAAAAATCTAAACATGAATTAACAATAAAATGTAATGATAATGTGTTAGGAGTAATTATATTTCTTTACAATTAACTAAATTGTCAAGGCTAAAAATGTTTTGGCAGGTAGTCTACAAAATATGCGTCATGTGGAAACATCTAAATTGGTTTATTCAAGTCCAAAATAAAATTTCATATGACTGTTTTAGATGACATCAGCAAAACTGTTAGCAAATATGTAAAGTAATTTCCACTTAGAAGTATAATAAAAAATGTTTTAGTTAATTAGCTAAGATATTAGCTTTTCCATTATATTTACATTTCTTAATATTTAAACCCTATATATTAACTTTTTAACACGACACATTACTATGGTTGCATTATTTAAAACAATGAATTTTCGACTGTAAAACAGTAACAAGTCAGAAAAAAACAAGGCACATGTGGGAATCAAAATGTAAGATCTATGTCAGCAATTTTAGTCTATATTAAACAATTAAACAATTAAATTCTACAGCAATGACACTAAAATGTTAATAATATTGTGAATTGGTAAAAACTAAAACTTTTTTCACAGTCTGATATGAATTTTGCAGTGCAGTTACTCACCTCTCTGAGAAGTTTTTCTCCAAACAGTTACAGCTGCAATGCAAGTGACAGTTTGCACAGTTAAAGTTGTGTTTTCCAGTCTGTGTTTGTTGAATCCTGTTGACAAAAGTATCCGAATCCGTTTACAGCTTGTGTGTTCTGTAGATTTTTTATGTTAGTGCCCAAAATATCACAGCCTCCCCCGGCCAGGGCATTAGGAGTTCCCGCCTATCGGGCCAATGAGGAAGACTATGAGATCACAACTGAATCTCAGAGGCTAATTTCACTGTCAATCAGAGTTTCCCTTCACCAATGCAGTTTTCATGGGCTCGTGTTAACCTGTGCAATGACATGTTTCTAGTTAAAAGAAAAACGTGATGTCTTTATGTCTTCCTAAATAAGTGACCATATTATTCAAGAATGTAAAAGATTGATATATCTGATATCCTAAACATAAAAGAATATATAGCTACTGTAAATAATGAATTAAAACGTCGACAATATTACCCTATCAGTTGTGATTGTTTATTTTTTATTTAGATAAAAAATAAAAAAGGTGCAAAAAATAGACATTTTTTGCTAGTTGACAGTACTTTGCCTAATATTGCGGCATAGCAACTAAATGCCGTGAGTTTATTGTACTATTATTTATTGTTTTTAAAAAGTATTCATAAAAGTAAGTAGTAAAAAATAGTTCAATAGTTGAAATTCATTGTATTATTTGCGTCACACCCCTGACAAGCTGTTTTCAAGAGGGACCAAAGCAAAGAAGGTTGAGAGAGAAAGATATCTCTAATAGATGGAGGAATCTCACCCGGCCCGGAGGATTTAGAGAGACAAGACGCCATCTCAGCCTTTTAAAAAGTCTTAAAATGACGGATGGTAAGAGGATTAAAACAATAATGCCCTTCTCTTCTTCAAGATTTTTTTTTAAAACATTTCTTCTCTTCCAAAGAAAAACGCCTTGGCTGGATTTAAAAAGTAGCCTTTTAATGTAAATCTCGCATATTTTGTTCAAATTCATGGGAAAAAATGCAGTGATATATTCTTTGTCTCGTGAAATGGTCACATTTGTAGCTCGTTTTGTGAAACTTGGTAAAGATTCTTAAAGACTTCTTAACAACTGCGAAAGAAATTTTTTCACTGGTTTTTCAAAATTCTTTTATGAATTTTACTAAACAATTTAAGCTGTTAATTACTAAACTACAATTCCTATGCGTATAATATAAGATTTTATAATTCAAACATACTTGACAATAGGACAAAAACTAGCTTTAGTTTATCTGTAAAGCATTTAATTCTCTATGCAAAGGGCCTTTCCCCAGTATTATTTAGCTAAACATCTGTGCGTACTGATGTAAAAAAGAACAAAAATCCGATTAACTTTTGAACCGATTGAAATAAGAAGTTAAATAGGACGTAAATCTGGCCAGTGTCTCCTTGTGAGGACAATTTTTAAAGCAATTAAAGCGAGAAGGAATTCCTCTCAGTGTCTCTGCAGAGTCTAATGGGATCATGTGTCCAGCACATCTGAAGGAGTCATGCAGTGAAGAGATTTTACTCACTTTTCCCGCCAATATTCATCTCATTACCAAGTTTTCGTCTTAAAGTTGCCAGATCAGAATCAACGCAAATGACGTCACTATACTGTCCCGACCAAGTCCGAGCTTACCAAACAGAATGAAGGTAAGTTTCGCTTTCAGAGTTGCTGGAAAGTTATCATCTAGATAACGGGCTAAAAAACAAAATTAATTAAGTTAATTTTAGTTATTGTACAGCAAAGTATAAATATGCAGTTAAGAAATAAACAACTTATGAACTTGTGTATGCATATTTATTAAATATGAACTTCTGTATGTAAACATGAAAATTAATTATTACCTGATATGGACCTTATATCAGAAGTATTAAATAATGAAGTAGACATTTATGTTTTCTTAAGAAAATCTACAGTATGTCTGCTTGGGCAAAATGCATGTGCAGCCATCAGACATGTGGATCTATTGTGGGTGGTTTTTTTCTTCTCCTAAACACAAAAAGATCATTTAAAGAATGTTGGTAACTAAACAACATTGGGCCCCATTGACTTCCACTGTATGAACAGAAAACCACTGAGACATTTCTCAAAATATCTTCTTTTGTGTTCCACAGAAAAAAATGTGTCACATACTGTAAAGGGTTTTATATGACATGAGGGTAAATAAATGATGACATTTTAATTTTGGGGTGTATCCCTAACTATCCCTGACCTTATTTAACAGCAATAATAATTCTGACACTTTTAATTGTCTGCCATATATTACATGTAGACATATCCAGCATGTGCAAAGGTCTGATGGACGAAGAGATTTTAAAACGTGTCTCTTACTAAAGTCTGTCTCTTGAACTGTCTTTGATTGAGTACCACTGTTTTAAACCGCTCATTTCCAAGTCCTTTCACGTTTCCAACTATCATTTAATGTACATGCACACATTTCCATGGCTGTAGCTCTGTGCCATCAATCTCAGCATTTTACTCTGAACAGGCTTCATCACACAAAGCCTCTGTAGATTATTTAACATATTTCCTTCTGGAGATGATGCTCTGGCATGCCAGATCTTCAGAACAAAACTTTATCCTCTCAGCCTTGAATCTCAACCAGCCAAAATGTGCAAGCTTACTCAATGATCTGTAAAACCAACATTAAACCAATGAGCCAAGTGAAATACGGTAATTTTTAGTTAGCCTGCTCCAATTTTATGTTTATGATATGGACGCATCCAAGATGTTTTAGTCTGAATGCCATCAAGTCTTCCGCTGAGAGACATACTCTTGAAAAGTTATCTCTTACTGTATTATGAATCTTAACAATCGAATAGGGTTAACCACTCCTTTCTGGTCAAGGGTATTCCAGTATGTGCTTATATAGAGAATGTTAATAATTTTGATGAATGATTTTCAGTTGAATGCTTCCTGGGGACTTTTGTGACAGGAATAACAAAACAATTTGGCAAAAGCAATTCTTTTTCCACTTCTGCTGAAGTGATTTAAAGGGGCTAAAATAACACTCACTTCTTCCTCAATAATGCTAAACAGCACAGAAATTTGTCTTCATAACACATTCATGAATTACCATGTGGTTGGTCTGCAAAGCTCAGCTGCTTTTTGGGAAGGTTAACACACAGCATGGAGTTACTGCTGTAGACAAGGATTGCCTAGCAATGTTTTTTGTCTCTGAAAAAAGGGCCTGGCGAACGCTTCTGCAAATACTATTTCAAACATCATCTACTGTAACATAAAATATATATTCCTGTAGTTTAATTGGTAGAGTGTTGCACTGCAACCCCAGTGAGCATACATAATATCCAAAAAGGTATACCATGAATGCACTGCAAGTCATTAAAATTGACAGCGCTCATTCAAAACTCAACTTTTCTCAATACATATTTCTCAAATTATTGCGAACAATTCATTGATTTTGACTTATATTTTACTGTACATAATGACTTTCTTCCATCTCTGAAACAATTTCCTTTCATGATGTCACCCATTTCCCAGCAACTTCCTGTCATCATACACTTTTTAAAATAAGGGGTGCTTCACAATGCCATAGAAGAACCATGTTTAAATGGTTCCATATTAAGAAACTTTAACATCAAAGAAACTGTTTAAAAAAGTTACTGTGAAAAAAGATTCTTTAGACTATTAATTTTTTTCTTTTTAAAAATGGTTCTTTGTGGAACCAAAACTGTTTCTTCTATGGCACTGTTGTAAAGAACCTTTTGTAGCACCTGCATTTTTTAGGGGTGTATAGGGTGAACTTACAATTTATTCGATTCCGGGTGGATAAAATCATGTCTATCCTACATTTGACTTCATATTACAATAGTAAAATAGTAAAATTGGTTGTAAAAAGAGTTTCATGTAAATTTTAAGTCATTTTAAAACATTTGTATTGTAAATGAATGTGTGTGTTAGGTAGACATGCCAAAATAAGATCTAAACTCTATATTGTTGCACCCACATCCTTTCAGCATGTGTGTATTTGGACACCAGAGTTCTCTTTAACTGGTTTGGCCAACTTCCCATCCTGAGAACATTGACATATTGAAACTGGCAGTTGAGTTTCTTCCCTATAGCCTGTGGCTGGACACAACAACACCTTTTGTGTCGGACTAATCCTGGGGCTCCGGAGTCTTCGCAACTCTGGGGGATAAAAGCACCGTCAAACCAGTACTTTAGGGGGAAAATCTTCCCTAATCCCAGCTTTACCTAAACAAAAGGAGCAAAAAAACAAGAGGGTGGAGGGAAATTGAGCAGAAACAGGGCGAGACCCGGAGCACAGATCCATACAAATCATTTTTCTGGGGAAACTAAACATTTCTGACAGGTCCACAAATGACACAAAGTACCAAAAGAGTCAGAGAAAGTTCCAGACACCAGATATTTGAGTAGTTAAATGACAAAGAAACGCAACTTTCACAGGATTTGATTTTAAGAATGATCAAGAAATATGTTAATGTTTGCCTTTTGAAAGCGTCTTAACATACTTTAGTGGTTTGGAAAGCACTAGCTATAAATGGATGGATGTGAAAATGATTTGTACGCCATAGAGAAGTCACCCAACTTCTCCCGTTTCATGTCTGTTTTCTGTAAAAAGAAATACAAGACAACATTAAATACAGTATCAGTGATGTATCTGCTGCATTTGAAGACTTATCAGAGGTCTAGTTTAGGCTTTTGAGTTGTGCACCCGTTTCATTTCAGTAACTGATTTCTGTGACTGGTATAAATCTTAAATACGATTTCCTCCTAAATCTCACCCTTAGTGGCCACTTTATGAATGTAGCGATGAAGGCTTTCATTTTCTTCCTCACACTACATATTCCACTAGAGAGCTGTTGTGCGCCCGATTCTTTGTTTCAGAAGGATATTGAGGTAAAGAATGAGTTGATGAAGTCCAACTCATGTCATGCAATGACTCTCTGGAGTCTAAACACAGCCACCAATGCCTCGAGCAAACAGCTTCTACAGACCTTTTTGTTTTCAGTTTTCTACAAAGTCTATAAATTACCATAAAATATCCAGAACAACTTTAAAGTTGTTCAAGTAAATACATAAATGTGATGTTCACACAAGCAAATGCATTCTGTCTTTTTTACAGAGAAAACAGAATCTCAAAGGAATTTGTGGGTAAAAAAAAGTGGGTAATTCATATAATTGTATATGTTCGGGAATCATATGGTAAAGAAAACATATGATTATTAGAAAAAAATTTACAAATGAGAATTTAAACAAATCAGCCACCTTGTAAAATATATGTGTTTGTATTACCGTGAGATGTTGGAAGATTCCATTCTCACATCAGTACCAAAATACAAGAAAAGTCTGTGATGTCATTAAGATTCAGTTTCCTCTGTTTGGTTATTGTCACTGGCACTGTTGGGTTTAAAAGCATGACAAGGTGTGACTTTTTATCCAAATATACACAGTTTTCATTTTGTGTCAAACTTTTTTTATATTAGTTGATGCAGTTGTTTTTAAGCATATTCTTTTAACAACTATTAACATGCACACATGATCTCTTACTGGTAATTTACTAGTAATGTGTACTATAAAAAGACTATTGTCGTGCTATTCTATATTTACTAAAGACTTTTATTCTAGATCTTCGTACTGTTTTAGTCTGTTGAATTATTTCACTTTTAAAACTAGAAATATTGAAACACTAAATTCACTGGTGGTGTTGATAACTAGACAGCACCACAATACAGTGCGTGTAAGCGGGAACCCACAAGGGTTCAGGTTGTCAAATATCCGACTGAGTGTGTCTTACTCCTTCACAGATGCAAACAACAAATGAACCTCCAGCCTATCTCTCACTTAGCTGAACGATCTCTCATTGAGTTCAACTAACCATGTAACGCGTGAGAGCAACCTGTGAGACAGGGGACCGCTGGAGAACACACACACGCACACACACCAGGCTCTTGCCTAAACACAGATAATCCCTGCTGCTCAATGTAGCAGCAGGGTGCTAGTGAACAGAACATTGATGGATGTGTTTGTCCACTTATCTTTCCCTAATGATCAATTGATTTGCTACACAGTTCGGCTTTTGACCGATACCGCGGTAGTAACATTGTTTTTAGTAATGAATGAAACCCAGCTGAGGTCAGTCCAAATGATTTCCACATGTGGCACTTTCAAGACCTGTTATTTTTCATCCATCCAAAAGTTTTAAAATCACTTTTGATGGACGCAGTTGTTCAGACAAGCACAGCGTGAATGTGGACCATTTCACGAAATACATTTATCATTTACAAGAAACTTAGCCCTTTTTACAGCTTGGAAACTATAGCCGGACATGAAAAGGAAAAAAGTAAACATTTCATATAAATGACATTTAAATGTCAGTCTGTTTTCTAAAAGTATAGGTGATAAAAGCAGATTGTAAAAAAAAATTCAACGCAGTATAAATTTAGTTTTACATATAGTTCTGTGCTCTATAATTTATATAAACACACAGAAAGCCAGTATACATCTCATCAAAGGTCTAATTAACAACCATGAACAATACAGAAGCACAACTGTAAACTATTCAGTATGAAGTAAACATGCATATTCAGTATGAAGTAAACATGCATATAAATTGCATGTGAGTAAACGAGAAGATCAGATGACATATGCTGATTTTTCTGATTAGGATTATCCCTTTTCCAACTACAAAACAAAGCACTAATACTGTAATTTTCATTATTTTAAACAAATTTACTGTAATTTCTTTCACACTGACAAATGTATTTAACAGAAGTTCACATTACCCACAGGAATGGGACATTCAGACAAAAATGCCCCCAGAACAGCAAATGTTTCTGTAAATTTTTATAAATGTTTACCATTTGAACAAGGCTGTTTTTTTAAATAGGGCCGGGAATAATCTGTTTCCACTGTGCTGCAAGATCCTGCAGGGATTTGCAGAAACATTCGCCCGTGACACAGATCTACATAATCATTTTAACTTTCTCCCTATTCCTTCCCATGATTCTCCTGCTGTCACTTTAGATACTGTTAAAAGTGATTTGGGTTCTTTAATCTGGCAGTATTTCTTACACTTTATAAATCTCTAATATTATAAGGAGATTATTTTATTTATAATTGATTGAGTGCATTTCCTAGAGTGTCACTTCAAAGTTGCTGAATTGGAGATGCATTTAATAGCCAGAGAATGCAGAAAAGAAATGCACAGAAAGAGAGAGTGAGTGAGTGAGAGAGAGAGAGAGAGAGAGAGAGAGAGAGAGAGAGAGAGAGAGAGAGAGAGAGAGAGAGAGAGAGAGAGAGAGAGAGAGAGAGAGAGAGAGAGAGAAAGAGAGAGAGAATCTTGAGTCTCAAGATCTAATAAAACTAACAGCCTTTTCTTAAGAAAGCAAGAGGTTGTGCAATACATGCTGTACTACACCGATTGGATCTGGAAGTGTTACCCAAACTGGTCAAATGCAATAAAAAAAATCAAAGCAGAATTAAAAGAAAAACAAAACTCACTGCGAAACAAAATCCCTTGCTCTCTACTTCTGTACATGAGATCAGACCCGTCTGATGTGGACAGGTCACTCTGAGTCTTCATTAACCCAGTGCAAAGAGGAAACTAAAGGGTGGGACACATTTCCAGAATATAGGATTGTCAATGTGCTGATCATTTCTGAGGGAAATGAGTTTTGACAGTGAGTCGGATGCCCCCCGCCACCCCCATCTCAGCGGAGCCATGGCCAAATGGGATCATAATCTTCTTAGTGCCCATCCTTATTAAACACCTCCCTAAATGACATGAAAGACTCCAGCGGTTAAAAAAAATACTATTATTACCCAAAATAGAATTCTGGGGCCTTTACTGTACACTGTGTGTATTTACTGTTCGTTTCATGACAAGTGTGTCTAAGACTTCTTAAGAATTATGTATATGAGAGCCTGTCCAAACCCCACCACCATCTCTTCTCATATACACACCAGAGATAAGAAATTTCTGAAATAGTCCTGAATTAATATTAATTATATGAATGGATTATTTGAAATATTTTATTAGTTTATTTTATTTATAACGAATACCAACTTCCGCGAGGACAAACGGTTCTTATCCTTCAGACACCGACACAGAAACTTGTTTACTCGCAGTACACGGATGAGCCTGTGCTATTAGTTTTGAGGGAACAACATACCTTGGAATGTCACTACAAGCCAATCTGAAAGTATTTCAGAGCGCTGTGTAATAATAAGGCAGAAACACCTAAAATTGACATTTTTATCTTCATTGGGCTATATAAATAGCGCTATTAAATTGTGCTATAAAAATAGCACATCAATTTAATTAATTTAATTTGATTATTTAAAGTAGAAACACAGATCACAGTCAGATACATCTATTTTCTTGGTGGTAAACATGATGAATATAACTGATTTTGGTTTCTGGTTTTGATGTTAATATAGTTATTGTTCTGCTTTTCTCTTTCAGTCTCCCAGTAAACTTGCAAAAGCTGTCAGATCTGCTGCTTAGGGTTTAAAATTCCTCATATACTTCCAGTCAGTCTTAAGCTAGTATGAGGACTGTATTATCAGGGTGCTACGAGAATGTCACACCCTCACTAAAAATACCAACCGTTTTCCTTCTCTTTGACCTGCTCTGGCATCATCTAAGACAGAGACACACGCTCTTCCTCAAACAAGAATACCAGAGAAGCTATGTGTATGGACGGACCACAACATGTTTTACAGACCCCAACAAGCCTAAAGTTACTTGAACAGCTATACAGAGTAAACTGGTCCATGCTTTGTGAGGAGCTGTATGCATGTTTGTTTTTGGAATACTGCCGTGAATCTCATACAGAAGGTCACAGTGTCACTTCGGGAGGTTGCGAGATAATAGTTCTGTCAATTCTCTCCTCTCACAGGAATCTCTGGATCTGTAATCTCTCACACCTTCTCCCCATAAAACTGCCTGAGATTTTCACACCGGTGTGTCAGAGTTAATATTTACCCTGACCTCTGCTACAGAGAGAGAGAGTCATGCACTTTCTCTGGATCTCTCAGCATCGTCCACGTGTGCATTGTAACTCATAGAAATCCTACAAAGTATGTTGCCTCTCAAAACGTGTTTTTGTCACATCCATAACGCATGTATATTTTCATTTTTTAAAATAGATAACTCGTGCATAGAGTGATTCGTGCGCCTTTGATGTCTGCACTCTATCAACAGGGCTTTAGTAAAATACAAATAAATCAATATATTGGTAATAAATACATTCTGTAAGAATTTATATTGTTTCGTCTGAAAACATCACGTCCATAACGCTGGAATTGCTCATCCCAATTTCTAATTGAAAATGTCTAGTAACACTGTACTGTGCATACTTTAAGAATCATGAAAACAAATGATTTGTGTTTCATACATATCAAAAAGAGACCAGGAAGGCAATATAGAAAAAGTTATTGTAGCTTTAAACGTAAAAATGGGATGGGCCAGTGCAAATGGAACTGCAGAATGCATGACTTCTTACTCAACTCAAGCTGTTTACAAAGCAAATGTGAGCGCGTGATAAATAACCCATGCTGTAGGGGGCGCTGCATGGGACGGGGTAGAAGGATTTACCCCAGCCTATTGAGTGGTTAATTCCCCAGAGTATGATTTCCAGGGCGACGCTGTCTTGTGGGGACAGAGATACCCGGCACAGAACTCCGCCCCCTTCTTTTCAGAGTCTGCGAGGAGCTTTGGGGTAGCGTTAAAAAGAAGATTAGGTTTCCTCCTAAGAGTAAAGCTCCTTAAGGAGTATTGGAGTGCCTCTCAGTGTCCTGGTCACTAACAGTGAAAAGTGGGGTGAGGGGGTTTGCCAGACTTCATTTATTATACACACTCCCAAACACACACACACACACCAGCACGTCCAATGCAAAGGCGACTAGGGTCATCTCGTACATTTACGTTTGAAAAGCTAGCCGTGATGTGATTATCGAGTCACCCCTTCATATGGTGTGGCGGGATATTTTAACACGGGCCACTTCATAACACAGATATATAATGTGATTGCATGTGCTCTGCTATGTAGGTTTTGCTTATTTAATCCTAATTACTGTGTGATTGAAAATGGCACACAAGCAGTCAAATCAAATATGGTCATGCTGAGATGTGCAAATGGCATGAAGCAAAACTGAATGAAAGGTGTCGAGTTTGTGACTTGTGAGGTCCATGACCTTCATAAGAGCGTAAATATGTGAATGTTAATTAATGGAAGAACGCATACAAATGCATTAATGTATGTTAGCAAGCATTGTTGAATGGGTTTCAAGTGGGGTTTTTTTCAAGGGATGATAACCTGTTTTGCCTTTCTTGACATTCACAAAAATAAAAAATAAAGATGAAAAAAGTTAGGACTAAATTAAAAACAAGCAAAGCTTATATTTAGAAATTTATGGATTTCTTTTGTCAGACAACTGAAATGGACAATCAAAATATTTATGCGTCTGTATCAACGTGAGTAACGCAGGCTTCTCTAAATGGCTGATATTAAATAATGGGGAAAACATTTACATTAATAATGAAGTACTTATAAACTATATTGAACAGACCAGAAATCATGTAATTAATACACTACTGCAAAGTATAAATATAGCTGTATTGAATTTCACAGCCTAAAAGGCCATTTACTACATTGTGAAACATGAAAATAATATTAAGTCTACTGTAACAATGTATTGTTTAATGCAATAACAAAGCCAAAAGAAAAAATGAAAGCAAAACAATTCCTCACACATTCCTTCAGCTGACTAAAATAATGATGATTGTCCTGAATGTAAAGTGTGTTGCAAAAGAAATCAAATCACTTATTCAGCGTTGTAGCCGGGGCTGGATAAGCTTTATCTGCCCCATTCACAAACCCGACGGTTCTCATGAGACTGGATAACTGCTCACATTTCAGGACTGTCGGGACCTGCCAATGGACATAATGGCTTCTAATTCCACATTAAAGCAGTCTAAATGAAGTGTCAAAGAAGATTGATTTGTGGAAGAGGCAGTCTGAGCAGATGCCCTCCGGGCAGCAATGCCTCAAGGTCCAGACCATCAACTGCCTGACCAGCATCACTGAGGGAATGAGGACCTGCTAAATGTGTGTATCACACAGCTGACTGCAGCCGCAGGGACGTCATGAATAATAAAGTAACGCGCTTGTGGGAAAACATGGCTAGACTTGTTAGTTTCTTAACAAGGGTGCAGGTTTGGTTTAAACATGGGACAGGAAGCTACTCTTACATCTTGTGATAATATGAAATACACTAAAAAAAATTGTCTGCCTTAAATGTTTAGGTAAACTAATAAAAAATCGTTTAAAAAAAGCGTTTCTGCAGAAAAAAAAATATAGCATTGTGTTAGCAAAGCAAAGGTCATGGGTTTAATCCCAGGAAACACACATGCTGAAAAAAACATATTTATCTTTAATGCACCGCAAGTTCACTTTCAGACGAAAGCATCTGTCAAATGCATAAATGTAAATATTATGGAAAAGTGTAATCAAATTGGCTGTACAATTTATTTATCTATCAACTTATTCTTTTAACTGTTGATTACCGATGATTTGCTGTAACTTAATACTGTTGCTTAATAGCCAAAGTATTTTGATGAGTTAATGTAAAACACATTGGTTTTTAATTAATGATGAAAGATAATAATTTCCATTATTTTAATAACATTTATGGAACCTGGTCTTAATTGAAATCTGGTACTTAACGGTTTTGGTTACATTATCTGATAAAATTTTACTGTATTAGTTTAACATTAAAAATGCAAATTATACAAAAACTTAATGTCTTACTTATACTTGCCAAACTTAATGAGATATTTGTACATCATATGTGTTCTGGTGATATTTTAACTACTGTATCAGACAGCTTAATACAGTATAAATGATGTTGACACTAAATTAGCTACAATTATTAAGATAGATACTCTATTAGCTAAAATGATCTATATCTCACTTTGTTTGGGCAGTTTTTCTCTGCTAGAAGATATTCATTAGAAATGTTCAGTTGAACAGTTTACTCACATAAACTAAATGAAATATCTCTGACATTCCAGACTTAACACTCTCTCATACTGTAAATAACCCCTATGAGACTGAAACTATGTTGGGTCAGTCAGACGTTCAGCCTGCAGGGGATGTTGGGAAAGCGGGTGTGGGCTGCACAGGTATTGCAGTGATACTGCAGTTTGATTAAGCGTAAAGCAGGGATTTAGCAACACGCAGGTAGGTTAATGAAACTCCACAGGGCAGAAGCTTCTTCTGGTTTACACCCTGCCGGAGAACTGCAGGTGACAGAATAAGGTTTAGCATCTCCGGTTAAATCCCTGGATCCCTCCCTGCCACCCCCATACCTCAGTCTACCTGCTGGCTGATGGGACACACCCCCTGCATCCTATTTGAAACATCATCACAGTCTCTTTAAACCTCTTACAGTGCTATCATTATAAACATCAGCCCAAATAATTACAAGAGAATTTGAGTTCTTTAAAAGTTTCTAAACAGTAGTTTGCTGTGCATTGCTACAAGCACAAGTATGAGCAAGAGATATATGTTTGAATAGCAAACAAACACAATATATATGTTGAAAATGAAATACATATAAACATTAAAATTGGTGAAAATGGGTTCATACACACACACACCCCTGTAAATGGTCTGAATACACGAACTCTTTTTTCATATTTTAGAATAAAGGCAGTCTTTAAAAAGTTTGTTAGATTACGAGAAAACGGATTCTGTGTTTTGAGTTCTTTTCCACAATTTAGTCCAATTTTAAAAATACAGAGATCCATGATGGATCATAGGCCATTAATTTAATATCATCAGACATCTCCTTTTCAGCTTCATAAAAACCTTTAGCAGTGAAACAGAGCTACACAGGACATGTGAATATTAAATGTAGGTTAGTCTAAATGTACCTGCCGCTCATTTTCACCTTATAAATTGGCTCCTGCCTCCCTGGTGACTGACAGATGCAGAAATAGGATACAGCAGTGAGAGAAAAACACAGTTCGGAGTCTGGGGCAAGAAGGGATTCGTCTAATCTTCACAGATACACTTCAGTCTTTACTTTATAAATTCCCAGCAATCTTGGATTGTAAAATCCGTCTTGATTCTGTGGGTCTGCGAGGGTACCGGGGGGCCATAGGTTGTTTGTGATGTCCCTCAGAAAAAGAGCTTATGGGTTCAGCAGAAGAAACGTGGGGAGCTAATGTGAAGATTTAGGACTTTCTGTGAGGTTTTGGCCTCCTCTAAGCTCTGTTTGCAGGAGCTGTTTGTGAGGTCCTGCTCATACTAAACCCAGATTAATATTCCTTTATATCCTGCAACCCAGACGCACACACTTACACACTCGGGGTGGAATCAAACCTTCCTCTAAATGCACACACACCTCCTTTTTTGGCCATAATCGTCTCCAGTCTCTAATCCACGGCTGCTCATCTTACACATTATCTGTCCACAGTAAGCACCTTTCTCATGGGTTATTTCCATATAAAAATGCTTGTACTGCGTTTGATGGGTTTCAAATACTTGACCCCATAAACCATATTTTATTGATAAAGATTTAACCTTATAATTAATATTCATGAGTTATATTAATATTTACATTCTATTTTTTAAAACAAACACATGTTTAGTAAAGATGACATTCAGTTCAAGTGTGTTTATACTTTTGACTATATGTGTATGTAAATTTTCTATTATCCTTCTTGCTTTTTTGAAGTGTAACAAATGCACTTTAAAAGTATTACAATTAACACACAGCGTCATAAAAAGAGCATGCATAATAATTAATTCTCCAATTATGATTAATATTATGATAAAATATAATTATTATGCCATTATGTAATTAAATAAAATGTTCAAAAGCTGGCTAATTTGTAATTCATACAATGTAAATCATACAAAACAAGCAATTATTAGGAAAAAAAGCAACAATAAAGTTCCACCCTTAACATTGTCCTAACCCTAACATTACACCCAACCAGCATCTCCTTGAGCAGCTCCCATCCCTTCAATATCACCATCTTCTCATCCTAAAAGCCTCTTCCCTTTATGCTTTGTCTTTTATTTTGCTTTCTCACCAACGGCTCTCTTCTCCAGAGTCACTGAGATGAAAAGAAAACTAAACAGAGAAAAAGAGGATGAGTTTTAGCACAGTTCTAAACCAATTACCTAAGTGTCTTTTATCCACAAGATGCTTTTGTGTCTTGATCAGCTTTGAATCTCTTGAAAGCCCTCGGTGAGATAACAAACGAATGTATCAGGGCAATGTGTTTGGCATGGGAAAATAAACGGTGCTTGCGCTGATGGAACGTTCCATCTGTAGGGAATCGTGTAATTTTAGGTCAGGTGTTTTAGTCTTCACATACACTCTTAAATGGTGATGGCATTAAAAAACATTTTTGGTTCTCCAAAGACACTTTAGTAAAAGGTTCCTAAAACAATAATCTCTTTTCACTACAAAGAACCTTTTGTTGGTTAATATGATGGTTATCTGGTTAGCATGTCGCACATGCTAATTTAAGAGGACTCATGGTGGCCATTAAGAAATAACCATTGAGATGTCAGCGTACTGTTTTGTAGCCGATATGTTCTTTTAAAGAACCTTCTTTCAGAACACCAAGGAGAAAAAGGAAGAATCTATTAAGCTATTGATTTCACTGGGGTAGGATGGGCCAAATAGGTGACAGGGGTTAAACTCTGATCACTCATTAGATCTGCTGAGGATATTATATTAAGTCTTTATATTAAGTACAAAAGTTGAGAAGGCGGATTAGAGATTCTCATTTCCATCGCAAGCCAGTGAAGAACCAGGCTGACAGCATTGTACAATGAATGGACCATCTCTCTGAAGAATCTCACAATGGTGAACGTCCTTAAAAGCTTTACTGCAGTATACTTTCTGACAGTTTTGTTTCTGTGCAGCCTAAAGCGAAATGGCAGAACAATCGAGGTGATGGGTCAGGAGCAGGTTTGAAAACATGTTTCATCCTCATATATCATATGTCTGTAAACCAAGATGCATTTAGGATAAAGTAAAACAAAACTCTAACCCTCATAAAAATGAATAAATTAGGCTTAAAGGAGCAGTTTCCCCAGAATAAAAATGACGAAATGTTAATAATCACCCTCATATTAGCCCAAATGTGTATGATGTTATTACTCTTTGAAAGACAGACAAAAACTCAAAATGTTCATAGACCAAAAACAATCAATGAACAAAACTGCAAAAGAAAGCCCACACACTTCAACAACAAGAAACAACAAGATCACTGCTTTACAACAGCACATTACTGGAAAAAAACATTGGGGCACCGTAACCAAAATGCTTGCCATTTTTTAAACTGAATTTCACTGTGGAATAAATTAAAAAATTTAAATTAAGAGTTTATAAATAACAACCTATGTTTTGGTCTATTGCTTACAAAAAGTTATTGTATGCCTCCTGAAGTAACATGAACTTATTTAATCAATCTTTAATCAAACTGCAGTCACTATGAACTGTCATTAAATAAAACAAATATTTATTCAAATGCACTTTTTGTTTCACTAAAAAGACATAATAGCAGAATATTTATTTTCAGACCTTTATTTTAATATGCTATCATAGTTTTGATGAGCAGACGGGTCTATGAAACCGAAGCCACCATCAATTTCTTCTTCCAAAAGCTCCTCTGCAATAGTCTCTCTCTCTCCCAGTGGATATGAGAGAAAATAGGTGTCATTAATAACAGCTTCGCTCTTGCACCTCATGTGTGGTTCATCAGCTCGGCCGTGCTCTCCCGGAACAAGCCGTCATTTCTACAATGTCACACAATTACCTCTTAAGTGCTCAAACAAATAGGGAGAGCAGAAAAGTGACATCAAATCAACCCTGTCACAGGTGATTGAGTCTAGTCATCAAGTCAGGGCGAGCGACGTTACCAGTCAGGAGAGGGAATACAGGAGAGAGGAACGCGAGGGTTTGCCATCTGAGATTGTAATAGACTCCTATTAATACAGAAACACTTTTTTCTTCAGACACATTATTTTAGTGATAAAGATGGAAATGTATCCCACTAGTCCTCTGGTGTCTTTCCCTATTCCTTTTTGTGTGTTTTGCAGTTACAGTCCTGCCAAAAGGGATAGTTTAGAGTAAAGATTCTGTTTGAAAGAGGCCATATTTACATGCACAAGCAAATTTGATTATCCTAAGTGATAAAGTAATAGGAAAGGCTCAGAGCAACAGCATTCTGTCTATTGTATGTTTTTGTTGACTTGTTGGACCAAACTGCATGTAATGGTTTATTTGACAGGGAATATTATCTGGCTGTGTCTAAAATTTTTTTACATAAACATTTTACACTTTTTTACAAGGTCTACATAAAAGTCAGAAACTGTTTTAGAGTACTTTTTTCTACAAATGACTTTTAACTTGCCAAATAACTAATAAAAAGAAGAACAGTATCTTACTAACATCAGTATATTTTACTTCTGAAACAGTTTAGATGCACAAGAATACACTCATATAAAACATTTAAATATTCTAGAAAAGCAATTTCATATGAAATCAGATTCTAATAAGAAGCTATGGTCTTTACCATGCTAATTTGGACAGCACACCTCATCATCAACCTCGCAGGCAGACCTGAAGCGAGCGTGCGAATGGGCCGCGAGTGCTGGAAAACGTGTCTGACGGAGGCAGGAGGCCGTAGGACATTATCAGGAAGATAATATTGTCAGTGGCTGATGTAAATTGCAGGGCGACACCGTCAACAGACATGGCTGAGTGGCTGCAGCATGTCGGGGCCGTGACACTGACAAATGGAATATTTTGGAAGGGCTTAATCGCAGGAAATGGGGTTCTATCTGAAGGTGACATGAGCCCCCCCACCCCACCGCTTCAACGGCTACAGAAAGAAAACTGATTGTCTGGCACGCTCACTCCATCTCACCTCTTTCAACCGGGCAGCCTTCTACTTTCTCAAACACATGCAATTGGTTTTTCTCTCGCTGTCAACAACAGAAGGGGAATGAAACAGATATATTCATCTAAATTCATCTGATTCATTAAGAAATCGGGACGGTCATTATACATGTGTGCATTTGGCAGATGCTTTTATGCACAGCTGCCGTATACTCAAGATATAGATTTTATAAATTTCCTGATCTAACAGTATTTAACAGATGTTTTTCCAACAAATAATTACAAGACAAAAATCATGCATAACTAAGATAATTTGGTTTTGGAAAAACTCAATTGAGGTAATACAGAGATCTCTGACTTTAGATAACGGATCTCTACAGTCAAGACAATTTTTTCTTTTACAGTAAAGACAAGACTGGATGTTTTTTTTATGTTTAAAGCATGATTTTTCATAGTCAGAAAAAAATGTTCTTTTTAAAATGGTCACATCCATAACAGTCCATGTTCCTCATAAAGGAGGAATGAAAATAAAATAATATAATAATAAAAATAAAATAAAATAATAATTTTATGTTCTTTAAAGAGTCATCTCTTCCCCATTTGTTGAGTATTATTGGTTCTGGTTTGTGCATTTTAATTTACAGAAATCCTACAAAGTATGTTGCCTCCCAAAAACATGTTCTTTTTTGTCACATCCATAACACACGTATATTTACATTTTTTTTTCAATAGAAAACAATGAATTTACTGATATTTTTGGATTGTCTGGACTCCATCAACAGGGCTTTAATAAAATATAAACAAGGTTCTATTGGCAATATATTGAAAAGTCTTACAGAATTCTCACATTCTGTAAGATGAATGCTGGAGTAAAATGCTGCTCTTGATACATTTCACCAACTTTGTTCATGAATCTAGTAATGCCAGTAAGTTACAGCAGAAAGCGCTTTTGTCCTTTAGCCTTCAGAGCACTATAACTGCACACTAAAAATGACCACTACTCACCTGCATGCAGTCTGTGATTAAAAAAGTTGGGGTTTTATGATCTTATAGTTGGAAAAGAGTGTTTGCAGTAATGATATCTTGTGGCCCTGAGCGGTACATGTCTGTAGGGTAAACAGGAATAAAACTCTCAGATTGAGAAACAGGGACTATGCTTTATTAGGCGGCTAAGAACTGCCTTCACACGTTGGATCTACAGGTAGAGCGACATCCCCATAAGAGCTCTTCATCATGGCTGGTACCCAGCGAGCCAGACTCACGTCAGGCATGAATCATTTGCGAGCGTGCCTGACCCGCTCTCTGTAGATCAATGATAATTACCAGTATGACACGAGTACAGTTATTACTGTACAGGATCAGAGGCTGCAGGGGTTTGCTGGAAGCTCGATAGAGCTTGAGTTACGGCTCTCTTAGGGTTCACACGGGCCTCGGTCACTAAGTAAGCCATTATACACAGTTATTTGACAGCTTACAGCAGGATATAAGGCCTAACACTGTAAGGCTGAGAAAAGCATGGCCTCAACTTTTGCCTCTGGTACATCTAGGGATGATCAGGATGTCTTCATGATCGGCCGATACAAATGCAGATCCTGATCTTTCAAGCTTTACATTACTGACATGTAAGCTCTTTAATGACTGTCATGGTAACCTTTTTTTAAAGTTTCAAAGTTATGTTGCTCTGATTATATGTGACCCTGCACCACAAAACCAGTCATAAGTAGCAAGGGTACATTTGGAGCAATAGCCAACAATACAGTATATGGATCAAAATGATCAATTTTTCATTAATTAATTAGTATATTATGTACTGTAAACATCATGTTCCAGGAAGATATTTTGTAAATATAGACGTAATTATTTTTATACTATGAAAACTGTATATTCTATTGTGTATTCCTCACACAAACCTTTCTAGATTTTTACATTTTAAAATAAACATTATAATTTGAATTGTGGGGACACAAAATGGTTAAGACTTTACTGCCATTGTGGGTATGTGTGGACCCCACAATGTATAAAAACCTGCACACACCTCTTATCCCAGTATTTTCAAGCTATGTTTGGCAGGTCTCATCTTTGCCTTTGATTCTGTAATGCTTTCCTGACAGCACGTGTCTGTGTGTGTGTGTTTTTAAGATCCACTCGTACCTGCGTTCATAATCTACGACAGGAAGCTTCACAGAATCAATTAGTCCAACCCTCATCCTGCGAGCGAAGACGATTCCCTCCGACTTGAGCCGCAAACACCTTCTATCAGGAGTCATTTTGCCTCCCTAACACCCGACTTCTCTTCCCTGAACCCGGATAGGTTTGACTCTAAGCTTCTACAAACTTGACAACCCAAAAGCGCTTTTCCCCATTCCTGCTCTCTCCGCCTGCCTCGCCGCGGCCCATCTCCCCTTTCAGCCTGTCTCAAAAGAAAGCTGGATTTGTTTTCCTATGCGGCGGATAGCAGCACCCAATTAAATAAACAGTCTTTTAGAATCCACTACAGCAAAGACTCCTGTAAATAGTCGAGCTTGCGGGTGAAGCCGGTGGCTCAACATTTTCTTTTGTCCTGTGGAAAATGAGCCTTTGCTGAGAATTCATTGTGGTCCTGTTGTTTTTAAATGCGGTCGCGATGCACAAAAGGAAACGTAAACCTGGCTCTCTCCTCTCGGCTAAAGTGGCTCCTTGGCTGGAACAAACACCTCATTCAGGGGTCAAATTTAATCCACCCCGCCTCGAGCTTTTGTATTCAGATTAGAGACTAAGGAGGATTTGCGGCAGCTTGAAGCCTGTTGTTAGAAGCCTGTGTTCCCCACTTAACTTGCAATTTACCTGTCACTTAAACCCTGAGTGGAGATGGAGCTCACCTCTTCAGGAGAGGTTCAAGGTTTTGCCTCTTTTCTCAATCGTTTACTGTACAGGACACAGAGAGAGAGAGAAAGATTAGAAGAATTAAATCCAATCAAGTGTGAATAAAACAGCAATATAAAACAGACTTATGAGGCGAGTGAATAAAACTTTACAATCCAACAAAGGTCCGGGTCCATGTTTTACTGAAATAAACCTGCACAACAGCACCACATAAATGCAATATTGTAAAGACGACTACAGGTGCACAGTGTATGTAAACTATTTGCATGTTTTTTCCAAACAAAATATTCAAATTTGATAAGGCTGGTATTTTGTTAAATCTTTTTCCAGGTTAATACACACAGCGCTTACAATTTCAGTAAGGTTTCATATATGTATATTGTAATAAAAACTGCAATATTACCATGTACATCTATCTACTTCTGTTACCGTTATCTGCAACAATGCAAAATTGTGAAAAGCACTACAGAAACACATTTGTATTGAACTGGATTCTACTTTGCACTAAATTGTTTTGACCATATAAATATATAAAAGGTGGTGAGGAGGGACTTTTGACCTGCATTTGGTAAAAACAACCCCCAGCATGTGTCAAACAGCCCATGGGGAGATAAATTTATATCGTGCAGAAAAAAGCATAAATCATGATAGGTAAAGCCATATCATGTTTTTGTGCGCAACGATTCTCAAATATTGTGGAAACAATACAAACCATAGTATCCGAAATATCCTTGGCAGATGTAAATCACCCAAATCTATACAAATACATTTAAAAATCTCAAAATAAACTGACTAGATACTGACAGTTTGTAGCTACGTATTATTTATTTGACCCCATATCTAACCCAATTTGTGTCATGTCACAGATTAATTAATTATGCGGGAAATACATTTAATTTTTATTTATAAACTATGTTTTTCTATGCTTTTGTTCATAAGCTCTAACATATCAGGCAGCTCAAATTAAAATATTCAACAAAGAAGCATATTGTGGCACAGTTATGAATGTTATTAGGCTGTAATGGTCTATACCGCACTGACGCCATCATCTATTACATTATAGATGTACACCCATTTTTATCTTTAATGGAAAGAATAAGAAATTGTACATTTTTAAAATGTCATTACAAAGCTCGAACAAAATCACTTCAAGGAGCTGTTTATAAATATGGATTATTTTTCAGGGGTTCCAAATGTTTTTCCATGTCAGAACTCCCATGACACCCCTGTGTTCCTCCCTGTGAAATGATCTTGAAAATGCGGGAGGCCCGAGGGCCACCATGGACCGAGTCTCTTTCACAACTGGATAATTGACTCTTTTTCCTTGATAATTCATAGCTTGCATATGCCATCTAACATATCAGCAATATAGAGCCTTTGGCCCCTCTCATATCACCCCCTCTGAGGAGTGTGAGAGACGACAGAAGAGAAAAAAAGACACAAGTGTTTCTGGCTTTATGAATAAATAACATCCACAAAACATCCTGATCAACTCATGTTTACAATATTACTAATTTGCTAGTTAAAAAGAGGTGATAGGCTGAGAAATGAATAGACCAATCAGATGATAGATAATGATGTAAAACTTTTTCGTATTTAATACATTCATCAAACACTGTCAGTTACCCACAGTCTTAAATTTTGTCCTTTTCACAAATGAGATTACCATTATTATGAAAGGAAAAAGATGTCATTTGTTATGACAATGGGCATGTCAGATTCAATTGTTTCTTTATGCATCCATTTGTACGCTCATTGCAAAACCTTGTAAAATGGATTTTCCTCTTTTCGTTTGCTACAATTGGGTCTAAGAAACAGAAAGCATGAAAAAGATAAAGGTTAAATCACATTTGTCCACAACAAAACTTTTGCAAAACAAATCTAACAAAAATGTTTCTTACTCATTTCTTATAATATTTAAATAATCTTACAGTAGTTTTTTAACAACTTTCATTGATCTAAAATTCTACTTAGATAAAACTGTCTGTAACATCATTCCAAAAGATTCATTATTCCAAAAGACAAAACACATTTCTCTGAAACGAGTGCTGGCTTGGAACGAACTGGATGATATATTATACTGAGGCACAAACTGACTTTATTCTGAAACTTTATTACTTCATTATTTTTCTGTTGTACAGAGAGTCTGTCTGTGCTGGGAGCGGGTCTTTAGAGAGATGTGTTGACATGCAGGTAGGTCAAGGAGAGAAAGTTGGGGACAACATGTCCCTGTTTTTACACTGTAATAGCTTTAAGACTAACCTTACCAACTAACTAGTCTTACCAATTTCCTACTAATAAAGTAAGAACAATATGATTAATGCAACATCATTATGTGACCCAATGTCACAAGTTAATAGTGAAATATACTGTATATTCTATTAATTGTTTAAATGAGCAAAAAGAGACACTGTACTTTTTTTAAGTTGGCTATTGAGTTATCCTATTATTTTAAAAACTTAAAGATAAATTATCATTTGTTTATCATTTTTAAATTATAGTAAATTTTTGTTCAATTTACAACTTAATTTGTTAGATTTTAAATCCACCATATACAAAAGGTATTAAAAGGAATAATTACATTTATTCACAGTCAAAGATGAAGAGATTTTGGTTTAAGTGAAACTTTCATTTATTCTTAACACACAGCTGCACAGACAAAGTGCCTTACGCCCTCTACTGGCTGTATGCAAACATTACAAAACATACAAACACAAGGTTGTGCTGCCCTCTGGTGGCACTAAGGGCAAAACTTTACTTAAGAATGAAGTTGAAGCATTTTCTTTTTCAATAGCAAAAAGAACTAAAGACAAATATGGGCTGAAATATTTTATAGTCACTTAATAGTATCAACCAACTGCACTTTTGCTCACAATGCTTTTTAAACATTATGAATATACTTTTAATAGACCTTCGTGGTACTCCAGTGTGTGAAGAGCACGTGTTGTTGGGTAGTAAATTTACATTATTTTGCACCATGCTAGAATTATGTTGCAAGAAAACGTGCACACTGTTATTCATCATAGTCGTCAATATTCAGAACAGATCTATAAAGTTGGAGTATTCATTCATCTGTTTTACAAATACTGAAGCAGGGGTATGAACCCAATGACTTCCTATGAAACGAACCGGATGATCTCAGACACTTACAGCAGTCAGATGGTGTGAAGTGCTTCTTTGAAGCAGGATAGTAAAATATGACGTACTACTGTAGTCATGCTTTTCTGATTTATGAACATGAAAAACAATGCACTTTACAGCATGCACTGGTAGTTTACACATTTATGCAGCTCTGTGTAATTTCCATGACCCACATTTCTCTGATAAAACATCTACAAATTATGCTGTCGACCTTTGAGCTGTGTCGTCACCATTGGCATGAAAGAGTATTCATGTTTATTCTCAGATTCACTTGTTTAATTGTATCCTGTCATGCTCTGAACAGCATATGTTTTGTCTTTAGTTTTATTATAGTACATTTTTCTAGTCGACTCTGTTAAGCATGGGTACTACGCATGCTCAGACAAACACCTGGAGTTGACTGCAGGTGCAACTCAAATGCACGCGTGAAAGAAAAAAGCAGATACGATGTTTTAGTTGAAAACGGTCTACAACAATTTGCTAAACTCACTAACATTTCACCAGTCTCACGGCAACGATTTCAAGACGCTAAAAGACCCCCATGGATTTAAATCAGGTTGTCATTTTAGTCATTAACATACCTTCTTTAGAAGTTGCGGGCGGCACATGTAAAACGCTGAACGTCCTCAGTTGATGTTGTTTGTTATATTTTGTTCGATCGAGGTTTTTTGAGGGCACTTCTTCCTAAACCAGACGAATGAACTGTGCATTTAGTTTGTGGATTACCAACTGTTAAAGAACCGCTTGTTCGACTTCGCGCTGCGGCTGCGCAGAACGTTCGGCGTGTGACGACAAAGTATCGCGGGAGCGATAGACAGCTGACTACAACCCACACAGCTAAAGGATATTTCACTTATTTCAACCTAAACTATTTCAAAACGATCATTAAATTAGATCTAACTTTTTTAAGTTAGTATGTTCAGTTTGAACATAATCAAAACGTATTATTATGATCGCATTTATATATTTGTTAAATGTAACGTTAAAATGAATGCAATGCCAGTTTATTGGGGATGTGATATGGGTAAGGTGAAGGAGGAGCTCTGGATATCATTTGTTTAACTTTATTTCCCTCTGGATGGCAGCAGATGTGCTTCACACAGATGAAATTTTCATTCAGACTCACATTTCCACACGTGCCCAGTAAATACATGAACACTCCACACACATGTATGTACTCTCTCTCTCTCTCTCTCTCTCTCTCTCTCTCTCTCTCTCTTCACACACACTCCGATGTTCATTCATTCTGCACAGATAGCATCGTTTTATTGTATAATGAACACAGAGCCAGAGAAGAGGCTGGGAAGTCGGGCATGAGCTTTTGATCTTCATCACCTCGTTCAGCTGTTGGACTAGAGCTGTTCTTATCACTGCTGTTCCACACAGTAAGTATAAGTGTTTGTTTATATTCATGGATGTGAAATAACAATTGATTAGTGAATATATAATTATTAATATACCAAGATCATGGATCATTTTGTCATTTCACTTTGTTTCTATGTAAGATATACTGATATAGGAAGTGCAGATAGTAGTTATTATCTTAAAGGTATTTCAACTGTTTTGTTGTTTTCTAGGATAATCAGTCTTAGACAATTAAAAGTTGATTGAGTTACTTTCTTAATTTATATTTTTGATGAGAAATCCTGGTATGGCAAGAAACTCATTTTAGTCAGGTTTCCACTTTCTACAATGTAAAGTGGCAGAGCAAAGAGGATAAATATAAATAATATAAATTGGTGTTTTGAGAAGTAAAAAATCAGACTTTGAATGGGAGTGAGGTCATTTATCCTGTCATTAATCTTGTCTGTGTGTTGGTGGTTTGTAGTGATGGTGCAGTTGTGTGTCCGTTGGCTGGTTCTGCTCTTTGGGCTGCAGCTTGTTTTGGCGCAGCTGGATGATCTTGATGAAGATGCAGAAGAAAAGGGAAGCAGAAGAAAAAAAAATAAACCGATCACCTCTAACGTCATCCCAAAAAGCAATGGTAAATAGTTAAAGTAATCATAACATATTTATTTTCTCCATACCGTAAATGTCTAATATTTTTGGGAAATGTTTTGATTGATAGCATGACAATTTTGCTGAATCATATTTCACACATACCTTTTTTAGACAGGGTCTAAGAAGGTTTAAACATTACCTTCATTAAATATTGCATTAAACCATCGTTTTTGGGTGAAATATTCTGTTTAGCTTTCTACAGATTTTTCTAACCATTAAAGAAGATTCTTTTAGAAGTAATAGAAGTTTTAATGTGCAGAATTCAGTTCGTCCAACACCCCAGCATCCTCCAGGGTTTCTGAATTTGATATAAATGCTTCTCATTGTCCCGGGGCAAGTTTCCTTTCTGACAAGTTTCTTTTTCATAAAGGTGATTTACTGGATTGGTCCATCTCCCTACAGATGGATCTCTTAACTTTGCACTTGTGCTTGGCAGACACTTGACTTTATGGTATTAAGGTGTTTTTTATAGAGGATACATATCAAGTAGCATTGGTTGGTTGTCCTTTCATCTGTGAACATTTTACATTGAGTGCACCAGAGGGCCAAAATTTGGTCCCAAGATCCCTAAACTATGCATTATTCAGGGTTACTTTGGTATTCTCTCCCAAATTTCACCCAAAAATGACACGTAATTCCAAACCAATATGCTGTTATTTTTGTCGGTGGAAGACAAAAGTTTTGTACATACCGTAAAAGTTAAAAGTGGTTACATTTGTCAGGGTCAAAAATCCCAAAGTCTTTATGATGATATTTGTGATGCTTTGGGTGACAAACAGGCCATTTGGCATTAATCACAAAAATGCCAGGCATCGTATTTCAAATCTTTGAAATTAAATAGCAAACACAAGCTGTGACATTTGATGGGTTGATTTAAAATCATTTTAAAATCAACATTCGATTTAAAATCTCCCACGAAGCATCAAATGTTTTCTGTATTTAAGCTATTGTTTGGTTTGGACCATATGAGTTAAAAAAAATAATTATTTTTTTTTCTTTTGTCATGACCTCTCATTTCAGATGAGGATTGTAATTTGGAGCTGGCATTTTTAGTGGACAGCTCAGAGAGTGCCAAAGACAGCCACGTTCAGGAAAAGCGCTTTGTTACTGATCTTGTCGACCGGATCCAGAACATCCGTCTTCAAACCGGGCAGGGCCTGAACTTCAGAACTGCCCTACTGCAGTACAGCAGTCATGTGATCACTGAGCAATCATTCAGAGATTGGAAGGGTGTGCCCACCTTTCATGACCGCATTGGACCCATTCCATACATTGGGCATGGTACCTACACCACCTATGCCATCACAAACCTAACCCGTATCTACCTGGAGGAATCTGGCCCTGGCACAGTAAAGATAGCCATCCTGCTGTACGACGGCGTGTCTCATCCCAAAAATCCTGATATATTCTCTGCTTTGGCTGATGCCAAGAACCAAGGGATTAAATTCTTTACTGTAGGTTTCACGCCCGCTGCCAAGGTGGAACAGCTGCGTCTGCTGGCCAGTTCTCCATCCACCCGCTACGTTCACAACCTACAGGACAAGGCTGTTGTGGACAAGATTGTCAAAGAGATTGTGAGTCTTTTTCTTTGTATATTTTCATAGTAAGGGAAACACAAATGAGATCTCTTTCCCACCTGTAGAGTTTCCAAAAAGTTATCTTATTTATTTTGTCTTAAGGAATTGTAGGAAAAACATCCGAGATAAAAATGCGAAGCATGCAAATGTAAAGAGAGTTCAGGAAAGCTAAAAACTAATGACAGAACAAAGTAAAAGAACTAGAGACAGCTTGTTTTCTATTGGCAATAATGTCTTTAATGGAAATGACATACAGATGTGGTAATGTATGTTTTAACTCAATGGGAACGTTTGCAAGCCGTAAAAACCTTTGATTATTAAGAAATAACTTGGGATTACTTGAAGTTGAGGTCAGATGGGGGATTGAAGGAATTTGGTTTTCTAACTGAGAACATGCACTCTTAAAATACACGTGTATCCCATGGAGGCTATGGAAATGTCTTATCTTTTTATCTATCCTGAGGAAATGGAAAAACCTAATGAACCTATGAATTCCCTTGAACAGGCGAGGTTAGGGTACACAAACCACCTGCTTAAAGTATTCACTCTTAGGATGCAAAGCTCAAGTTTAAACACTAAAGATGATTTCAGTTCTTGAAGTTGACTGCCAAAAGATCTGTGAAGCACCGTTCAGTCATTTTTACAGATGTCCATACTTGGCCCGATTATTTTCTGTCCTGTTTCTACTATAAATACCATAAGTAAAAGTGACTGAAGCTCTGCTGGTCCAGAGGGGTTTATATTTGTGTTGTTGTGGTGCTGGTCCAGCAAGTAGGTGATGCTATTTGTTTAGTAAAGCTGCACAATATACCGAAATTGAAATATCGCAAATGTGCATATCACAATAGTTGGCAATAAAATTGTTTGTAAAATTTGTTTTTATGTACTTCAACATTAAAATCACAGCTTTTCATTTTTAGATGTTTTAATGATGCTTTATTTTACAAGAAAGAATATTAGATTTTTTTTTATTATTTTGCAATATTGTATCTGATATCACATTACTTACCAAGTAATGACACATCACATTTTTTCTCAGTATTGTGCAGCCTTACTATTTAGTTAGTTAACTAGTTAAAGACATTTCTTGTTTTAAAAGCATTTTAGACACAATTTAGCCAGGAGTACAAGATGCATCATTGAATAAAAGCAAAGTTGTCAACACGAAAGCAAGTTGTCAGCCTTTAGGAGTAAGCCTATACCAACTAGGTTATAAATGATAACAAAACGCATATGGACTGTAATGGATTGTTACTTGTGCTATTGCTTAAATAGCACTTAAAATATTGTGTTTTAGACCTATACTTTAAAAGATTTTTTAAAATGCTATAAGGAATTCCCATTAGCCTTTGCACTTGAATACTTGATTATTTATGCATGATTAAAGAATAAAAAATTATGGGTGATTTAAACAGTTTAATAGAGGTTTTAGCTCTTTTTAGTATTATTGATGTTGTTTTGTTGTAAATGATTTCCTGTAAAGCATCTGTTCAGGTTACTTTCTGGTTAAGATTAGTGCGCATGAAGTTGCACAAATATATATTTAAAGAATTTTGTAATGTATACAGCAAAATTTCTATTTCTAAAGCAGCTTGAACTGTTTTGTCTTGTGGTTGTATTGCATTTGTTACTTGCATTTGACCAGGTGTCACATCTTCACACATCTGTTCCCTTTATGATTTTATTACAAATTCTTTGACATTTCCTTATACCCTTGCCTGACATTCTGAGCATTGTTTCCTGATGGAAGACAGCAGACAAGAACGCTGTCAGGAACAGCAGGTCTGGAGTGTAATGAAATGTAGTCTGGTGATGTGACCTTTCTGTGTCTCACACCACACAGCATCTGCACATGGTCAGCCTAAATGCCGGCCAGCTCCGCTGTCTCTCGCTGGAAGTTTCCTCTGATCTCTGATAATGCAAAACAGAAGATCACTGGAGAAAGTCTGGCTTACGTGCTGTGATAGTTTTCTAAATAAGCATCACTTTTATTGCGCTCTACAAAGACGAACGTTTTGTGGTATTTGAAAAAATTACATGCAGGATTTGTTTTGTATGAATGTTGGGACCAGCTGTTGCTCGTTGACTGTGTGTTGGGTCAGAGCTTTAGGGTGCGATGAGCTGCATGATTCTGCATGCAGGAGGAATATCTCACCCGCGCTCCTGCACGCTACAGCGTTGGAACAACTGTTGATGTAGAGACAAGAAAAGCATAATCAAGATGTTATAATAGCAAGCCAGGAATAAATCTCATGCAACACCGTAATCCTCCCTGCACATCTTTTATCTGTGTTTATCAAATGCTCATTTAAACTTTACATGTTTCCAGTGGGATCATGTCAGATCTGTGTGTGGTTAATAGTCAAGTTTGTGTTGAAATTTCTTCATTGTTGTGGTTTTCTGTGATTTGTTGGATGATTAGAATGCATCTCTCTGTCATCAGTCTGTTTTTTATAAAAAGGCCATCATGGCATGTTGTTTGCTTGTATGTTAACTTTAAAACTTTCCATCGGTATACGTGACAGCCTCTTGTGTCACGAACCAAAGAGATGATTGCATAAAAATGTGCTTATTTCTTTTAGACATAAATGATATAAAAATCAAATGCTTGTCTGGATTCAGAAGTCAGATTTCGATATAATCACAGATATTTTTCATCAAATTCTTTGTTACTTTTTAATTTCTCATTATAAAGCTCTATACTGTTACTATTTGCAATTTTTTAATTTTTTTTATATACCACTTTTTAATATGTTAACTGTTATGTAACATTTATTTACATTTTACATATGTTACATGTATGTAGCATCTATTTATATGTGTGCATTTAACAATGGCAGTTAGTTTTGTGATCATTCACTGTTTTAGATATTCATTTGCTCTTGTACATTTTCATTGTAAATTTCCTTTTCACTTTGTTTCCTTCTAGACCGAGGTGGCGAATGATGTGGTAAGTTTTTATTAAGGCATTAGACAATATTATTTAGGCAAGACTATATTTACCATCTAAATCTCATGTGTGTTTGTGTGTGTTCCCATCAGTGCCCACTTTCACCAAAATGCACTTGTGAGAAAGGAGAGAGAGGGGTCATGGGACCCGCTGTAAGTGCTCAATGTTTATATAAACTCTTAATCACAAAACCAGAGAATTTACATATCCGATTTATAGCTGTGGTGTGGAGAGTAAAATGTGTAAATGCAAATGATTAAATCAGTGCAAATATAGCAGTAACAAATATAGTTACATCTAACATTAAAGAAGTAGTTCAGCTCAATATTACATTTCTTTTATTTACTCTCTCATCTCACCATCTTTCCATAGCAGTTCATACTGGTCACATTTGTCTAAAAAGAAACATAAAAACACTATAAAAGCATTATTATAAAATTATATAATTACGTTTAAATGCCTTTAATGCACCAGGTATGTTGTGGCCCTGAGATGTGTGTAAGATAGCTTGAAGGTATGACTGAAGGGAGAGGAAGGATGTGTTTATGTGGTATAAGGAGAACACTTTTTTGAGGTAATTGTGTGGCTAAAAATCTTTTGCCTCAAGCAAAGCATCAGTAAATACCTTCGATTCAGGTTAATTTACTGCCAGCTGAACCATAATTACTAATAAAAGAGGAATAAGGTTAATCAGGTCAAGGGTTTTATCAAAACAGTTTTGACACAAAATATTTTCTTCTTGTGATTAAAAGAAACAGATGCAGGTATTGTAGAAAATGATCTCAAAGCTGGAGCATAAAAAACATCAAGACAGTAATTGTGTGTGCACAAGTATATAAACTTTTCCAGCAGTATTTCCAGCAGACCCATGAAGATCATGCAGCCTTTTAAGGCCTGTTAAAATTTACTCAGAGTTTTAAGAAATGTTGATATGAATGTCTAAATCTTTATAAAGCTTGTGATTGTTTCTTTTTGACAATTTTTGGATGTCACTCACAGGGTAAAAAAGGTCGACCTGGAGATGATGGAAGTCCAGGATCCAAAGGACAGAAGGTTAGAATTTTTTTAATGAACTCTGTATAAAAAATGTGCTTTACTTGAAACATGATATACTTCCTGCAGGGAGAGAGCGGGTTCAGTGGTTCTCCTGGACGAGACGGTACAGAGGTAAATCAGTCCTGAACAAGATAATAAAAATATTTTGTTATATCTAAAACTGAATATTATCTGCTTGTTTTTTGTGTGTTTTTCACTGTGTGTTTTGTATTGATCATCAGGGGAAACCTGGTTACAAAGGAGAGAAGGTAATAATCCTCATATAGTCTGCTCATCTTCACCTGCTGCTGTTTATCGATCTGTGTCTAATGTAAATGTGTGTGATATCTATGGTTTTTGCTTATATAAGGGTGAGAGAGGAGAATGTGGACCACCTGGAATCAAAGGAGACAAAGTCAGTGAGATTTTATCTACCCATACTCAACCTGCTATACTTCTGTCTGATTATTTCTGATTCTTTACAGGGTCCTGAGGGTCCTGTTGGTATCGGAGGAAGTCGAGGACTACAGGTATATTTTTATTATCATCATAATTTGTTACAAAATAAGCATGTTACTCTTTGTCATTAGTAGTTTACTACAGTACCTCAGTTTAATGCTGTCCTGTGTCTTTGCAGGGTTTACCTGGACCACATGGGAACACTGGCCCTGAGGGTCCAACTGGCAAAAAAGTGAGTTGGATTTAGCAAATCCTAGCAGTCTTTGTGTGAAAAAACAGAACTTTTGGGAAATATAAGTACATTTAAACGCCTTTATGAGTTGGTAGGTAGCAGACACATTTATCATGACTTCATTTGTTTTTGTATGTTTGGTTTTTAAATCTCTAAATCCTTGCCTGTCAGTGCAGATTGCATAATTATTTTTCTGGAATGTTCTTTTTTTGGCTTTCTGATGGCTGTCATGTTTCAGCCGAACATCAGATTAATGCCTGAACTTGCTGTAGCACATGCGTGTGTGACATGTGAAAGTGTTTTGCCTAATAGGTCTGAAGACAGTGATTGCAGTCTTTAGTTTAATTTGACTGACATGAGCCATGTGTTTTTAGAGACCCCTCGTGTGAATGTGCTTAATAACGGAGGGCAGACAGACGTTTCTGCCTAACGGCATGAAATGTTTTTTTAAATATGCTACAGGCAATTTTATTTTGACATGATACCCCTGGAGTTAGGTCTCTTGCTTAAAGCAATAAATCATGCAGTTCATTGTTAATATTTAAAAAATATATACATTTTACAGAATGGAATTACTGTTATTAAAGAATTTATTCAGTGATGGATGTTTGTGGAGCTTTAACATTTTGAATCCTATATACTATAAGAAGAAGTAAATATGAGAATGGGACTTCATTCTGGTCTCTTCAGCAGAAAGTGGCATCCTGATTACAATTGACATGTATGTATCGGACCTGTTATCATTATTCAACTAAATGTTTCTGGGTGTTCAGGGGGAGAGAGGATTTCCTGGATCACCAGGACTTCAGGGGGAGACTGGATTTGGCCTTCCTGGACCAAAGGTAGAATTGTCAGTGAAATCAGGTCTTTAATGTACTCATATCTGTGTTTAAAAATGCATGCATGTGTTTCTTGATCTGTAGGGTGATGTGGGGTTACAAGGCAGAATGGGTCCTCCCGGGCCTCCTGGGCTTGGCGAGCCGGGCCCACCGGTAATGAACGTGCATATGATCATGCTTAATATATTTTTATTTTTACTAGTTGAGTAGATGGTCGTTGCTATTTCTGATTGTTTTAAAGGGGCTTCAGGGACCTCAGGGTTCACCAGGAGAGAAGGGCCCTGCAGGAGAGGGTTTCCCAGGACCAAAGGTATATTTTCATCACTCACAGTGTGTGTGTTTTAGAATAAGTGTCAATATGAGTCATTTCAATCTTGTGTTTTTTATGTAAGACATGTTTTTGCATGCATGATTTATATCAAAGACTTGTTAGAGTCTGCATAAATATTTTTTTCAAGCATTTTTCCCCTTATGCCTATGCTAAACAACAGTCATTTTTATATATTTATTTGTCATTTACTTTTAACCAAAGTCACTGTCATCCAAAATGATTTTCTGTGCAATGCAAGGCACACTATGTAAAATTTGTGTATTAAAATATCCAAAATCCACTAGCACAGTGTTATATGTTATATATCTTCATTATCCTAAATGTTTCCAATGATGTTTAAAGAGTAATTGCAATTTTAACTTCTCTCATGTTCACCATCAGAACAGTGGTTTATAGTTTTTTTATTTGACAGGGAGAGAGGGGTCTGGAGGGAACAAGAGGACCCAGAGGGCCAGCAGGTCCAGGAATTAAAGGAGAAAAGGTCAAACATGAAGTGTTCTTTAGCAGAGAACACATGCAACAAAATTGTCTTTAGAGATCTCTTAGTAAAAGAAATTTAGTTTACTTCCAAAAAAGTTGAATTGCTTTTAAACTAGCTATCTTTCAACTGACTTTAGTGTGGTGTGGTGTCATTATTTCTCTTATTAAAGCTTCCTCTCTGGATACTCTGAAGAAATGTGTCCCAGCATGCAGTCATGAATACTCAGCCTGTGGCTATGACAAAACGCACAATATTAACCCGAGTATCCATGTTTTATTTCTTACATATCTCAAATCATTTTATTAATAACTAGATTTAATATGACCTGACAGATTTGTTTATTAATTCAAATCTTTTGCAAATAATTTTTCTAGTGGTTTCTGGGTGATGGGCTGTGTAACATGTCACACTTTGCCCAGTTGTGTAGTGTTTCTTTTGAAATTTTAAAAATGTATGTACCCTTAAAACATCCTAAAAGATATCTTATTTTAAACTTAATTATAGCAAAATTAGCAAGGTTTATGCTAAAAAAGGTATTTTAATGATTAGAGTACACATCAATAACAAATAGATTTTTTCTTGTTTTAAATACACACTACCTCACAAAATTTAACAGTCAAAATGTATGGAAACCTAAGATTCACCGCAAGCGCAGTCTTGTAATCAATGCAAACTTTGGCTATTAAAATTAAAAATAAAGTTTTCCAACTTTTATTTTAAACTGTGGAAAAATAATAATCTGTAGGTCTGTCCAAACAAATGACTTGTGTATGTCCTCTCAAGGGTGATTTTGGTCCTCCTGGCCCCCCGGGACAAGTTGGGCTTCCTGGAATAGGGATCCAAGGAGAGAAGGTACTGATAGTCTTGAATTGGGCCGAAAATGCTGCTTAATGTACAGTGCCAGGGATAATGTACTAGTAATATAATGTACTGTGTATCAGTGATAAAAATTATCAATATGTTGTTGGGTTTGCTGATAGCTTTATTCTGTTTCAGGGTGTGGAGGGACCACGTGGACCCCCTGGAGGCAGAGGGCCACAGGGTGAGGGCTACCCTGGACCAAAGGCAAGAATTTCACATCATGTTATACACGCTATCATAATTTTAGATGATAGAAACATATTATGTGACTGAAACCGTCTGTATCTTTGTGATGCTTAAGGGTGATCAAGGTTTACCCGGTGAGATTGGCACTCCAGGAGAGAGAGGAGCAGGAGAACCAGGACCCAAAGTAAGTCATTTTTACTTCAATTTCAAACCTACAAGAAATCACAAAATATGCCTTATGTATTCTTTATTCTTATCTTATTATTATTATTATTTTTTTTTATGACTGAATAATGTGTAAACACATGTTTGAACCTTGTATTCTTTTGTCAAAATGTTATTACTTACTCTGCTTTTGAAATGATTTAATGCAGGGGGGTATACCATCTGTAACTTGTTCAAGATAATCTACTAAAAGTGCTACTAGCCTAAAATCCATATAATTAGCTAAAAAGATTAGTTTGGATTATCTAGAACCAATATTAAATGCCATCAGCATTCAAAAACATTTAAAAAAAAAACATTTCAGAAGATGACATCGTCTAAATCATCATCAGCACAACCAGATCTCTTTCTAGGTCATATGTGACATAGTTAAAATATGTGAAATAACAAATGATCTTTAAAATAACTCTCTTCATATGTAGGGAGAACCTGGATCTGCTGGGTTGTCAGGATTACCAGGTTTGCCTGGAGAGGATGGAGCTCCAGGACAGAAGGTCTTACCTAAATTATTAACCCCCATTGCAAACAGTTTTCTCCAAATACACATAAATTTCAATGTATATTACAGGGAGAACCAGGGGCTCCTGGTTTAAGAGGCCCTGAAGGAGCAGCAGGAGTGGGCATCCAGGGTGAAAAGGTATCTCTTTCACTTTTTTCACATTTATTATTATTTTATATCACCCAGTCATGACGCCATGAAATAAAAGATGAAGTTTAGTGCATTTTCATCTATATCTGTTAGCTTTAAGACCAGCTATATGCACTCCTAAAAGTTATTTCATTTTTAAAATACATACTCACAAATACCGTGACAGTTTTGGTGGGCTGTCATAAAAAGAAAAACTTGCAACCCTGAAAATGTTTGGTTGATGTTGTTCAGGGTGATCAGGGTCAACGGGGAATCCGTGGATTAGCAGGGCCACCGGGAATATCTGGACCCTCTGGGTCAAAGGTGGGTCCATAGTTTTCATCAGAAAAAAAGTTTTATCCCAGAAGAAAATTAGTTCAGTTTCTTGTTTTTATAGGGTGAACCCGGCACCCCTGGTCGACAGGGTTTACCTGGACTCCCAGGACGTGCCATAACAGGATCAAAGGTAAGAGCTCATATGACGGGAATAATATTATACCTGTCATAATTTATATAAAACTGGTGAATAGTCTTTAACATACACAGTTTTTAAGCAATATGTGTACATTAAAACCACGCATTGTGTTATTGGCAGGGTGATGTAGGTCCACCTGGTCCGACGGGTCCAATAGGAGAGACAGGATATGGACTTCCTGGGCCAAAGGTCATCAATTGCTTTCAAATAATCTCACAGGTCTAATTTAATGCCTAATCTTTGATAAAGCCAATCAACTGATTTATATAAATGTTTCTCATGCTCACCTTTTCAAGGGTGATCGTGGTGACCCAGGTCCTCTTGGTCCTGGTGGTCCAAAAGGAGACGGCTATCCTGGTCCTGCGGTGAGTATGACATGCTCTCCACTACGCCCCTAAAAAAAGGCATCTCACACTCATTTGTCTTTGTTGTGGTCACTGCATTTGTGTGTTGATGTCCGCAGGGTCCTCCTGGTCTACCTGGCCTTCAGGGAGAACCTGGTCAAGAGGGACTGGGTCTACCAGGACCAAAGGTACGAGTATTTTCATGTACCACCTATAGATCACATGTATGAACGTTCTGAAGACCATGCCTGTGTTCGCAGGGTGATATTGGCTTCAGAGGTTTGGCCGGCCCACCAGGACCTCCAGGGGAAGGACTGCAAGGACCACCCGTATGTCAGTCCGAAATCACACTAATGATATGTTGATTTAACTCTTCTCATGTAATGCTCTTAGTATGTACTGTAGGCCAAAATACACAGAACTTAGTTCTCATCTTTATTTTTCACTCAGTCAAAAATGTGTAAAGAATTACACTTCTCGTACTAAAATTAAACTATTGATAGTTTTTCAACATTTCAAACATTCACATTCACATCTTTGTAAAGTTAGTCAAATTCAAGTTATTATTTTAGTCTGTCTGTATTTAAAATTAAAGGTTTGTGTAAATGCACTTAGTGACCTCTTAGTGTTTTTTTGTACTCCAGAATGAGCTTTCCTTGCAAAATTCCTTAATCGGATTACAACATAATTTTTACATGTTTACATTTATCATACTGTATCCATAATCACAGATTACATCCATAATTCACCACTTGAAACATCTGCTCTTACATGTGTCCAACAAATCTTGCTAATGTAATCCAGTAATCCCTGAACGTCAGTCCAGATGTCCAGCTGCTGCTTTTATCTCAGCGTGCATGTGTCTGAATATGTTTTTGCTTCGTGATTTGTAGTTAATACTGTGTTTCTGTACGCATCAGGGAACAACGGGGAGGCCAGGACCTCCTGGGCCTACCGGACCACCGGGACAAGGTTTACAGGGTTCAAAGGTCAGACAATGACACTCGCATCAAATGTTCCTGCTTAATGCAGTGTGTGCAAATAAACAATTTATTTAGAAGGTGCAATAGATTTTTATTAAATTCTCCTTAGTGTTTTGTCGATTATTTTACAGGGCGATCAGGGGTCACAGGGCATGCCAGGGCCGAGGGGACTTCCTGGAGAAGGGTTCCCGGGATCAAAGGTCTGTGATTTTGTTATATATAAAGTGTATTATGAAGGAGTATTTATGCGTTGTTAGTATGAGGTCCATCTTTGTTTCTCAGGGTGATCGTGGATCTCAGGGTGAGAGAGGAATCAAGGGGATCAAAGGGGACGTGGGAGATCCTGGTGTTCCTGGACAATCTGTTAGTAATAAAAAATTAGTTTTTTTTATAATTTTACACAAATTATAATGTCTGCTGTGAAACTACACAGCCAAGATGGAAGACGTAAAGTTTGGTTGGTTAGGCCCGGGTTGTGCTTAATTGTTAACGTTTTTGATGCTTTAATTTATTGCTCACATTTTTTAGGGTAGACCAGGAATGAAAGGAGAGGCGGGGCTAACGGTATGCTGTTTTGTTTCACATCATATTAAAACAATTACACCATTTAATATCCATATTTTAGTGATGCAGATATGTTGTGTTTCAGAGGGAGGACATCATCAGGATGATCAGAGAGATTTGCGGTATCAGTCCTTCATTTTTTTTAATATTTAATGCTACATTAGAATCCGTTTCCATTAGTTCAACATTTTTGCTATGTATTTTCTTTCAGGCTGTGGCGTCAGATGTAAAGAACGTCCTATGGAGCTTGTTTTTGTGATTGACAGCTCGGAGAGTGTTGGACCTGAAAACTTCGAGATCATAAAGGACTTTGTAGCTGCTCTGGTTGATAGACTCACTATGGGCCGTAATGCCACCCGGGTGGGTCTTGTTTTGTACAGCTTGGAGGTACAGCTTGTGTTTAACCTCGCTCGCTACACGGCTAAACAGGATGTTAAACAGGCCATACGCAGGATGGTTTACATCGGGGAGGGCACGTACACGGGCTCCGCTATCCGCAAAGCTACCCAAGAAGCGTTTTACAGCGCGAGGATGGGGGTGAGGAAAGTTGCCATCGTCATCACTGATGGGCAGACGGATAAACGAGAACCCGTGAAGCTGGACATCGCTGTTAGGGAGGCGCATGCGGCGAACATCGAGATGTACGCTCTGGGAATTGTTAACGCCAGTGATCCGACACAGGCCGAGTTCCTCCAGGAGCTTAATCTGATTGCTTCAGACCCTGATAGTGAACACATGTACTACATAGACGACTTCAACACCTTACCAGGTAATACAGCGACTGCAGGTACAATACATGTGAAAACCCTCATCTCATACAGATGAACATTAGTGACCTCATCTATAATACCCAGGCTGGAGTCTCAGAATATAATGATGAGATTAGAAGCATCAAATTATTATAGCTATAAAAATGCTGAAAATGATCTTGTGATAAAGTCCTCAAATTTTCATTTAGAATATTATAATATTTAGAATATTTTGCACAAAAAATACAAAGATTTGACTTTCTAATTATTGATTTTAATGTTTGGCATGACTTAAGTCAGTATTAAATATATCAAGGTTATACTTTCACAGAATGTTCCTTACATTATGCAAGATGATTTTATGTAGAAAACACCAAATCACAAAAAAGAGACTAGGTCACATTCAGAAAACAGCGATGCATACATTTTCTGTATCTTTACGGTCTGGTCTATCTATTTCCTCGCTCAGCTCTGGAGTCTAAACTGGTCAGTCAGCTCTGTGAGGATGAAAATGGAGAGCTGATATTCAATCGCATCAATGGTTTCCAAAACGGATACGGTATTAATGGCAACGGCAGATACAATTACGAAACTACACATGAAGGCAACAGAGAAAGTACTGGAACACATTCTAGAATAAACACTGTCACTCATGAAAGTGGGAGGGGTGATACCATTGCCCCATCCACAGTTGGTCCAGACAATAATGAGGTTAGTAAACAAATGGTTTATATCGATAAGTTGTTTAGTAGTTTAATTTTTAATACATATTTGAGGTTTATAACCTTCCCTCAGGAGTTTCAGCGTTTGCCTGAGAAACCAGACACACAGACTTCAGATCAAAAGAGAGGTAGAGGAGATACTCCAACATTTAATAGGACATCCACACACAGTAGACCTTTATCAGAGACGTCATCAACATCAACGACTGTGATTACATCATCAACCTCTGTGCAGTACATACCAGCCCCTCGACCACCTTTACCAAAGGGTACAAGCGCACACACAGACACGCGTGCTGTGCTGTATTTAAAACTTAATTAAATGCCTTTTAAAATCTGGTTTAGTTTTTTATTTACAGTATTTACAGATTGAAATGGAATGAATTTTATTACACAATATATGAGAAATTTCCTAAACTTTTGAAATTAGTGTTAAAGATATGTGTATTTATATTAAGCTTATCGAAATGTGTCCTTCGTGTTCAGAGGTTGTGCCACTGGACCCACGCTGTGAACTGCTCCTGGATCAGGGTCCCTGTCGAGACTATAACATCCGCTGGTACTACGATCGGCAAGCCAACGCCTGCGCACAGTTCTGGTACGGAGGCTGCGAAGGGAATCGCAATCGCTTTGACACGGAGGAAGAGTGCAAGAGGACGTGTGTGCTTGTGAGAGCAGGTAAGTGACACTTCTGATGAATATTATCTGTCATGAAATAGACACTGCTTCCTGACATGTAGTCATACTTGTTCTTGACTTGTAGGAGGTTGAAATCCAATGCAGATGTTTAGTTCATTAAGGCCGTAATTCCTCACCTGCCACTGCAACTGATGGACCTGCACTGAAATATATACATACAGTATATAATATGTGTGTATACACATGTATATGTATGTACCACAGTATAATGCATTACAACACAAAACACTAGAGAGCAACATCCCCTTTTCTTAATTAAAACCAGTCAGCCCCAAAATGAATAACATTATAATATCTATCTATCCATTCTTTTTTCCCGTTGGTATCACTGGGAGTGCTGGAGTCTGTCCCAGTTATCCTAAGCCAACGGCCGAAAACACCCTGGCAGGTGGCCAGTCCTCGAAATGTGGTTTAAAATTTAGAAATTATACTGTCACACACTATTGTATTAGCCAAAACACATGCAGGAAAAGACAGAATGCAATGAAATATAATATACAGTATACAAACACATACATAGCTTATATAGAATATATATATTGTTGATTGAATTGTGCATCATTTCAGCACTGTGGTCAATCAGCTTTGTAGATTGTCAAAGTTACCTTGAGTACATTCACATTTTTATGCTTCAGTAATGAATCAAATGTGGTCAGGATGTTAAGAGTTAATGTGCTCTACATAAATTTTATAACGTTTGTCATTTTGTATCTAGTTTGTACTTTTCTTTTTAATAAATGTTTTTATGTGGATAAAAGTTTGGCTTTTCCATTGTCATCAAATCTGAATTAACAACATTGTTCTGTAAACAGTCAATATGTCTCATGTTGAACAATGAACTGCACTTATTGTTAGCGAAACAATGCACTTGCAGTGAAAAATGTAAAGTGCTCTTTCATTTGTAAGTTGCTTTGGATAAAAGAGTACATGTAAATGTAAAAAAAACATCTTTATAAATGTTTTCATAGTTTGCAAATATTTAACTAGGTGTTCTTGTAGCTCAGTTGGTAGAGCATTGCATTAGCAATGCAAATGTTGTACTCTTGATTCCCAAGGAACACACATAGTGATTAAAACATGGTATACCTTAAATTCTTAAAGTCGCTTTGGATAAAAGCATCTGCCAAATGCCTAAATGTAAATGATGGGATATTTTACACTGGGTTGAAGTAGGATTTGTACTGAGTTGGTTTTGGTTATGGTATGCTAAGATGACAGCTGTTCTTTGGTTGCTTTGAGGTTGTACACTGACATCTCCTGGACTGAAATGAAGGAGCAGTAGTTTGAGTTGTGACATCATAGCGTGTCAATGTTTGACACACTCATTCAGAGTTTGTTGACAATCTAGTGGTCACTGAGCTAACTGATAATGTTTATCACATTGAATAACATGACAAACATAAACAACTAAGTAAAAGCAACCTAACAAAAAACGTGGTATAAACCTCATCTGTACTGTCAAGAGTGAAAATCTGACTGAAACTATTAAAGTGGAATGTTATAATCGTTACCAGAATAAGAATGACATTTTGTCTTATTATCATATTTACATTGCTTAGCAAGTACATTTATTTTGTTGTTGTCAAGCATAAAAACAAGACAAAGATACTGGTCAAGGAAATATGACTTGTATATTCAAGTTTGTATTTAGCAGAACTTCACCAGAGACGACTTCAATCAGTTGTTCATCTGTCATCTGAATTTTAACGTTTCTGTGACTCTGAAGACTGTGGTTTGTGTAGTCAGCTGAAATGGTCTCTTCACCTGTTGTAGTTGCAGCTGTCCAGAAGCCCTGCTGGTGCTTCATATGGTGAATCTACTTAGACACTCACACAAAAACATTTGCAAACATGGTGGCTAGTATTTCCTTTGCTATTTTGTTTTAATTTTAAAAACAATCTGCATGAATCTTTGTGTCATATGACAGTTGCCATCTGGGTTGGCCAACACACTGGGATCCCCCTCTTCACAACCAGGATTGAGGGATGACAGAGGCAGTGGGGGTGCAGAAAAGTGGGAGGGTTATATTTAGAATGCCAGGATTAAATAACACTCCCTTCAGTCTGGCAATCTTTCTACCACTCCGTCCTTTTCCAGCCCGGACCGTGTGGCAAGCAGACCTGCAGCCACCTTCTCTCCTTTTTTCTTCTCTTACTTTCCAAGTCCCACACCAGCATGGATCCTAAAGCCATAAAGGAAGAACTAAGGCTGTTCCAAAGCACCTTGCTGCAAGATGGACTGAAGGAACTTCTGAATGAAAACAAATTTGTGGACTGCACTTTGAAAATCGGTGACCGCTCTTTCCCTGTCACCGTCTGATCATGGCTGCCTGCAGCCCTTACTTCAGGGAGCTCTTCTTTTCCGAAGATGGTAAGGAGAAGGAAGTTGGCAAGGAAGTGGTTGTAGATGATGTAGATCCCAACATCATGGATATGATCATCAACTATCTATACTCTGCTGATATCGACTTGACGGATGACAACGTTCAGGAGATATTTGCTGTGGCCAACCGTTTCCAGATACCCTCTGTGTTTACGGTATGTGTGAATTATCTCCAGAAAACGCTGTCAATGGCCAACTGTCTCGCCATCTTCAGACTTGGCCTGGTCCTAGGCGTGCCCAGGCTTGCCATAGCAGCACGCGATTACATCGCAGACCGTTTTGAAACTGTGGCTGCTGAGGATGAATTCCTTCAACTGGCCGCCCATGAGCTTTTGGCCCTGATTGGCGGAGACACGCTCAACGTGGAAAAAGAGGAAGTCGTGTTTGAGTCTGTGATGAAGTGGGTGCGCAGCGACAAGGCGAAGCGTGCTAAGAGTCTCGGGGAGGTATTCGAGTGCATCCGCTTCCGTCTGCTGCCAGAAAAGTACTTACGGGAGAAGGTTGAAATGGATGACATCATCAAGGCTGATCCAGAACTCTTAAAGAAGGTGCAGGTCATCAAAGATGCACTTGCAGGAAAACTCCCAGAGGTGAAGAAGGAGAAGAAGGAAGGGGAGGAGGAAGAGGAGGAGTTGTTGCCAGGTTACCTGAATGATAATCGTAGACTGGGGATGTATGGCCGAGACCTCATTGTAATGATCAACGACGCGGCTGCTGTGGCGTACGATGTGGGTGAGAACGAATGTTTTCTGGCTGCCGTGGCGGAACAGATCCCAAAGAACCATGTGAGTCTCTGCACCAAGAAGAACAATCTCTATATTGTTGGAGGCTTGTTTGTTGATGAAGAGAGCAAGGAGTCTCCATTGCAGTGCTACTTCTACCAGGTATGTCCTTTGAACATCTTTATCATCAATCAATAATGCTGTGAATTTGGGTGCTGCTTTTCCCACCAGCCTATCATTTGATCAACCAATCTAAGATTAGACTAATTTTTTTAATCTTTAATCTGTTGTCTTCTGGTTCCAGCTGGACAGTCTTGCTGCTGAATGGAAAGCAATGCCACCCATGCCCAGTCCCCGATGCTTGTTCAGTCTGGGCGAATGTGAAAACCTGTTATTTGCCATCGCTGGCAAAGACCTGCAGACCAACGAGTCTCTAGACTCGGTCATGTGTTATGACACTGAGTATGATGTCAATTTATTAGATCTGTTCATTAAATTATTATTTTATCTTTGTTTCTGATTTTGTTGAACTATTCATAACTGTTCAGCTGTCTAGTAATGCAGTCAGTAAGTTGGGCGGGTTATTTATAGTAGGTTATTGCCTCAGACTTGCGACTAATACTTCGTGTCATTACAGAAAGATGAAATGGAGTGAGACCAAGAAACTTCCTCTGCATATTCATGGACACTCTGTTGTCTCACATAACAACCTGGTGTACTGCATCGGAGGAAAGACGGATGACAAGTAAGTGTGATTGTGTGTGTGTAACAGGGATCAGTGGTGTTGGAGAACATATGGTGTAGTTTGCAGCTGTCTGTGTTCTGTCAAATTTACTGTGGTGTTGTCAGCTATCTTCTCTACAGGGTGGCATTTATCACATACTGTAAAGTTTCATGTGGGACCTCAGTAAAGATTCAGTGTTGCCTTCTGTAGGCAATTTTGGTATTTAATTTGCATTGATAGACTGGTAGACTGGGTTAACTGGCTTAGTGTTTTACATTTTGGCAGACGCTTGTAAAACGACTTACATTCCATTCAAGCTATATATTTGATAAATATGAGTGTTCCCTGGAAGTCAAACCCACAACCTTTTGCAATGCAATGCTCTACAAGTTGAGCTACAGAAACACTATGGGATGAAACAGAAATGTTCCAAATTAAACCCAATTTTTCTCTTTCTCTCTCTCTTAGCAAAGCTATCAATAAAATGTTTGTGTACAACCACAAGCAGTCAGAATGGAGGGAACTAGCGGCTATGAAGACACCCAGAGCGATGTTTGGAGCTGTAGTTCATAAAGGAAAGATTATAGTAACTGGAGGAGTGAATGAAGAAGGTCTCACAGCTTTATCTGAAGTCTACGATTTTGGAACAAACAAGTATGTATTAAACATGGCTGCTTTATCACAAATGTTATGCACCTGTGACGTAAAAAAAACTGTTTCCAGGTCCAAGCGTCTTTATAAAAGAGGCTACAATTTAAACAGCTGTTTATCAGCACTTTTTATTCATAGCACATTAAGCTTAACTTTTATGAACTTTTATGGTGTACATTACAGTCTCCAGGCTCACAGAATCTCAGACAGCAATATTTTAATAATTTTTCAATGAAATCCTGTCTGGCAATCTGGTGTTTTATTGTGGAGATAAAGGTTAGAATTGTGGTTCTTTACTAGCTTTACAGCATGACATGACTGTTTATTAGCAACACTTATACTTAATCATAATAAAAAGATTATTATTATATGTTCCGTACGTAGGCATACCATTTCTAGAGGTGTTTATCCTGTATTCATTCATGTGGTGTGCAACATATAAAGGATAATATACAGTAAGCCTTCGCTTAACCAAAAAAAAAACATTTCTGAGAGCTACGTAATAAAAAGGTGGTTTAAAAATGACAAATAAACACATGCTTCAGTTTTTAATGTTTTCTTGTTTGTTCGAGCTCAGGTGGGACACATTTGCAGAATTCCCACAGGAGCGTAGCTCTGTGAATCTGGTGAGCACTGGGGGAAGCCTGTATGCTGTTGGAGGCTTTGCCATTGTGGAACTGGAGGACAAAAACATTGGACCCTCAGAGATCACAGACATCTGGCAGTAAGTTTCACACTGAATGGAGGCAATAACACACTGCATTTGTAACACTTAGCATTTGTATCATAACTAATATATAACAAAAAATAAACCTAACCCTTAAACTACATAATACACTACATTAACTGCTTGTTTCGTTTCTGTTTGTGTGTTTCTTTTCACAAGATATGAAGAGGACAACAAGACTTGGAGCGGTATGCTGAGAGAGATGCGCTACGCCTCTGGTTCCTCATGTGTTGGCATGCGTTTAAACGCTGCCAGAATGCCCAAACTCTGATGGAAATCACTCTTTCCCAAAGTGTGACCCTTTGCCATTTGACCTCAACACACAGCTGTCGGTGTCAGTTTATAGTCTAAAATGAGTAAACCTTGTCTGTGTCATGAAAATGCTAAAATTTTGGGTTCCTGTAGTACTTTTTCTTTTACATTTAGACGTAACACAGCTGTTAAGAAATGTATGTATGTGTATGTGATTTCTTTACCGCCACATTGATTTCTAAAATGTGAACAAGGACAGGTTGTTTCTGCACTGTTAATATATATTAGTAGAAACTCTTAAATAACGCTGTTATGTTTGTGCAACTATTTTGTAAAATAAACATTTTTAAATCATACATACAAATCTGTGGCACAATTGTGTTTTTTGGAACAGACATTTACCTGATAACTGCAATAAAGAAAAAAAATGCTATACATTTTTACATAATTTTCAGTAACTTGCATAAGGTTCAAGCAAATCTGTTTTATACAATGAATGACATTGTACAGTGGTCAGAAATGAAAATATACAAATCAGCAAAATTACTATGATATGCTTGACGATAGAGAATCTCTTTAGTATATTTTTGCCCTGGGGGTAGAGGCTAGCAGAAAATACATTTATAAATGCACTTCATAATCATAACATGAAATACTTCATTATATCATCATGACTTTAAACAATTTTAAAATGCTCCAAAGCATGAAAGTATTTATGCCACGAAAGAGGCATGACTAGTGTATATTTTTCTTTTAAATATTATTTTTTAATAAAAAACATTACTTGTGTATTCTAATTGCATATAGTTTAAATGAAAATAAATGTAATTAAATTGAATTAAAACACATTTGCCAGTTCCACAGGTGTTTTGACCCCATTAGGCTTCCGTAGTTTTCACTACAAGCGGTTATTTTCTTTTACCCATAATGCACCGCTGCTTGTCACGGCGCCATCTTTGCAGCTCCGCAAGCTGAGGACACGAGAACGCGTTTTGATATTGTTTGTTTTTATCTTCACTTCAGTAAAATTTCTGTAACGTGAATCAAACGTGTAAGTTATATTCTGTTTTGTAAAAACACTTAACCTTGTGATGAAATATAGCTCGTAGAAACAAGCAGCGAAGCAGCTGCTGAAGGGCGCACTTGTGAATGCATTTAGCATATTAGCATGCTAACCATTCAATCATCAACCAGATACATGATGTACTTAACTGCTAATATTAGCAAGTACTAATGAATTATTACTTTTCTACAGTTTAAATAATATGTAATTTAAACGCTTTGAGGTGCATGTTAGGTCTCCTGATGCATGTGTGGAAGTGTTTGTGTGCGCGTGTGTGTATGAGCATATGCGCTGAGTGCAATGGGACTTAAAGTGTACAAACATGCAAAGCCTTTAAAGATGGTTAAGAATGTATGAAGTTGTTTGTTAGCTGCAAAATTACCAGGCGTCTATTGTCCTGGTTTAGTGGCATCTGTGGAAGAAGTGCAGTTTTAGGCCTTGAATGCATGTGATGTGTTTTATTCAGGTAAGAAGTGAAAGTATCTGAACTGCCATTTACATCACATGATTTGATTGATGTGTAATAGAGATGGTCTATGGAGATAGATATTGTAACACTTCAAGAACACATTTAATTCTTTAAAAAATTAGTTATATTTTTCATAAGGACAATTATTTTGGCTTAAGGTTTTGATGTTGTAATCACAAAGCTGTTGCTGTACTCACGTGTCACATGTTTTGTATTTGCAGAGTGATGGGGGTGAAGGTGCAGCGTACTCGCTGCTTCTTTGACATTGGCATCAGTAACGTGCCGTGTAAGACTTTATATATGCATGTCTCATATCTGAACACATCAAATTTAATTCCTGTTTTGACCCTTTTATGCTCTTACCTTTCTGCAGCTGGTCGAGTCGTCATTGAACTTTTTTCTGACGTGTGTCCCAGGACATGCGAGAACTTCCGCAGCTTGTGCACAGGTAACATTTAGTCAATGTTGTTTATGTAAAGTTATGCATAATTTTGTTTTCTTACAATTAACTGATGCCGCTGTGGCTCCAGGTGAGAAGGGAATTGGCAAGACTACCCAGAAGCCCTTGCACTACAAAGGATGTCTGTTCCACAGGATAGTGAAGGACTTTATGATACAAGGAGGAGATTTCAGTGAAGGTACCACAGTCAGTGGCTTTATTCCCTCAGATTATTATACTGCCTGTGTGTAATGATAGATGATTGAGGATTCTGTTTGCTGTAACAGGTAATGGCAGAGGTGGTGAATCCATATATGGCGGTTTCTTTGAAGGTGAGTTTTTTTCCTTTACAGGTTCCTTGTGTCATTAAATTTTAAGGGAGTCACAAATATCATTGAACCCAATTATTGGAATTCATAAATGACCAAAAATGGCTAAAAAGGTTTTGGGTAAAGTCTTTTTCGATATTGTAGTATTAAAAGTTTTTCATTGTCTGTTTTAGATGAAAGCTTTTCAATGAAACATGACAAGGAGTTCCTGCTGTCCATGGCAAACAGAGGGAAAGACACCAATGGCTCACAGTTTTTTATGTGAGTCCAGCACACTGGCTTCTCAAGCAGCCCTTCCTGCTGTCCTCGTGGATAATGGCAGGACATGACATTGATCTGCAGCTCATTCTCTTTTCTTGCAGCTGTGATGTAGAGTAGATGTATATGTGCTACAAATTGGTTTGGCCTTAGACCAATTTAGAACTGCAAATGACAGTGACCCAAATCAATTTGTGGTGTGCAGTAATCACTGTTTTTGTGTTTGTTAGATTTGTATTGACATTCTGCCTCACTGTTTTGTGTCCCTGACCATAGAACTACAAAACCAACTCCTCACTTGGACGGGTAAGTGTGCAGTAGAATATAGGTTTTTGTTTGATAAATTACTCTGTTATTAAGTAATGTTCATTTATGCGTTCTGCCCCTAATGTTTAATGATGTTTTTCCTCTCCAGAATTCATGTGGTGTTTGGTCAGGTGATCTCCGGCCAGGACGTGATCCGGATGATCGAGAGTCAGAAGACTGATCCCAACAGCCGACCCTACGCCGAGGTCAAAGTGCTCAGTTGTGGGGAATTAGTTCCAAAATCTAAAGGTAATACTGTGTATTTATTCTAATGTTTAAGTAAATGCTGCGTGCATTAATAGTTTGTCCATTTCCAACTTTTCTGAGAGTGGTTTTCTTATTTAGCTAAACCTAGTTGTAAGAATTGGTTGTGTACTGATGGTATCTGTGGTATTTTTGAATGCTGTAATATGGCAATACAAATGGAATGCTCAATTGGTTGTGTTTTAAATCTTTGTCCGGCAGCAAAGAAGGAGAAGAAGCATCAGTCTTCCAGCGAGAGTGAGGACGGCGATTCCTCAGAAAGCTCCTCAGACTCTGAGGAATCTGAGAAGGAAGACAAGAAAAAAAAGAAGAAACATAAGAAGGAACACAAGAAAAAGAAAGAACAGAAACACAAGAAGAAAGAGAAGAAGGGGTAGCTGTGAAACGCACCATTTGCACATTTATCATAAATTGTGAATCTAAGATAAAATGCTTCAGAGTTGAAGAAACTTAATCATACCCTAATATACCTTAATCATGTCATTAGTGTTGTGATCATTGGTACAGAGTTCATATTTCCCTCCCCTTTTCTGTCAGTTCTTTAAATCTGTAAAGGCACAAAGCCAATAATGGAATTAAATTTGTTATTAATATTGTTTAAATGTCTTGTGTTTTTCTGCAGCTCTGATGAGGAAGAGGCTGAAGCTGAACCCATGTCAACTGTCCGCCCAGAGGAGGTCCCGCCCATTCCTGAAAATCGCTTTCTAATGAGGCGAAGTCCCCAGAAGGCCAATGAGGAGGAGCAGGGAAAAGAACAGCGCAAGGAGGACTCTGGCAGAGAAAGGAGAGACCAAAGAGAGAGAGAGCGAGAGAGAGACCGTGACCGGTGGGTGATGCTATTTTTTTATTTCTTTTCATGTGTAGGTTGATTTTTCTCCATAGACATTAATGAAATGTTACAGATCTTTGAGTTTTCTCTAGATTAACACTTTGTAAATTGTGTTTAGACCCATGGCAAACTCGCGCCCAAATCGCACAAGACTGGTGATGACCAGGTCAGGGCGTAGAATTAAGGGACGAGGACCCAGGGTGAGAAATTAAGCAATACTCTTGGGTTTAAAGGGAAAATCATAACAAATTTTTAGTATGTAAATCTGTGTTGTTATATCTGTTTTGTAGCGTTATCGGACACCATCTCGGTCTCGTTCCCGCTCATGGGATCGGTTTCGACGTAGTGAGACCCCTCCACACTGGAGGCAGGAAATGCAGAGGACACAAAAAGCAAAAGCCAACACAGCCGCTACCCAAGACCGATGGATTAAAGGCGACAAGTATGGTCAATATTAAATATAAAAAATATGATATGTACTCTTTTGTATCAGACTCATAGTTTAGTTCTTGAAACTAATTTTTTGCATTTCAGAGGAGACATGTCAGAGGAAAAGACGGAAGCCCCTGAGCAAACCAGCGAGCACAAAACCACTGGACAGGAAGAACCAAAAAAGAACTCTGAAAGAGAGAAGAAAGAAGGAAAGCGCGATAAATCACGCAGTGCTTCCAGAGGAAGAGAACGAAGAAGGGACAGACATCGCTCAAAGAGCAGGGACCGCGATGCACGGAAGAAGACCGACGCTGATGCAGAGAAGAAAAAAGCTCGCAGCCGAAGCAAGAGTAAAGATAAGAAGAGGGAGAAGGAAGACAAGCGCAGCAAAGCCAATGACAAAGCCAATGACAAACAAGGGCGCTCGGGCAGCAGGGACAGAAAAGAGAAGGACACCAAAGAACGAGAGAAGAAGGATGGGGAACAAGAAGACAGAAGCAAGGAAAGGACCAAACAACATACTGAAGGAAGTGAAAAGGAGAAAACTAAAGAGGTTGAAAAGAAAAATGGCGAGCAGCGTCGCGACAGATCGAGAAGCAAAGAAAAGAGTCGGGATGCCTCGCGGAGGTCCCGGTCGAGGGGGCGGGGCCAGCGCGGACAGTCTCGTGACAGAGGGCGTGACAGACGTCGCAGCGGCAGCCGTGATGGAAGATCTTCACGCAGGTCAAGGAGCAGGGAGAGAGACAGGGCTCGGGACAGAGGAAGAGATGCTGAAGACCGAAGGAAGACCACTGATGAGTCAAAAAGTAAAGAGACCAGAAGCCGAGACAGGAGCTCCAAAGATCGTTCCTCTCAAAAACAGCGGAGCAGAGACAGAGATGATCGACAGAGCGGTAACAGGAAGAGGAAGGAAAAGAGCCACAGTGGAAGCAGCGATTCTGAGAGCGATGGAGATAAACAGAAGAAACGAAAACGGAGCGAGAGCCCGAAATCTAAAGAGAGAGCGAAGGACAAGTCTAAAAGCCCAAGAAAAGATGCCAAGAAAAAGGACTCTGGCTCCAGTTCCAGCGACAGTGATTAAGAGTCTGCATGTGTTCCTGATCTCCAGTGTGAACAATCATAATACAATGACCGATACACACAAACTGCTGACATATTTTAGTCATTGTGTAAACTGGACATGCCCCTGTCATAAATGCCTGGAATATTTTTCTTAATACAGACCGCAAAATCCTTATTCATTTTGCATTTGGTACTGTTCGCCCTGCTTTTATCTGTCAGCTGTGTTTTTATTTTCTTTCCCTATTTCCAAACAAATGATTAGCGTAGATGACGCTTCATTAATGAAAAGGGTCGTTTAAATTTTTTTTTTGTTTCTGTATTGGCTATTTTTAAAAGGGGGTGGTGGGGGACATGTTTGCATACTTTGGAGTTTTGTAAGGGCTTTATGTTTGTAAAGAGAATGTGACAATGGTTCTGGTTCTGTTCAGTTTGGTTTATTTCAATTTGAGGAATAAAATTGATACTGAACCTGTGAACTTGGCTTTCAAATGTAGTGTTGACTGAGATGTCTGTTTCTCATTTTATTGAAGTATCATTAGTGTTTGTACGTTTTAAGTATCAACTACTAGTAAAAGTTTGGATGTCTTTATTTTTGTTTATTTATCCGAAAGCTCATGCTGAAATGCTTGAAAGTTTTGTGCATATAAATTGTGCATGCTTAAGTCATTTTTTACAGATCTAAAATTTATTTTAACCAATTTGATCTAAATGGGGAAACATACATAGGAATCCAATACAGAATGCAACTTGTAAACTTTTTTGAATGGCTAGTGTATACACTTGTAATCTATGAAAACTGTGGCTATTGAGAAGAAGCTAAAATACTAAATAATTATATCTTATTTTACTTAAATTTTCTTATTGTCTTATATTATTTACTTTATATTATTTAGCGTTAATTGTAGGACCTTTTGAATTTCTGTTATTTGAAATGTGTTATGTGTTCAATATTAATAGTAAAGAATTTTAGTAAGGAAAATGCTGCAATTTAACCAGTTTTGACTGGTAGGATATATTGATAAGGGTATTTTCTTTAAGTATGTATCACCAGTCCAATTACCGTCAAATAAAAGGCTTGAATGAATGACTCAAAAAAGAAAGCAAAACCAATCCGAGCGTCACAATTCTGTTAGGCTTATGACTGACCGTAGCCAGAGCCTATCGGAGGCACGGCTTCACTTCTGGGGCGTGACTAATGGTGCTTCGTGTAATCAACGAACGTCAGAATCGGTATCATATAATCGAATGATTCCGTAAGTCTGTCGTCATCAGGTCAGTACATGTTTAACATTCGTGTATTTCTTTAATATTTTGTAATATTTTATAAAGCGAGGTTGAATAACACTTGGTTGTGCCGGTGCAATGTTATATCATGCATCTGATCACATTTCTCTAATGTTTTATCTGCAGTCCAGGATGAAGACCTTGGTCGCTTTCGACTTCGATCACACCATAGTGGATGACAACAGCGACACATGGGTGATCCGGTCCATTCCCGACCAGCGTTTACCCGACTGGTTGAAGCAGTCGTACCAAAAAGGCCTCTGGACCGAGTATATGGGTCGAGTTTTGACCTACATCGGAGACCAGTCCGTCCAGCCGGACCACATGCGCGCGGTCATGGAGAGCATCCCGTTCACGGAGGGCATGATTGAGCTATTGACCTTCCTATCCAAAAATAAGAAAGACTTCGACTGTATCATAGTCTCTGATTCGAACACTATGTTCATAGACTGGATTTTGCATGCAGCAGGGTTGCAGTCCGCTGTAGATGACGTCTTTACCAACCCCGCAAGCATTGACGCACGAGGGTATATGAGTGTGCGGTGCTTTCACGCGCACGACTGCAAGGAGTGTCCAGTAAACCTGTGTAAGAGGAAAGTGCTCAGCGATTTCAGAGAAAGTCAAGCTAAAGCTGGTGTGCACTATCGCAAGATTTACTATGTAGGGGACGGAGGGAATGACTTTTGTCCTGTTAATGATTTGACAGAGGGAGATATTGCAATGCCCAGGAAAGGATATACATTAGAAAAACTGTTGTGCAAGGCCACTGCAGAGGGTTTAGCAACACCGAGAGCAAAAATTATACCCTGGGTCAATGCCAATGAAATCCTACAAGAACTAAGAGCTCTGATTTAGTAACACAGTATTAAAGTAATACAATAGTATAGCCTATACAGTAACAAGCTGCAGGGTTAATGTACCCTGTGTTTAAATGTGTTATTTGCGATTGGACAGCTGCTGACATATTACAGATATAATAAATCAACAGCAAATGAAATTACTTGAAATATAGTTCACTAATAACTTCATTAAGTATTGTGTGCATGAATTAATCCTAAAGTATACTGTGGCATTTTACTTATTGATATATTTTAAGTGTTTACACTACTAAGTTGCCTCAGGGATTTGAATGATTTGGAATGCTGAAACATTAAATTAGGTCATGTAATTCATTCAGGTTTGTCATAAAACATTAAAATGAACATAATAATTTAAATGTATGTTTTAACATGTTGGTTAAATGTTTGTCTTTTAATATGCACGTGAATGAGTAACACTTTATTGATAATACTTCAATAAACTGTCAATGCAACCTGCCAAATTGTGCCTGGAACTGTACTCTTAATGTTACTAATTTCTTTCAGTGATTTGCTGATACAAAATTATAAGTAACGAGGATGGTTAAATGTTATTAAATACCTTTCCTTTAACGTTATTTCGGGTTTGAGATGGAAAATCCCAAACTCGAGTTGTCTGGAGCGCAGCATAAGAACTACACTTCCCAAGATTCTCTGTGCCCGGTCTGGATGTGACGTCAAAGCCACGCGCCGCCGCACGTTTCACACGAAAGGTTCAGTCATTGCAGAACGAACGAATATACTTATTTTTTTCCGACCAGAAAACCGAAGTAAGTATGGTGTTTTTAGATGCTTCCAAGCCTTCTGTTATTTTTACAGTGTGGCAATGGTTTCCATTTTAACCTGACAGAAAACCAGAAGTGAGCGCGTCTAATGTTTGTTTAGTAACATGTGGCGCGCATGACGTACTTGTCTTAGATTAAAAAGACGCAAAATGATCATAAAGTAAACATATGCACTATTACGAAGTTATGGCTAGTGTTTTTTAACGCTCGATTAACTGCAACAGAATGCGTTCTGTTAATAAATAAAACAGCGTTAACGCACGCTGGTGCACGCACGTGGTTTGAACATCACACTGCTTTGCATGAATAAGGAGAAACACAGAATGATTTTCTTTGACAAATGGACAAAATCGTAAGACGTTATTATCATAACTAGAAGATCAGAATTTCATGTATGTTTAGTTTTGACTATATCGAAGCATGTTGCCACTCCTGGTGGGTTATTACAATGGCATCCTGACCTGTCAGTTTTGATATACTAATTTTAATATGAAAGATAATTATGATAAACAAAACTAGCTTTGGAGCCACACCTTCATATTGATATTTTGATTGGTTGTGATTTTCAGAAATATGGCAGACACTCAGGAAATGTCTCCTCCTGGAGAAGAAAGTGACAGAACAGATTGAGGTAAGGCCATGAATATGTCATGACGTTTCAATTCATAATAATGGCATGAATGTCATGTTTTTATGTCTTTGTGTTTTTTCAGTACTATTTTGGTGACCACAATCTTCCTCGAGACAAGTTTCTAAAGGAGCAGCTGCAGTTAGATGATGGCTGGGTCACTCTGGAGACCATGCTTAAATTTAATAGGTAATTCCAAAATAAATATATATATATACTTTTGTATATATTATAGAGTTAATTTTGACAGAATTTTCAGACTTAAAACTGTTTTTGTTTTTTTTACATTGTTTGACATTTCGTCTTTGTCTTCAAAGGCTAAAAAGTCTCACGTCAGACACAGCTGTTATTGTTGAGGCTCTAGTGAAGTCTCAAAGCGGTCTCCTGGAGATCAGCGAGGACAAAACCAAAATAAGGCGAAATCCTAGCAAACCTCTTCCTGAAAACAATGAAGAATACAGAGACGCTCTCAAGCACAAATCCTCTACGTGGTAAGTGAATAGGAATAATAACAAGGATAAACGGCTTATAAAATGTATACATATAGTATTTTTGCATCTCAAATTATACTTGAAGATACTGTTGTATTATCTTTTTCGTCTTTAATTGTATTCTGTTTTATTCCAACAGAAAGGTTTTCCTCTTGACACTACGCTAGATGAGGTGAAAGACTGGCTGTCTAATAAAGGAGCATTTGAGAACATCTACATGAGAAAAGGACCTATGAAAACTTTTAAAGTAAGGGTTTTTACAGTGTGTGTGCAAGAGCAAGAGCTCTTAAAGTAACAAAGTGAAGAGGACACTCTTTCATTTAGAAAATGAATCATACATGAAAATGCTGCGAAATTATTGGTTAATCACACATAAAGTCCGGACTGCAATATTTGAGAACTTTAGCTGAATTAGGCAAAAATGCATTCTGGGTGAACCGAAAATCACAGCAAAGATATTATGCTAACTTGCCTACAAAACAAAATTATTAGTTTGCAACGACATACTGTTTACTTGGGTATTCATTTAAATTCCCAGTACCTGTGATATTGCCCTCCTCTTTTAGTTAATCTTATATTGTTGTCTCCAGGGGTCAATCTTTGCAGTTATGGAATCTGAAGATGCTGCCAAGGCTTTTGTTGAGTGTGCTGATGTGAAAGAGTACAAAGGAAATGAGATGATTGTTATGATGAAGTAAGTGCTTTACATGCTGTTTAAATGTAAGGAACTATTTTTCATTAAGCTTTTGGTTTTGTAGTTTTAATTATTATTTCAGTTATAATAAATATTTCTAGTTAATGATTTGTTTATTTTGTTATTTGACAATAACATTGTACTTTAGCACTGTTTACTTTGTAGCTGTAAATACACTGGAGTTAATTTTTGACTTCTGTCTGTAGAGAGGACTACTTTGCTAAAAAGGTGGCAGAGAGGAAACAGAACCGAGCAGACGCAAAGGCCAAAGCCAAAAGGTGAGAAAACGCAAAAAATATTGTTTACACACAAAACAGAATAGAATGATAAAATAATATAACGGTAAAACATTTACATTTCAGTGAAAAGGAGGACAAACAAAAGCAATCTGAAGAGGAAGAGCTAGTGAGTTGTCATGCAAAAACACAAAATTAAAAATAAGACATAAAATAAGTGAATCGTGCCTGTAAATGATGATTCTTGTGTTTTTACCCAGAAATCCCTGAATGACCAGAGAGGTTGTATGCTGAAGTTTTCTGGGGAATTGGGTCAAACATCAAGAGAAGATTTCCACAAGGTCTTCTCTGATCATGCCCAGATTAAATGGATTGATTTTACCAGAGGAGCTAAAGAGGTGAGAACTCTGACCTACTCCATGTATCTAAAGATTCTGTTTCATTTTATAGACTGAGAATTGATGTTTTAATACTGTGTCACACCTGGTCAGAGTGCAAATTGAGCAAACACTTTACTTTAAACACCCTCTGTTGGCAATTTGAGATTATTTTCCGTCGTGTTTTCCTCAGGGCACCATCCTGTTCCACTCAAACGCCCAGGAGGCCTTGCAGAATGCCCGTGAGGCTCAGGGAGGCGAGGATCCCAAGGTTAAAAACCAAGTTGTTCATTGGGAAGTGCTTGAGGGAGACACAGAAATGGAGACATTGAAAAAGATTATTGAGGATCAACAGGAAACCATGAATAAACGCAGAGGAGGCAGAGGTACTAAAATAAACTCAAAATAACTCGGCCAGCTCAGTCATTTCCGGTCAACTGTAAAGTCATCTGTCTTTTTACACTTGCTGCCTTCAGGATTTACCTGAAGGAAATATCAGTGATGCACACTGGCTTATTCAGGCAAACTTGAAATCTTCGTCCAGAAAGATGATTTAAGTTGCATATCCAGTTATATTAATGAATATTAAAGTAAGTAAAAATCAAATAAAGTAATAAAATCAATTAAATAAATAACTTTTAGTTCTAAGTTTGTCTGTTTAACTGCTAGAGTCTCAATTTTCGAATTAATGGATTTGAAAATACCACAAAATTAAATGACTAACTATGTACCAGAAGTTTACGAGCTGGCTTATCTTGATGCGGAAGTTTGAAAGAGCATATAGTCCATTGGCTCACATATCAACCAGTAACCTGTGATTGTAGGAGGTCACAGGGGTCGTGGAAGAGGCAGAGGAGGTCGCAGGGATAGGGGAGGAAGAGAACAGTTCCAAGGAAAGAAGACCAGGTTTGATAGCGATGAGGAGGCAGATGAAGGTAAGGGGGAAATTTTTCTCTCTTCTCATTTTTGATCTGTGTGACAGTTTTCGTCTGAATCTACTACAACATTAAACATTTAAGTGTGTATAGTTATTACACAAACAAACATTTATAAGCACTGTCAACTAAGAACCATGACCGTTACAAGCATTTTTTGTACTTCACTAAACTAAAAGAGGTGCTGTTTCTTTAATGAAATATATAAATATAACTAACTAAACTGTACCTTTAAATGCCCTTTTTTGTTTCTTGTTTCATGACTGCGACTTAAACTTAAACGGAATTTGTTTTTTCTTTTTAAACAGAACAAACCAGTCCAAAGAAGAGGCCACTGGAGTCTAATGGCCAAGACAACAGTGAGCCGGTCTCCAAACAAGCAAAAAGTGAGAAAAGTCCATAAAGGCGAAGACATTTGGCCTTACTTTTGTACAGTAGATTTTTTCCCTAACATCATGAAGTCTTGAAGATTCTCAGACTACTTCCTGCATCCAAGCATAACCGCTGCATGACGGCTACATACAACAGTTTATAAAACTTTCCTCTAAAGCTTCATAGACTATGTTCAAATGGAGATTTTTATTTTCTTTGAGAAAACATGCATATTAGGTTTTATTTATTTGCTTTACATACATAAATAGTTGTCCGAAACCTTTAAGATCTCTTTTGGCAATGTCTTGCCAGATTTTTAGTCATGTGCCGAAAGATACAGCTTTTTTCATTATTAAAAACCTGTATTCTGTTTTTTTGTAGTTGACATGCTAAATAATTCCGTAAACATGAGATAGTAAGTTTTGGTAACCTTGTTTCTCTTTGTTGCTTTAAAGCCCATGTAAGGCGTTTAGATGTTGGCTCTCTTTTTGAAATGTGTAGTTGGTTTTGGAGTGAAAGATTTTATTTTAATCAACTTTTTTGTTGAATCTTAAAGCAGCATTTAGGCAACACAATTATGTCTCTTAATCTGAAGTGTTGTTTTAGGTGCTATGCTTCATAAATAACCCATTCAGGGTTTCAACAAGCACTCATTTTTTTACTGTCTCATGTGTTGAGATGACTCAAATATTAAAATTTCAATAAAGGTTGTGAAATTAAAAGTTGTTTTTTGTGGCATTTTCTGGGGGATGATGTTTTTCATGTGTAACTTTATTGTTAAATTAACTCTTAAGACTGTCTTGAGTATATGTGAATAAACGTAAAATACAAGCAACACTTTTCACTGCTCTTGCAGAAAAATTTGACAAAGTCAAATTTCAAACATATACATGAAAACCAAAGTAATGCATGCAAATGATTCTGCGTTCCAGACAACTTGGATATGGGAGTGTCGTTCTTCTAGGTATTACTTCCGGGTTGAAACAGAATCTTAAATCTCTGATACTTTTATATCCTTAATATACAAAACGTCCTAAATTGATTCTCTACTTCTGATTGGATTCTACCTGTAAAGCCCGCCTCCACATCAGTTTGATTTGGTATGATATCGGTCAGCCGCGTCCTTCACAATATTCGAGAAATGGACAAGATAAATCCAGACTCGGACAGACTGAAACGGTACAATACACTTTGTTCATATTGCCCTTAATAAACAAAAATAACCCTGTCTGTACAAATCTGTAAAGCTTTGAGTTAAAGAGCTACACGTATTACCTAGGAGTGTTAACATTTACTGAAATGACGTATATTGACGTTTTTTCAGAATGAACGTAATCGACATCCTGTTTGATGCCGAATGAAGACTTAGGAACTCTCGAGAAGAACTTCTGAACTATAAAAAGTAGGTTTGTTGTTTTTAACCGAGGTATGACCAGAGTGATGTCATCACTTTGCCAGCAGGGGGCGTAATGACTCCATTTTATTGTTTGACACACCAACCTCGACCTTCACTGCAGTTTGTCTCAAAATTCAGACCTGCAAAATGTTTATCTTTTTATTTTGCAAGTAGAGGTGACTTTAACTGTTTGTGTCTTATGTGTTGTTATTGTTTCATGTCTGCAGTGTGCAGTGTTGTCAATATGTGAAGCCAAACGAATTTGCCAGTAAATTGGTGTTGATCCTCGGTTTACTGCACCAGCGCATTGCAGTTTCAATTTTTGATACCCACTTATCTTGTTTCATTTTTTTTCATTTGGGCTTTTTCCATAAGCTGTCAGAGCCCTGAAGCGATGCTGCCTAGATATTTGTTTCTAGCTTTATTCTTTTTAAAAGCCAGTTTTAAAGGATCACTTTTTTATTCATTTACTCACCCTGAATTTATGAATGAGATATATGATGAGATATGCTTTTTTCTGACAGTAAATGGGGAATTAGGCTGTCTGACACTAACATTTTTCTCTTTGTGTGTTCTACAAAAGAGAGTAAATTATACATTTCTTGTATTTTTCGTTTGCACTACAAGTATTGTTTAGATGTTTTCCACTGTCCTGTTTATGTAAATGAGCTATATATAGACCTTACAGGTCTACATACGTGCAGCTGCGTGCCGTCTATTTTGCATGCACACACAGTCGTCGACACATCCCCAATATCGTTCACGTCAAAGTCGAACCAATGTGATACCAGGGTCACCAAATTCATGCTATTCGATGCACGTAAAACACATTATGTGACATCTGTGAATGTGAATGAGTTTACGATCCACAGCGATAACATCTTGCCTGGTGACGTGACGTAAATTTCTTGTTGGTGTTTGCCATCCAGTACATATGCCAGTATGTTCAACACATCAACTGGAATTTCACAGCACTTGTTGAATTGTTGTAGGTATCTGCTGTAGGTCATTCACTGGCTGGATATCATGTATTGTGTGTGTCAGGGTCTCAGGGGTCTTTGCTTTGTAATTAGCCTGATACATGTAAGCAGCCTTGCATCACACTGATGGAAACTGTCACGTCAGTGTGTTCCTGATGGACACCTATTGTCGCTTCCCCTTGAAAAGGGCACATGTAGAAGCGGCAATGGGCACCTACCTCACTCTGATTCACGCTGTGTCAGGCATGGTCAATACTGGCGCAATCAGCTCAGGGTTTAGGGAAAGTATCTGTGGGTGGCTTTTAAAGATGAATGGACAGGGAGAGATCAGCTTGATAACAAGGTTTAATTCCAGTGCCCAGTGCATTATGGGATAGCTGCTTTTTAGTTGATAAAGTGTTACAGAACCGTGTTCATGCGTGTGTGTGTGTGTTTATGGGATGTCCTCTATACAAGGTCATTGGGAAGATAGGGAATCGTTGAACATGTTGGATGTGTATATTTTGACTCGGATATACTTTGACATGAGCAACGAATCAAATTCTCCCCGAGGTTGTCTTCACACTGCAATGACAAGATGATTAATTTCTATATTTAGGCTTGTCCAGAAACATCATGAAACCCCAAATGACTGAAGTGGCAAACGCTGTGTGCCTTCGCCACCTTTTTCGTATCTCTTATCCAAAGCGTTGCAGTGCATTTAAGCTGTACATTTCTGTTTGTAGGTATTCAGTATCTGGTTGCATGTCCTCTGTCACCTCAATTAATTAAGTCGATGATTCATTTAGCAAACATTGCTTACCCACCTGTCACAGAGGATGGATTGATTGATGGATTGTCTAACAAATTCAGAGTAAACAATCTGAAAGCCAGTCTGTTTTTTTTTTTTTACCTTTATCATTTTTCGACAGGAAAGTGTAGAGAGACAGGAAGTGATTTTTGGAGGAGAGAGAGGGTAACGGGTTCGAAAAGGGCGCCAGAGCCGGGATTCACATGCATCTGGAGCACTGTCCACTCACCCACAGGCTCCGACCAGTCTGTTTCTTTTATAAATTTGTTTTGTGAGGACATACAGCGTGATGTGTGGTCACATTCTAGCCTTTCTCATACATTTATTTCTTCACTCTAACAGAGATAAACAGTCTCAAGGTCAGCTCATGATCTCTCTTTGCCAGCTTTCCTCCACTGTCATTTATTGTAGCTATAGTGATATTAATGCTCTGGTCATATGTGCATATGATTACTGTGTTTTTGGTTTGATAAATGGCACCGGGGTCACTATCAGCCTTCCTGACAATATTAATGACCTCAGCAACCGTAAGCAGAGGGAAACCAATGAACAGAAATATTGCCGTTATCTGCGCAGCCATAATCATAAAGACAACAGAGAGATGTTTAACTGGAAAGACATTTATCATCAGGAAAGCGTCTGGGTGGCACGACTCGCCGACAGCCACAGTCATGTAGGTGGTGCTTTTAGACTGTATGTGTGTTTGTGCGTGACTAACTCTTGACAGCGATTTAATGTGACTAGGGCAAGAAAGGGGATCAAAAATATATTTAATTCTATTTAACGTTGAATAATTGATCACATGCATGCAGATGATCACATGCATGTTGTAGGAGGATTAAAGCCATTTCTAAGAACCAGAATATCATCGAGGCTTAGAAGGGTTGGCTTCTTGACTTATGCCACAATGCAACACCCAGAACACCCTAGCAACCATACGGAAATGGGCTAACAATCTATTTAGGACCTTATAGCAAATACATAGAGATGCCCAGCAACCACCCAGAAAACCCTAGCAACCATATGCAAATTGGCTCAGTCAATTTAGAACATTCTATTGCATAGATCATGATACCCTAGCAACCACATGGATATAGGCTAACAACCTCTTGAGAATATTTTGACAAATACATAGCGATGCCCTGGCAACCACAAAGAAATGAGCTAACAATCACCTTAGAACATTATAAAGAAAACATAGTGACGCCCTTGCAACCACTCAGAACACCCTATAGCAACCATATGCAAATGGGCTAACAGTCTCTTTAGAAAATTATAGTGCATAAATCGTAATGCCCTAGCAACCCCTCAGAACACCCAAGCAATCAGACGGATATAGCCTAACAACCCCTTGAGAGCATTTTGCAAATACATAGCGATGCCCTGACAACCACCCAAAACACCCTAGCAACCATACAGAAATGAGCTAACAATCTCTTTAGAACGGTATAAAGAAAACATAGTGATGCCCTGGCAACCACCCAGAAACCCTAGCAATGCACCAACTACAATTACAATGAATTTTGGACCAAAACTAGTAATCAGAATATCAGTCTGTATCCTAAATGCCACTCTCTCCTAAATTTCTCTTTCTGTCTTGCTCCCGTGCCCTGTCTCCCTGTAAAGACAAATGTTCATGTAGGAATAAGGGCCGTTCGGCGGTGACCCAATTTTTCAGTGGGCCAACCTGCAGACTGACACAAAGAAAAAGCTGCACACATACCCCGTTCGGATCATCCACCTGAGAAGGGCTGTTTCTATGACAACTCTCCTCTGGCCTATGGAAGTGGGAGTTGAGGGGAGGAGAGCACTCAGTCTGGACTGGTGGACCATGAAGGAGCTGTCAATACTGTTCTGCCCCATCACCACCCAGAAAAAGAGGTGGGAGACTTTGACAGGAAAAGACAAATCTGACGAGAGAGATACTTGTCATAATGTTCTGCATCAGGAGGTCGCCCGTGTTTTCTTTAAGTAATGTGGCTCAGTCCTAGAGCGTGTTTGGAGTCAACATAAAATCAGGATTGTGTGCTGGATGTCTTTTTTGGCCATTATGTTCCATTTCTCTGTTTTTCAGGTGTTATATCAAAAATAAATTTAGATATCTATTTGACACTCTGTGGCCTGATGCATTAAACCCTATTTTTTTTATTAAATATCCTGCTTCATACATCGCATTACAGAACTGAAGGTTTTTGATTAACGTTTCATAAGAACTGTAGATCAGCTATGTATGTTTACGATGTGATTGCATACATATCCATGTCTGTATAATCACTAATACATGCACAAATGTGTTGTAATCATGCATGTATGGCAAGATTAACCTGTCCGTACGAGACAAAATAACAATAGAGTTCTGAGCCTTATGCGGTGTGAGAAAATGGCTGACTTTTGACAGGCCATTTCTCATTCAGACAGCATGGGCATCTTTTTCCATTCTTGTGGTTGCCATGGTAATGAATAAGTGGGTTTTCCCGCTGAGCAGAAAAAAACCATTTTCGTGTCTTGTGTGTGTGTGTGTGTGTGTAAGAGCAAAAAATCATAAATTGTGTTTTTGACTCTGACTTACATCTAACGCAGCTCTGTACTATTTGGGCCACATTTTTGGGATCATAAAAGCTTCTCTTTGTAGTAGTCTTTAGTCTTTGATCACTTTAAAGAGGTGAGATACTGACAGAAAATGGCAAATCTAGCGAGAGATGGTGTGAGTGATACTTGTCATAATTTTCTGCATCAGGAGTCGCCCGTGTTTTCTTCAAGTAATGTGGCACAGTCCTTGGGAGTGTTTAAAGTCAACATGAAATCAGTATTGTGCGCTAGATGTCTTTTTTGGCCATTATGCCAACGCTGCTTCAGTTGGGACCAGTGGTGTCCGAAGTATGTTTATGATGTGTACCATACAGTCTGACATAAAAGACTTCTAATTTGTCAAGGCTTTAACCTATAGATCTCACTAGGATCTTGCTAACATTTCTTTTAAAGTTATACAAATGTTGCCTTGGTTATATTATATTTGCCTATGGCAACTGCATGACTGCAGCACAAAAGCTTGACATCATCACATGCATCCTTACATGTTTTACGTCATTAAATTGTGGTCGTTTCATGAGATCAAATTTGGAGAGTAGAGATCGAGTCACAGAATGTGAGTAATTATATATTATATACAGAGTAATTATATTACTGCAGCTGATCAATTGGAGCATCACTACTAAGATTCTATGATTGGTATACACACTATAACGGTATTTCTCTACAAAGTAATTATTATGATTTGTTCAAACTGTATTTTTTCTACATTTTTTCATCCCCGACAAAAACAACGAAAAGTGAAAAGTACATGTCTACTTTGTGACACAATATTGAAAGTATGATAGCTGTCCACAGCGATTATCTGCTCCTCACACTAACATCCTCTCTAGCTATTTACAATGAGCTTCATGCTAGCATGCACAATTAGTGTTGGCATGGCAACCATGAATAGTCCAGCCCTGATTTTGCAGTTTCATCCTCATTTCTTTATTTCTTTTTATGTCTCATGATTGATCATTTCCATTCATGGTTAAAAAAAAGAAAGCAATATAGGAAAATTTGTAATATTTTATTTGGCTTGTTGGTTTTCTGATTTAAAGATGTCTATAAACCAATCCTGTTATTTCTGTTCCAGTATATTGAATATTTTACCAGTTACCAGCAATAAATGACCAAATATTTGATGTGACGCAACGAAACAGTATCCACACACACTCAAAAGTCCAAAGTGATTTCATATGCATGAAATGCAAATTAAATGTAAATTAAAGCTGTGCTGTTGATGTTAGGAAGGATGGACAATTAGCATAAATGTGTACATTGGCATATGGCAGTGAGTGGATCTGCTTTGAACCAATAGAAGCATGGCATAGCAGTGGCGTAAGGTGCGGCCAATAAGATGTGAGGAGGTCTGAAGGATTAGGATGTCAAAGACGTACCCTTAGATCAGAAATGCCCTGAGCGTGTGACGCACACCACTAAGATATGCCACTTCTACCTAAGCAATCACTGTTTTTTTTTCTTTTTCTTTCTTGTATAGACGTCACCTACATTCTTGTCACGCAGCACGTTCATGTCCTTTTCAGCCTTTTCAGGTCTTCTGATGTCCTTTCAGTTCTTCCTTCATAGTGGAATTCTTTTTAATATAACTTGTTTGCTTCTTTTAGATATCAACATGATAAAGAATTTCTTCTTACTATAATCTTATAGGTTATTAACAAGAGATACAGACTACGTAATTATTACATTCACATATCTAGTCTGATGCACATTGTATAGAACTAGCCGAATATATTTATAAGTTTTCACATTTACTATTAAAATTGTTTGTCTACAATTTTCACATTTGTGTTTTGTGGAAATTTTGGGATAAACATTTGAGACCAACTGATAACTTTGTGTTTTGAGCTATAAAAGAGCATTCAATGAGCAATAAAATCATCTTCTCTCTCATCCACCATCAGTGTCCAACTACACCATTACTAGTGACCTCTGAACTTTACCCTCCTTCATCGTCTCTTATCCGTGACTCTGTGTGAGTGTGTGCGACTCTTATCAGCTCTCCACAGGCGCTAGTCTTGTGCCGCTCACATTTCGCTGTAAAATTGGCTTTTTCTCTCAGCAGGATAGCACAGGATTATCTTCTCTTTTCCCGCTCAGCAGAATTATCCTTTGGAATAACCAGAGACCCATTTTCAGTTTATTTTAGGAGACGGTAAAAACACGCTGTGCTGTTCAAAATGAAAGGCCTTACTTTGACGTGATGAGTGACAGACAAAGATTACTTGCAGATCTGTGCAAGGTTTGTTTTTATAGAAAACAAAGTCAAAAATGTATGTAAAATGCGTGTAAAAAACTGTTGCCAGTAGGTTTATCAGAAACCTTTAATACATGATTTAAAATTGAACTGTAAGAATGTTAATCTTAACAGCATCCATGACAGGTTCAACCTCAATGCAATCATGTTAAATAAATTATCTTTGTGTGCAGGAAGAATGAGGAATAAAATTACAATGTGCTTAAACATTTCTTGTGACAGACCCATATTTATCTTGTATATAAAGCTGTGAATGTCACAGTTAATGATGCTGTTTGTTGTAATTACAGAATGAAAATCATGAACAATAATGTATTTACAGTATAAAGAGAAAGATCGTTCAAGACCTTGATGCAGATTATTCAATACAGTGTTCTACCTCTTTTGAAATACACAGTACATTAACTGCATCAAATTTATTTTAACTACAATGTAAAACACTATACAATACCCTGTTCTGTTGTTATTTATTTGTTAAAGACTATACTGGATGGATAGCATAGCAGGTGAATTTATAGCGCTTATACGATAAAATGAATATTTATGGCCAATAAATTTTCTCGATTCACCCTTTTACGATTCACCCCAGACTTGATAAAAAGTTCTTCACAGAAACACGGTCTCCTTTTGTCATGCAGGTCTCACTCTTGATTTAAAGTTGAGCACACTTTACGAGTGAGAAAGCGAGTAGCTGAAGTGCTTATGCAATTTTCTCTTGTCTCCTAAATAAGCAGCGATTGTCATGATTCATTGAAAAGCACAGTCTTTATCAGCAGAGCTGTCACTTTAGCTTCAAACGCTCTGGTTCCTCTAGTGTGTGTGTGTGTTTATCTGTCACTTTAGCTTTTCATCTATTACCTTCATATTTGTTTACGTAGCTCCTTTGTTATACAGTGAGGTTCGTGATGATTGCAGAATTTGAAGTAACATGAGATAACATTTGCATAATGTATCATTTAATCATACATATGGGCCATTTACCATGTGTTTACAGTGGTTGTAAACACAAACACATAATGACTTCTACTGTATAAACTCTACCTCGTCACCCTACATCCATCTATACATCTATTGATCCCAGCATATCTTTAGCCAAAGACACCCTGAATACACACACAAACATTTAAGAGTAACATGTTTTGAAACGTGACAGTACAATAAGCACAATGGCAAAATGTCAGGGACTGCAGAGAAACTGTGGAAATTTCCAGCACATTTCAAACAAGATGATGGCGTCATTGACGATGACGTTCAAACGAGTCAGAGTCAGGAAACCCAAAACTCTCCCCTCACCCACAAAAAACTTCAGACTCACAACATGTACCAGGCAATGCCAACACTTCTGTCTGTAGGTGGCAGTAGAGTTCAGCTTTTTTATGACTGTGCAGCAGGTGCCAGTGAGTACTTGTGTTTGGCCTTATGGTCTTTTTAGTACATCTTTTGACTTAAGATGGTAATTTCTGTGTTAAAGGCTAATCGGATACAGCTTTTAATATACTCTAAAACCTAACTGTTGGAACCTTCATATTTGTTTGGCTAATACAGTGTTTTTCAATTTAATCATAGTTTGCTCAGAATACTACACAAGACTAGATGCACAAAATGTGTTTGAATGTATTTAATGTTGTACAATATTTATGAAAAAGTAAATGAGAACTACTATGTAAACTAATTTAGTGTTTCTAGTATGTAACACGTTTTTCTTTTATTTTTAAATAAAAAATCTTTGTTTTTTATTTAAATAGTTTTCGATTTCTAAAGTGGGTCACAAACTCACTATGACAGTTAAGTTTACAAGTAGATATAGCGTTAGGAGATCAGGAGGGTTTGCATGTGTGTTCTTGTATAGCTTCATGTAATTGTAGTCAGGCACATTTACAGATGGGTTGTGTTTAGGTTCCGGGAAACAACATCTAATCTGATTTCACCAAAAAATTTGCTTAATTTCCTGTTGGTGGGTTGTTTATTCTAGAAAAGGCTTATTTTTGTAGGATGGTGTCTGGTGGGAGTAAAGAGGAATTTACACAGGCTATTCAGATGTGAAGTCTGTATGATTATTCACATATCCTGAAAACAAGAAAAGATAATCGATGCAGGCGGTCTTAGGTTTCCCCTGCTCTTGTCGTTTTCCTCCAAAAAGAGAAAACTGTCCTGCCTAGTTGCCATAGAAACAAGTAATTGCTGCACCTGGCAAATTGCAGGGCGCTTTAAAGCGGTTAATTCAGCGTCTCTTCCCGTCCTACAGACCTGACATGTGACTTTCTGTTCAGATGCAGGAAAAGGACAGAAATATCTTCTGAAGTCCTGATGTCAGCAAAGCCAAAATATATCTTGTAATGATAATGTAGAAATGAAAAGGTCAAGTTGTATGAAACCGTATGTGTGAGTGTCTGCATGCACATGTTTTTGCATCTGGTTTTGTGTGCTATATATTATATAAAAGGATTACTTGGGAGAACATTTATGTCTCTCAAGTTTATTTTTGTGGATGCATTTCTTATAGAATGGAATAAAATGTGTTGGAATGGAACGGAACAGAATGAAATAGAATGTTTTATGTGATATGTTTATAATTGATGAATTATAAAATTATAAATGATTATGGTTGTGAAATAGAATAGAATAGAATAGAATAAATATTTGTTATGATGTTGAGTTTACTATTGTTCTAAAATGTATACTAAAATGTATGTAAGTAAATAATCCTGAACTATTATCAAAGTTACGTATGGAATGGAATAGAATAGAATCAGAAATACAGTTAACACTGTTGTCTCCACACTGATGAAATGTGTTTTTAAAGCTTGAGGGATTGAGGTTTAGTTGATTTAGTGTCTGGATGAGATGGACTGCTAAATAGAGTTGAAGCCTTCCCCGGTTTCTAATCACAGAGATTTTTGTCCTCAAGATACTGACAAGATTGAGGGTTTCTCGTCTCTGAGGCAGGCGAGAGAAAAATACTTTGTTTTAAACGAGATAAGAATCACACACACAGTTTTAAATGAATGAGATAAGTCAGCAAGAAATGAATTACTCAACAGAAGTGAAAGATTTGAGATGGTGTGCTGCCCACTGATTATCTGGATTTATGGAAGAGAAGAGTCTTTCTCTGACCCTCCGTCTCTCTGACCCTCTGTCTCTCTTTCTGCTTATCGGAGTGCTCTCCTATTTACTCTCTTAATGTTAAGAGTACGGTAAAGCACTCAAGGTCAGGGAACAAAATTCTTTCTGGGTTCTAAGCAATGCCGAACCTTAATCTTGAGATGTTTTCAAGGTTTGCTACAAGCATCATAGCTTCTAATTAAATTAGGCAGTGTCCTAACAAAGTTGCTGTAACTAACCTTCTTATCTTTAACAGCAGCGTGTAAAGGCAACCATTAGAGCTCCGTCCCAGCTGAATTTATGCGCTGGTGTAAACGAGCACGTTAAGCGTTGGAGGCTGCACTGGTATCCATCATCATTAGGTTGCCATGGCATTTACTATGAGGGATGAAAAGGGAGCAGCGCGTTAGTTTATCAGAACTCTATTAAAAGAGCATTACGCCCTAAGAGTTAAAAGAGAGTGTGTAGAAAACAAATGGACCAATAACCACTAGATGACTCAACACATTTCTATTGGAGTCACTTGTTTGCATGCTAGATGAGGGTTTTCATCTAAGGGTTTTTCCTAACGCCCACTACTACATGATGAAAACGGTATGTTCATAGTGCTTAGCTCTAAACCACAAATATAAGTTAGTAAGAGTAAAACAGGGTAGACATTAGTTTGCCTGAATAGTTTATCTAAATTTAAATGATTTATTATGAGGCAAAAGTTTATCTTTACTTAAAAGTCTGAATACTCAATACTGATTGGCCGGGTGGTTCTTCGCCTCCACATCATGCATTAAAACCCTTTAATGCACAGCTAGCCGTCAATAATGCCTTACTTATTCTCCCTCATGTCATTTAAAACCTGTATATGACTTATGCATCTGTGGAACACAAAAGGAGATATTTTGATAATGTCTCTGTGATCACTATTGCAAAGCTTTAGTTTTAAATGTTTTTAATCACAGTTAACATTTTCAGTTTTAATTTCTTTTGGCACAAATTGTGTTGCTTTATGATTATTCAATAAAAAGACTTTTTGATCTTCATAATCTTAGGACCTGATAAGCTATATATTCAGCAACGTTTTGTTTTATTAATATGTCTTTTCTTTAATTATATGTTTCACATATAAAACATGTAGGATTGAGACTGGTATATGATAACAGAATTTGCACTATTTTCAAGAAATAAAGGAAAAACTAGGAGAAAGACGGATGTATAACAATATGAAATTAATTGTTTTATTATAACAGTTTTGAACATATAGTGATAAAGGATAGAAAAATAAGATATGAATATACATGGTCACACTTTATTTTGCATTTTATTTGTTTATTTGTATATCCTTAAGTCAAAATAAAGTATTAAACCACATGTATTTATTGCATAATTATTTTGTGGAATAACCTAATCTGATTTATTATAATAACCTAATATATGACAAAGACAGCATAAAAATGAGGGTTTTTTCACACAGTGTTTTAGAAATAGATTGTTGTGTGTATGTATAAAATAACACGGGCCAGGGGAGAGGTAATGATGTATCCTCTCTTTCTGTCAGGATGACATATGATATATTTTGATATGATATCTCCGTTGTGATGCTAGAAATATAATGACAGCTTTTGTCTCTAAAATGATATCTGTATTGTATGAAAAGAAATTAATTTACTAAAGTGAATATAGATATTGAAGAAAGCTTCTGTATGTGTGGGTTCGTTTGAGACTTTGACATGAAAACATTTGTGTCCAGATAAAGAATGTGTTCTCCACGCAAGAAAGAAACGGAAGGATGACAAATATTCTTTCCCCGCCCAGCCTGAGGAATGATGGAATAGTCACACCTGAGGCTCAGAGAACAAGAGAAGTTTGATGGGAAGGCATATAACTGCATGTGGATATGGGTTTTGTGATTTTTGTATTCATGTGAAGAGCTGGAGAAGAGGACAAATTTATACTGGGTTGATGTGGGTTGTTGCCATGGAGTTGCTATGCAGATAAGCTGTTCTGAGTATGGTGCATGGTTGGCTAGTTGCTTAAAGGTTTCTTATCCAGAAAAAAGGTTCCACACCCCTGGTTTCAATAAGATTGATTTTTGCTTAATCCCTGCTTAATTTTTCTATCCTTCTATAAATAACAAGATTTGAGGTATCAGTTATATCCGTTATATTTTATGTCTTGAGTAGCATTTGTTACTGTCTCTCTCTCTTTCTCTCTTTCTCTCTTTCTCACACTGGTTCAGTAGCATTAAAGCTCATTAACTCGTTGTCCTGCGGGAGATTCTGCTTTTAATTATAACAACAATGAAATGTGTGTGTGTGTTCACTGCATACCATACCCTGTGGTTTTTATCACAAATTTATTATCTGTTAAACACTTTCAAACCAATAAAGCACTTGTAGCATCCATGTAAACCTTGTTGAAAATAGTCTTACAATTTTATCGCCAAATTTGGCTGCTTATTTACAGTAGTAGTCCAACTGTACTAATGCTGGAAAAATCATTTGTATTTGACATGTAAAATAATGTGATGGTTATTTAAACCCAGCCATCAATAGGATGCTCAACTGAGTATTGTATGTTATGTAAAGCTGGCATGATTAATTTCCCTCTATACATCAGGACTTGAATAGGGTTTTACTGGTCAGCAAGTGATGAATCGGCATAGATTTATCTATGGATCATGGCTGGAGTGTTTTGAAACGACTGACTCGTCATAGGATTATTTTCCAGCTACAATTCTCAAAAATGTGTAGTGAAAGTGAATATATAACAATTTGATATCAGGACAAACTTGAATAAAATATATCTATAAAATTGACAATGTAATTGTTTTTGCCTTTATATTTAAAAAAAAAAAACAGTTGATTATCACATCATGGTTGTCCATTTTCATTGGTCAGCTACGGATAGATGGATGTAATAGGTATGTAATAGTTGTATAGTATTGAGTAGCAGAAAGACAATTCACAGCCTTTAATCACCTTCTCAAGTATCGATCAATAAGATAGAAATCTGTGTTAAATGTACCTGCTGTGAGCTCTCTAACCTCCCCCTTTCATGTAGGTCTGATCAATTCTACCGTCTATAGCTTGCCTTGTTTTCTCAGGTTATAGTTTCAGATTGAGCTCTTAAACTCTTCAAACATGTGGAGTCAGCAGTATGATGTTTTCAGATGTCTCCACGTGACATTCAGATGTCACATTGTGTCAAGCTATCTGCGAGTGGGGATGGAGAAAGGAGGAGGATAGCGGTCGTGACGTGTTGGAGCAGTTTTGCTCCAAGGGTTTGAGTCATTTCCTACTGAAAAGGAAATGTACATTTATTCATTTAGTAGATGCTTTTATCCAAAGCAACAAATGAGAGAGCATTTACCATTTTGTCAATTAGCCAACAATAAGTGCAGATTACAGAGCTAGAATTTTGACTAATAAGTGAACATTAGCATCAGTGATGCCTCAGTGTTAACAGATATGGACTCGAACTCAAATTTGGACTTTTTTCCACTGTTTGGAACTGATGCACAAACCCAAACTGCACAAAACTGGAAGGTGTCATCGCTTTGCTTTCATCGCTTTCCCTATCTGAGTGCTGACGCGTTCTGATTCAGAGCACAAGAGTAGCATATTTGAGAGGCTGATGGGGGTAAAATAGTTTTGTTTCCATGACAACAAAATGGAGCAGTTGCACGGGCGTCAGAGCGAGGGCTCTTTCGGTACGGGGTTGGAGGGGGACAGATAGTGATTGCTGTAATCATGCTGGGAAAATAATAAGCTAATGAGAAGTGACTGAATAGCATTTCTCTCTTCCCCTGGGCTGTATATCTTTAACCTTCTCTCTCTTTCACAGCTGGCATCTTCACGCACTTTGGGATTCTCTCTCACATGCTGATTAAAGCCGCTCTGTGACAAAATGTGCGTGTCCGTGTCTGCATGTGATGAACTCCCACTGTCGTGACTCAGATGCTAGACTCTGAATGGAATACTGATGCATACTCTGCAGTATATACTGCGTGATGCATGCTATTTAACATGCGAGTAGTATGCATGCAGTGAAAAACATTTTTAATATTATTTTGTTTAAAAATGTCTGTACTTTTGGCAATCTGATCAAGTCGAAAAGTAAGAAGTTTGATTTTACTTTTAAAAAGTGCATTTAAAATATAAAAAAACTGATAGTTTTCTGGTTATGTATTTTGCTTTTATTGTTGTTTTGTTCAATCTTGGGTAACGTGGTACTGCCGTGGTACTGACTGATTCTTTTAAATGTTCCTGTTTGCATAATAAGTAAAGTGTTGATTGTCTAAATGGCTTCGAGTGGCTCAGGGCAAGCTTTTATTTTAGACCGCACAGGGAAAATCGAACCCCCGCTGAACAAACTAAATGTCATGATGCTTTATCCTGACAGCATTTACCATAATCTCTTTATCCTTATTTTTCAGTTTACCAGTGTGATATCAAACCATCCTGTGATCTTTATTTTTTTTTATAGAGACTTTTAATTCATAATCTGAATTCTCTTAATGTTGTCTTGACAAAAGCTTGGCTGGATGTTTGGCTGAAAGTTAAAAAAAATCATATTTTTTGTGATTTACTGTTCTCTGCATAAAATCAAAGTTTAATAAGTTAACTTCCGGTATTTTCTTAATATAAAAATAATAAAACATCGTGTCGACAGGGTCACATTTGGATAAGGAAGTTACTTAAAAAACAAGATAAAAAAAGAACCACACTAATTTTAAGTGATTCATGAAGTCAAGCATTCAGGCAGGATAAAATTTGGATTTTGTGTACAATAACACAATGTTGGCTTTTGGTATCCCTCTCTGCACATAATCACAACCAAAAGGTTATCCCAAGGTTAATAAGTGGGTGTCTCTCTCTCTCTCTCTCTCTCTCTCTCTCTCTCTCTCTCTCTCTCTCTCTCTCTCTCTCTCTCTCTCTCTCTCTCTCTCTCTCTCTCTCTCTCTCTCTCTCTCTCTCTCTCTCTCTCTCTCTCTCTCTCTCTCTCTCTCTCTCTCTCTCGCACACACACACACACCCTCTCACACCCTCTCCTTTCTGTCTCTCTCTTTCCTTTTTCATGCATGCAACCACACAAGCTCTACAGCTGGACTTTTCACATGATTCCACCCTCGCATACATGTGCCACCCAACCTTTTGCCTTTTGGCTAGATGCTGGTCACGCACGCATTTATGCTGTAACATTGCAACAAACGTTCACATGTGACTCAAGGGAAGGAAATGTCTTGTGCTAACCGATATCCATTTATATGATAATAGACAGCCTGCGGAAAGGCAATTAAAGCGACAGCAGCCTGGTTGTTTTGTCTCACTGAGAATAATAGAAAAGAGAGGATGGTTCTGTTTAACAGTTCTGTGGTCAGAGATAAGACACATAAACGCACACTCATTAGGCTTTCACATGCTTTAATTAGATTGGCTTGGATTGTCTTTAAAGAGCACGTCGAGTGAAGTTTTTCCTTGTGTGACCTATGGCATGCCCAGAGTTATGTAAGAGTTATTTAGGGACTGACTCAGTCTTATGCTTCTAATGCATTTTTAGTGTCGTTCATTTACCACAAGGTGGCGTGTTGCTCACACACTAGACATTCATTTGGATCTATTTAAGAGATACTAAAAACTAACTACTGGGCAATTCCATCCAAATGTCAACCTTACCATGAAAAAATAAAGTATTTATCAAAGGTTTTCGTATTGTTTCGTACAACGTACTGTTGGATCAGATGTCAATGTTTGGTGGTTTAAATACCCATATGAGGTCTCTCTCAAAGTTTTTAAAAACTTTTTTTAAGATTGTAAGAATGATTTTTCATAGTGGGGTAAAGTGCTGTTTTTAGAATTGTCACATCAATAACAGTCCATACATATACCACATAAATGGACACATGAAAATTAAGCTATTTTATGTTGTTTGAAGAGTCATCTCTTCTGTATTTGTTGAGTAGTATTGCTTCTGGTTTGTGCATTTTAATTCACAGAAATCAAAGTATGCTGCCTCTCAAAAATGTGTGTTCTTTTTTGTCACATACATAACATGTATATTTCCTTTTTTTTTTTTTTTAACACAACAGGGTTTTAGTAAAATATAAACAGATGGTTCCATAAATTGTAATAGATACATTCTGTGAGAATTTTATATTTCAAGTTTTAACTAAAAATGTTACATCCATAATGCTGGAACTGCCTATTGTAATAAAATTCACATACATAGTTTATTATTTCATCCAGAATATGCATATGATTTCAACAAGAACACACATTTTTGAGAGGCAGCATACTTTGATTTCTGTGAATTAAAATGCACAAACCAGAAGCAATAATTTGTAAGTCGCTTTGGATAAAAGCATAAGCTAAATGCCTAAATGTAAATGTAAATGATTTGGAAATTAAAATACACTACACTAAATATATATAATTTAAACTAAATAAAAAATCTTATTTTACTAATCTAATCTAATCTAATCTCTGTATGTAACAAAAACTAATATGTTTATAGCAAATAATGAAATCTTAATAATATTGACCTCTGCGTTATAATGCCTGTGATGCATTCAGTATGACTAGAGGTTCAAATGTTTGGCAAACGCTCATGAAAACCATCTCCATGCATTTATATAACAGATGGTGCCTGATGGTAATTTTCACGTGCAATTAACTCCATTCATGAAGTTACCAAGTCTCCACATTATAATGTTTGTGTGTTTACTGTGTTGGTTATAATTGAAAAACAAGAGGTCATTAAACTTAAATTATGTAAGTTGGTCTTGGATATTTACACTTTTTGACTTACTGTTGTTCTGACTTTGTCATGGTCATGTAGTTATTTCAGATGGGTGTGATATTTTAATTTTATGGCCTTGTTCTCTGTCCCTTTGTCTGTGTCCCTGCCTATGCAAAATGAAAGACAAGTTACGGTAAAAATATAGATCCTTGTGTGTGCTTGGTGTGAGACTATATTACAGAATATGTTACAGTGTATCTGTTATACAACCTAGTAAGCTCCCTATGTAGGCAGCATTTTAAGGTTTTGATCCCAGAAAGCATTTAAGCTTGGTAAAAAGAAAAGGCGACAAAGCAAGATAAATGTTGATCATAGACAGCAAGGCAGTTCACTATGGTTTGGAGCAGAGCCAGTCTGAGCGTGTGTGTGTGCATCTGTGTCTAGTAGCAAGTGCAACCAACTGTGAAATGATTCTGTTAGTGTCATTTCTATCACACACACACTTCCAGGATCCACGCGGCAGCCGCACGCTGCGTCTGAGGAGGCTTGATGGCTCCCTGCGGGCTCACACATCGTAAGACAGTTGTTTGTATATTCTGGCACTTTTGGAAGGCGATAAAAACTCTGCCATGGCCTATGACAAGGATTTGGGAGCAATCTGAATCTCCTCAGAATGAAGTGAATTGCTTTTTTTGAAATGAGACGTTATAAATACTGGGTTTTAAACAGATTTAAGGAAGGTGATTATTATTGGAATTTTCTAAGGCAATAGTACTGTTGCTCAAATGTTTTGTACCTTGTGAAAACCTAGTTTAATGACTGTAATGATTTTGTTTTTGAGTTTGTACATTTCCGTGGAGATAAAGAGGACTTTTGTTTTTGTCATCTTTCTAATAAGTGTTCAGGTTTATGACTTTGGTGACAGAGACTGATTCTGACCCAAGCCAACAGCTTCTCTCTGTCACCACTGATATCATTCATCACTTATCTCTTCCTCTACCTTTTGAATTGTGTGTGTGGTTGTAAATGTTCAGGCTTTCTGTATTCCTGTCTAACCGTTTTAATGATATTACACCATGCTCAGATGAGGAATAACATTTTCCTCAGCATAAGAAGATCTATATGTTCCTGCTGTTACATATCCATCCCAGTGTTAAACGTAAAAGGCTATATAAGCTCAGATGTCAGTTTCAAAAATGGCATGTAAAATAGTAATGGAAGACTAAATTATGCACAATTATATTCACTTTATTTAGCAATTCCTATGTAAATTATATTAAACTAGCCATGAACAATTATATTAAATGTAGTATTTTCTATTGTTGCACAATTCCCATTCCTTAAAAAGAATTTACTGTTCCTTAAAAATAATTGTATCTCCAGCCCAACGTGTCGAGCACAGAACATGTAGATAATCATCTGAATTTGTGTATATGGCACCATCAAGTATCATTCACGTTCTGATATGTACAACCTGATGTTTGCACTCTCCCTATCCTGGTTGTGTGTGTTATTCGCACAACAACATGTTGAAAGACACATGGTTGATATTCCATTATGTATAATGAAAACATCAGACAGGTGAAGTGTAAGCACGCAGCGCATCCTCTGTGATTGACTCATTTATTAGCGTTAGGCGTTCATTTTTCTGCGGCCTGCGGCTGTCAGCGCACCCCTGATGAATTAAACACCCGGGCCACGTCCTGTCCATAATGTGCACGTTATTATCAATATGCCAAGCGGCACTCACGAGTGCTGTTTTTTCTGGTGCTCATCACTGTTCACAGATTGCCTGTAAACCACCGTTCGTCTCTCACTGTGGCAAATGGCATCTCAAGGCCAATAAATCCCAGTAATAAAGTCACTGTTATCAAGATTTAAATCACATAGAAAACAAAATCAATGAAAACTCGTTATTTTGGGGAAATTAGTATCTAGTTACAACAACCCTTTAGTATGTTTAGATTCATCTTCAAAGGGTATGATAGCGTAGGTGAGTTGCTTTATTGGCTGTGTGTGAAAGCTGAGAAACGCTGCCTTTGGAGGATGCATTTCAGGATTAAATAACCTAGGTGTTTCAATCCATAGTTAAGTCAGATCATTTAAACCAGCGGCTGGGTTTGTCCATATTTTACCCTTGGGCTAACACATATAAGTGCTTTAACATATAAGCTGAAGATTTCTCAAGATATTTTTACATAAAATATCATGAAATAATTTTTCTGATATGACTAAATTAGCTGACAAATCAATATTGATCAAGCATTATTTTGACATTTTACAGTCATTATTAAATTATATTGTATATGAGTGTGAAGTTTTATATGTGTGCTTAAAATGTGTTTGTTAGCCATCCTGTTGTTATCTGTTTTATTATTGTCAGTAGGTGGCAGTGTATTTTCAATGGAGATAGACTGTGCCAAGTTACTTTGTGTCTTTCCACCTCCTTTTTATGGGTAGAAAAAAAATTATGAAAAGCCCCAGAAGATGCAGTTTATTGACATTCCTCTATTTCAGAATTTAATGAACTGTAGAGAACGAGATAAAATTGTGAGTTAAAAATTGGATTATTGATCCAATGGTTTTGTCATTATTACAGAGTGTACATTCAGTCTCCTTTAGAAATGGCTTTTATCTAAAATGTATTCATTGCATCTCTGCAATAATAAGCATTATAGCCTATACAAAGGTATAGGGACAAAATGTCTAAAATAGACAATAAACTGGCAGTCAGTTTAGCAGTCAGGTACAGCAGTGGGCCGCGTGATGCAATGGAAGCTTTGTGAGTGGCTGTGGGGCAGAAAACAAGCATCTGTCCTGAGAGACGTGGGATGAATAGAGAATCTGATTCCCTGAGAGGCAGCTGAGATCCCGTCAAGCTTAACCTCAGAGTCTCCCGGGAGAGTCAGTGTTAATAGATGATGAAGAGTCATCTCATGCTGAATTAGAGAAAAGAGAGAGATTATTGTGTGTGCGTGCATGCGTGAGAGAGAGAGGGAGAGAGAGAGAGAGAGAGAGAGAGAGAGAGAGAGAGAGAGAGAGAGAGATTACGTGGAGTAGATTAATTTAAAATTATGAAATCATTTTGGAAATATATATTTTATATATTTTTATTAGGGTTTCAATTGCCAATATTTTTATTAATTACATTAAATTTGTATAATTTATTTATTTATTCAAATATTTTTACACAAATGAAAACATTTTGAAAATTGTGGGAAATATGTAGAGACTAATACATAATGTATATGTATAATGTATTTGAAAACGTGTGTGCACTTTGTCACAGAAGCTGCACTGAGTCAGCCAATCATGTGCTGACTTGATTGATCTGATGCACATAGCACAAAAACAAAACTGAATCAAATGTTCAGTGAACAGACTGTGCTGTCTCATGCTAAGAACAGGGTGAACTTTACAATTAACTAGAATTATGTTTCTCATCCCAGAGAAAATGTCATTGCACAGAAGTTGGTCTTTCATAGCTCAGATTTGATGGATTTTCCACTTGTGTTACATTTAAGTATGAAATTAAATTGAAATGGCTCTCCTATGTGTCTCCTTAAATTGCTTAAAAGAAATCAAAATAGAAAACAAATGAGATAAAAACAAATGAGACAGTTGTTAGCCAAAATTATGTAGATTTTATAGGTAAAAAATCAGGATTTGGGTAAATTTTATGAAAAATGTTGGTATTGAAATTATGAGCTCATCCAGTGTTTTGCTCAAAATTCAGGTTTCTGAGAAGCTTTAGGCTCTTGACCAGCTCAGGAAACTTATCTGTAAAAACCAACTTAAAACCACATGAAAGGAGACACAGTCTTTGTCATGTTTGAGAAATCGTCTTAGCATCACAGATGCATGTTGACAGGATCTAATGCATGAGTACTTATCATTAGACGATGGCAGATTTGCACACAGGTAATCTGCTGCTAACAGAGAGCAAGACGGGCACTTTCCTCTGAATGTCTCTCACCTGTCTGTGAGTTAGGAGGGATGCTGAGCAGTTCTGAATACATAAGCATATCTCTTTAATGCTGTGCATGTGCTGTGCCACGAGTCCCTTTATTAACCTCTGAATGTAACGGCTTTCTGTGCAAAGAAAATCTTTAAGCAAACGTTTAATTTTCTTCAAGAAGCTTTGAAAGCAAAAAAGTGACCCAGTTTAACTACGTCGGGTTCACATTTATATTCTGGTTTACCAACATTACCTGTCATGCTGGATATTTTAAATAATTATGCACAAATAAAAAACAACTCAAATTTTGACTTTTGTGTTCCTGTAGCTCATTTTACATTAACACAAAGGTCATGAGTTTATTCCCAGGGAGCACACATACTATTAATAAAACTAGACTAGAGAAATATATTTGAATTATACATGTGTCACACATAAAATTCATAGAGAAGTTAGATTTTAAATATCTCTCTTTAAAACATTTTTCTCTTCTTCCTTAAAGGAAAATTTCAATGTAAAATAGGTCACACTCAAACCCTGGAGTGGCTTGTAGAAGCACTCTGATTCTATTAACAGGCATCTTCCCTCCAGGCTCTTCTGACCCTGATAACATGCTTTTTAATTGTCACGCCTGGTGAATTCCAACATTTCCAATAAAGAACTAGTTTTTCATGGGAAGACATTGGGTTGTTAAACAGGTCTGTGGGTAATCTAATTACCCAAGGCGTCCATCCAACAACCCAACCGATAATGTTAAAGTTGATATTAAAATCTCTGACTTTTTATTGTAGGTCTCTTGGTAATTCTAAGCACAAGCTGGTAAATTGGAAATACATGTGGGTCTAGAGAACTTGGTTTTTAATAGAAACAGATATACAAATATGATTATTCTGCTAAAGGAATAAATGCAAATGTAAAACATTAATACACATTAATGTTGTATTGGAGTAAAACATTAAAACACCCATTCCTTTACTTTGTCTACTGAGTAAATATATCATAACTGCATTTGTCATCTTGCAAAGCATCAAGCAGGACAGACTAACTATACCACACACACAACAGCAGGTTTCAAAAACTCATAGTTCATGACCCAGGGCTAAACTGCTGAACAACTGTGCATCAGAAATCAGACTTTTAAACAAAACTGTGTTGCTGTTCAAAGGCTCGTAGAGGGAAGCAGAAGAGAACTATCACATTACAGGGGAAACTTTTCAATTAAAGAGACCCAGGTTGGAGGCCTTCATGTAGGCCTGTGAGAACAATGACTGCTTTCTGTCTGCCAAAGACTTCAAAGCTTTGTGCAGTGAAGGAACAGAGTTTTGCTTTGTTGTGAATCAGAGAGGAAAGGCACAGATGTTTCCCTCCTTCTAGACATCCTTGTAAGCACTTTAAGAAGCCCCAGCCTCCCACACACCCACTCTTGTGTGTACTTCACTTTCACTGACATAATGAATGAATCGACAAGTTTGCATGCTGTTATTTTTATATCTATGTAAAATCACTAAAAAAAAAAGGTAAATTATTAAGTTCACAAAAAGTTCAACTTCAATTAAAATGAAAAACACATTATTGACTTATTATTTATACAATTATGTTTATTGATTTTAATGCATTTGCAACCATATTGCACATTATTGAAAGCTTTTAAAATCTTTTTGCCTTACAAAAAAGATAACATTACAGTCATAATCATAAACAGTTTTTGCACAAGCCAGTTGTATAACTCTGTTTAACTTTCAATTACATACATTGTATTGATTTTTATTTGATATGTAATTACTTATGTACATTTACTTCATCCAAAATAATTCTTTTTTTAATCGTACCTCATTCGTCTCTTCTCATCTCCCTTCAAAATAAATAATTCTTTTATTATCCAAAGCAGCAAACACTCAAAGGATTTGAGCTCCTCCGTTAATCTGTGATGATTGGGCAGCGGTAATCTTCAAAGCAAAAACGATTCATTCTGACTGGCTGGAGTTCTGATCAAACTCAATGAAATGATTCTTGCGTTCACTCTGCGCCAAAGGTTTTGCAAACACAGTTTTGGCAACTATAAGACTCAGAAACAGTGAAGATTTATTGGATTTGCATGGCTGCAGTTGCTATAATGCCCAGTGACCCTTTGCAAGCGTTGCTACAGGTGCGTAAAGCGTAATAATCTTCTGGATAACTGTGTTCAAATAATAAGTTCTGGCATTTACGCATATGTTTATATATGTCGTTTGTCAAAAAAAATTTCGTGTCTTTCTTCTGTGTATTGATATTTAATTTAATAGGATCGGACTCCAAACTTCACGCCAGAATCGATCGATGTTTCGCCTCTGGCACTTCTGGAAAACACCTGTAGTCGAATCGGCCGTTCACGTATATCCAAACCCGTGCGTAACTTCCACCACATCCCTTCTGAAGGTTCCCAACCTAAACTCTTTTATCCATGGAGCAATGATACATCCACACGAGAAACATTTTCCTCTAACTGCGGAGTGAGACTTCCACAGCACCACGAACTGCAAGTGACCCATCCGGAGGACCACTATGACTTCTCACCCGTAAAGATGTTGACCTATCCGGTGCAATCATTCCCATCAGCATGCGCTTCTTCATATGCCAATCTTCCCACGACACTTTCAACGTACGTACCCACGCACACTGGACTTTTTCATCAGCAGACACATATGGCAAGTGATATCCATTGGTGGACCTTACAAGAAACTATCCCAAGCAATCATTCATCATCAGTCAGCTCGCAGCACTTTCCCATCCACCGCGCATGGGTTCTGGGTGACCAAGAATTTGGGCAGCACCATTCCAAAATCTCCACCCTCATGCACTCCAAATCATCCATCACCGGTGCTCGGAGATGCCGGAGATGCAGGTGTCCCAACTGTCAAAAGTTCCCAGACGAACCAAGCAGGAGAAAACATCACGTGTGCCACATGCCGGGCTGCGGGAAGGTGTACGGCAAAACGTCGCACCTGAAAGCGCATCTTCGGTGGCACGCAGGTGAGCGGCCGTTTGTCTGCAGCTGGATGTTCTGCGGAAAAAGCTTCACGCGCTCCGATGAGCTCCAGAGACACGTGCGCACGCACACCGGAGAAAAGCGCTTCACCTGTCCGAACTGCTCGAAGCGTTTCATGCGCAGTGACCATCTGGCCAAACACCTGAAGACACACCTGATGAAGAAGAACAGACCGCCATTTCCCATGCTTGATCACGTGACGCGTATTGCTGGCAGGACTGTTTAAACAAAACTCTGAAGACTTTTCACAATGAACTTTTGTAAGAACTTATTTTACGATTAAACAACCCACCACAAATTTACCAATACCACACATTCCAAACCCACTGGTAGGTTATCCTAAGGGTTAATAAGGTATGCTGCTCTATAAAAAAATTATAAATTGTTTTATAAAAGTAATGTCACATGAGTGCAGTGTATCTACTTTTGTGAAAAATTCATAATTATTCCATTGAAATCCCTAATTAATGCCTATGAACCAAAGAACAACATTAACATTATAAAAATACATTTGTATTACATTAAATACTTGCTGTTATTAGTGCTACCATCAAATGTTGTTCATTTTCACCGTCATTAAAAAGTAATAAGTAATAAAAAGTTTTTGAAAGTAATACTGCGTGAAGGAGTTTCATGTGTGAAGATTTCACAGTAATCAACTAAATAAAAAATTATTTGTTGCTTTATGGGCGGACTAAAGTAACAGTAGTGAATTTACGATATACTTTGGTTCCGGATGGAGTTTGTTGCACTCGGGTTATTTGGAGGTGAGAACACAGTTGCTATGGAAACAGGACACTTGTTAGCCGCAGACCTTCAGTGTTCTCAAACAGCAATGGCGTTACAGAAAGTCGAATAAAACTTTAGAATAGTGTACATTAACTGTGGTCTTAATATTTAGTGACATTGCATGCATTTAAAGTTCACAAAAACAGATTGATCATTGATTTTACATTTTTATAGTTAGGTGATTTTCGCTTGCACAAATGGAGAGGTAGGAACGCACACACGTTAAATGCTTTATAGAGTTATTCGTAACAATAATTTATGCATGTTATTCTACTTTAAAACTTGACTGAAAACTGAAACACATTTAAATAATCTGCATTTATTTACTATAACAATCTGTTATTATTTGTTTTTATTTTGTGTCAAGCACAAAGACAAATAGACGTTTTTATTCATTGATTATTGAGTTGCAGTATACTCTTAAACATAACTGCATTCTCGTTTGAATTGTCTTTTATTATTTTAAGATTACAGTGTGTTGGAAATGGAAGGTTATCGGAAGTGTTGTCAAAGGTCAATGAAAAGGTCAGTGCCAAAATAATCTGGAGGGGATTGTAGTCAAAAGTCTAGAACATTAAGAATATTTTTTTAAACTGATGTTTATCAGTATTTTTGTTGATTTTTAACAAAACATATATGAAAGCATTGTTGTTTTGCTTCTATTTACTTTTTACTACTATTTACTACTTTTATTTATTTTTTGGAATTTGAGCTGTTTGTTACTCTTATATAGGTACCTGCACCCATGAATCCAGTGTGTGCCACTCCAGAAGGTAAAATAGAGTGTTACATTTCAGGAATTAACATCTATAGCAACAATTTTCAAACATGTACAGTCAACAGTATGCCTTGGATTAGTTCATGGTCCATTTTAAAATGATATTACTTCCTTTATTGTGTAGACCCCTTGGCAAAAGAGCCTGTGGAATGGAAACCAAAGTAGGTTTAACAGCACTATTTCAAATGTAATGTTTATTTGGTTTAATTATTTAATAAGGACTCTGCTTTGAATCCAATGAGAGATGTATTTTGGGATATACTTTGTAATGTACTTCATTTGCTTTAAGACAGAGTTCAACCATTATTGTAAATGCTTTGGTTTCATTTTGTCTAGGCAACAGAAACAAAAACCCAGTGGAAAGATACAAGATACAGTTGAAATACAAGATCCATCTATAAACTCTGACACAACACATTACACGTTTAAAACAAGTTCCACGAGGTAAATGCAAAATAGATATTGTATGACTGTGATTAGTGAACAGATGATCTGGAAAACTATTGTAAAAGCATTTGAAATATTCAAATTGGACACATCTTTGCACGCACAGATTAACAGGTTGAAAATGTCAATAAAAATCATTTGTGTTGTATTATTTACAAATCCACTTTATTCATTATTTAAGATGCTTTGGTTTTATTTGTGTAGGCAACAGAAACCAAAACCTAGTGGAAAAACAGAGAGGCAAGACCCTTCTGTGAACACAACAAATCCTACAGTAACAAAACAAAGTTCTTCAAGGTAAGAGCAAAAGAAAATGTTTTTGAGTCCTAAAACAAAGCTTTGGGTTGGAGGCAGAAGAAAAATGCATCAATTCATTTGAATAATTTATTCACCCTCATTAATTATAATTATTAAAAAGATATGATGAGAAAAATAATTTTTTAATAGATTAATATAAAAGTAAAATTGTACCTAACCGAGTATATAATCTAACCGAGTATATAATATAGTATATGAGTGGTATCTTGTGTTGCGGTCAGCATGGCTGTTTAGGTCATTTGCGGGGGTGTGGTTTATGGAGCGTACATGCATAAAACAGGACGCTGATAGCATTCACTCGCTTCAGTGAGCTCTAATAGTTTACCTTTTATCGCCCATTTTTTCGCCAACAGAGGGTATAATGCCCCTAAAGCTCCGTCCTTCAAAAATGTAACCACGCATGGACATAAACTACCTAAACATGTTCTGCATGTTATGACAGGTACTGAATCCATTTTATTCCTTATCCAATATTCTAAGTCCCCTTTTTAATCTATTGGTCTCAGTTCCTTATGCATTTTGAGATGTCTGAGGTCCTGGTACATATACATCATGGTTCAATGGTTAAAGACTGCATTGGAAATAAACAGAAAGCAGTGTATCTACTTAATGCATATGAAATATTTAAAGACATAGGTGTCTCTCTTTATAGACATATATCTACAATAAGTCGCAGTTTTAAAGTTAAGAAAAGTCTAGAAAGAATTATATCTTAAAAATTTTCTGTCCAAATTTCAGAACAACAAGCAACATCTGAAGTCCAGTTGGACTGTAAACAAGAACCACAAATCCTGCCAGTCTTGTCTAAAAGTGACCCACATCCTCATGTGAAACAGGGCGAGGAAGAAGAGAGTGAAGAAAACGATACAGACGAAGATCATGTGCCGCTTGAATTATTTGCAGAGGTGAGATGCCACATGCACGAGTATGTACATGGTTGCAAGTATAAAAGATGCATCATCTTCAGAGAGTTAGTGAGAGTTGTTTGAGATGGTGCCAAACCTGTGCTCTGTTTCTGTCTGTGGTTTTCAGTTCCTGCAGGCTGTGATGACGAAGAATTATCAGCTTGCCAAGAAACTCTGTCAGATGAGTAAGTTGTCAGTTTACTTTCATTAGTTTGGTTTTCTTACAGTACAATAATACACTGACATATTTTTAACTTTCTTATTTATTCAGTTCTAGTCTATGAGCCCCAGAATTCAGAGGCAAAGAACTTCCTTCCGCTTATTGAAGAAAAATTACTAATAGGTGAGATTATTATTATTTGTCTGTCTTGCTCTCGATCTCTATTTTGTTTCCACTTTGATTTGACTCTAAATTTTAGACATTTACATCTTAATGACAAAGATGAACAGCTTATTAGATCGTTCCTCCCTAGTATTATAATTAACTGTAAAAGAATCTCTACATTACTTTCCCTAAAAATGTTAAGCACTACAAATATAATTAAAAATAAAACTGACTTCAAATAAAACAGATTCATTAGAATCAGTGATCCAAGCAGGGGACTTTGATGTTGTATACTGTGTAATTGCTTAAAATTCAAATGTGTCTCACTTTTTTTTTGGTTTCAATTTTGAATTGTTCATCTGTGATGAATCACCATCATCATAAACCCAAGAAACAGAAGAAAGTTCAGACAATGATGATGAATCTGATGAATCTGACACATCTGATGATGAAGATGTTGATGATAATGAATCCTCAGATAGCAGTGACACAGATGAAGAGTCCACTGACAGCACAGATGATACATTATCACCATCATCATAAAGAGAGGAAGACATTAAACAATATATTCAGTTGCCTTTCTCACCATTGTTTTTTGGTATTTATATTTGGTGTGTATATATATATATATATATATATATATATATATAGTATGGATGTTTTATCCATATATACTGTATGCAACATGTCCAGCACATGAACATTTCACTGTATTTTGTGTGTATTGTAATCTATGCATGAAAATAACCTTTAAATTTCATACTTACAAGCAATTAAATAAAACACCAGACATTTTAGCGCCTTCTGGGGGGTCTAATATAAGCCCAGTGTTTCTAAAGTTTCAAAAAACATATTTTGACCAAAAATAATTAATATATTTGATCTGTTTTTTAAACATGCGTTTCTTTTGTCTAATGTATACCTCAGCCGCTGTATTAATTATTTTTTAATAATTATAAAAAAGAATATGGATTGGTTTGAGACTTTATTTGAGGCTGTAAAACTGAATAAAAAGATTATAATCTTTCTTTAACTCTTTAAAACTTGATTCATCTTTATCATTTATCAAATGTGAGATGTACATCACACTGAATCTTTTCTAATGCAGAACAGATTTTCTTGCGTCCATAAAAGCGCACAGAATTCTCGTAATAAAATAGACGTGAGAAAAACAGCTTAGAAATCATACTAAATTATGATTATTTGAAAATGAAAAAAATGCGAAAAGGTTGGTGTGAGGGTTAGGTTTAGGAGTAGGGTACGATATACAGTCATTATGTCTATAGAAAGTCCTCATAAACCGTGTTTATACTTGAGTTAAATGATTTCACAGAGATGAATATAGCAGCTCAAGTGATTTTCCAGGGCGCTGCCCAAAAATCCTTCATTCAAGTTCAAGTTGCTGTGTTCTCTGTTGCCACCTTGTGGATGACAGTATTGTGGTACAGTTTGAAATGTCATCCAGGTTATTCCATATAAAAATAGTTATGTATTATATGCACAAATGTATTATAATATTTGTTACACTACAAGAAAAAACTTTAACAAATATTTTTTCCTGTTTTTATGTCCCTTAAGAAACAATAACAAGAAATGGTGATTCATCCTTGCGATCTCTTTTTTCTCTCACCCCCCTTCTCTCTCTCTCTCTCTCTCTCTCTCCGTTTTTCTCACTCCCACGATGTTTTTGACGTATGTATGTATATATATATATATATATATATATATATATTACTCGGCGGATTAAACTTGATGTGTCTAATGGCGTCATCAACAGTGGGTCTGAACCTGAAGATACACTCGTGGATATTATTCGCGTGGGAATCCCACTAAAACACAGAAGTAATTTTGGGAGATTTTGTATTCGTCTCTTGTGTCAGGATAAAAACTGAATCAAGATTCGGTGCTGGATGGATTTTTATTTTGTTTTGCACTCTTCTAATATTCCAATGTCAAGTGTCTCGCGACCAAATCACGTAGTGTGAAACAAATCTGCGCGTCTTTTCTGGATTTTAGTGAGACACCTGTGACTTCGTAAGGTAAGCTTTCTCTGTCTCATCTACTCCTTTTATTTAAGACAATTAGAGAAAAATAACACTATTTTTAAAAACGAACATATGCATTTCTTTTGTATATTACTAATGGTAATAAAATGCCTTTAGATGTTTGAACATATTTTTGTGAATATTGTGATTTTTGTGGTTCTTGCTCGAAGAGGTCTGGTAAATGAATGATTTTTACCTGGTCTAAAACATAAGGTAATTTTACACATGAGCAGTGCAATAATTTGTTTGCCATATTTCACTAACTCGGACAGTGATGGATGTGCATTATTTAAGGATATTTAAAGATCATCTTAATTGAGAAATCAATAAGTCGTTTTGTCAGTCTTTTCTTTTTCTTTTGACAAGAATTAGTCAAATGGATTGACCTTCCGTAGAGACATTCAAAAAAGAAACATTATTTATCATAAAACCAATAATCGAAATTTCACCTTCATAAAGATTATTTCGTCCCTGCTTCGTCGCCTTTGCTATATATGCTACAGATGAAGCGAACAGATTCTTCATTTCGTCGTTTTAAATGATCACATTTAAAGACCTCGTTACAGAGCCAATTAAGTCTGACTTCACGGTCTGGTGCGCGCGGGGGCCGGCTTGCGTCTGGAGACCAGAACCGGACCGTCATCCAAAATACCAAGTTACAGAGGTCGGATTATTTTCAAACCGATGCCAAAACATCCATTTCATTGTTTGTAAAGTAAGCTATTTTCCCTCAACAGGCTTTGCTATTTTCTCTCGCTTTTGATGTGCTGTAATGTGCGCCGTTTTATCAGAGAGCGCATTTCTAAACATGACAGGACACACGGAGCGCATGGCGCAAGACAAATTGTCCTTGTGACGGAGAGTGAATTACTTCCATTTCACAAAGGATATCACAGAAGAATTTGATGTGTGAAATTATGCTTCTTTTATAAGAGACACAATACAGTTCTTTTTGTTATAACCAAGTCTGCTTTGTTTAGTGTTGCGTTATTTTGTCTTAATTCCATATATTTTTCATGCAGCGTGAGATTATTTGAAGGCTGAATTTACTGTCAGAGTAAAGCAGTGAGGTGTCTCTACCGGACTGATGGCGTCTTCCGCACCTTCGTCCTCGGCTGGTGATATGGACCCAAACACGGCTAATTTACGACAACCTGCCACAAGTAGGTCTTTCCCGGATAAAGCGTTTTTCACTTGGCTTATTTACTCCGTGGGGTGGCGATGTTCATCACTGCCCTGGAAAAAAAACACACAGCACCGTGTGAAATGTCTATTAGCTGACAAATCACCCACCGACAGCTTGATAGACAAACGCGGATGCTCAGTTTGTGAAGAAATCTGCAGTGTTAAGTTTATAAGTTTATTATCTTGAGATAGATAGATAGATAGATAGATAGATAGATAGATAGATAGATAGATAGATAGATAGATAGATAGATAGATAGATAGATAGATTTTATTATTATTATTATTTGTTATCTATATAAATAATGTTTTTGTTTTTTTAAACGAGGATATACATAGAAATTTTATTCGAAATTATATCTTTAAATAGAATATTTCTGCCCTATTTCTTATTGCAGTTAATTATGGCCCCAAACGTATAACAATGGTGCATTTTGCGACGTTTTACGAGAGCTTAAATAACCCCAATCATGTGCAATCATCTGCTCTCAACAACACAGACCTCAATAGCGTAATTACTAAAATTGCCCGCCATCATGGTCCAATTCCCAGTTTTCCTTTGTGAATATGCTTAAAATGTCGTCCAGAATCAAACTGTAAATATGCATCGAATACATTGCTATAATGTGGTTTATGTGCCTTTGCGCAAATATAAAAAATATTTTAAATTAGTTTAACAATTTATTGTTCATCACTACCAAAACTACCCTTAAAAATATTGCATCGTTTGGGGCCAAGGTAGCATGCCAAAATATATGTTTGTACATTTTGTGTTGTTTTGTTGTGTGTCTGTGTGTGCGCGTATTTGGCCATTATCTCGCTGCCAAGCTCTATCTCACGCTCACTGACCTGAGGGGGCTCGCGCTGTCATTGCTTCGTTCAGACAGCGGGCGCCCGGGGCAAAGAGAGCTAGATCTGCCCCTAGACAACTACCCACCCCAGTGGAGCAGACAAATATACACCAAACAATTAATAATATTATTGATTGCGCTTTTTAAATCAATTTTTCAAACCTGTCTCTTGTGCATACACGGTTATTTAATTGCTTCTGTTGCATGTTTGCACTATTGCAGATTTTATATTGTAAGCCTTTAAATTAAAATGACTAATTATATAAATGCATTGCTGAATGTTGTTGCTTGTAAATGTAATTGCGTAATGATGTGAAAACAATTTTATGCTCGCACCTATCTGGTTAATATACTGGAGGCCATTCATGAATTTCCAATTGTACATTTTCTATGGCGACTGTATGACGGCTGGCGAGTCAAACTCAAGCGTTTCACTCAATTAATTTCTGCCCGCGTCCGAGACCTCATTTCATGCCCGCTTATTTTAAACCGCCTCTTTGCCGGATGTGTGCCACCATCTATTTGCTGCTTGACTCTCTGATAGCCTCTATTGATTGCTTGATAAAAATCAGCCACTTTTGAACAACCCAAAATAGGCAAATAAAAACCAGAAAGCCACACACCCGGCAAAGACCAAATTCTGCAATTTGCGCATATCCATTGTCCTTTGCGCCAGTGCATGGCGACCCTCCATTTCGCGCTAAGGCACATCCTCACTCATAAATAGCCTAAACAAAATACATGATCCGATGTTGAACAGTTGTCCCAAACATCTCGTTTTAGCCTGTGACGCGTGGTACGGGGTTGCACACGGATGCACGAGGAAACTGGGCATGAAGATATGTGGTAAGTTCTGGCCATGTTCTCTCCATATACTGTATGCCAACATCATTTCTGTATAATCTGTTTAAGTGCGCATGGGGTCACTCGGGGTGTCCAGACAGGGCAGCTTTACGCGTGCTTCTGATGCTCTTTTGACCCAGGTGTGAATACATTTATTCCTAGATGCAAACAGATAGGGTGGAAGAGACTGTCATTGCTCGTTTCCGTCAAATTAAAGGTCAGTCCTGAATCTTTACCCCGCAGGCCTCTGTGTGAACAGGGTCTAGTCTTTTGTTTCCTATTCTTCCACCCCTTGTTCAGTCTCATCATTATTTACTGAACAAACCTAGGAGACGGGAATAGAAATCTAACAGTCAGGTTCCCGAAAGGAGAACTTTATGTGCCACAGAGCGCAGGATTTTATAAAGGAGAAAAGAAAAATAGGATGTAGGGACTGTGAATCAGTGTCTAAATGGATACATTCTCTACACGGTCAGTTAGATACGTTTTCCTAACTGGATTTGTTGTACAGTGAAACCCTATATATCAGGGGGGTGTCCGTATTGCTCTCTAGTCTATTAGTTTCCTTGTGGGTGGTTCTCCGTCTTTCTCAACTTGTCTTTTTACGCAACGCCGCTTTTTATAGTCCGCTAAAAGATGCGAAGAGGTTTGGGTGTTTAATATGATGATGACGTACACTGGGAGGGCGTGGCCTTTACAGGGGACTTGTGTCAGGTTCGTAACACGTTATCTCAGATCTCAAGGACAAATTCCATTTGAACTCTTTGCTGCGTATTAATAAATTAATGCAAAACACGCGACAATCCGTTTGAGGCAAATTAATAATGGATTTTATACACTATACAGAACTGACAGAACAGCGCACACGAGAAAATGGAAATATGAATGAAAAACAATATTCTGTTATTAAAATTGTTGAGGTGTATCCAGCTCTCAGTTTTCTGAATTTTAGATGGATTGCCTCGTTTAAAATAAAATACTTTGGATGATCTGTGAAATGATCTCGCGCATTTTAATGACAGATGTCGAGAACATAATTGGAATTTAGTATAACGTGCTCTCACCTGGTAGATATATGGAAAAGCAAGTAGATAGCATGCATTTATTATATTTGTATTAATGATTGTATTCATTTACGATTTTAGCTATATTTCTTACGTTTGTTTTGAGAGATAACAAGATTTTTGGAAATTTAGCTACACGAACACAGTCAACACAACGAAATAAATGCTTAAATCCTGTATAAAGATAAAAATAATCTAGTAAGCTTATATTAAATATTATTCAGCTCATTATGAGCTATATCAAACGAAAATAATTGTATATCACCTTCAATTGTATATGCTCACCTTCATAAAATGCATTAAAATAAAGGATGCTTAAACTTATTCAGCGCATTGTGATGCAAGTATTTGGTCTTTAGTGTGATGGAAAACAGAAAAATCCATTTTGATAGCCGCAATAAAATCGTGTAGGCCATTGATGTTCAGCCCATCGCTAAAGATTTACGGCATCGAATAGTCATTAGCTCTTATCAGAACCGCGACTGAATGTGAGAGATGGGCTGATGGCGGAAAGAGGGGGGTATTAAAGACCCTTTTCAGTGCGTCTGTTTTTTGTGATAATATTGTGTGATAGTCCTGCTCAGAATGAGAGAGATAACCAGCATGCAAAGATGAACCGGGTCCAATAATGAGCAAAAAGACGGGTGCGCTATGATGTTACGCAATGAGAAATGTTATTTGTAATCGCTTCGGTCATCTGTACAATCATCAGACCTATATTTTACAATATATCTACACAGATTTATTTACATATAAATGACAAATAATGATGGATAAGAACAAAGCAATGTATTTAATAAATATCCAAGTAGTTAGAATGATGTTTTACGCATCTTGGACAGCTTTGTCTTTAGTGCTTTCTTGTAAAGCCTGGGTCTCTTCTAATAATGTTTTTTTCTAAACTTCTCTGTCAATGTTCATGTAAGTTGCTCCAGTAAAACATCCTCAATAGATCGCAGCATCACTATATTGAATGTGCCTGTCGGCAGCTAATGACATGGAGCCATTTGGCCACTCAAGCGGAATCTGTGAGGGAGGGAGGGGACGGGCAGACCCCTCATCTCAGCCATGTTTCAACACTTTATTGTCAACCTAAAAAAGCTACACATCCTGTGATGTCATGGCTACAGTGAACCTTAACCAATCCATAAATAGCACTGTTCTGCTAAATAGTTGGACCTCTGGAGTAACCCTATAAGTATCAGTGTCTAGGGTGCTGTTAATTGGGCAAAAATAACTGGAAGTTGTTTTTCTAAGCATCCAGCATCACGGTTGAGGATGTTTTGCAATTCTTCCCCGTGTTGTAATGATGCAGGTTTCCTGCAGAAGAACAACAGCTTGGATGAGAAGAATCGTTTGGTGGGCGCCTTTAAGGAGAGCTCCAAGAACCAGCTGTCGTGTGACAACAGTGAACACTTCAGACGCACAGAGACAGACTTCTCCAACCTGTTCGCTCGGGGTAAGAGCAAATACTTACCGTTAATGTATTTTTAAACACCTGGTGGCAACACATAGACATGCACACCCTGAAAACTAATTTATAATTTATTATTTGTTATGGTTAGGTTTATAAGGATAAACTCTCTGTGCCATGTAATTTATCTATATATTTATGATCAGAACCACATATACATCTCTACAGAGAGCTACAGGACACAGAGATAAATTTTTACATTTCATGTGCTGTTAAGTCGATTAGTAGAAAAGTTATAGCCTACACTCATAAATATATAATAATTATATTCAAATAATATAAAATATATATTTCAAATAGTGTTTATTTTGTATTATATAATAATTCATTATTATAAAAATTATTGCGCTACAAAAGATCTTCATAGCGATGACACAAAAGAACCATTTCAGTAAAGGGTTCTTTCTTACATTTTTATTTAGTAGCCTAACCATTTATAACTATAAAGAACCTTTTATAAAAACAAAAAGGTTATATGGAAATCTATCATAAAGCAATACAACCAAAATGGTTGTTCTATCCACAGCATCATGCAAAACCTTTCATTTTTAAGAGTGTGTCTGCAAAGACCCAGTTTGCATTACTCACAAAACCTGTTATGAAACACAAAGAAAACTTTTCTTATATGCTGACTCATTTAATTTCAGATCTACTGCCTGCTAAAAATGGAGAGGAACCCACAATCCAGTTTCTCCTGGAGTTTGTGGAAATCCTTACAAATTATGTGCGCAAGACCTTTGACAGATCCACCAAAGTGTTGGATTTCCATCACCCTCACCAGCTCCTGGAAGGAATGGAGGGATTTAATCTGGAGCTGTCTGATCAACCAGAATCTCTGGAGCAGATCCTGGTGGACTGCAGAGACACGCTCAAATATGGAGTGAGAACAGGTACAGGCCAATGTAAACTATCAAACATATGAGATGACGATGTTTAAAATATTAAACTATTTTTGACTATTAAATTCTCCAGTGTTATTAAAAATTAAGGGACAACAAGCAGTTATACAGTTTATGCCAAAAGCTAGGTTTAAATAGTTTTGAAATTGTCAAAATTACTTAAACAAATTCTCTTTGCATTTTGTCTAATAATCCACAAATTAAATTCTTTGTCTGTAAATTCTTTTTCTTTGTCTTAGAAAATTTAAGATTTGTTTTTACATCTTAAATCTTAAAAGAAAGTAACATATATTATAAGATTATGCATGTAAAAGCATTAACAGAATGCACATGATTTAGTGCTGTTGCCAGTGAGCCATTAGGCAGCATTTGAGTTGATATTTCATTTTACGTTATATTTACATTATATTTATGTATCTAACTGCATGTCCCTGTGACCTTTTTTCTCAGGTCATCCTAGGTTTTTCAATCAACTTTCCTCTGGTCTGGACATCATTGGCCTCGTTGGAGAGTGGCTTACATCTACGGCCAACACTAACATGTGAGTCACACGAATTAACCCTGTGTCCCTTCCTCTCACCGGTCTCTGCAGGGTCACTGGAAAACAATGTTATGTATGCAAGTATTTCCGTTGCTCTGAGGTTATGTAAAGTGTTTGTTTGAATGCTATTGCCAGAGGCCCTGTCTTTGTCAGCCTTGTATCGAGTGATATCACTGGATGCTGTAACCACAGCTCTGGCCCTCCAGGCCTGTGAAATTGCATATTGATTAGCCAATAGAGTTAGACATTTCACTGCTACACTGCATAATATAAAAAGCAATTGGTACTGGGCTGTTCCATTGGACATCTCTGTCCGATGACTCACTGATGCGGAGCTCAGTAAAAAGGTGATTTGCAAAGAAACGACAGGATAGACTGCACTGAGACACATCATGGTGAAAATGACATTACGTTGAGTTTTATACAGTACTACAGAAAACACACAGTATGGGGCTGGGGCTAGTTGTCACACATTTCACAGAAAGTATTTTTTAGGGTTATTTATTAGTTTCTGTACAGACAAGTACTTTAAGGTCCTGGTTACAAAAACACTATTTTACATCATTGACCAGGAATATATACAGTTCAGTGAAGATGTGTTCAGCTGATAGCGGGGCATGTTGTCACATTATATGGCCTGCTTTCAAATTAGCCTGCTAAATGCTTTACAGTAAAATTACAATTTCAAGACATTTAATAAACGAGTAAAAGTCAATATACAATATAAGGCATTATACAAAAACATCAAACCATTGTTTTTGCGTAAAGCAACTAATTGTGTAAAATTCCTTTATTTAAAACACACATGTGACAACCTTCCTATTTAAAAAAATAAACATTTTCCCTGAATTTTTAGTTAAAGTTTGGCTTCATTTTTAGTTGACACTTGCTTTAATATATCTTAGTCTGGTTTTAACATGCATATCCAAGATCTGTTACAAAATTATCATAATTATGCAAATTTTACTTTGGGGGAGTTCACAAAATCTTTTCTAATTTAGAATAAATAAATATTTCAATATACAAAAACAACTGCTAGAGGAAAATATGGTTAATGTCTAATGGTTTTTTCATGATCCTTTTGATGCTGCTTTAAATTGTGTTATGACTGAGCCAGTGTTGCACTGAGGAGTCTCACAGCACTAAAGCACAAAATGAACTTGTACCCAATCTATTTAACAGTCCATTGATTGTGTCTGGCTGTGGGCTGGTAGAAAGTCTGTGCCAGCTGGGACCAGCCGGTCGTAGAGTCTGTCCCTGTGGGCCGTACGGTCTGGCCATTGCGTTTTACCCCCAGAGGCCATTTTGATCTCTGAGGACCGAGCACTTCATTACAGCCGTCTTTCTTAATATAAATAGAGATTCTTATAATAGAAGTCACTTAGGATGAAAAAAGCCTTGTTAAATAGCCATAACTATGAACAATGGCTTTTAGGCAATAGGGAATTACTTTGATTAATATCCTCAACTAAAATTCGCCACATACAGAGAAAGAGATAAAAATAACAAAACCTAAGCTGTTACAGAATCAAATCTACAAAATCTACATCATATCTGCAATGTGCAAATTTCTATAGTTGTATATTTGTATCAATCTTTTTTATACAGTGTTTCTTAGACTGCTTTGTAGAAAAAGAAAAAAACAATCCCAGAATAAAAGATTTTACATAAAAAATGTATTAGATACAATTAATCTAATTAAACATACCTAATTTTTATAATTAGGTCATTTTTATCATATTTAAAGTTATATCTCAGATCAGATGTTACCTTAGAAGTCATCTGCATTTGTAGTCAGTATAGACGAATGCACCTCACTAATGTTTGGCAGGGACCAAAAGTGAATTCATTTTTTACCCTGTGGCATTTACTTCAGATGAAGCACTGTGTGATTTTATAACACGGTTTACATACAGATTGTCCGCCAGTGCTACTGACATTTAAAATGTCAGGAGGTGATGGATGGTGTGAAGCTATAGCTTTGATTTTCTATATTAAACTTGAATTTTGCCCTTTCTTCATATCCAGTTCCTGTAGGTTTAAAATCACTATATTTATATCTGAATGTGGTCAGATGTCATAATGGTACTTGTACACTTTTAACACTAATACTAAAGTAATGTTGCTGTTACTTTTAAAATGGCTTATAAAAATAGCATATGCAAATACCTTCTTGATCTTGATCCATCATTTTGGGTGGGTTGCATGTTGCAGTGCATTCTGGGATTTCTTTCTCTGTAAAGTGCCAAAAGAAGCTAGCATTAAAAGTGGCCTACCTTTTAAAAGAAGGATGTCTTAAAATGTTTTCTACATAGGCAAAGTAGGCAATGTCAGTACTTCACTTTCTCTTTTAAGCATTTTTAGCTCTTCAGAATCTCACGCTATGTTTTCTCATCACCCTCACGTCCTGCCATCTCCCCGCTGCAGGGATAAAGCTGTTCCATTCGCCTCCCACCGCTCACTGCCCTCATTCTGGAGGATTTCACCTGCTATGTTTGAGAACGTTTCATTTCTTCACTGCTGAAAGTGTCGCTTTTGCCTTTCCCACCTCCTGACTAAAGACACACACACACACAATAGAAAGGGCTTTGTGAGAAGATCGAGGGGAGTGTCTTAGTGCCTGTGATTCAGTGAGTCAACTAGCGGCGAACGCTGCTTATTCTGTCATTATTCACCGTGACTAATTCAGACCCATTATTTCCCATCAGAGGTGACACACGCTGACCGATAGCTAATGGACTGATGCGCACAAGCACTGAATTACCCCCACACTCCTAAAATAGCTTCACATAAAACACATGATTTTAAACTTTAGCGAGGAAATGTGAGGGTCGCTCGCCTGTGCCAAAATCTGGGTTGCAAGGGTGTTGCTATGAGGTTGTTAAGGTGTTATGAGTGGTTGCTAGGTTGTTACCAGGTGGTTGCTAGGGTGTTCTAGTTGGTTCCAATAAAATCTTTATGGTTTTTTGGGTGCTTTTTCATGTTGCTATGCAGGTGAACGGTTGCTAGGGTGTTGCTAAGTGGCGCTTACAATTTCATAACATTACAGTGAATATATATACAATCCCAACATGAAGATGACGGTCAGATTACATTGTAGTGTAATAAATTTCTTGTATTAAATTTCCTGTTGATTTCTCCTTTATCTAAACACGAACAAAGGGATAAAAAAAGCAATTTGTCAAATTCAACATATGTGTATATGCTTTCCATCTTACGGTGACACCTACAATCATGATTTTTCTGCATGTTATTGATGATTGACTGTCTTAAATCTTTGTTCTTCTTTTGTGACGGAGCTGAACAATGAGTCTGCCCGAGGCTGTTCTCTGTCCTAGTTGCGTTTCATCACTTACTCAATCACTTCGGTCCATCCTTTCACTGAACGAGATGGATTTGTGTTGAATCGTGCTCTTATCTCGTCTGTGCAGCTGTTCTCTCATTTGTGTGCTGTCTGCCTCTCATCAGGCTGAACTCCATATCCATTTTTACGGACAGATAGATATCAGATCATCAGCTCCCTTCATTAAAATAACTGGAGATTAGCCATTATCTGGCCCATCACGGCGTCTTTTAATTAGTGAAATTCAAAGTGGCGGAGAGGGACAGAAATAATCTCTGATGTGTCACCATGAAGTGTCATTTTATGAAGTAATTTGAAGGTAGTTAATAAATGTAATAAAAAGGAACATGTTTAGGTCACTTCAAAGTCTTGAGAAATACAAAATAAATTAAATATTAATATATATAAATATTAATATAATGAAATATTATATATTAAATAAAAAAGAAAATGAAGGTTAATTAAAATAATAAACATTTTCAAATTAAAAATAAATAACATTTAAAGTCTTTTATCATTATGGCATTATTTTCATTATAGTTACTGTAAAAACTGTAAACTGGTTCTTCGTACTATAAAGCAAAAAAGTAAGTTAATATAACACAAACTATTGAGATATTTTAACTGTCCAGTATTGTCAAGTATACATGATGATAATACGAAACAACATTGAATTAAATTTATGCTTATTTTAATAGAAAATGGGAATCAAATGAGAATCACTATTAAGAGTAATTTGAAATTAAATTTTTAAACAAAAAGACACATTTCATAAATTACTTTAAAAATGAATTTAGGTTAAAAAAAATTAGGTCTTTACAATTGGACATCATGTCACAATGCAAAAAATCCTAATGGGGTTAACGTGACTTGTAGCTGAGATGAGACTGACCATATAGGTAATGAAATGATCCTGTTAAGATTGTTATATAATTGGTTTAATTTGAAGTTACAGAAGAGCAAAACAGAAACAGAGTGCTTTACATTTTAGACTGATTGACTAAATATGATCTTACTGTGTATTTTTCTGGCAGGTTCACGTATGAGATCGCACCTGTGTTTGTCCTGATGGAGCAGTTGACCCTCAAGAAGATGAGAGAGATCATTGGTTGGCCTAATGGAGATGGAGATGGACTTTTCTCACCGGGTAAATTCATCTACAGTCTACAAGACAAAAAGACTAGGCATAAGAAACAAGAAATAAACAATCACAAATATATATACTGTAATGTGTGTGTAATACACAAACTCTTCTGATGGCATATGTGTTTAGGGTTAGGGTTAATTAATTATTACAAGTAAAAATTACCTCCCACTTTTGTTGTATAAATACAGGAAGATATTAAAGAAAACAAAACATATATTAGGTAAAAAGATTGACATGCCTGTAAGTATTTTTTCGCCATAATATTTCACTGGGAAAAGCGCTGTCTGTGGTCCTGAAAACAAACATGTTGTAATTTTCTTAATGGTCTGCAGGGGGCGCAATATCAAACATGTACAGTGTGATGGTGGCGAGATACAAGTATTTCCCAGAGGTGAAAACAAAGGGCATGTCCGCTGCACCAAGACTGATCCTTTTCACATCAGAATATGTAAGTATTCACTTCTTTCAAGAACACTGGTTCGAGCGCACAGCACAACACCAACAAGTTTTCATTCACCTTTTCCTTTTCACTCATCCCTCTTTTATTATTAATACAAATAGTATACAAAAGTATACAATTCGCAACAAACTAAAAGATAAATCACTAAACAAAGAGTATATTTAAGAAAATATGAAAGAGAAAATAATTTATGCCAAGGGTAACATTAAATATAAGCACATAAAGGTAACATAACGTCTCATAAGTCTTTTTTGCTTTTTATTTTTAATAAGGTTTAATTGGTGCCATATTGTCCAATTGCATTAAGAAATTAAAGCAATTGGCTTAGCTTTAGCCCATTTCTTCACATGCATGTAATATTTAAGTAAAATAAAGAGTTAGAAAATAAAATAAAATAAAATAAACAAACAAATTGTACTTTTTAATTTCAGTGGTATCTTGTACAAAAAATACAATTCAATTTGTATTAATACAAAATCATAACATTCAATTTGTATTAATGTTTTAAACAAACTTCTTGAATATCTGTGCTCACAATGTACAATAGAACAAATACACAGGATTTGTCTCCCTCTAGAGGTCGTATTTTATCTTATCTTTGAAATTTAGTTCACGTTGATTGATCAACACTGTTGCTATTTTGTAGAGTCATTATTCAATCAAAAAGGCGGGAGCTGTATTGGGCTTTGGCAAAGAAAACGTCATTCTCCTTAAGACAGATGAGAGGTATTATCAGTATATCAGTCGTATTTATGTAAATAAAATGGATTAAGAATGACACTTTAATGTTAACTTATCTCATGTCATAAAATTCTTCAGTTACTCATTTCTTATTGGATGTCTTGTTTCAGGGGGCGTGTCATACCTGCAGACTTAGAGGCCAAAATCATTGATGCCAAACAGAAGGTTAGTATGCACACTAACCATAGTATACCCACTGTAGTGTGTACTACCCTAAATGTGTAATATAGTCAATATTTGTGATGGCTCGATATACTCCTGCTGGTGGATGAACTGACCTTTAAATACTAATAAGTCTTTCTGTTAATAAAGTGTAATGTTGCAAAAATGTTATATATTGATCATTAGTCTGTTGTCTGTTTTGAGTTAATGTGGCGAATGTTTCATGTCATTCTAACTATGTATTGTAAGGGTTACGTGCCACTGTTTGTGAATGCCACGGCTGGTACCACAGTCTACGGGGCGTTTGATCCCATCAATGACATTGCTGACATCTGTGAGAAATACAACCTGTGGCTACATGTGGATGTAAGTTTAATATCTGTCACTACATTTTGATTCACAAGTACATCATATTGCACTTAATAATAATAATAATCAGCATATTTCAGAAAAATAAATTGATATGAGAAAATGAACAAGCCAATCGTTTGGATGCGTGTTTGCATGTCTGTAGGGTGCATGGGGTGGATCACTGTTGATGTCTAGAAAACACCGTCACAAGCTGAGCGGCGTTGAGAGGTATGTAAAAAAAAACTTTACTTCCTCTCTTTCTTTATGCTGTTCACTTCTCAATTGCTTCAACACTATTCCTTCTTACACACCCTGGGATATTGTCCTTGTTGTCTCTTAAGGCAAAATATATAATGCATCATCATTTGTATGTCACTTGGACAAAAGTGTCTGCTAAAAGAAAAAAAATCATGTAAACAGCCTATTATACAAATGACAGTAAATTACAATAAAGGTACAACAAAACCTTCAGAAAAAACACTATTTTTATTTCAGGGCAAACTCAATGACATGGAACCCTCATAAGATGATGGGTGTACCATTGCAATGTTCAGCCATCCTGGTCAGAGAGAAGGTAAGAAAGCACTCATACAATAGATGATATATCTGCACACATAACTGGAAAGCACTTTTTAATCTGGTAAACTCTAATAATTCTCTAACTCTAAACTTCTGAGAGTAAAGACACTGGTCAAAGTTAGTGGTCCTTTATGCTATTTAGTCAAACATCTGTCTACATGAAACTAATCAACACATCATAAATCTCTGCTGCTGTCACAGGGTATTCTGCAGGGCTGCAACTCTATGTGCGCTGGATACCTCTTCCAACCAGATAAACAGTATGATGTCACCTATGACACTGGAGACAAGGCCATCCAGTGTGGCAGACACGTGGACATCTTTAAATTCTGGCTCATGTGGAAGGCCAAGGTGGGTTGCCCTTACATGGTTTTTTATTTGTAACTAATGTAAAGCCGGCATTTCATACAGATTCTTCACAAATAATTTGCATTATTGGTATATTTTCTCCATGCAGGGCACAATTGGGTTCGAGCAGCACGTTGACAAATGTCTGGAGCTCTCTGAATATCTTTACAACAAAATCAAGAACCGTGAGGGATATGAAATGGTCTTCGAAGGCCAGGTTTGTATCTGAAACACACATATGTACAGACTGAGACAACTCAGTTCTGATGTAATAGTGTTTTTGTAACATGTTTTTTTCTTGTTTTGTAGCCCCAGCATACAAACGTTTGTTTCTGGTATGTTCCACCGAGCTTGCGGGGCATGCCAGACGGAGATGAACGAAGAGAGAAGCTACACAAGGTATTACATCACGTATTGTACCTTTCGGATGTACTGGTGTAAATAAAATCAGTTTTAGTTAACCACAATAACTCTGAATATCCTGTAGGTAGCGCCAAAGATCAAAGCAATGATGATGGAGTGCGGCACAACCATGGTTGGATATCAGCCACAGGGTGACAAAGTCAACTTCTTCCGGATGGTCGTCTCCAATCACGCAGCCACCAAGTCTGACATCGATTTCCTCATTGATGAGATTGAACGGCTAGGTAATGACCTGTGAGAGCGCGGCCCAGGAATGGTGCATTTTACACATTCACTCAAATGGACAGAGTTTGCGTTCTGCACGTTTAATAGATATGTTTCAACATTGTGTTGTGGTCCAATTAGTCCCGTCCTTCTTCTCTATATTATTAAATCTTTAACTTGCAGAAGCCTCTATAGCAACACAATCACCTTACAACGTAGTTTAACTCCATCTGGATCGTACTCTGATGTGTGTAACAGTCGTGCTTCTATTTGTACATACAATATCTACATAAGGAAGACGCAGCACCCTTTTATTAAAGCTCAAACCCCTTTTTGTGTAGTAGTGGGGTCTTTGTGTAAACTAGTGGCTGTAATACAATCCGTATTTGAGTGTTGTGTTACTATAACTTACCTTGTAGTAGGTCATGTAAAGCGTTTACTCTGCACCTTTGTGAGGTGAAATGTACGTATTCAATTTTTTGTTCGAAATGTACTACTGATATAAGTATATAAACAAAGGATTTTATTTATATTGTGACCTGAGCAGTGTTCAGATGTATTTTTTCCATTTGTAATGTTTCCTCACTTGTATATTAAGGAAAATTATATAATCAAACATGTTTAGAGTAACGTTTATGGTCCAGTGGTGTACTTGTGAGCCAAAGACAGAACTAGTGCCATACATTTTACAATATTCTTTGAAATAGGCATATAAATTAAAGTAATCTATACACATTTATATAGTAATAACTATATGTTTGTCGTTCAGGCCCTTAACTCTGTGCAATCAGTGTGTCAGTGTTATAATGTTATTGTGTGTATCTTTGACTGAATGTTACAAGCAATCCTATCAATTATCTGATCTATGTTAGTTACAGTACCAGATATTTACTACTGAATATTAATATTCTACTCAGGCGCCTATAGCGATTATTCAACTGTATGATAAAGTGTGTAAAAAAGAAATGACAAAGGAAAATGAATCAAGCACAAACTTTAAAGGAAGGCTGCAAATGTTGTCCTCAGGATGCTGAAAGATTGTGTTGATATAAATATTTAATATTAGGGTTTATTGATATTTCACCGCTGTATTTAGATTCAGCTGTTGTGAGTCTTTTAAACGTGACAGATGACTGTTTATTTAATCTCGTCTTTGTTCGAAAGTGTTTTTGACTCAAATCTGCACAATAATCTTTTTCCTCTATTTCTGTGAATTGTTGACAGTATATGTTGAATGTGAGGAGGCCGGTCTGGGCTCCTCAGTAAGGCTGGCACTTTAAAATGCAATCACACTATATGTAAACTGCTACTTACACTTGTACAGTGCACAATAAAATCTATTAAAGTATAAGAATGTCATGTTAGTTGTCCTTTTAAAATGTAAATTATATGATATATGCTGGAATATGTATAATATATCTTGAAATGTTATTTTAATGTTTAAAATAAATTATGATTTTATTCCGTATTTGTTTGTGTTTTATTTCATTCTTATCTGTAACCAGCTTCTCAGCATAAGTAACACCGGTCTATCCTATTGGAATATAAATCACAAAAAACGCATTAAAATGATAACACTTTCCAAATGTATTGCTTTTTTCTTTTTCTGTTCTCTGTACAATAATTGACTTTCCACAGGGAGGCGGCACCTTTATAGTTTAATAACAAAAACCTTTCCACGTAACATAGCTCAGACTATTAAGTTTTATTCCTCTAGAGGGCGCTTGGAGGCCAGACTTCGATATAAGGGTATAGATAACTGTACACAGAACGTATGATCGTTTAAATGTATTGATTATGTGCATTGATGTTTTATATCTAAATTGAAATTAGTCTCCAGCTATCTCTATACAAAATTTCAAATCCGTAAAAGAACACATTTTGTAATCGCAAACGATTATGATTGATCCTTCCTCATCAGCGCAGAGAAAAGTAACAGGTACCACATGACTACCTGCCGCTTTAACAGGAGGGAAGATATTCCGAATAATACAATAATACAGTATAAATACGACAAATATTATTTAGATCCATTGTACATAATTAATTAGAAATAGCTACCTGGCCATTAAACCGCACCCACGCGCATCTTTTATGCATTCATTGCTCACGTCGTTCTCATGCAAAACACAGCCTAGTGACTTTATTAATAAACTCTTGTTTTCACAACTTTATAACATAATGACAGTATGATATCTCCGTGTGAAGCGCTGACTAGTCCGCTGTAGTGCCGCTCACCTGTGCGCCACATATGCACGAGCCTGCACTTCCTGCATTGCCACGTCACTCACACAGGCGTTGCGCGTCCCACTGATACTCGCTCGCGTTCTCTATCAGAGGAAACCGGCTGGTGGGGAGGAAAAATACAATAGAAAATATTCTTACCGCCGACACGGACACGAAGCGGGGAACATGGGGGGATCGCAGAGCGTGGAAATTCCCGGAGGCGGCTCGGAGGGCTATCACGTTCTCAGAGTAAGTGTAGTCTCTCTCTGCCTGTTTCTGAGGCATCCGGTGGATCGTGAGGGTCTGTCGTGAAGGTTTCAAATCGAGGCCGGGGATGTTAATGCGGCCTGCTAGCAGTGGCTTAATGCTAGTGCTACATGTAAAGCTCGACTGTTAAATGCAGAGGTGGTTTTAGTGCATGGACGTTCGTAAACATTTAACATGGCTTTGCTTTTTACTTTTTTTAAAGGCACTTGTACAATTAAGTTTTTCTTTTTCACTGTACAATGCTGCTTTTTATGTGGCCCATGATTGTATGTGGTGCTAAAAGCTACATATCAAAGATCTGTACAGGTTGGTTTTCAGTGTTAATGAATTATAAATGTAAATATCAACAGCATTGTTTTAATTTGGTCATGTCATAGTTTAAATAAATTATATGAATGAACAACATGTCATTTTACCATTGCTTACGTAGATACATGATCTCATGTTTTTAAGGTTGACAACTGGGCAATTCCATGCAAATGTAAACCTTAACAGGTTTTTACCATCCTCAGAGCTCAGATGTCAGTATTTGGTGGTTTAAATACCCATGTAAGGTCTCTCACACACTTTTGAAAACATTTTTATGTTTTAAAGCGTAAAGATGCTATGAAATGATTTGTTTTGAAGAAATACTACATAATTAAATGCAAAAAATCGACGGATTAAAATGTAATTGCGTATAAATCGCTTTCCCGTTGTGTACAGTCATGTGCAATTTGCATAAAATATAAAACGTCATCAGTGTGAAATGCGCCATTTCCCGGGGCAAACGTCAAAAATCTGTAACTTTCTGTCAAATCTTCACCGGATATTTTATACATTCACGGAGTACGAAATAAATACTTTCAAACGAGCCCCAAAATTGACAACATTTTCGTAACACAACCATCACGCAAACGCCCGTGTCAAAGCCGTGGTATATATGTCCAGTGAACGCACTCGTCTGTCTATGGAGGCACAGCTGTAGTGGCCACGGGATGGGTTTGGTGGGCAGGACACTTCCAATGTGCCTCTCCTTTTGACCCCATCACTGGCACCCGTGCATTTACTTGTTGCTGTTGTAGTTATTATATGTAACACGTGGAGATGGTCTTACCGAACAAGATCTTTAGTTTGTGCGGTTGCATTTTTTCAGTATGTGGTGCTGATAGTTTGGGTGTCTGTTAGTCAGGTCCCGCTATACACACATGCTTCATGGTCCCGCGAGTTTTGTCATCACACGTCTATAGAAAGTTACAGCTTATATATTTTTTTCAAACACTCATGGTAGTTAAGTTTGTGTTTTTATTCATATTTTGCTAGTTGGGAATCACTGTGAAATCATTTTTTTAACAAAACAGAAACGGCCCATTTGTAAGAAAATGCTGTAAATAGTTTGTTTTGAAGAAATACTGCATAATTAATATTAAAATACACGGATTCAAATGTAATTGCTTTGTAAAAGTCGCTTTCCGTTGTGTACAGTCATACGTAATTTGCATAAAACACGTCATCAGTGTGAAATGCGCCATTTCCCGGGGCAAACGTCAAAAATCCATAACTCTTTGTCAAATCTTCAGCGGATATTTTATATTTTCATGGAGTACGAAATAAATACTTTCAAACGAGCCCCAAAATTGACAACATTTTCGTAACAACCATCACTCAAACGCCCGTGTCAAAGCCGTGGTATATATGTCCAGCGAACGCACTCGTCTGTCTATGGAGGCACAGCTGTAGTGGCCACGGGATGGGTTTGGTGGGCAGGCCACTTACAATGTGCCTCTCCTTTTGACCCCATCTTTTCATAGTCAGGTAAAGTGCTCTTTTTTTTAGAATTATTATATCTATAACAGTCCATATTTCTCATTAATGAACACAAAAAATATAATGATGTAACAGTTTTATGTTCTTTGAAGAGGCATCCCTTCTGTATTTTTTGACTAATATTGCTTCTGGTTTGTGTATTTTAATTACCAAAAATACTAAAGTTTTTTTCAACTTTTTTGTCACATCCATAATGCATATATGTATATTTGCATTTTTTATATAGATAACACGTGCATAGACTGATTTTTTTTTATGTCTGGACTCAACATGGCTTGTGAAATATAAACAGATGGCTTAATATATTGGCAATAAATACATTCTGGGAGAATTTACATTTCAAGTTAAGGTCACATCCATAACGCTGGAATTGCCCAACTTACTCTTGTACCATTTTAAAAGGTTAAGTAAACTGGAACACAATGCTTTTTTAATAGTCAAGATGATGTGGAAACCCAGTGTTTATTTGTTGTTGTGTTATATTTAAATGTGTTGATTTGACTGATCTCTTGTAGGTGCAGGAGAATTCTCCCGGGCACAGAGCAGGTCTAGAGCCCTTTTTTGACTTCATTGTGTCCATCAACAACACCAGACTGGTACGTTAATTGTGTATTTGTTGCTTGATCAGTCCTCACCCCATCAATAACAAATTGTTTGTTACATCACAGACCGCTGCGGTTGCACTTGAGTTGCATTTTCTGTTTATGCAACAACATTTTTCATGTCTTGACATGTTTTGAAAAGATTTTCTTTCTTGTATTTGTTGCTTGTAAATATTATGTAATAATTTTTCATGTTTTGTTTATCTTCTGATATTAAGAACAAGGATAATGACAATTTGAAGGACATACTTAAGGCCAGTGTTGAGAAGCCTGTGAAGATGCTGGTGTACAGCAGCAAGACTCTCGAGCTGCGGGAGGCCACCGTTACCCCTAGCAACATGTGGGGGGGCCAGGGACTTCTGGGGGTCAGCATCCGCTTTTGCAGCTTCGAGGGAGCCAATGAAAATGTCTGGCATGTTTTGGTGAGTAACTGAAAAAGCACACGCTTAAGGGTGGAGTTCAGATTGATGAAAACATTGTATGTGGTTTCAACTTGTCATTAACAACTTTGATGAGTAAGCTATCAGCCCACTAACATCCAGTCTCAGATGCTAGACATTGAGCCTGGTATGTTTACAGGGCGTGTTCTTGCTAAGAAGACCGGTCGGTCGAGCTATAGAAAATGGACTGTGAGAACCTGCTCTAATTTATTAGCTCGTGATTGGTCTGTTTTACAGGAAGTGGAGCCGAATTCTCCAGCAGCATTAGCCGGTTTAAGACCGCACACTGATTACATCATCGGCGCAGACACCGTTATGAACGAGGTATTTCTCTCTCACTCATTTCTCTCTTTGCATTGCAGTTTTGTACAAAGCTAAACTGACTGTGTGTATATTTTGTTCTCTCTGCAGTCAGAAGATTTGTTCTCATTGATAGAAACTCACGAAGGCAAAGGATTGAAGCTTTACGTCTATAACACAGACACTGATAACTGCAGAGAAGTGGTCATCACACCCAATAGTGCCTGGGGTGGAGAGGGCAGGTGCGTGTGTGTCTCTGTCAAACTCTGTGTCTGGTTTGTCTTTGCGCTCATGTCACACTGTTTATTATCTCTGTTCAGTCTCGGCTGTGGCATTGGATACGGTTACCTGCACAGAATCCCAACCCGTCCTTTTGAAGAGGGCAAGAAAATTTGCTTTCCTGGACACTCCCACAGTGAGCCTGCCAGCCCGCTGAAGGACGGTTTCACAGAGGTCAGTAAGTTGGTGTGTTTCAGATAGAGTTCTTGAACTTGCAGTACTGAAATTGACTTTGTCCTTATTTAGGTTCAGCTGTCTGCAGTAACCCCGCCCCCTGTGGCACAGCCCACCCCCACAGGGCTTGAGGATAGTTTATCTGGGCTGTCACTCAGCTCAGCCCCGCCTCAAATACCCAGCGAGCTCCACACAGGTGTGACACCTTATTTTGCATTTTTTACATTTGTTTTTATTCTAGAACATAAATTAAAATAATGAATTATTAATGTTTCTGGTCAGGTGTTCCCACAGTCCCCCTCCTGCCTACCCAGATGACCCCGGGGTTGAATTCCCTTTCTTCTGTCAACCCCTCCACCACCCTACCAGGTGCATAACATTTACTTTTCTCAATCTCTGGTTTTGTTATATGAGCATATTGCGTTCTTTTGTGTAGTAAGTGCAATAATGGTACTTATGTCATGCGTGGATATTTAAATATGTAAAGATGTCATGTTACAGAAGTACAAGACTATTAATGGTACTTAATGTGTATATATAGATATTAAATATTACTGTTATTAGACATTGGTTATTAAATTTGTTTTTATATTTTTCTGCTTGTCATTATGTTTATCCTGCTGTAAAGCTGCTTTGAAACAAATAAATAAATATACAAATAAACTTGAACTTGAACTTGAGCTTAATGTTTAGAAGTGATGTTAATAAATAATATGTTTTTCCCAGGTTTGATGCACCTACCGTCTGGCCTTCCTCCTCTGCCAAACCTCCCGAATCTCCCGAATCTCAATATTCCGTTACCTGACCTTAGTGCTGTAACGTTAGCTGGAATCAGTGGGTTACCTCCCACTACAGCAGGTACACAAACACACACAGTGGTCACATGACCAACTTACAAAGCAAGATATTTAACCACACATTGCCCACTTAAAAACTCTTTCTCGCTCTCTCTCTCTGTAGGATTACCACCTTTTCCTCCTTTGAACCTGCCCGGCATGCCCCCTCTGCCCATGTCCACCGTTCTGCCCACAACGCTGCCCAGCATGCCAGGTGTCACGCTCCCATCCACCCTGGCGCCCGTCTCCTTAGCGACCGAGCAGACTCCTGCACTGATACTGGATGCCACGCCCACCCCTGCAGTCAGAGACATGCCCCCAGTGATACCTGCTGTTGCCACGGAGACCACACCACAGCAGACAACGGTTGCACAGGCTGCCCCAGAGTCCTCGTAACGGTGTCCCTGTGTATATCTAATGTATTTATTCAGTACAAAAATATTCCAGTGTGCAAACACACGCACAGAAAACACGGTTCTGTTGAGAGACACCAGAGTTGACTAAGTGACGGACAGATGTTTAATATAAAAACAAAACGATAGCAGGTGTGACTGTAGGAAACGGCGCGCATGCATGTCCGGTGTGGTCTCTCCTCAGACGCTGTGCTTTATGCTTTTTTCTTTCTGTATATCCTGTAATCAGATGTTAGTATAGCATTCCTTGTAATTACCAATTGCTATGTGATTTTACTATGTCATAATTTCTTCTTTTTTTGCACATTTATTTACTGTTTTTCATGAACACGCTCTCTGCGATGTCAAAAAGGTCAGGCCTCTGTGTTGCTTACACACACTGTAAAATAGATAGAAAAGTCAATATGGATGGAAACACAAATGTACTGCAGGGCTGAATGTGCTTGTGTAGTTTGAAGATTGTGAAGGAGTCTCATTCAAACACACACAAGCAATAAACTACCAAGTTTTACACTATCAGTGTTTTGTCGAGTTACCTTAATGTCAATGGTTCTTAATGTAGACAGCGATGTATTATATTGATTTTTGCTCTTAACATACTGGGTTGACAGATGTGAATTTTGAATGGCTAATTTAAAGAGAAGAGTTCTGAAAGGCAACATATACAGTACAACTTAATAAGAGATTAAGAGTTTTTTTACACGCTATAGAGAATATTTAAGAACCATCAGTATGGAGATTTTGAAGATATCATGCTTGTTACACGGCTTGCCTCACAAGTAAATTATTGGGCACAAAATATTGATTCATTCATGTTTTATTAGCTTATTAGTAATGAATACAAACCTTCCACAAAAAATGTGTCCTATCAGCTTTAGACATGATTGTCAGCCAAGATGTGACATTAAACAAGACCAACACAATTTGGTTTAATCATTTGTGATATAATGATATGTTATTAATTAAGATCTATTCACAAGTAAATTATCTTCATGGACAAGTTGACTAACCAGATGATCCTGTGTTATTAGTTTTGAGCGGTTGTTAAAGGGAAAAGAATCAAGTATTCCAGAGTGCCATGTAACAAGTTATATAACACTGTGAGACAGCAATTGCTGAAATATTATAAACAAATAAGAAATAATAATTATATTCATAAACATAGCACAATAAATCATACTGGCTAAGGACTTTACAAATGTGCTTGTTATGTTAGCATCAATTCATGAAAGTATTTTAGGGAATTTTAAACTGAGGATTCCAGTTATATGCATTTCCTTTAATGTTATTCATTCTATATCGAAAGTAATATAAAAACTCCCATCTAATCCAGTTGTAAGAACACAACTACAAATAAATTGGTAAAACAACCAGCATTAACTTAAACTTAAAAACTGTCATCACAAACACAACAAGAGAAATTAAGTATTTTCAAAATGTTTATTTCTCTTTTGGCTACATTCTCTACAATCGCAGCAGCACTTTAGAGACAAATCACCATATGCTGAGCTGGAAACTGCTTCTGGGGTTTATCTGGACAGAGAAAACAACAAAAGCTGAGATTCTTCCTCTGAAAACTGGAAGCTTTGTCAGTTTGATCACAGTCCGGTCTGCATCATTCTGACCTGACTGGGGTTCTGGGATCAGGGAGGGTTGCTAAGCAACATGACAGCACATGGTCTGGGCATAAAGGGGTCAGATGATCATGGGCGGGGTCCGGCCCACCTTCCGTCTTTTCCATGAATCACTGCTCACATCAGACACACACATACATAACACACACATGATCCTCGGGTTTACAACTTCATTCACAAACATCATTTTTCCATGCTGTGATTTGGTCTGATTTTTCACCAGAATACTCCTGTTTTAACATTTTATAGAATCTATTGAGATGATTCTTGACTGCATTCCCATGCTGGACGCCTGGTCACATATTACATAACCTGTCTGGGGTCTAAAGTCAAAAAATTAATTTAGCAAAAAAACAACCTGTTTTAACAATTAAGCACATTTCCACTAGTTTCATTATCATCCTGCAAAATAAAATGTTCTATTCAGTATTAAACATTATTTTTTGCATCACAATAATGAAAACTTGTTGAGAAAATGTGCTTAATTATCAGAAAAAAATGTCATAATGCAAAACATCTTAAAAGTCCTGAACATAGGCCTCATTTCCTTTATTCAAAATATAACTTTTTTCCTTTTAGAGTGAATGTGACCCACCCACATTTGTAAATATTAAGCCCGTTTAAGCATACACACTGACAATGTTACAGTGAACTAAAATAAGCACAAGTTCTGTAACATACCTTTTGTTCTGTGCCTGAAACGCATGTATATTGGTGTAAAACATCCATTCACGGGCACATAACACACAGAAATTCTTGTATCGACACTGTTGTGTCACATTAAAACACTCATTCATCTATTTCCAATCACACTACAATTAATCTTCTCTAAATTTCACACTTACACAAAACAAAACACCCCGACAGAGGCGTAGCTTGGGGAAGATATCAACAAGAAGCTAAAATTTCAATCCCCCAACACTCCCAAATCGACCCCCTTTCGCAAGATGCCTTGGGTAAATGGTTTCCAAATGGTTCTATCTCAGACGGACATTTGAATCCACACAGGTAATGACATCAGCCATTCCTGCCCCAATAACAACAGCAGTCACTGTGGCCAGTGTGGGCGTGTCCTTCAGCGCGTAAGCTGACACTTAGTCCCGCACCCTTTCTGTGCAAAGGGAGGGAACTCGCCATTTGGAACCGTCAATCGATCAGCCAATCAGATCAGTAGGAGATGATTCCTGAAGCAGCAGCAGGGCTGGCGGGTGTGGCCTGCAGGTTTCCTGACGAATTAGATCGCCGCATGTGCGGCAGAAGGTACGAGTCGCTGCCCAGTTGGTGAACATCAAAGCGATCTTCCTTCCTGTAAGCCAAACAGCGCCGGATGAATGCCTGCGGAGGACAAAGACTGAATTCAGACCACAACATTTCCACATGCACATTTCTTAACTCTTGTCAGAACACACAAACCGACCTTGGCTTCATTGCTTGACACAGGTTTGGCAGGAAACTGGACCTCGGTTGCTTTGAGGATGGTGTTCTCCTGAAGTATGTCTTGCTGGGATTGATTATGACCAAACGGCTACAAAAAAAATCAGACTAGATTTAACGGGACATCATCATTTAAAAATGTATCTATAGATGTGTAGTGGTAGCTTATTACCTTGCGTCCATACAGGCACTGGAAGAAGATGACCCCCACAGACCATACATCAACCTTATTTGAGATCTTTGGAGGTTCTTTACCAACTACAAAACACTCTGGTGGCAAATACCTGAAATATTCAAACCAAAATATTTATTAAATAGTAAACGTTTTAAACTTATATTTATATTATACTATAAATAACATTTATTAAATGTTTATATTCCTATACTATATAATAATAATAATCATTTATTTAATTTACATTTATTGTTATTAAAGACAATATTTCAATAAGATTGGCGTGTTGGCATTTTAAAATGTGCTAAAAAACAAACCAGTAGGTTCCGGCTCCCTGCGAGGTCAGATCCATTCCGTCCACTCCATAACTGTCATCATCCATGATTTTGGACAGACCGAAGTCTGTGATCTTTATCTCCCCACATGCTGTTCCATCCACCAACAGGATGTTTCCTGAATTACACAAACAGAAAACAACATTCCTGCTAAGCCTGCATGACAAATTTACTCAAAATCTCAACTTGATGTATGACTGTAAACAACGTTTGTCCACGACTAGTTTGTCCATGCGCTCACACCTGGTTTCAGGTCGTAGTGAATGATGGGAGGTTTGATCTCATTAAGGTATCTGAGAGCATTGACGATCTGCATGACGATGGACCGAGCCTCTTTCTCAGACATGAGCTTGTGCTGCTTCAGATAGAAATCCAGATCGTTCCCCTCGCAGAACTCCAGAACAGTGCAGAATCTACAACATGACACAATGTTTGTACACACCTGCAAAACGCTGACGCATCAGAATAGAGCGTGTCGTCATGGAAACTTACGTGTCAGTGTCCAGAGAAAAGTAGTCGTAGAGTTTGACTATTCTGGGATGGTCCAGCTGTTTGTGGATTCTGTATTCTCTACAGGCATGCCTGCAATGCATGACATCACACATGATCAGTTCACTTCAAGAACTGATAAAGAGATTGAGTGAGTGAGTGAGCGAAAGAGAGAGAGGATAAGCAAGTTAAACGACAGAGTAAAAATGACTGAGTAAAAGAGAGAGAAGTGAGAGAGAAAGAGAGAATGAGTGAACGCTGATCGCTGACTGACATACTTGTGATAGTTTTCTTTCTTCTCTTCTCTCCAGTTCTTGTTTAGCTGGTGGATTTTCACCGCAGCATATCGCTGCTCAAACAGGTCAAATGCCTAAACACACACACACATGACACAAACAAACAAACAAACAAACAGTGATTACAATACCATTCTTGTATTTTGAAGATACTTTTAGCCATGGGTTTATTATGTGTCTTCTCTGGGAATTGTGCCAATGTCTTTCTTATGCAACTGAGCAGGAAGAAAAATGACCTCTTAACACTTGTGTTATGAGAATGAATAGGTACAACTTGAATGAAATTATCTGTAAAATGAAAAACAAACTACCTTATAAACTTCACTAAAACCTCCTCGGCCCAGCAGGTGTAAGAGAAGATATCTTTCATTAAGAGTTGGATGGTCTTTGAACCTACAAACACACACACACACACATATCAGGCATACTCAAAACCCTGGAGATGTGTCATCATTGGTTCACCGTCATGTCAATCAATAGGCAGGGGGTGGGACTCACTGAGAGCTGTCCTCATTGTTGATTCTTTTGAGTTCTCGAATGTGAAGATTCCTCACACGTTCCAGCCGCTCTAACTCCACCTGGATCTCAGCCTCCTCCTGAACACACACACAGACTTCAGCACACACCTACATACTCGTATGTGACCCACAAAATCAAGAATATTCCAGATTCTCTTTACATTAAAGAGACTTTGACTTTGAGACTTTAAAGGAGTCTTTGTAACAGTTTCTGCACGACTGCCTCTGTCATTAAAACATATTTCACTGATGCATGTGTGTGTAGATGGACTGACCTTTTTGAGATGACCTAATCTCAGTTTGAAAATCTCCTCTTGCTCGTGATATTCTGCCACAGTCAACCTGCACAATACAGAATAAACAATACAGAAGTATTACAGTGATTACCTAGGTTTACACTAACAAAAAACAGGTTTTAGGTTTGTTAATATCTAGAAAATAGGGCTGATTTTGCATTCACAAAGTAATCGTAAATATACAGTACACAAAATGTACCTTAAAAACAAAGCCGATTTAAGATCGGATTCATAAATTAACTGAACAGAAAAATATTTTAAGGTATGGTAAGCATCTACAACTGTGTAATAATATTAACAGGTCATGAATTATTACTTCTGGCTAAATTTTGAAACTTAATATTTCAGGGAAAAGAAGAATCAGAAGAAAACACTCTATTTTCATTTTTACAGATTAGTTTTTTTCACCTGTAGTCCTCTGAATTTATACCAACAGACCGGTTGCTGGTTAAGAACCTTAACTAGGAACATCAAGACATCATTTCAACTATTTTTAACTTGACCTTCTGTCTTAAGAACGTAATGTTCAGGGTGCAAAATGTAAAAAAAAAAAAACTGCTAGAGATGTCTATCTGCATACGTACAACAATTTATTCAATTCATACAACGTTTCCTATTGGCTTTAGACACGACAAATATGCAATTTGGTTTGTTAATTTCCAATGTAATCTCATATATGTTATTATTAGGTATACTTCTTTCTAAATTATTGGTAAGTAAATTATTTTTAAGGTCAAGTTGACTCGCCGTACACGGATAAGTAGGTGTTATTAGTTTTAAACAGCTGTTATCATGAAATAAAATACACTGAAAAGTCACGACTGGCCAATCAGAATCAAGTATTCCAGAGTGCCGTGTAATAACTGAAAATGAAAAGACCTTGCAGGGTAACATAAGACCTCTTTCATCCATGTCGGAGGCCAGATGAACCTTTGCCTGGGTTTATTTCCCAATAATGACTGTATATTTTCTCTTACATAACCTGTAATTACTCAAAACTATCACAGTTCACACAAAAAAGATGACCTGAAGATTATGTATAATACCCAGAAAGACAGAATAATAATAAAGGCAATTCTCCTGAATTGAAAAGTCTTGAAATTTGCATTTAACGATTCTGTTTTTCCCCAAGTGCCACTTTGAAGGCAGTAGTGTCAGTGCTTTAAAGGGTATACAACTTGAAGACTTTACCATGTTTATAGTCTAACAGGAAAACTTTGAAATGACACTTTTAAGATGATGTGCACGAAACATTATGTTTGCATGAATGCGCAAGTGTCTCACAGTGTAGGAAGGCTGGGCTTGAGGAAGGGGTCGTTGTCCGCCCCATTAACAGCTTTGGTCTTTCTCTGTTTGGATTCGCTGGGGGTCAGGCTCTGGGTGGAGGGCGTGCTGGGTGGTTTACGTTTGGCCAGAAGTTTCCTCTGCCTCTCGATCTCCTCCCTCTGCTGGTTAATCCACTCCTGTTGCCTGTTTAAATGAACAAACAAATTAAACACAGTTATTTCTGCACCACTGGTGAACAAAAATGAACAAATTGTGAAAATAACATGTTTGTAAGACCGTACTTGACCAAATTCTGGAAGGCGTATCCATCCGTCCACTGTTCCGAGTAGGACGCTCCATGCCGGACCGTTGTAAAGTGGCCCAGACGCAGCCGGTCCTGCATGCTCTTTTCACGGCACGACTGCTTCTCTTGAGTGCTCTAAACAAGACCAAAGAGTCACATGACAGCCACCAGCCAATGAGACGAAAGCAGCTGAGAAACCACCGACGCAGCTAACCTTCTCAATGAGCAGCTTTTTACTCATCGTAGTGCATTTGTTCAGACGCTCCTTGAAACGTTCCAGCAACTTCTGCTGCTCATCTATCTGTCTACGGAGGTCGCAGTTCGCCTGCGGAGAAGCATCGCAAACCACTTCACATCCAAATGCCACTTTGTGACTCCTTTACAACGCACAAACTGAAGGATAAGAGATCTCCGACTGCCTGCGGTTTGTTACTCACCCTGAGAAGATCATCTATCCTTCCTTCTTTCTTCTCAAGGTCAAGATTTTTATTGCTCTCGAGTGCAGCGAGTTTCAACAGCGTCAGATCCGTCTAAGATCAGTGAGGGAAAATAACACAAATAAATAGAAAATGAGAGAAAATTGAAGAGGGTATTTTATATTCAAAACACAGCGATGAGCGTGCAATACGTGTGTTTGAAAGTGAGCGTTACCTGCACGCTTTTGCTGCTCAGTTGTTTTGGGTTCATGGTGTGATCTGTGAAACACAGGCTGGTGGGTGAAGAGCTGTTCTGTCGCATCTGCTGAGCAATAAATATCATCATTAGGAAATAAATACTGAGAATGGTCTTTAAAACGTTATTAACATCTTTCTCAAATATCAAACGATATACATACAAGCGGACCAGGTGCAGAATGAGAGTTCTGCGGTGAGCGCAGGACGGACGGGAGACCTCTGACGGGACTAGATCCATTACCTCCCTGGAACTACAAGAAGAGACAATGTTTTTTGTGTGTTATTGACAGCACTCCAGAATACATTAAAAGGAAGTGATGTCATAACAGCATCACCAATGATTTCAATCAAGCAGTTTTACAAATTTTTACAGTTTTTATTTTGAATTTGTTTTTATAAAAACATATTATTATATGTTTTAACATATTAAAACATATTAAAACATATGTTTTTTTTTCTACTTTTTTTCTTTATCAGAAAACTGTTTCATATGGTAATATCTATTTAACTTTTTATTTGCTTTATTGTACATTTGTTGTTATACTAAACGTTTCCAAAAAAACAACAAGCAGTTTTTTAAGTCTCTTTTAAGAAACCCATTAAATAACAAGAAAAGATGGTTGTTAATAAGAGAGCTCTAATATCTGACTGACACTTTTACTTTCTAAAACTTACTTACATCAAAATAATCACTGATCTTGGGCCCTCGGCCGGAAGACTTCCCTGAAAGTTAAAAAACACTGGATAGAATCACAGAACATCACTTTCCTGCTTAACATTAACATTAGTTTCTGAGTAACATAAAGCCTCCGTTATTTCTTAAAAGACCATTATTTCCTTTTTGAATTTCTTAAAAGTTTAAGTTATGCACAGTCTGTAAAAATATATCCTTTAAAGAAGTATTTTATGCATGCGCACAGGAAGTAAGCATTACCTTGATTGCTCTCTGATTGGTTATCAACTTTTCTCTTTCGTCCCCTGGATGACTCGGAGTGCTTCTTCTCTGGAGTCTGGGGATAACAGAACAAAGCGTAAATATATTATTCAATCAATACATGTGTGTGTTAGAGATCAATATAATCAATATTGATGGTCTAAGTCCATTTGAAGCTGAATTCAGAAGGTTTGTAAAAAGATTAAGTCAATCAACAGGCCTACTAGACATCCTTTCTGCTTTTAAACCAGCTCTAAAAAAATTTTTTAAGCAAACACAACTCCCATCAAACCTAATGCAACATGTCTACAGACCTTTCCTTTAAATTTCGTATCACACTTAGCATGGCATTTATGACATGGCATTTTATGAAATTAACCATGCTTTAACCATGACAAATGAAATCGCTAGAAAAAAATAGATTTTAGGGTTTTTAAAATCATGCATAATGACTGAAGTTTCATTCGACTTTCATCTCAACATTTGCACAATGCAATGGTAAAAACTGAATGGTAAAAACTTACTGAATATGCAGGAGATCCTCCTTTCTTCATATCAGAGTTCTAAAAAAAAAAAAAATGAACATATATTTTAAACACGCCTGTGCCCGAGATGGACGTGTATGATGTATTGTCATGTGTCATATTTACCTCTGATTCCTTGTCGCTGGATGACCCCAGGCTGCCAAAACTGTGACTGGAACATTCATTATTGTTCAAGCCCTACGAAGAAAGATCAGATCAACATCAAGCAGGGTTACGTTTACAAATAGATAAGACTGGGCGAATATATAGCGAATGTTTACGATATATCGGCTATAGTTTAGATAATGATATAAAAAATACACAATCGTTCTAACATTATTATTTGCTCATTTGACTAGTTTTAGGAGTCTTTCACAATTTGCAATTTAGAGATCTTTAAGATGTAACTTAGGTAGCAAAAATAGGGACTTAATTTCAGATTCCTTAATTTTCAAATTCAGATTAATTTCAGTTTCAATGAATCGATTCACAAATGATTCACAAAAGCTTTAATATACACATATGATTTCATTTGTGCAAAACACTTGATTAAAAATTAATTTAATGTAAAAACTTTTCTCTTTCAGTTTGTGTTTGGCTGTTTTAATAATGTAATGATTCCTCTGACAAATAAAGCAAATACATGAACAAAGGCATTGACTATCATTGTAGCATTTTGACAGTTTCATCCAGCTAAATAAAAATGCAAAGGTGTATGTTTGTGCATTACTTTAGCTCCACCGCTCGCGCTCCCCGTGCTGCCTCCAGTGTTCCCACTAACCGCTCCGATGAAACGCGCTTCCAAGAGCTCCTGCCGCCTCGGATCTAGAGAATGCAGCTCATCCATACCTGCAAAACACAAAACACACAGATCAGATGCCGATCTACCACACTGATAGCTGCATTCCCCCCATTCATAGTAATGGCAGTGCCACATTGTGTTAATATCTATTATCTTTGCCATAATTAAAAAAAAAACATTTTCATATCCATCCCAAAGTACAGCAGAGCTCATCCAGGATGAAGTCAGAAACAGGAAGTACTATTAGACATTTCCTGTTCATCATCAGCTGATACTGCTGACAGTTTTGCTCCATTTGTGACCAACCCTATTTTTAGTCTTAAAAGCCCAGGATGACAAAATGTCCACCATTTCACAGAAAGAAAAGCACACACAAATAATTTAACATAAGCTATATCACTATCACTTTGTACTCCGCATTACAGATTACATTTGGTATTAAACACTACACTTTAGGCACAATATCGCAAATGTGCTAACTGCAGTATGCATATCATAACTGTTCACAATAAATGAATGATTTAAATTTTAAAAAGTCATGTAGAGTTAAAGTTTTAAGTCAATGCAAATAGCATGCAGACTGTCGAGACATGATGCTTTCTTTGATACATGTAAAACAAGTATGCTGGATATATAATTTTCAGTTTTTAAATATATTTTAAGTTCATTTAAACTGATTTTACAAACCTATTGCATTGCATATCATATATCGCATTGTTGAATTTTTTCTTAAATATCGTGCAAAACAAACTCAAGTAGTGTAATTCTGTGGTAAACTGCGGTAGATCAGTTCTTTATAATGTTTGATATTTAGTCAACTTACTTCCATAATCTGATGTATTGGAGTAAAACAGTGAACATAAAAAAAAATATAAAATCAGCAAACTTGATTTTAGTCAGGTGGTTGTTACATACCGGAATAAGAGGGCTTGATGATGTCAATTAAAAAGAAAAGTCATTTTAGAGGCGGTGTAGTACATGTGACACAAACGTAAATAAGTCAGTTTTGGCTTCATATTGACATTAATGTTCAAAAAGGCCCAAAAACTGAATTCACATCCATTACAGATTCATCAACCAACAGCCCGTTTCTTCAGCAGATGAGAGTAATAGTCTCTCCAGCTGATAACGGCAACCAGCTAATAACGTCATGAATCATCATTTCCAAACCTGTCTAAAACGGTCATCTGGCCTTCAAAGCCCATCACAGCCCAGAGTGACTAGACAAAACAGTCCAGGTTCAGTTGTGTTCTCTCATTATAAACAACAGCATTTCATGCATCCGGCATCACTGCCATGATGAGGCTCGTGCCAGAGAGAGCCGGGAGCCAAAAGGATTCCAAGATGGTGGATGGGAAGAGAATTATGAAGGTCAACAGGGCAGGAAGAGCACAGCTGCTCAGACAAAGGACAAACATTAAATGCAAACATTAGGAATTAATAAACACCAAACTATGGTCGTGTATGGTTTGCCATAAAACCCACGTTGCGGAAAACACACCAGTCGGATGCACACTCGAAGCACCAAGAATCACGGCCACTTTCAGCTAAAAATCATTACTGTTCTACTTAAGAAAACTCAATTTTCATTTTTGGGTTGATAATTCTGAAAGCAAGCAGCACACAATTAGAGACCATCAGATGTGTTTACACGTTCAAAAACATCTGAACAAAGCCAAACTAATGCAACTAAACACAGATGTCTGAAGATACGTTATAAGTTTTTAACTTGACAAATTATCATCAAACTTTAAAACATGACAGAAAGGCCGGTTTAGCATTCAATAATGTAAATGACAATGAAAAAATCAACCGAAAACAAAATACAAAACATGAAAAATGAACCTACTGAAAACACACAATACAGGTGTTTTAAAGTATGGCAGTCTTAAATAGAAGTATTCTTAAAATCGATTAAAAAGTCTATATATATTTGCAATCTCTGTAAGGCATAATATACAGTCGTAATAAACGCTGTCGTCCAAATTATTGGACACAAAGTATTGATTTGAAATGTTTCGTTTTGGAAAATACAAAAAGGAAAAAAGGTTTCCTATCGGCTTTAGACACGATGTTCAAACAAGACAAACACATCATTTGTAATATAACCTCATATATGTTATTAATTAGACAAATAGACATGTCTTAATAGCTAAATGCCTACTTAGACAACAATGCACGAGTGATAAACACACAACTACAAAAACACGAACCATCACTCATGACTTGTCTACTTGGTGTGACAAATAAAAAAATTATTGGACACGAAGTATTGATTTGAAATGTTTCGTTTTGGAAAATACAAAAAGGAAAATATCGGCTTTAGACACGATGTTCGAACAAGACAAACACATTTTTGTAATATAACCTAATATATGTTATTAATTAGACAAATTTCTATCAAATTTATTAATAAGTAAATTATTTCAGGTCAGACCAAGCAGTACCCAGATGAGCCTGTGTTATTAGTTTTCAGCACTTGTTATAGGGGAAAATACACCTAATAATAATAATAATAATAATAATAATAATAAAAGTGATTTAATAATGAAGACCGTATATGGTTGTGTACTTATTTCTAAAACTTATTTTATAAAATTTAGGTAAGACACATTTAACACATATTATAATCTGACTTATGATGACAGTCATAAGTTCACATACATGTTTACAACACATTCATAAAAAAACAACCTGTGTCTCACTTGATAAACATCACAGGAAACAGCCTGTGAAGGTCCAAACAGCCATCCAGTAAAGAGCTGAACACATCACACACACACAATCCTGAATGTTGATAGGGACAAAATGACACGTCAGGCTGCAATAACACAAATTTTAACTTCAACTCTTCTTTTGCATATGGGTAAACGTTTATTATGCATGCAAGAGTGACAACTAAAACCATTTATCAGCTCCATGTCTTAATAGCTAGTGACCTGCCTACTTAGACAACAATGCACGAGTGATAAACACACAACTACAAAAACACGAACTATCACTCATGACATGTCTACTTAGACGGCATTTTAAATCGTTGCTCATCATCTTAAAGGTCATTTTGTTTCGAAACTTAGTGAGACAAAAGATTACATGCTGGGCTTCCTAAAAGTGCGCAAAACCTATGCCCAAAAATGCAGTCTAGGACTAGGTAGGCACCTCACTATTATTTGAAACAGAGCCAACGACCAAGTCTCCCCTATTAGGTGACCATGGGCATCCTCACGTCAGAAATTTCCACGCAATCGTTACAAAAAGTAATAGATGTATATTGCAACTGATTCAATAACATCATCTCACTTCCAGGTCTCGATGAGTCGATGCATGTTATTAAAAACACATCAGCCAAACGGGAGATCGGCGGCCTCCGACACGACTGCTTCGATTAAAGGCCAGATTTACATCAAATAACACCTCAATCTACTACAATCTCCATTTATTCCACATGTACACACTTTAAATAAGTAAACACACCGGGTTTACCTTCTTTTTGTCTCGACGGAGCGCAGATATTGAGCGGAGAAAGCGAGCCCGGGGTCGGAGATCCAGTCGCGAACTGAGAGCAAGATGGCGCTCCGTCCAAACTTCCAGTGCTGTTGCTGTTACTTTGGACACTCATGAAGATACTTTCCACCGCGAAGCGACATCCGAGCACATCACACGCGTGATCCTTGTTAAACCAAACCTTAGCATGCGTCTAATGCATCATTGCACACGAATGCAACAGCTCATATTTTCAGCTCCGCACTGCGCACCGACGGATCTTCGCTATCGATGTGTATGTGTGCATGCATGTAACCTTTGCAACTGGCGTCACGCATCGGCTGTGCACACGGTCACACACATACACACACTTCACTATCGCGAGGTTCATGCACCAATGCCATGGATGCCATGAGACGACAAAGAAAGCGGACACACACATGCACACGCACACATCAGCGCAAAACTTTACGCCATGTTTGATGCTTCAACCGCAAGATGTGAAAGTGTCACTCGTTAATAATTGGGAGATGCGTTAACGTGAATTATAGCAATGCATGTAAATGGAAAATCACTTAAAAAATGTCTTGAGCATTTTTAATGAGACGTGAAAGGCTTTCGTGATGTTGTTAATGACACTGATTTTATAAGGATCTAAACATTTTTGGAAGTGTAATAGAATTGGGAGAAAATTGTGAAAACATCATTACAATGTAGAAGTTAAACATGTTGGTTACTATATCTGTTATCTGTTAATAAAAATGATAATGATTATTATTATTATTATGCAACAATCAAATCTATCTGTCTGTTATATAATATATATATATATATATATATATATATATATATATATATATATATATATATATATTATATATTATTATTATATATATATATATCATAATATATCTGTATATTATATATATATATATATATATATATACTATCATCATATTATATTAAAAACAAATAGCAAGTCATTGCAGGGTATAAGCAGGGACAAAGGGGGAATTATTTTGCAGTAATTCATGGCAGACTGTACATTATCAAATTGACTTAAAATGTTTATTTTATTCTAATTCAATTCTATGTATGTTTGTGTACTTGTTGCACAGCATTTTTTCTTGTAGTAAAACATGTTGAAAACCAACTCATAAGGACTTGTGAAGTTTAAGTGCTTTAAAAGGATCATAAATGGGACTAATCATGTTTTGCTCTGAATCTGTTAACAGGTTTAAGGGTATTGTACAGTTAACGTCATTATCTTGTCTGTGTGTTAATTGTTGCACATGTGGCTTTATCTGAAGCACACAGACATCTTCATCTACAATGTGCTGACTCAGAGATGGAGCCCTGAGCTGAGCTTTACCCTCTGCACAGCTCCAGACACATATTTCACAATATCACACCAGTGAAATCCTTCCTCACCCCACAGGAATTCAACTCATGAATTCACAAGGACAAGACCATATAAATACATGCCTTACAGAAAAACTACATGAATTTTCCCTGTTTTTCATATGTGATCCCTTGGGTTTACATGGGTCTTTATATGGGATTGATATGTAAATGTCTAAAACCATGGTTTTACTTATGAGGATGTGCACATGTGAAACTCGTGTGGCTTTTTTAGATATCATATACATTGCAGTTAAAATGATGAGAATTTATGTTTAATTAATTTTATGTGAAATTGGTTGCTTTTTTTAAGAAATTACACTTTTTTCACTTTTTCAGAACATTCGATTCAACATGTTTATACTTATAAAGAAATAGTGCTTTTAAAAAATAATTTCACTTCAGAATACATTTGTTAACTCACTGGATTCATTTGGATTTCAATTTCAGTTGAACTATTTTACCACCACAATTGTAAGTTATACTAAAAAGTAATACATCTAATCATTTTTATTATTACCTAGGTCCATTTAAAAGTACTAAGTAAATTATTATAATTTTATATGATGAAACAAGCCTTTTAACCATCCGTCTTAAAAAACATGACCTTACGTGCCTTGCTTTGAGGCAAAATGATGATGGGTCATGGCATGCTTTCTGTAGGATGTTTGTGGTTATGAATCCTTTACAGTTACTACACATACACATTTTTCTCCTTCAGACCTTCAGAGCTATAAATGAAGGAACAAGACTTGATTACAACACTGATTGTCTGATGATGTCAGCACAAAAACACACAGTCCCAAGGTACATTCATTCACCTTTAACTGGACAATCAGATAATCTCAAACTCTCTGATTGGTCAACAGTGTTGCTACTTCTGGGATAAGTCAATCAAAAATAAAGCCTTTTTCCCACTTATGTCAAAACCTGTATGAATTTCTTTTTGATGTGGAACACAAAATATATTTTATGAAATGTAGTGGTTTTGTGTCTGTACAATAGAAATCAAATGTTATGTTATTATTTAACATCATTATGTTATTTTTGTGCTCATAGTTTAAGGGTGGGTAGTTAAAATAAAGGCAGTGCCTTTAAAATGCTGTGATTGGCTATGACATTAGTGATAATACTTACTTATGGATTCACAATGGGTCCTTAATGGGTCAAACTAAAGAAAGAAATGAATGTCTTTGTGCTAGTTTTATTGAAATGGAAAAGTTTAGAGCACAATAGTGATATTCAAATACATGTTGTGAGTCTGTGGTTACAGGTGATTGTAGTGTGTCCCACTTTTGTTCCTGTTGCACAAATATCTTGTAAGACACTATAGTGTGTGATTGATGTGGGTGGGGTAATAAAATAAGTACTTTAACACCTGCACATATACAGTATATATACAGAACATGCATGCTCATGCACCTGCTCACCCATAACCTGATTTTTAGTCATAGACATGTTGCCATGGAAACTACAACGGCCCTTTACAGCCATTTTTATATAGCAAAAGACAAAAGAGTTATGAGGACTATCACTGCTCATCTCTACCACTCACACATCAGACACACACGTGTTGGGTTTCCATGTTTTATGGGGACTTTCCACAGACGTAATGACTTTTATACACAAACTGTATATTGTATTCTGTCACACAAACCTTTCTGCATTTTTACTTTTCCAAATAAACATCATTTAGTAGGATGTATAAGCTGTTTTCCTCATGGAGACCATGGTGACCAAAAATTACTTGTATTACTATCTATGTATGGTGGTGTGGTTTACCAGGACCACACACACAAATTATTTCACCATGAAACAAATCTCTGATCATGCACAATCATCTGATCAACAAGAACTAACACACGCAGACACACGCACACTATCGGGGAATCGTATCTCTCCTCATATATCAGTTCTTGATGAATTAAATGAGTCATTGCATTGGTAAAGAGGGTGTGATTTGATTAACTGACATGTTGACAGCTTTACTTGTAGCTTGAGCATTCCATAGACTTGATTTGCTTTCAAGTTTTAACTGATCCTGTGTTACTGTACAATTTATTGTGTATAAAACTAAAGCCTGATAAGTACACCAGAAACGAATAGTCCTTCAAAATTCACTATTTCTTAGTTAGATATTAGTTAGGTAGATACATCAATGTTTCATTGATTTTGTTCTCTTGTATGATATGTATTTTAAATAAAACAAAATTTAAACATTTAACATTTAAATAAGGGCTTATAAAGACAATATCATCTGACTAGTGTCTTAAATAGAGCTGTGATTTTTTTTTTTTTACATATTCATATTTCCTATTACAACAAGAGTTGGCAACCTAGAATGACTTAACACACAGTTCATCATATACATATACAAACCACTCCCATAAAACATTTGGTATAAATACAAGGGTTATATAATAATATAATAAAGGGATAGTTCACAAAAGAAGATAATTTGAAGAATGTAGGTAACCAAACAACATTGGCCCCCATTAACTCTTATTGTATGGACACACAAAAAACAGAGATATTTCTGAAAATATTGTTTGTTTTTCATAGAAAAAAAAGAGTCATATACATATATGACATGAGGATGAATAAATGATGACTGAATTGATTTTTGCGTGAACTATCCCTTTAAGTTTTCTGTATATTAATGAATTAAGCATATATTACCATTAACAGTTCTGTCTATTATCTCTATCATCTATCATTTATAACACCAAGTTATATATGAGCACTTAACAGTATTTGGCATTAAGTTGAAGTGAGCTTAATTCGAGCGCCCTCTAGTGGTCATCATAATGAAACGACACGTCCAGTGTGTTTGAAGTGGAAACCTCCCGGTACCCGTAGCCGCATCCCAGATTCAGCGCTGCTGTCATAACAAGAGAAAGAGGATAATAACTTATCAGTGCCTGAAGAATAATCCTTTCCATATCGACTTCAAGCCGACAAGCTTTAATTTCAAGTAAGCGAAATCATTTTGCATCATTTAACAATAGTATTTATAGTCTGTAGTTAGACATTTATTATTATTGTTTGTCATTATGATCAATTTTGCATTCAGATTCCCATCAAATAAATCAAGGAGAGGCCGTCTGAGCTCGAGCTGTCATTTTATTTCACTTAAATTATCTGTCACAAACTATATTTAAAATGCATCACAATGCGCATTTCAAGATGCAGACCGGCGCGTTAGGTTGTAGATATCAGTTTCAATGTTTGTAATAATAGAAAAACGAAACATTTACAGCTGACGCAAGTAGACGGATGCTTTATTTAATACGATCGGGTGCGCGCTCTAAACGCGCGTGCGCTCTTCCAAATCATCAAATCTTATTTATAAACGTGTTCATGATCAAGCTTTTGAATTTATGCTTTTATATTAGTTTGGTTGATCGCACCGGTTTTTTTTCGTTATGCGGCCATGTTGACTGACCATCCGGGACTCTTATAGGAGTGTCCCGTGCGTCCGTGTCTGTATGTGCTTAACAAACTCTAACCAGACTGGGAAAGCAAAACATAACAAACAATAACAAATAAAAAACAAACAAACAAAAACATACAAATAAACCAATAAACAGCATTAACAAGCGACGTGTGATTTTTTTATTTAATGCAATAAATTATTATTTTTTAAATTAATATATTAAATAACGTAGCGGAATTCATGGTAAATGTAGTTTAAGTATGCAAATATTTATAATTAGTGAAAGCAGAGATAAGTTACAGGAAAACTGGAGTATTGTTTTTAATGTTCCGAAGTGACCTCATATATTCCCAAAATCACCACGAGAGGGCGCTTGGACTGTACTGTAACGTAATATACAACAGAGTGTATATGTAATATATGTGTAAATAGAATATAGAATATTTATTAGTATATTAATAAATATGATCATTATTAATATGTGTTGTTTATGGTTGCATTTCAATTTAAAATGTGTGTGTGTGTTTGTGTATAACTGAACATCAGAATGTCAGATAAAAGCGAGCTGAAAGCAGAGTTGGAGAGAAAGAAACAGCGTCTGGCACAGATCAGGGAAGAAAAGAAGAGGAAAGAGGAGGAACGGAAAAAGAAAGAGGTGAGTCGTGGTCAGATGTGGTTATTTAATCTGTGTGTGTTGCACTGAAACTCTCTCTCTCTCTCTCTCTCTCTCTCTCTCTCTCTCTCTCTCTCTCTCTCTCTCTCTCTCTCTTTTTCTCTCTCTCTGTCTGTCTCTCTCTCTGCTGTAGTTGGATGGACAGAAGGAGGGAGCATCACCTCCTCAGGATGATTCTGATCTGGAGAAAAAGAGGAGAGAGGCAGAGGCTCTTCTGCAGAGCATGGGAATAGTGGACGCCTCCATGGGTACGAAGCAGCAAAGCATCATGGGAAATTTAGTTTGAAAATGGTTGACTCCAGAAATGCTTACTTGTAACTTATAAGATTTTTTTATAATGCTTAAAAGGGATAATGCTATTAATTTTACAAACTTAGACAAGCTTTCTCCCCATAAAACACTTTTTCTGATTCTTTAAAACTTAAAAACTATTACGTTGAATTATTATTTGCATATTACCATCAAGGTGATATACAGTCTACGATTATGTTTTGCACACCAAACCAGTACAACAAACAGCCTGTTGTTGTTAACCTATACCAGCTAAGACTCATTTGTTTGGTTGTTATTACATAACAATATTTCATAATCCATTTCCTGCAGTTGTTTTGGTCGTCACACCCAATTAATTCATACAATGGTTTTGTTTGTTTTTGCACTAATAACGTATGTTGAGCCTGCATGAATATTAACAATTGCATCTTTTGTCTTTTGTTTTTTGACTCGATTCTCCTTGATCTGGTTGCTTCGCTGTATTTATCACCACCCCGTTCTCATTATGCTCTTCGCTCATCTTTGCTTCCAAACGTTCATTCTTACTTCATTTTCATTTGCTTGAATGTCTGTTTATGCTCTTTTGTTTGCTTCACATGAACCCGATCTCACCCCCGCTTGCGTATGTATGTGGATGTGTGTGTGTAGTGCAACCTCTGCGTGTGATAACAGAGGACACGTGTCTGTTTCACTATTTAGTCCCCCCTCCCATGTCCCCCTCTGCCAAATCAGCGGGCACCCCCAGCGAAACGGGCAGCCAGGACTCTGGAGATGGCGGCACGGGTCCGAGGTGAGACACGCACACAAACACAAAGGGTTGAGATGTGTGACCAAAATCTTATATTATGGTAGTTGGGTTGAATTTCTAATGGCTATATTGCATTTTGTTGTGTGTGAAGCTCACTTGGTGTGTGTGTGCATGCTCATGTATACATGTGTGTGTACCGGCAGCACTATTAACCGCTCTCTCGTGGAGCTGTCTGCATGCTTGTCTATCTCTATGTGTTTAGCAGATGTACGCAAACGTGTGTGTGTCTCTAACAGGACTCTTCATTGGGATTCTGACCCTTCTACTCTGCTGCTACATTCAGACTCTCAGCTCGGGTACAACTGTCACTCTCATTAACCATCTTTCATTCTCCTTCATTACCCATAATTCCCTGATTTATCCTTCTGTTACATCTACTGTCATTCTTGCTGTCTTACTTTTGGTTTCATGGATGGTCATAATAAAGTGTTCCTGTGGCTTAACTGGTAAAGTATTCCGTCAGCAGTGCTTAGGTCACAATTTCGATTCCATGGAAACACACATATGATGAAATGTATAGCATGAATGCACTGTTAGTCACTTTGGATTAAATGCATAAATGTATAATTGCTGTAAATATATACAGCTTGTGAATTATACATTAACCATACATTAACCATCATTAATATTTAAATAATAATACTTAAGTATTTAAATTACGTTTCTTCTGAAGAACGTAAGAGAGTTCTCTTCATTTTAAGGGAGTTTAATTGCAGTTAGTTATTATGTTTTTGCATTACATACTATACATACATTTAACAAATGTGTATTAACATTAAAATATTGAGTTTAGATATAAAATTTTGCAGAAATGCATTAGAAAGTAGTTCATTTTGTTGAAATTCATATTAATATGTATGTATTATAAAAAAGTGTCATGTTTACAGTTTGTTACAAGTGATGTTTAATTGAAGTCCTTTTTAACAGATTTAAAAACGTAAATATTAAAAATTAGTTTAATTTTTATTGTCCATGTGGTCAATAGGTTGATACTACTTTTATGAAGTAATTAGTATGAGTATTGCAATTACTATTTTGTGTAATTAGTCATTTAATCACAACGTTTATGATTATTTTTTTATATATATATTTTTTGTTGAAGTAACTTACCCAACACTGTATATACCCATACTGCACCCTTTATATAGACACATGAACCTTTCGGTAAATAGATTTGTATGATTTCTTTAGGTTCCATGTGAGTTTTTATGATTTGATCTTGATTCACTTAATTAATTTGTATCTTCCAATGATTGTGTTTATAACTCAGTGTGTCTGTATTTGCTGCAGACGTGGCCCACTGAAGCTGGGCATGTCAAAGGTCACGCAGGTGGACTTTCCGCCCAAAGAGATGGTGTCGTACTCAAAGAGACCCAGACCCCCACGCAGACGCATCAGAAAGAGGGTAAAACACACACACAAACACACACGTCTTTATTTAATGCACTGCTGTGTTCGTTCACATAAAACTTTTTTTGTTGTTGTTTGTAGATGAGGAGGAAGAGGAAGATCTGGCTGTGACTGAACCTGTCCTAGAGTCTCAAGAGGAGAAAGACTATCAGAATGAGAAAGAGGAAGGTATTAAACTATTCTGTAACTCTATCCATCATCCATTCTCTAAATCCCATGATTATTTTAATGACGATCACTGTGTGTGCAGCACCTCCCCATGAGCTGACGGATGAGGAGAAACAGCAGATTCTTCACTCCGAGGAGTTCATGATCTTCTTCGATCACAGCTCTCGTATCGTGGAGCGTGCTCTCTCCGAGCAGGTGGACGTCTTTTTTGATTACAGCGGTCGAGACCTTCAGGATAAAGAGGGGTGAGAAGGGAGTATGTGTGTGTATGTGGTATGGTGTTATAGTTGTGTACAGTAATTTGTTGATGTGTTTTGTTTTATTTCAGAGAGTCACAAGCAGGATCCAAACTCTCCCTGAACAGACAGTTTGCAGACGAACGCTGGTCTAAACACAGAGTCGTCACCTGCCTCGACTGGTCACCACAGGTACAACAAAGTGTTGAAAGATCTGATTCATTTTAAAGACTCAAAATCAATTCTTAAATTATAATCCTGAGCTCCCAGAGCAGACACGGGCACAATTTAAATTTAAGAGATTTGATTTTGAATTGAATTGGTCACAGAAGATAGATATGAATTTTAATTAAATTGTCCATTCTCAGTGGATCAGAATTTAATATAAATTGGTCACGGCCAAATTTGGAAAGAAATGTGGAAGAAAAATGAATTTATATCAAACCCAATTCTAATACATTTTTTTTATGTATAATATATCTCATGTTGTCAGGCTTCACTTTATTGACTTATGGTTCATTATTTGGTAATGAGGTGTCCATGTAATGTAAAGATTGTGTATAAAATTATTACATATAAAGAAGTGTCTAAAGAAACACCTACAAATTTCTACAGGTATTGCAAATATTGGTTATTAATATCATCTAATGTTTCTGTTTTATGTAATAATACACTTACACTGTTCTCTTTTTCATTGTTATCAGTATCCAGAGCTGCTAGTGGCATCATACAGCAGTAATGAAGAAGCTCCGCACGAGCCTGACGGAGTTGCTCTCGTCTGGAACATGAAATATAAAAAGACAACACCAGAATATGTCTTCCACTGTCAGGTGAGATACGGGACAGAAAACTATGAATTTGTATTTGTCATTTCACCAGTACAGTGTTTCTTGCTTAACAAATTAAAAGTTTTTTTTTTTTTTTTTTTTTTACAAATGTAGGGTAAAAAGCATATGCTTTTGTAATAAAAAAACTATGAAGAATAGAATTTTTATGAATAATAATTCATAAGCATTTTCAAGCATATTCTTGAAGTATGTTGATTTTAACACAAATCCTCTGCCTGTGCATTTGAATATGTTCAATTCAATTCAATTTTATTTGTATAGCGCTTTTCACAAAGGACATTGTATCAAAGCAGCTTTACATGTAATAACAGATAGCAGTCAGTGGTCAGGGATTCAAAAAAACTCTTTAAGAGAGAAAAAAAACCCTAACATGACGTGTTATAGTTGCAATCCGTAGCATGTGCAATCCGTAATAAAGGACACAATTTGCCATTGATCGCATCTATAACTCGCTATGCAGTTTACAGGATACAGAGACATACATTATAGGATACAGAAATTACTTTAGAGAGTGAGTAAAATGTTATATGTGAGGTGTAATGTAGTAGATTTGATTGTAATTTAACAGGTGTAGGAGGTTGTTCTGGGTGGTCGACATTTAGTAGCACCAGGATGGACATCAGGTGGGGCAGTGTTGTGCCAACTGGAACTCATTCCTCGGGATACCTCGGAGAAAGGGAGAGGGGGGTGGAGAGAGAGAGAGAGAGAGAGAGAGAGGGGCAGAACAGAGTAGCATTAGCGTGCAGCAGCCGTTCCTATGTAGATGTAAGCAGTTATATGTGATAACACATGCAGTATGCAGTATGTGTGTGTGCCCGGTTCCAGTTGAGTTAACTATTGCGGCCTTAGAGAGTTGGATCTGAGATTATGTGAATGCGAGGCTAAAGAGATAAGTCTTTAATTTACTTTTAAACAGTTCGAGTGTGTCTGAGTCCCGGACTTTACTGGGAAGGTCATTCCATAGTTTTGGTGCTAAGTAGGAGAAGGATCTTCCACCTCTAGATTTTTTTGATATTCTTGGAACTATTAACAGCCCGCCATTTTGTGAACATAATGTCCGTGATGGATTGTATGCTGATAGTAGTTCATGGAGGTATAACGGTGCTAAGCCATTTAGGGCTTTGTATGTAATTAACAGAATTTTGAAATGTATGCGATACTTTACAGGTAGCCAGTGCAGTGTTGCTAGGAGTGGACTTATGTGCTCATATTTTTTTGATCTAGTGAGAACTCTAGCAGCTGCATTTTGAACCAGCTGAAGCTTATTTATTTGCTTTGCATGACACCCCCCAGTAATGAATTACAGTAGTCAATTCTGGAGGTCATAAACGCATGGATTAGCTTCTCTATATCTGAGACAGACAGCATATGTCGCATCTTTGAAATATTTCTAAGGTGAAAAAATGCAGTTCGGCATACATTGGAAATGTGACCATCGAAAGACAGGTTCTTATCTAGAATAACACCTAGGTTCTTGACTGCGGAAGAAGGGACAATGGTGCAGCCTTCTATAGAGATGTTGTGGACTGTCGTGTCGTGTTTGGAGCTATTGGGTTCAATAATCAGAACCTCTGTCTTGTTGGAGTTAAGTAGAAGGAAGTTGTTGAATTTCATGCAGTGTTGGAATATGTGGAATATGTGATGAATTTCATGCAGTGTTGAGTGTCAAAGGTCACATGACTCACACAATATGGCTTTTTTTGTGTTCAGTCTGCAGTCATGTCTGCAGCGTTTGCACAGTTCCATCCTAATTTAATGGTGGGAGGAACATACTCGGGTCAGATCGTCCTGTGGGACAACCGCAGTAACAAACGCACCCCTGTGCAGAGGACCCCGCTGTCAGCATCTGCTCACACGGTACGCACGACCAGAAACATTATCAGCATCATCTTCATCATTCTTTCTTCTTAGTCTCATTATTTCAATCCTCTCTCTCTCCAGCACCCAGTGTACTGTGTGAATGTGGTGGGGACGCAGAACGCTCACAATCTCATCAGCATCTCCACTGATGGGAAGATGTGCTCATGGAGTCTGGACATGCTGTCTACACCACAGGTAACACTTTTTTACGTGCATACAGGGGGCTAGAAAAAATATAGAAAATATAAAAGAATCTGTGTTTTTTTATATCTTAAGGACAGTCTGGAGCTCGTCTTCAAACAGTCCAAATCAGTGGCCGTGACCTCCATGGCATTTCCTTTGGGTGATGTGAATAATTTTGTTGTGGGAAGTGAAGACGGCTCAGTTTATACAGCCTGTAGACACGGCAGGTATGTGTTAAGTGTTTGGTTCATTTTCTCACCTCGTAGACGAATGTCTGACACTTCTATTGGTGATGTAGTAAAGCGGGCATCAGTGAGATGTTTGAAGGTCACCACGGGCCAATCACAGGGCTCGACTGCCACACCGCAGCAGGACCGATCGACTTTTCTCACCTGTTTGTCACTTCCTCCTTTGACTGGACCGTCAAACTCTGGAGTACCAAGGTGCGGCGTGCTACTTTAACGGTCTTTACAACAACTTCGCAATCTTTGTGCTATTGACATGGTCTCCTCTTGTCTCTCTTTATAGAACAATAAGCCTTTGTACTCCTTCGAGGATAATTCAGACTATGTGTATGATGTCATGTGGTCACCCACACACCCGGCTCTGTTCGCTTGTGTCGACGGAGTGGGACACTTGGACCTGTGGAACCTCAATAATGAAACTGAGGTAAGTACACATACGTGAACATTAAAGTTTTGGTAGAAACTAGCAAATCCTCAATGACTCTGTAATTCTTTCAGGTTCCCACTGCAAGCGTGACGGTTGAGGGAAACACGGCTTTAAACCGCGTACGCTGGGCTCACTCGGGTCGAGAGGTGGCCGTCGGGGATTCTGAGGGTCAGGTGCACATTTATGACGTTGGAGAGGTGAGGATGCTACAGTCCAACTACTTTCAAAATGTTATTGTATTAGCCTTTCCACCAAAAATGTTTTATCGCCTTATAAACCAATTTTATCAAACAATTTTTTTCTTTTCTACAGCAAATTTCAGTTCCCCGCCAGGACGAGTGGACACGGTTTGTGCGCACGCTCACTGAGATAAACGAGAATCGAGAGGATGTGGAAGAACTGGCTGCTCAACGATTGGCTGCATGATCACTATAGCAACCCTTGCCGGCCAATGAAGTTTCCCCTGCAGTTTGTATATCAACAGGCTTTCTGAAGTTATTTAAGTGTTATTGGATGACAATCTAGATCTTTCATCCACTTCTTTGTTTAACGCTAATACATTTTATACGAAAACGCAAAAACTAGCTTTTAACTAAATCTTTGAGTAATATGAGAGAATTATGATGTTTTTATCTATTTATAGAATTTAAGGCTGACTTTGACTAACGCATAAATATGCAAACTATTACATCATAATGTCTTCATTATGACACAACCTACTATTGTTAGTTTTAAATTTACAGGATCATTTATAGCTTTTGAACAATGCCTTTTGTTTTGAGGCTGCTAAAGACTGAACATGTACATTTTATGATCTCTTTAACATGTAACTGGGGTCTCACTTATGAATGCCTTACAGCAAACCTTAGAACTGAAGACACACATCTATCCACAATCTTCCAGTACACAGACAGAAAATTATTGTATTCTCTTGGTGCTTTCTAATTTAAATAACATTATTTTATTCCTCAACATGTTAGAAATGTCTAGAAACCTCACTTTTTAAAAAGCAAACCCACCATTTTACAATTTGAAATGAAGAGAATTGGAAAGTAGCTTCTCAGATTTACATTTTTAAAATTGAGCCTTTAAACATTTTCAGTTTGGCACATATTTAGACTATATACAATGTGATTTATTTATCTTGCTAGCATATTTAACTAACAGTCAGTTACTGGCTTATCCAATCCTGCAGTCCTGTATTTTTAGGTCTTGTGTTAGCCGTCAAACATTTACTCTTTTTATTTGTTAATCATCAATTTATCACTTGAAGTTTGTTGAAGTTATTTTGTTAAAAACTAAGATTGTTTTTTTTATTTAAATGTTTACATTTATTTATTACTTGCGTAGATTTTAGTGACACGTTTATTTCGTGGTTTTTCATTTTGTAAGCCACAATTCTGGGGAAACTGACACAATTTAATGCCTAAAATATAACTAGAGAACATATGTTTATAGAAAGTTAAGCCAAAATCTTGGTGTCAAAAAGAAAAATGACAATAGATATAATAATGTTTATTTATATAGCGCCTTTCAACACCTAATGTCATTTGTCAGCTACCCCCAGCATTGGCACTTATAAACAGTTTTACCATTCAAGTTTAAATGAAGGTTTATTTGACAAAAAATTACCCAGACCAGAAAGTCAAACCTGCCTTAATTTACAAACATTCTAAACCAAAACCAGCCTGTCCATTTCCTTTATTGTTTAATGAGGGTTGATATGAAGGTCTTGATGAATATCTTTTATTTAACAGGGTTCCTACCTGTCAGGAAAAGTTTTCAAATTTGTGACGCGCAGGTCTGAATTGTCATTTGTGTCACTTACAATGTAAGTTTACTAATCAAATATTTGTAATCAAATATTGCACATGGTGGAATGCCATGAATGTAATTCTCTATGTTAAAATAGTTTATACCACATTTGATATATTAAGTATTTTTGTTTGCCTAAAAACCCCATATATGAAGTGATTAATGTAGTGATTGTGCAATCTCTTTAAAAACAATTTAGTAATCACAAAGGTCAGAACGTGTGGGAACCCTGATTTACATTTGACCAAGAGAAGAATTTTGCCCTCGCTTGTCATTTTATTCCTGCACAATTCCACCCATTCACTTCTTCCATCTTTTTATAAACGTGCTGTTATAACTCAATAAAACGTACACAAACTAAATATAAAATTGAACCGCGTTGATTTATTTCCATAAAATACAAGAATGAAATGCATTTAAATACTTTCTACATTTCAAATCAAACGATGATTTCTTTGATCAACAGATCAAGTTTTGAAATCTTTGTACATTAGTCAGAGTGATGCAGAGAAATATCTCTCTCCTCCATATCTCTGTGCATGAGATGTACATGTATATACAGTACATGTGCAAGCTACGCAAAGCCAAAGAAGCAAATGAAGAGCGCTACAGCATGCTTCGGTCACATCAATACATTAGCAATAATTCAAATAAAACTTTAAGGAAGGGGAAAGCATGAATGTGTGTTATGGTTTCCTCTCTGGAGTGCGTATCTTTCGATACAACCACACAGTCGCAGGTTGAGTATTTCAGATATCTTGAGCCCTTGTTAGATAATTCTCAGTAACTTTAGGTCTTGATCCGTGTGGCAAAAGAAATAGATACCCTGTGCTTTTGCGAACATACTACGACCTCAAACTAGTGTAATTCATTAAATAAGAGGCACTGATGACAATTAAACCAACAAGATTCTAAAATTCAGTATTAAGTTTACATGTCCCCACCTAAAAACTGAAAGAAACTAATGAGAAATAAAAAAGGAGTGGAAAATGAAGTAGGCAAGACTTGGGGGGAGGCATGCAGCCATTGGAGGATGAGGCCAGGGGTGGGCGGGGCATGTTTTTACGACGAGGCTGCTTGTTCCTTGGGATGAATGTTCACGACCCCAGAAGATTTGAACTTGGGCAGGTGCAGTCCAAACTTGTTCTCCACCCCAGCGAAAGTTGCAGCTGCCAGACGATATCCGCCGACGTGCTCAGCACTGATAGGAGGAAGCTCAGAGATCCGTGATTTAGGGGTTGGTTCAGAACCAGTTGGGCGACTGAAAGTGAGGATGAAAATGGAGATGGTTTCTTTCAGATTATCCAGATAAACTCACTGAACAACACTTTACAAAGATGCTGAAAACAATTTAGCTGTTTTGCTAACTTCACAACCAATGGCAGTGCTTAATTCAAAACAGACTTTTACAGGCTCATCCAATCCGATTTTTAGAGTTAAAACTATCATTGAGAATATTCTGTTGTTCTGTATGCAGTTATAAACACACAATTCCTGTAGTAAAAACACGCTTAACACTTACTGTCCTCCGAAGTCGACATAGAACCATCGCTGCAGAAGCTCATAGGTCACCAGGGTCACACCAAACTGAGGAGAAGACCTAAATACACGAGCTGAAGAAAAAAGCAAGAAATGATCATAAGCAAGTGTAATAAGGTACTGTAATAAGATGGCCGTGCATGTTTGTGCGTGTACCTCCAGCTCCCTTCCATAATGCCCGGAAACCTTCCTCCTTCATGATCTTCCTAAAACAGTCAATCACTCCATTATAAGATGTCTGACCAGCACGGGCAGCCACCTGCAGTCGTGTTTTGATGACATCGGCGGGGGTGACGAGCGAAGCAGCCGGGACACCTGGACATCAGTTTGATCATACGTTTCAGAATGCCTTTTAATTGCAAATTCAATTCCTCGAGGATAAATTGGTAAGCAGTTTCTAATATATCCTTTAAAAAAATGTATATTTCTTATGACAAAGCATCATAAAGCTCATAATGACCTGCGATGGCTCCAGCAGTCAGGAGCTGCAAAGGTCCCACACGACCATCTTCATCAGCAAACCCAGCTTTCGTATGAGCATACACGGGGAAATAAATGGCAGAGAATGGAATATCACGCAGGAAACAAGCCTTGGCACCCTAAAGAAGAAGAAAAAATATACATGCATTAACACTTACAGTCAACATCTTAAATCTAAATGTAAGACTGGTTTGGGAATTTGAGAAATGTTAGCAGAGAGTCCAAAGAACACATAATATAGCAAAATCATTAAAAGATATCAGTTAGCACTACTTAACACAATAAACGACTTGAGATGTAATCTTTCTCCACCTTGTAGAGGCCAAAGAAGCCGAGGTCACGGACCACACTGAGCGCGCTCACTCTGGGCCCTGTGGTGATCTCACCGGCAACCTGAAGACGAATCTTCACGATTTCTAGAGGGTTAGTGAAAATGACCTGCGAGCCACCAGCCTGGATAAAACAAGACAGAGATTTTATTAATCTTTTTGAAGCAACATTCAAATGAAATTTAGGTTGCTCCGATCAAGACATTAACACTTACACATCCACCGGCGAGAATCTCAGCAGCAAATGGTATTGTGTTATCTTTTGTGGTGAACTTGTCTCTCACAAAGTCATTGACCTGCAAACAAAACACAGTTTAGAGATCAATCACATTTGTCTGCATTTGTTTGCTGCATGCAGTGTGAAGTCTGCACTTACGGTGAGCTTGATGGCTTTCTCCGGTGCCACACCAATGAGCTGAGGTAAAAGACCTGGAAAACAAACAGGTTAAATAAAATAGGAGGTGAAATTATACATTTTGTTAAAAGCTTTCTCCTGTGCAGCCTTTACCTCTATAAAAGCCAAAGAACCCCTCGTAACGCAGGACCTTCTTGGCGCAGTCAAAGCTGTTCTTGTACATTAGCTCTCCCACAAAGGAGCCGGTGGAGCGCTGGTTCTGCATAACGGGTTTTACCAGGTCTATGGGGTACACTGCGGTGGCACCCGTAGCTATAAACACACACAGAGGTTAAAATACATACGGCCATTTGAGGAAAGCAGGATGTAAACTAAAAAATGAGGATCAGGTGTCAATTCGAACCTCCAGCGATGGAGCCCAGGGTAAACCTGTATGCTGACTCTGCTGCCTGGAGCCACACAGGCCGAGACGCGTCTCCTTGTGAATGCTGTGAAATAAAAGCATGTAACTTTGTATGTTAACTTTGTGTATTATGATACAAAAACTGCAATATTCATAGTCGAGCTATGGTGATTTTTTTAAGATTTGACTCCGTTTAATCCTATTGGTTGGGTTGCCAACACATGACATTATCCACATCAACATAATTGTTAATGTATAATTTTATGTTAAAATTATGTCATAAATAATCTTCTTATCCACTCCTAATTGTAATTTTTTGTAAAACTTCAGCTTTATTGTCGATATACCTAGTAAATTTTTACAAATTTTCATATAATTCATTTATTTAAACAATGTAAAATGGTCAATTCTCCAACAAGTTGCACAACAAAAATGTAATTAAAAATGGTTTAGAAATAAATCCGCTATTTGAATCACTTTACGTGACGCTATTATACCGCAAACCACATTTTTGAGCTGGGTGAATCATTACACTCCAAGTAGCACACAAACACGCTGATAACATTGCACTGTTATCTGAAAGTAATGAACATTTAAAGTGCCCATAAACAACTTTTATCTAACATTTCAGACTGATAAACCCACCTGTCTCTGCACCTCAGCCAGGTTATATGGTAGAGATCCTTCCTCCAGTGGTGCTATTCTCTCAATATCAGCCAGGTTTAACCGTCTGCACACGATCGCACACATAATTAGCCAATAATTCTGCTTGTTATGTACATACTAAAAAGAAATAAGAAACAAATAAAATTACCCTGTTTGGGAATGCAGCCCTGAGAGCTGGAAGAGGATGTCGATTTCCATAGGAGTGATTTGACCAAACTTATTAGCAGCATGAACAAACTCCTCTATAGACGATTTAAGAAAAAAAAATATATATATATATACATGGATTACCGTAGGATTCGCACAATTTTACTCGTGCAAATAGACTTTTTGCCAAAACACACCTTTAGTGACAAGCGTATCCTTGCGAGTCCCAGCAAGTGTGCTGTAGATTTTCCGGATCAGTTCCATGTTGTTCAGGAGAGCGTTGAAGGCATTGAAGTAGGAGAAGCTCACCATGTGAGAAGTGCCACTTCCTGCTGCCTAGAAGGATACAGCACACAAACACCACATTAACACAAGATCATAAACACAAACTTTGTGCAAAACAAAAATAACAGGAGCGGCGCTCTTACAGAGACAAGGTTTTCCTCCACGAAGGGTGTGAGCATGTGGTGTCTGATGGTGGACATGATATCGCTGAAGTCCAGGGCTGAAATGACACCGCTCTTGGCCTTGTCTTTCTGTGCGAAGGCCTGTCGAGCATGTTCCAGCTGCAACTCCTGCAAAGACGCAAGACAAGCAGAAACAAGCACAGACATTTCAGTTTTTCAGTCAGAAACGCTGAGAAACAATAACCAGTAGCATTTTTTAACGAACAATGACCAAAATGGTGAACGATATCAGAAAGCATCAACACTGAGAATCTAATTTAGGACTGTGCGTCTTACATTAAGTCCTGCAAAAAACACGTTTTGCACACTGCAATGTATGTTTTCCTGAACATTGTATTGTAATGTGTGTACTCATTCACCTGTAAGAACTGGGTGAACTCCAAGTAGCTGAGGCGTTTATTTCTGTCATTTCCAAAATGCAGATGGATGAAATCACAGTTCCAGTTGAAGGGGATGTGATGGTGCACAGTCGTCTGACTGAAGATGTCACGTACATTCTCTGTAAACACACACAAATCACCACTTCAGATAAATAAATATGAAGTTTAGATACTCAACCTAAATTTTTAAATCAAAAGTAATCTGCTTGCTTGTTTAACATAAATACATTATGATCATCAGACTTTTTCCTCTGGGTTGGTTGCAATTTACAGTGTATGTTTGTGTGCCTGTGTTCAGTCTAACTCATATGAATAATGTATGTACCACACAGTGTATATCAAAGCTTCTGTGTTACTCCTTTTATGGTGATAATTCCTCTACTAACTAACATAAATCCAGCATTTCTCTCCAAGCCAAAGAGCACAGCAACAAGAAACACACACACACGTCTCTCTCTTACCAAAGGACACATCTCCTGTTCCTGTCTTGTCAAACAACTGGAAAGCCACAATGAAGAGGGCATCTGGCACGCACAACACTGATTCAAATGCCAGAAACTCTTGGTACGAGATTAGCCTGAACAGAGGGGAAAAGGTTAAATATACATCTTGTTCTTTCACACACATCAAAAGCAAAGGAACACCAAGCTCGATCACACTGAGCCTCAATTGCAGTACACATACACAAATATTTTAGACAGCATTGCTTATTCCAACTTGTTCTAATGTGCATGTGTCTGCTATGTTATGAGATGCCAAGTTCCTAATCTAAAACTGCAGTCTCATAACAAACCTCAGATTACACATAGAATGACAGCAATAGAAAACAGGACGCCTGTCTTACCCATCTTTTGTGGTGTCTGCGACTCCAGCGAGAAGCTGAACTGTTTTAGGGTTGTAATGGAGCTGCGTGTGGAGACCCAAATACCGCTGCACAAAATCAGTGGGGGTCATGTACCGTTCTCCATCCTTCTCCACCACACTAGCATACTAAAAGACAAAATTACAGCACCATTATACGCATTTGGACATACCCATCTTGGATATAAACCATGTGGCTTGTATTTCTTCTCATTTGTAAGTCACTATCAGTATCTTTAGACATCTGCATGAGCAGCACATCCGGCTCAAAAAAGTTTTTGACCTTTAGGGTGTCAGATGGCTATACTCCAAATACCACAGAGGAATGACACATTGCAATGCGACATAAATGTACATAGCTGCTGGAAATTTTACTGTCTGCATCTGTGTAAATCCTATACATATTGTTATATTGTGTCTATTTAACAATGCTATTTAACACATCATGCCACACTTCACATTCAGAATTTAAGAGTTGGGATGTTGAAGTGGCATTTGAATCTGAATAAAATGTATCACAACTACTTCAAATTCAACATCTAAAGCAATTTAGAAAATGAAGTATTCTTTCACCTATAACAAAAGTTTTGTAAATGTTCCTCACTTAAAATTCAATACAAATTCAATAACTGCATTGGAATAGAAACTGCACTGGTCTCATTCTTTCTTCATTCATTGTCTAAATTGCTACATCCACCCACTTACATTCAAACGGTAGTTAAGTTTATAGTATATCTATATATACAACCACTACCTGCCTCAGGCACACATTCTTTAATTGCAAGCGCAAGTAAAACAAAACCTTAAAATCTTCAATGACAACACAAAAATAATACACTTAAAGTGAACCTTGAACATAAAACTTTGTGTAAGTTTATACATAACTGCTAAATCAATAAACAAATAAAAACGCTTATCAGTGTGTGACACAGTATTGTCTGACAATAAAAAACCTTTTGCATTTCAAAGATCCTCCATAATTACGTTTGTACAAACATGACAAAGCACAGCTTTACATATTGACAAAATCAACTTCTCATATACTAAAACCATGTCCTGTGGTTTATTAAAGTCAACGGCAGCTTTAAGATCAGGCAGCCACCTTGGTCACACTGTTGTGAGGGCAACAAACAAGCAGCAAGCAGCAATTCTACCACAGCTTGCACTAAAGTTCGTCTTCCAGCAAATCAGATAAGACTATGCCACATAATTGATATTCATGAGCCAAACCCGTTTTATAAAGTGCTCTACTGTCCTTCACCTCATTAACATTACAAAACCAAATTTACATTTAAGACTTTTACAGCTTCAACTTAAGAATGACAAAGACTAAAAATGACACAACGAAATTAAATTAATCAATGGAGTAACAAGAACATAAAGGCTGTGAATAACAGGTCTAAACCGAGACACCCTCTGACCTTATGTTACATTCTTCACGCGTGCATCTATTGCCCTGACATTCATGTTTTCTTGCTTTGAACGCCCATCTTAAATGCTTTAGTCCTATTAATAGAGCCACATCGCACACAAGTCACCGCGTTACCAGACACCAAACGGTACAACATCTACTCTCAGCTGACCGGCACACAAAAATTGATCCCAATCAACTACATAAATACAAAAGATGTGCAGGACTGAGATAATTTCCTTATTGCTGCTTTAAAATGAAATCAAGACGATTTGTTTAACCACAAACACCAGTGTCTGAAAACATCTTTGCATCTTAAAGGGGACTTTTCCACTTAAAAGCTACAGATACAGTACCAGTCAAATGTTTGGAAACACTTATTCACTGTTTATTTCCACATTTAAGAGTAGTAGTAAACTTATCAAAACCTTCCTTAACACAAGTGTAATTGCAGGAATTATGTTGTGACTAAAAGCATCTAAAATAAATGAACACTATGTTATATTTGATCATCTTTAAAAGTAGTCACACTTTATCAACACTGATGGAATTCCCATCTATGCTGGACTCTTACTGACTGATTTTAAATCATTATTTGCTGCACTTACTTAAATGAATATGTTGGCACAGGTATATTTTTCACTACAAAAGTCATTTCAAACATTGAAATATACAACTTCAGACTAAAAGTTTTTAAGATCATAAGAAACATTTTAGTCAACTGTGTCTAAACTTTTGACTGGTACTGTAGCGAAGACAACTAAGGATTAGATAACAGACCAAACTAAGTCTTTCTTTACTTCTAAGGTTACATACTACCCTTCACGATCACGAGCAAGTTCAAAGCTGGAATTCAGTATAGGTAAAACAAGATATTAGCCAGCTTGAGTTTACATCAAGATGAATAAATTTCTTACCTTTTGAAAGATGACCTTCAGCTCATTAGGGTCGGCCCTTTTGGTTGACTGCACCTGTAAAAGCACAGTAACACAGGTGGATTATGATATGAAACGGCTACTATGTAACACAACACAATGAGGGTCACCTTTACACAAAATCAATATAATGCATTTAATATAGTGCATGCGTAAACCTGTATCACGTCTATATCTACCTGTATTATCTTTATCTATGCATTTTAAAGCAATAGTGATAAGTCCAAATAACACATTTGCAGCACTTCACTACTGAACTATAATTTAAAGATATTAACCTCCACTAAACAGATTTAAGCCGGTAACTAACCAACTCCAACACACATGAAAGCACAGTTACATCTTAAGGTCAGTCCCTGAAGAATAAAAACGAACTGACTGCCCTTTCTACACAAAATCACATCTTTAACAAAAGAAGATGCTGATTAACGCGCAATCTTGACGTTTTTTATGGGTTTACGATCCTCACAGACTGATTTCAGTCAGAGCCTGAGCGCGCGCACGCACATACGCCCTGTGATGCTCCGGTCCAGTCCGTTAAAGCACAAAACGCTCGTTCTATACGCCTGACAGAAACTATTCCCGTTTAACACCACCTGGAATAACGTGACAACGGCTAGAAAACAAAAAACAACACATTTTATCAGTCAAACGTTGCGTCGCTGGAGTCACCTTGGCCGCCATGCTGCTCTCTGACGTCACGTGTGACAATGATGAGGGCGCGCAGGCGCGTGGCCGAGGAGAGCGCGTGAAAAGCCTGGGCAGCACAGGAGGTGCGCGCGCACTTGTCTGATGTAACAGGTTTGTGAAAAGTAGACCGGTCTGTAAAATATAATTAAAACTATAACGACTATTAAAGTTCATCGTCTGAGTCCCTCACAATCTTAAAAAACAAGATGTACATTAAGAGTGTTTATATCAACTAAAACACTTTTTGTTCTTATTTTTGAAACTGAACCTTTAAAACGAAACAAAGATTTATTCAGTTTGCACTTGTTTTTCATTGATAAAATACAAAGGTCCAACTTTTGCTTTCGTCACATACGCGAAGATGTGACCACAACTGAGTGTGTGCATCAGATTTAAATGATCCAAAACGCGTTAATCTTATAATATTTTTTTATCACTGTTTTTTATCTTTATGAGCAAACTTTGAAAAGCTTCGTTTTTAGGGTATATAAAATAAATGCTTCAGACGTATCATTTTCCTCTGTAGACACTGTTAATGACAAAACCTATAGATTCCTACAGAAATCTATATCCTTTTTCAGCTACATAGGAGATAATGTGTTTATTCAATGGAAATCATATAGACAGGGACAAATTTGTTGGTTCCCCTCCTTACAGCTCATTGAATCAATGCTTTTCTCCTGAAAATTATGAAAATGAAAGCAATTGTCTCATTTATATCTGCTTGCCTATGGTATGTTTTAGGGATTCAAGGAAAGAATGTGTAAAAAAGAGAATATTTAAACAATCTTTTTCTACAAAGATATTCTGAAATCATATGGGCAGATTTGTTGGTACCCATAGAAAACATAATAAACAATAGGATTCCAGTGATATTTTAAACCAACTTTTTAAATTTATCGAACGTTTCTTCAATCTTTTAATCAGTCATCTCAAAGGAAAACCTTTCAAGAGATACAAGTTGAAGGTCAGTGTCTGATGCCAATCATTGATGGATGACAATTATGAAAGTTATTACAGAGAAAGTTGTTGGTTCCTTTTCAAGAAATGACACCAACAAATATATCCATGCCTGTAAATCTATTTACATTTCAGCTGTTCAGCAAAAGCACTTTAGAAATAAATACCTTAAAAATGTCTTTATTGTACAAGTTCTGACAAATGAAAAGGCCATCATCATAGCACATAGCATCATATCACCCCATGTTTTTTCATGAACCACTGCACAACATTAGGTTTGAGTATCAAACGAAGGAAAAGAAATCCTTTATGCCACCATAAACAAAAAATTTTTCCCTACTGCTTTTATCTACAACTAGAATGTTATTTACAAAAAATATACAAAAAAGCAGAGTCCAAAGAGTGTCCACACACTTTATCTTTAATATCACTGCACTGAAGCAGTCACTGTCCCTTGTTCAGTTCTGTGCTTTAGCGTCCTCTACTGGACACGGTGCTTATAGAACCAGCAGAGACCTTTTGTAAAGTTCCAGCCAAGTGAGATGGAGAGAATATACAGAAGTCCAAGCAAAGCGAAGGGGTAGAGAAGCACCACCGTGTTCTTTAAGAAAGGGAGGGCTAAAGAAAGAAAGGGGAGAACGTTAGGCACAATTTTGACTACTACTGATAACTAGTAGCTGTATACCATTTATAATATCAATTAATGTATATTTAAAAAGTAAATATAGAAAATATGATGTAAACAAAACTACAACAACACTTATTTGGAACTGACTTAAAAAATAAAATGATAAAGGCCAAATATCTTGTATTACTATCACTACAACAACACATTGTTATAACCACATCACTTACCATTGTAGCCCAGGAATGTGATGTAAATATAATAACCAATAGCAATTAGCCACAAGGTGTTTCCCACAAAATAACCCAAGAACCAGTCTGCACTTATAACCACAACATCTGTTGAGAAAGCACATAGTAACATATTTAATAACTCACATTGATGCAGTTTATGACATTTTAACAAAAAGTTGACTTACGGTTGATGAAGAACAGCTGTAAAAAGTGCAAAATGACCAGAAGAGGGTAAAATGCATTGAGATGGACATCAAATGCATAGCCCCATTCAACATCATAATCTTTGTTGGGATGTTTTATCAGGTATCTATTTGTGACAAACCTGGAGGAATAAAAAGTCTCAGTGAAATATTAATAACAAAACTTACTTAAATAAATTATATATACATAACAGGGATCTCACCACATCAGAGTGGAAATGAGCAGTCCGACTGCAATGCAGTCAATGAAAACAACCCAGAGTAAAAGCTTCAATGTCTCCACAAATCCCATATCTAGGACCAGCCCAAAGCCCACTGTCGACACTGCAAAAACAACAAATAACACAGCAGTTTACACTCATGCACCATACGTTAGTCAATGTTAGTTTATACCCAAAGCCTGTCCCTTTGTACTCACCGCAAAGCCAGATGCTGAGCAGCACCAGGAAAGCTGGGTCGTCCCGGGCCCACTGGTCCTTAGTCTGTTTACGGTAATGAAAGTTGCGGTACACTTTCTGTGGCGATGTAAACAGATATAACATCTGCCATACGGCAAACTCAAAATCCATTTGCTTGAAATGCAGGAGCCGCCGCAGATACTTGTAGCGCTTGGCACCGGCGGTGTGCCGCGCCGCATCCCGCATGTTTAAGCTGCCATTGCGATGGATCTGCCCGGAGCTGGTCGGCAACATACTGTTATGAAAGCACAGAGAAGTTTTATTTTCATCAATGAAAACATATTTACAGTAAAAACTGAAAACAAACATACCTTGCAAGTCCAATTAGGAATATATTATACTGGTCTGAATACTCATAAGTTCAGAAAAGTCTGGCATAAATATTTCAGTTTCTGCACTTTTTCTAGTACACTTCACTACAATAGTAGCATATTATAGACAAGTTAACTTCTTTGTACAAAACATTTTTATTGAAGCACATTATATTACTATACTGTTAATAACTAGAGATCTCAGTTTTAGGAGATCAGTCTTTATGCCAATGACTGATATTGCTGTTAAGATGTTAAAAATTATGTCACTCAAAAATGGTTTATTTTTAGACTTCATTATATCTATAGAAAACCCAAAAGAGGATCTTAAACATTCATTATATTTCATACTTTTGTTAATTTCTATTACAGCATGCCCAAAGGACCATCTTCTTTCACATTATGCATAAAAACTAAAATCTATGAGACAACAAATCACTATTTGATTAAATGTGCTTGTCTTTTACATAAATATGATCTACTATGTAAACATATAGACAGCAGATCCTACATCAGTGTTATTTCTCTTACTTGTTTTACACAGGCCCTGACAACAATCCCACTACAGAACTAGCTTTAACACTCCTAAATAAAGTGTTCACGGTCTGTTAGTATTAATGTAACTGTGAAAAGTCGTGGTTTATTTAGAATAACCAACAAATATTATAAGAGACAGGTAACATTAAATGTGTGTTGTTATAAGGGCCTCGGTGCTGGATAGCAACCTGCTAAAGCATCGTACTAACAATGATTTTTCTGCTCTGTGTGTATGAATAAAACACTCACCTGCTCTTCCAGCAGTATCAGTACATTAACAAAACCAATGTGGGTTTATTTAGTGTGTTAAAAACAACGCAGCAGCCGTGACATGTCAACTTCCTGCCTCATCTGAACACGTAGCTGCATATCCTACCCGGTGACGTCGCATCCTGTACCAAAGCATTCTGGGAAATGCAGTTTTTCTGAAATCATCACGGAATACAGATTTGTAAAGTTCACGCCGTGTTACATAACAGCTTGTAATTACTTCTGAAAAATGTACACGAATTATTTTGTTAAAACAAGTATAACTGGATATAAATTACATATATTTTTATTACATATAAGTTTTTTTCAACTTTAAAGTGTATTGTAGACTGTTTGTTACAATGCTGTTTGTTTTATTTTAGAAGTTATTTATTTTAAAAGCCTTAAACATTTTCAGCTAAAATAAAGGTTAAAACTAGTATAACTAACAATAATATTTACATACAGCAGATGGCGCTAATATAATATAAATTTACAGTTGAAAAGCACAGTTTAAAGTTTTGCTCACTTTAAATCACAAAAAGAAACAGGATTTATTTGGGTCTTTGTAGATTTTCGTGAGGTAATTTTTATCCACAGTATTATTTACAGAAAGCATTAATCTGACTATGTTTATATTCATTAGATTAATAAGACATTAAGAAAGCTGGTTTGCTCTGTCTTAATGTGTTTTCAGATACCTTAAAGCAAAGCAGCACTGTGGAATAATAAATGACTCATGAGGAAAAATTATTGAGTGTCTGCTTAGATACAAAATAACTGTATTCTTTGCAAATAAAGAAAAAGCCTCTCAGATTAACAGAGCTCTTTTAAAGCATTCCATTTCATTTTTTCAGCATCTGATTATTGCCTCTTTCTTGACCAAAGGAGAATGACTGCAGGCATGTGCATCTGTAGGCACAATCTAAAATATTTTTTTGTTAAACTTGTGAAAGTTTTATAAAACATTTAACACATGTTACCTTTTTTTTAGGGAAGAATGTTTAGAAATGTGTCAATCTTAACTTTTTAGTATTTTAGAAATCAGTAGATTGGAAAGATGTAGATTTTTGCACAATATAGAACACAACATAGAACATATATAAAAGGACTGCAATAAAGACAAATTACCCCAAAATTGGGGTAGAAATGAATCTTCCTGTTGCTAAAATATGAAGTTTAGGGAGCTCTCTACTTTAAGTGATAGTTCTTTAAGTGATATTAATGTCAACACATATTAAATAGCTCTTTGATCATGTAAATCCATTAGGAACGGGTGCCTTTCATAGTATTAGGTGACTAAAAGAGGGAGAGGTTAAGATTAACCTATTTCTGTTTTAAATCCCATGTTGACAGCAATATTTTTACTTTTTAGAGCAGTACAAGCAAAAACTAACCAGATTAACATTGCACATGACAGATTTTGACTGTTCAGTTACAACTTCTACTTCTCTGAATTGGAACTGAGACCAGAAATTTTTTTATTGTTTTGTGAAGTAACAAGCATACTTTGAAAAGTTGTGAAAAACGACTTCTTATATAATATAATATTAAAATATAAAATATTTTTTTGCACTGGCTGATGCAAGCAACTAATTACAAACTCTTTTAATAAATACTGTTAAAACAGTAACAATCTTTTATCTTTTAACTGCATTAACTTTCCTTCAGACAAATATATTCATATACTGACAGACAATCTTTCATAATGATGCAATATTTATGGCCGTAAATGCAGAATGTAAGACAGAAGGATGAAAGTTTATTAACGTCTGCAAGACCTCTGAAACCCTCTCTGCCCCACTTCTGCAAAGCTGTCACACCCAATATCATCAAAACATCCAACCTCAACACAATGATTTGATCAAACACGGTCCTGCAGATGAATCAAGAGCCAATTACAATCATGACTGAGAGCAGCAATCCAAGAAATAATGAAGAAGGTGGGAGAAAGACAAATGACATCATTTCTCTTTAGTCACACTGCAGTTAGTGTGTGTGTTTGTGTGTGTGTGTGCATGAAACAGTGAGATCATGATATTCGCTCTGACTCCAGTATTTTTTTCTTTTCTCCAGGCAGTAAAATAGTGACACACCCAGACAATCACACGCACAATTACGTACTCCATCACTTCTAAACATACTTCACCCACACAATATTCAAACGTGTCTGCCGTTTGGACATTTCTCTTTGGCTCTCACAGTCAGCTCTGATTAAAGAGCTAATCACAGCGACTCTAAAAAAAGAACAACATCAGCGCTGCAGACAGCCATCCTATAATAACCATCTATAATAATTTCTCCGCAAATGCATGTTCCCTTATTTCTGAACGTGTGTGTATGTGACATCTATTTAGATCCGAGTTACAGTCATTGTTTAAGTAATTAAAACAGGAATAGAAATTAAATAGGAAGCATAAAAACAGCAAAACAATAGATTTAACATCAGTTTTAACACTGAATGACTAAGAAGGTATCTTAGAAGGCAAAACAAACATGCTGTCTAGCATTTGGGACAGGTGGGGATCATATCTATAGTGCCCTAAAAAGTTGTTGATATGGGCAGCACACTAGGTTTTGGAGAACAGAGGTTAAAAAAGTTTAATTTTCTTTCATTAATTTCATCAGAATTTCTTTTAGACTTTGATTCTTCTGATTATGCTAAAGATAATGTGTTTGTTGTGGTTCTTGTATTTACATTTCATCATTCTTAAAAAATATTCATACACACGTCCATACACAAACACCCAACAGAGATTATTCATCAGAAGTCAAAGACTCAAGCTTTAAACCATCTTCAGATCTGTGGTGAATTGTAAATAGCGTAATAAAGGAAAGCAAGCTGTGGCTGTCAATCTTTTTATGATTGACTGCTCATGAAGATCTGTATTTAATGAACTCATAGAGGGTGCGTTTATTTTCCTGCCAGCATGTGTTTGCCAGCCGGTTTAGCAAACTTCATCATGCAAGGATTTGCTGCAAAAATGAAAGGCTAACTTCAATATACACCTGAAGGCCTGTGATATGATTGACAGCTCCGTTTGCATTGTGCACCAGCACTTCCCCAGGTTTACTTTTTTAGATCCACAACTTTTTTTCTTCATTTTTTTCTTCCATTTCATGAAGTACAAAAAAAACCCATTAAAACAAACCATTTCTATTTTATAGGCTTTCAGGCAGTAAGGTAGCAGAGTTGAAGAGTTTATTATTTTGTGGAGAAAATCCATGTTATTTTTGCTCTCCCAAATGATCATTTCTATCCTATGCTAGCACATTAAATCATTGTTATTCATAATTAAAACCATACAGCAAAGAAACGAAGCAACGTCAGCAAACTCTTATTAATATTCAAGAACATTTCTTCCTCATTGGCAGATGACGAAGCAACGGAAGAATATAATTAATATTCATAAGATCAGCAGTAGCAGTAATTGGCTGATTGGGAAGTAACGGCGGTGCCTGATTAATATTCATGAGCCCACCAGTGGCAGTAATGGACTCACTCGGCGTCCTGGTGCGAGGCGGTGCGGTCGGTAAGAGCACAGATGCCTTCACAGTTCTTAAGAGCATCTACTAAACATCACAGACACTGAATGACAAGATCGTCGACCTTACTGGAGAGGTAAGATCGCTGCTGTGCGATTATTTTTACAACCAGAATTGCGCTTAGACATGTGTGCGTGTGTGTTGTGAGTTGCGCAGAGAAAGTTGTTGAAGTAGCTTCAGTCTGGTGTACTAACATTATGCGGACAAATATATGTATGACAATGCTGATAAGTGTTAGATTAAAATCATTAGTTAGACCCTTGCAAACCACTGGAGAGATTAAGACATTTGTGAAGTTTGTGATATGTGAATCAACACAGATGTTAACGTAACGCAACGTAATGCACGCATTATTTATTTATTATTTATTGAAGATAATGATAGGATATTATTTGCTTGTAATGCAGTTTTCGTTGCAGGCTGTGTGTTTATCTTTATGAAAAACACCAAGCATTATTGCAAGCTAATAGTTTTGCTATATTTTTTTCAAGCATGTTTTGTGTCAGCCTTACCATGTATGGTAAATATCGCTTTAATGTATTTACTCTTTGTTTAATTGAGAATAAATAACAGAATGTATACAAATTTATAGAATTATACATACTGTGGCATTTAACGGAAACCCGCCACTAGGGGGAGTCTCCCGTTCTGACTTTAGCATTTATCACCTGTCAAGATTTACATGATTTTATTATACATATATTTTATTATATTATTTGTTTTTCATTATCTTAATTTTTTAAATTTGAGTCTTTTAATATTTCAGTGTTTTAAAATAATTAATATAAAGCCAATAAGTGTAGAGATTTCCCACAGTTGCAGTTGTGTTATTTTATGGTTTTGATGAAATGTGGAAAAAATCTGAAGGACAGTGAGTTTTCAAACTTTTGGCTGGTACTGCCAACAACTTAATTAATATTCAAATGACAGGATTAAACATGTTATCTCTTTAATAGCTTGTCAAACAAAGTTGCCAACAAGGTTTTTCTGATTCAAATGATTAGTCGTAGGTCTTATGAAATAATACAAATCTAATTGGTTGTAATCTGGGTTAAGTGCAGGAGTTACTGGACAGAGAAGTGTGTTTTCATCTCTTCAGTGGTCACCACCACCATTTTCTTATCAAACATTTAAAGTGCATTTTAGTATGTTACATGAATTATTTCTGGACCGAAACAAAACAAGTTAATGATTCATGTTGTTGAACGAACAGAACTGACCCAATAGTCAGTAGTGTTGTGCAATAAAAACAAACCTGAATCATTGCATACATTGACAGTTACACAGGAGTCTATAACTAACTAAAAGATAAAGATTGTGTAAGTGGGCTTTAGTCTAATTTTGACCTATTTTGTAGTTTTTCCACACACTAAAACTTCTGAGCAGAATGGGTTTTACATATGAATATGTATCACAAACAAGTGTCTTTGTGGATATTCATAATATTCAAGAACAATGTAAAGATTATACATGGACCCTGAATAGGATAAAAGATAAACTCGGCGCAATCAAAGGATCATTCATCATCACCTAGATGAACAATGATCAAGAAATTACACAAATTTAGAGACAGATTCACGTGATTACAGGAGATTAGAGCCACACGATAAGGATAAAAATTGTAACTGATTATTTCCTTTGATATTGTAATTGTGATGAATAATTTTGGTTAATAGACGTTCAATTGGCATTGAAATGCTTATTCTGTTTATAACGTTTTAACATCTAGAATAATCTCAGAAGTGTGTTTCTAAATTACTTTTGTGTTGTTTTTTACACGAGTAACCAATGCCATGCTTTATTCTGGTCCTCTTTACACCTTGAAAAACAAACCAGCTAAATAAAATTAAACTAGGCATGAAATGCTGTAATTGAAACCTTTAATCACGGCAGCCGTAACTGTAATGAAGACAATTTATTAACTGTGCTGGCCTAATGAGGAACGCATACAGTCTGGCTAACACTGCATCCTCACCAGCACATAGTCCATTTATAACCACTTCTTGACCTCAGGTTTTACCTCAGGCTCATTTTACCGTAATCTAAACCAACGGCTTAAAGCCGCACCTCTGGGTAAACTGAAAACAAATCGCTTCTGTTCTCCACTTTAACCTCCATCACTTGTGGTCAAGAAGTGGACGAAAGAGGTGGAGAAGATAGAAAGACCGCATGATGGATAAACTGGAAAGAGACCCACACCTGTAATGGGGAACTGTGGGTTTTCCATATCAGTTTCCTGACGTTGATCGGGTGAATGGATGGATGGTGGAGGTGCTGCGTTTGGGTTTTTTATAAACCACAGGAACCGAAAGGGAAAGCCGACAACACTGGCAAGCTTGTGTAAAATGGGTCAGGCTCAATGTTTTAAATATTAAAGCAAATATTGCTGTTCCCGAAGCTCGGGCCGAACAGTGACGTGACTGTCAGGCACAGGAGATTCATTGAGGCGTCTCGCTGAGGTGGGGTGTGTTGTGTTTCGAGGGTCTGTGCACCCTCAGGCTGGGTTAGTAAAACAAGCAGGTCTTTTTTTAAGAGGAAGGTGTTTGCTTAAGGCAAGAGAAGTCATGTAAATCCTTTTTCTTGCTTTCCTTCTTTATTATTTATTCAGTACAGTTTATTCAATATTTATTTATTGCAAACATAGAATTTGGAGGTACCTGCTGCTGTTTGCTTATTTATATCGTTATACAGTAATAAATAATAGCATTGCTATTTCTGACAGTTGTAATCCCAAGAGACCATACAATCGCAACCCTATAGCAACATTCTAACAACCATTTAGAACACGGTAACATTGTATCGATGAGTGTGGCATATTGTCTTTGGATACAGATATGGTTTAGAAGCAGTGTTTTTAGTTTTTCATTAAGTAGATGAGCTTTAGGTTAATTTTAAATGTGTTTAAGACAGTCTGGAATGAGATTTGTTCATTCATTGCCATGAGTGTGAATTGTGGCGAAACTTGCGACTCAGTGGTTGAGATTCACACCTTCAGTAGAGTATCTCCCATAGTAATTTGCAAGTTACTTGCCATTGCGATGTGTGATAAGTTTACATTGAGAAAGATTTTTTTTCCATAGAGCACAGGAGAATTAAAAAAAAAGTTCACAGAGAATTTGCTCAAGTCATGATTGTGTTTTTTTAAGGGTTTACAGCATGTTTTGTTGTAATTAAAGTCACAGACAATCTTCTTGTCCTTAGCAACTCTCATTTTTTTTTAAACTTTTTTTTGTTTTGTACTGGCAGGTTTCTTTCGATTACCTTGCTTGCTGTCATTATACCATGAAATGCTCAAAACGTTCTTCAAAACATCTGATTTTGTGTTCCTTTAAAGCTGTTTAACATTAAGGTGACAAGAATTAGCAAGAATAAACTTTGATTGTGTATTGAATGACTTCTTTCTAAATGGGAATTGAAAGACGTTTCCTGTCATATATATGTGGTCCAAAGTTGTAGAAAGTATAATTTTTTCCATAAACAAGGCAAATGAACAGTGAGTTTAGTGTGGGGCAGTGATTTCATAAAACTTGCAAGGATGTGGAAACAGAGCTGAATTCATGTTTAAAAAGCCACTCCCAAAAGTTGTCCATATGGTTCCCGGTTGTTGTGACTCATTGGTAAAATTCGAGTTACTGAGATCCCAATTGTCCTTGATTAAGACATGAATGGAAAATTAAGGTTGTAGAAGTTAAACCCAGGTCAGTGTGACCCACGTGACCCGGAGAGTTACTGAGATCCGCAGCCGTCATTACATCCTTGATTAAAGCACTTGACCCCTGCTCGCCCCAAAGGGACTGACTGTACTGTTAGTTTACCGCAAATCACTGTGCATGAAAAACATCTCCCAAACCTCTGTTTTTCTAGCTCCGTCGTGTTGTTCTCCTCATCTTTCCTGTCCACATTCATCTCAATCCTCTCATGTTGCTGAAATTGGTTTAGCATGCATCTCTCTGGTGGAGCTTCCCACTGTTTTGTCTGTTTGTGTAGCGTTGCAGAAGAAGATGAATGGCGCTCTCGCTGATAGCTTTAAAGGTTAAGAAAATGTCAGAACAGCAGAGCTATTAGTCTCCTGAGCTCTGACAGGCCTTGAGGGGGCCATTGACTTGAGATGTGGGGTATGATCTATGTGTGCGGGTAATTGCTGTCTTGTTTGTTGCGTGCGACGGGTAGGACTGGGCCCTGTTGCTCTTTTCTCCCGTCAGCCATCTGGTTTCAGGACTGACATTTAATCTGGTCACCTTGTTGGTTCAAGTCATGCTGGGACAAAGTGGCAGATTGCCTGGTGCAAATTGGGGAAGCATTTTATATGTTTTGTAAAGTGTGTTTGGGCTAAATTGGTCACATGACTGCATCACTTGACTAAAATTGTGCCATCGTTTTAGAAACCTCATAGTTTTCATAGTCCACACTACAAAGCTAACATTTTCAAAATTATCGCTTTGGAGGCCAAATCTGAGTGAAAAAGATGTGTTTTGATTAAAAAAATTAAATGTATTAGTATGGACAATGCATGTGTTTGTTAATATTTATTCCTCATTTAATTTATTATGTTAGTCAAAGTTTTGTATACTAATACAACTTTTTCTCTCACTATTTCATCAGAATAAAACTATTTTTTGCTACTAAACCTGTAAGACATATTTGGATGATTAGGATTGGCTGACATTCACAAGTTATTTCATCAGGGCGGTACAGGTTATGGCTGGTTAGTGAGCTCATGTCATGTCAACTAATTTTGAAATTAACCATTTTTTTTTGTTTAGGGTTAAAAATAGCCTGGACTAGATTGTTGCTTTGAATTGTAAAAAAATATGCGAACTATCTGTTCCAAAAGTGTTTAGGAACTTATTTATTTCCAGTATTTTCTTAATATTACAGACATTTGGAGCAACAAGTATTCACAGAAGGTCCTGAAAACTAACCCTGTCTGAAGGCTTTAGTCACTCTCATACCCACCGCTTTTAAGAAATCAACAGTTTTTTCCCACGTTTGACTGACAGGGCAATCTTTATTTTCACTATTGTCTTTCTATTGTTTTGTGTCTTCCTTGCTCTCTCTCTCCATCTCTAAAGTATTGTAGGGTGGGTATTTTCTATATGAACATTTTAGAACGTCTCTGGGGAGTTTTTCTTTCTGGCAAAGAGCTAAAACCTGACTGGAGCCCACCTGAGGGTTAGAAAAATCATGCACCATCATTCAGTCTCACCTCCTGTTTTTGTTTTGGTTGCTCCCTGGTGGAAAATATGATTGCTGTGTTATTGCTCGGGAGACCTGCAGGAGTTCTCAGTCATGTTTTATGTATCAACTTTATCTCTGATGTCTTATCTAAAATTTCTGAGAAGAAATATAAATAGAAACAAAGGAAACATGTTAATATACAAAGAAAGAGAACAGCACTAATGAATTATCTTGTATCAATGTGTTCCATCAAACCCTTTGCGGTTTTAACGCAATACTCTACCAAGTGAATTACATTTTGACCTCAGGAGCTCGAGCTGAAAATAAGCTAAAATAACTGCTGTATAAACCAAAAGACCTCTGTGTTACTGTCCTTAAAATACTGAACCACTGAGTCTTTTTATGTAACAGGAGTAATCATTTTATTTTTAAAAGATAGTTTGGTTATAAAAATATAGTTATGAAATTGTTTAGGTTCTCTTTTCTGCAAAAAAACATTATAACTGTTCAGCGTGTGTTTTTTATAAAGAACGTTTTGTAAGAATGAATTGCAATCTGTGGGAAAAATTGGGAGTAGAAGAAATAAAGTGTTGAAAATCTGTGCTGGATGAGGTTATAAATTGTGTCATGTATGTCACGGTGAGATCATCTTTTTCTTTATTTCGTGCTCTGATGTGTCTTGTTATCCTGGCACTTGTTCACATGTCTTCACATGTTCACAGTTAACCCTACGAGAGGGAACACGCCTGTGAGGGGCGGAGCCTAAACTAATTAACACCAGATATTGAGACCTAACACACTCATTTTGTAGTGTGATGCTGATGTGTAAGTGAACAAGCATTTTTTGTAGTATTCTTACTGGTTTGTGTTTGAAAAGGGTTATGGTATATGCTGGTTGGTGTGGTTCTGGTGCTGGTTTAGCTAGTGGTGCAAATTGTTGCAACGTGTTGGTATTTGCAGGTTTGTTTGTCAGATTGCTGGTAAACCTAGATGGGTAACTAGAGAAATTGATCATGGTAATGTCCTTTAAAGGCTTGTTTAATGTCCTTTAAAGGTTTGTTAACGCCAAGTACGATAACTATAGGCTAAATATTTATATTAAATATTATATAATATTAAATATAATATAATATTATATAATAATATTAAATATTTATAAAATAACTTAGAAAAAACGTTCTTAAAAAAACTATAACAAGAACAATACAAAGGAATAATATTGTAGGAATTTGACTTTCAGGTTGCTTTTTGTTCCAGCCAATCAAAATCTATTTTAATTTAAAAGGCTCATGCATTTAAAATGTGAATAAACAATGTTATCGGGCCTTAGTGTGGATGCTGATATAGTTATCGTTTTGCTTATATTTATGGTTTTCGTTCTTGGTGTAAACGGACCCATACCCAGTGTAGATTAGAGATGTTCTGGCTTATTATATACAACTTCTGCATGAAATATCATTCTTTCTCTTTTCATCTTATACAATAAATGAATGATTGAATAATTTTAGTTCGCTGAATTAAGAGGACCGACTGAATGAAGACACGGATGAATGGATAAATAGCTGAGTGAATGAGTGAATAGATTGATCTCACAAAAGTACAAAAGAAGTACAAAAGTTGAACTTACGATCAACCTCCCCAATGTGAATTGTGTTTTTGTCAGTCTGGTGTGTGAGAGAAAGAAAGAAGGGGGGCTCAACATACATGATAATGACGGAGTAGATGGAGTAGATGTTTCAGGATCTCTTTTCACCTATTCCAACTGTGAAATGTCAAATTTGAATTGATTGAAAAGAAAATTGCAGCTGAATTATGGGATGCGATGGGGGAGGGGTTGTTGCCATAGAAACAAGACTTTTCAAAGCGGTATGCTTAGGTAATGAGTAGGGAAAGGTCTCTTGTGGTATATACAGCGGACCTCAAAAGTACTTAAACACACTTAAAACTCTCTGAATGTCATTGCATTACATAGTATAACAGTAATGTAAGTGATGTTTTAAAGAATACAGGCACAAGCTCTTTTCATGTCTTCGTGTGGTTCCCTGTTAGGAGAAAAATTACTTCTGAGAAACGCTCTGGAGTATGACTTGTCTTGAAGTGATATTTCATCATCTAACACAATCACATTGATACACATTTATGAGTGACACTTAACATCTGAACTCAGTATGAGAACATTTTTTAACTCCTGTCCCCTTCGTCTGCTTGCGTTCGATACCAAACACACACACACACATGGCCGTCATGCCCCCAGCAGCCTCCCTCCATTGAGAAAGTTAACAGTTTGTTTTTCACAGGACTGAATGCTTCACTGCACACATCACCGAAGCCCCTCCACCCCCCTTCACGCTGGACCAGCCCGTGCGTGAGAGGCTCACTAAAATTATTTCCCTCTCCTTCTATAAAACACATCCGAAGTCTGCGGGATGCCATCTCTTGGAATGAATTCTTGGTGACATCTCGGTCCCGGTGAGTACGTGGATGAAACCATCCACTTGCTGTAAACCTTTTCATCCTGTTGCACTTAGATTTTTTGCTTTTATCCTGGATGCAGTTTTGTCCACGTTTTTGTGTTCTCCTGTACGGTTCGAGATTTCTTCAGCTTGCTACACTTTTTCTCCTGCTCGGTCTCTGCGTGTCTTTGTTGAGGTATTCTGATAAACAGTTTGGCCGTCATCTCCAGACCTCCCCCATTGTGTGTCTAATTCTCTTTGTTCTCTCAGCCTATGGCGCTGCTGTGTGTGTGTGTGTGTGTGTGTGTGAGACTGACCACCTCAAGTGTGTCTGTCTGGCTCTGAATAGCAGGAGCTACTATGTGGGAATTTTGCAATATTGTTCATTGTGTGTCACATGTTTTGTTTCTTTTTATTTAGTCTGTCAGTCTGTTTTTCTGTCTGTGAATCAGTCTTTGTCTTTTTCTTAGTTCAATTCATTTTGGATTAAATTCAAATATATTTAGGTTGAAATTTGTCTGCTGTCATGTTATTGTACATTTCTGTCTCATTTAATATTTCTTTGTAAGTTAACTGAAATTCAGAAATTCATTTAATAATATATTCATTTTATATTGGTGTTTCTTTATTTGCAGAAGTTAAATGTGTCATTTATTTCCTTCTAACTGTTTGTATTAGTTCAGTTCAATTTCTATTGAACTGAATCGATTTTATTCTATAGAATAAATTTTTGTTATCATGACAGTAAATTAAACTGTAGGTGTGGAGAAGCAACATTTTATATACATAGTTTCATAAAAATCATAAAGAAAATTGAATAAAAACTGTAAACATATGAATTGAATGGTAGTGTTCAATGTTATTTGCATCCTTTTGTTGACATAAATCTAAAGTCTGATCAAAAAGATAGATACAAAACAGCCATATTACACACATGCAAAAATACATAGAAACATTTACACACACAATGTTTTTGTCTTATTAGCACAAAGTGAATTTAATAAATAATTCCTGATTATCTTCCGTTGTTTGTCTTACAAGTGCTATACTACTTCATAAGATTTTCTGTATACAATGCTAGACATATAAGCAGGTGATCTAACTATCATAATAATCGTTTAACTTTCTGAAAACATTTGTCTAATTATGTATTGTCTGTTATTTGCGACGAGGCAGATTAGCAACGATTCATTAACAGATATGCAAATATTACAGCTGTGTCCTGTAGTTTAAAGCCTTCTGTCTTCAGAGTTAATTTAAACATGCCTTTTTAATCTGCTTCATTAATACACCGATTCATGAAAGTGATCATTTGCTGTTTGGGCAGATGCTTCCGTTAGAAACCTGACTTTCTCAATGGCACAAAGGAACTAAAGATAGACAGAGAAAATGAGAAGATTGAGAAGAATGAGCGAAACGTGAAAAGAGTGAGGATGGATGGCGTGAAAGGCTTGTCTTGTTGGCGTGCTGTTTAAGATTCTGTCCGGCGCGCGAGTCCGCGGTCAGGGCTGAGCGAGAGCGTTCGGCTTTGGCGGACGACCACGTGCTCGCTCAGAACGGCTGTGCCGCTCAACGGGCTTCATTCACGTGCTAAAGAGCCTCTGCTTTGGCAGATAGTTGGCATGTCGCACAGAGCCGCCTTTCACACGGAGACAGTGAAGAAGTGGAAGTCGTGTAAAAAAGCACATCTGAGAAAGAAACACTTTCAAAGCAACAAATGTCTGTGGAAACGGTTAAATTTTCATGGTAATTTCGAGCTTGGATCTCTCTGTGGATGGGTAGGTTGGCATTAGGATCGTCTGGCCGGCTTTTGGACGCAGAGGTCGCTGTACGAAGCATCTGCTTAGTGAATGAGGCTACAGTTCATTCTGGCTCTCTGTTTTGGGGATCAAGGTTTTGGTTGTGTGACCCTTTTTAGGGCTCAGGGGAATTGTGGGGATTGAGGGTGGCCGGGCCCTCGTGGATGTTCTCCATGGGGAATGTCAAGGGGTAACAGTAAAGTTTTCTTACTGTTTTCACTGTTGTTGAGTTTTTTATATGCATCTTTATTGATCCCAGTTGTTGCCTGAGAGATTTAATGGGTTTCTCATTTGTTTCTCAAATGTGTTTCATTTAAATAGCAACTAAGTTTCAAATGTTTCACCTAAAATTGCTTAGGAGAAATAAAAATAGAAACAAATGAGACAATTGTTAGAACACAGGTGTATAGAGCTGTAAAATTTACGTAGATTGTATAGGTAAAGTGATTTTATAGGTAAAGAGACATTTTTAAGATTTTGTTGTTTTTCTCAGAAGAAAAAAGTATGTTTACATTTGCTTTTAATCTCTTTCATGTCTTGGAGAAGTAATTGAGATACTAAAGAGATTTTGTCTTGTGATTTTTTTTCTTTTAGTTGGGCAAATGAATGATTAATGCTTGTTGAAACAAAGTTGAAAACAATCTGACGTTTCTGAATTTAAGTATAAACCATTTGTAAATTGTCACATTGATGTTAATATACACCTGAAATTGATCTGTTTGCATTTGACAGAAAGGTATATTCATAAATTGCAAAATAGCTATGATTCTAACACAAACTCATGCACATGCAAGACCTGATTTATGTCAATAACATGGGGAAATGTTATGCTGTGTTTTTTGCACTGCAAGAACATTTGCAAAGTTGGAAGCCAAACCTTATAGTGTTTAGATGTGATCATTCTCTAACATCTGGACTGAATTACAGGCTCCAGCTGTGTCTGATCTTACCTGATTTCACCTTGAAACATTTCACTCAATCTCAGCCCATATTTCTCTCTCTCGCTCTCTCTCGCTCTCTCTCTCGCTCTCTCTCCCTCTTCAGTGTCCTGATGTTCCAGCAGTTGTAAAGCAATAAGACAGTGTTTATCTCTGACCATATACCACAGATTAACATCAGGCCTTGTGTTTATAGCAGACTGTTTGCATGGATTAGTTGCCTTGCATTGAAGTTCTCAAGAAAAGCCTCTTGAGATCAAGAAGGGAATTTTGGTGGAATTTAACTCTGCGCCTTTCATATTTTCCCTCATTATCCCTGTTACACGCACAACTTCTAAGCAGATCAATTGTTTTCACATTGCATAATCTACGAGTGTTACAAGAATGTTCCGGGTTGCCTGTTGTCAATTACAGCAGATGTGATTTTAACTTAATCCTCGCTTTGCAATCACAAACGTTTACTGCATTAACTATTTAAACTGGAACTCGATGGGGCAAGGCGAAATCAGAAAAGTAATGTGACATTTGACAGACCCTTGTACATTTCTCATATACAGATCTTTAAAAATCTGAAGTTGTTTGAACTGTTCAGTCACAGACTAAACTATTTAGATAAGTTTACAGCTCACCATGACCCTGTACTGAGATAAGATATCAGTGTTGTTAATGTGTGTCTTTGAAACAGTACTGTCAGCCATCTTTGACCGACCTCATTTATTCACTTCATTTTCATATCTCTTATTAACCCAGTAAGAATCACCCCGGACGGGTCATCGGTGGCCCACCTAGTCTGGTCATTGTCTTACCCTGGCCTCCCCTCTGGTGCATTTGTCATTGCCATCATTGGCTTTCACGGTCCTCACTCACTTTCTCTCTCGCTCTATCAGCTCAGATGAGTCTCAGAATGTGGTCAAGAATAGGATGAATGTGGGGTTCTGGGGTATTAGTGGGATTTGGGAATTGGAGGGTCTTTTGCTATTGAGCTGCATTGGACACGGTCGATGTTGAAGTGTCCGCTGCGATGCGTCGCACCCGGAGCCAAAAAAGGGCAATGATGCGCCTGTCGAACTTTGCAGCATTTACAATCAAGTTTATGTGTACAAATGTATAAGTTAAAAAAATCGATTTGGTTATGGTTACTGTGTTTAAGTAAAACCAAGACAGATGCCCCCGTGGTTTCTCTGGGATGTCAGGACGTGTATGTTTAAGTGTGATTAATCATGTGTTTTTACATGTGTGCATGTGCGTGTTTACTAGATGGCTAACAGGAAAGTTTGTGTTAACATGAAACACTGTGAGCGTGTGTGCATGTACTCCAGGATTGTGTAACATCTCAGATGAATGTTTACATGTACATGAGTCTACCTGGGCCTCATGCGCTGTCACACACACCTACCGGAAAGATAAACTTTCTGGAAGCACAGTACTGGGAGAACACCAAAGGGACCTATTGATTTCTATAACATGCTTTAGGTATATCAAAAACTCCTTTTCTCAACTTATGATTGAATAAACTTTTATTAGTGTGTCGTTTTATGGCCACACAAGCTTTAACATTCCTCTTGGCCGATGGGTACAGCAAAATCAATGTCATGTTTTAGAAACGCATTGATTGTATTAATGCGGTCGCAGGTTTTGGATGCGCTCCAGACGTCTCTGCTATCACTCTTGCACCGATTAAAAAAACTGAAGGTTAATTAGAAACAGCAGGAATAACAGGTTTTAAACAGCAGGAGAAAGTGAAGCCATCTTTTGGCTTTCCTTTCTGTATGGCTGCTTGCTCGCAAACCTGTGTGTTTGTTTATCTTTTCCTCTTTTTGTTTAGATCCGTTTTATCTCTGTTCTTTCACGTTTGGTTCACACATGTGACTCATTTGTCTGTTTAGTTGTAGTGTAGAGAAAGATACTTGTGTAATCATGTGTAGTTTGCAATTTTGTAGTTAAAATCACCATGAAATCAAAGTGTTATTTTTTGAAGAAATATTGCAGTCTTTATTATAAATGATGTATTTTTTAAAAAAAAAATCTTTCCCTTTGCAAAAATATCTCGTCTTAATGATGCTTGTCTCTTAAACATACTTGTCTCTTTAACAAGACTTTTTATGTACTTAATAAATACTTGTTTTTTGTCCCCCCAAAATAAAAATAAAAATAAACTTAACAAATACTTTGATCAGGCTTCTTTAGCTAAACTATAAAATAATCCCTCTTCAGGACCCTTTCATCATCCTGACAGAGCATCTGATGCGGTAACCATGACGACATCATCGCCACAGACCCAGCGTCTGTCCTGCGGAGGACTCGTCACATACCTTATCCTGCTTCATTTCGTCGCATCACAGACTCCATCGTTTTTAGCGACCTTTGACCCTGAGCCTGCACCCTCTCTGCCTGAAGAGTGTCGAAGAAAAATGCACCCAGTTACCTCCTACACAGGTGGGTGTAAAATACCTCGCTCTTCCCTGCTCTTTTTATCACTTGCAAAGAGTCAAAGGTTAAAATGAAAGACTGAGCCTGTTATATCTTTTAACCCAAACATGTTGATGCTGGTTTGAGCTAGTCAACACTGCTGATTTGTTATGCATAGACAGATTTACCTTAATAGACCAGCAAATCTGAGCTTGAGACTGCTCAGCGGTCAACCATAACAGTCTTTGCGTCAAACCTGTGTGTTTTCAGCAGGTTTGAGCATCTGCTACTCAGATGTACAGGTTTAACACAGCTGTGTATAAAAGCACATGTTGAATCTCACTGACTGTGTGTGAATTATCAACACAAGCTGCTCTGTGTGTTATGCAAGTACAACCTGAAAAGCTTTCTTATGTACCTACATTCGTACATTATTATTTATATTTACAAATAGCCAAAGCTATTCATCTGGACTAAGAAGAAATGGTTTGTAAATGTTGACATCTTCTAGTTATCATGGCAGGAAACTATATTAAATCACCATCCTCCATGTGCACACAACACAAAAAAGCAACGTATACAGTGAATTCTCAGTGGATTACATCTGTGTTAACAGAAGAAAGCTGCAGGTAAACATCAGGTCAAACTCACAGCTAACTGTGTAAATGTCACCTGTGGTGTCTCGCTCTGATCTTCTCTTCTGTAGCTCTGAGCCCGTGGATGTTCTCGTTCTCCGTGCCTGGAGTGAACGATTACTCGCCCCTCACGCTTGACCTCAGCAGAAACCAGCTGATAGTGGGAGCCAGGTAACACACACCCACATAAACACACACGTTTACGAACTCTGCTGTGCCTGCCAAACCTAAAACATCCTTTTCTGTGTAGAAATCATCTCTTCAGGCTGAGTCTGAGCAATATCTCTCTCCTGCAGGTATGAAGTCTGTTTAGATCTTCCCGTACCAAGCACACACATACAAATACAATCTTTGTGATTGTTCACATTAAGCTACATTTCTGTTATTATATATACACAGCTGTAAATACTAGAACACTAAGAGCAAACTTTTTGTACTTTTACAGTTTGTTTTTGCTCTGATTTGACAGTTTTTGGTTTTTGGTTTTGCTCACTTTTGGGTACAAATTTATCCTCAAAATATTAATAAAGTAGGTACACACATATAGTTCATAGACTCTGATTTTTCAGATTTTCTTCAAAACCCTGCTGACAATAACAGTGACTGGAAAATTAGAAATTATTTGTTGCTTATATGCATTTTTTCAATCATTAAGATTTTTTGGCCTTATTTTCATGACATCCAAGGCCCTCAAATTTTCATTACCATACATCAAAAAATCTCTTTCTATACCTTTTTATTACAATAATATAAAAAAATATTTTATTTCAATTGCATGTTGCATTTGTGCTGCTCTTAACTTTGACTGACATTGGATTACAGCTATGAAAATCAATGATACTTTTTGAAGTTTGCTGATGCTATGTATCAACTTGATGCTTTGAAAACATGTGAAGTGAAGAATAGTGATTTACACTCTAGCGTCCTGCTACTGATTTGTGTTGCGCCGGTTGCCAAAAGATGGTAATCTTGTCTGGTATAGAGCTATTTCACCTTTTAAAGATTGATTTAAGGCTGTACAGTTTGTTGTGGGAATCATGATATGCTTCTCTGTTTGAGAGGCTTTGAGATGTCGTGTGATATTTAAGAGTGGCTTCACCAGAGTTTGTGAAGGACCCTGCTGGTAAACTGTCCAAACGTTCTTGGTAAACACAGAGGGGTTGAAGCCCTAGAGACAGAAATCACAAGAATCTGTCAGAATCCAGTGATTTAGGGTGACCTCATGGCCCCGTGTCCACAAGAGTGACCTACAGTCACCCTTCTGAGCACACACACACGCTTTTACACAGCAGTTCTGTGTCTTAGCTCTGCAAATGTTTTTCCTTGGCTTTTTGTGACACTGTGTCCTTTAGTAAATCAGACATGGTAATATGAGAGAGTTGTATCTGTTTATCAATAAGTCTGATCAAATGATTTATGATATCTGCCCTGAAATCTTTTAGGTTAAATGATGGGTCTGGTTTAGCAAAGCAGGAACAGACGTCAGATGTGAGCAGAGACACAGAGAGAGAGATAGAGAGGTCAGATAAGAGTGTTTTAGTTGAGGTGAAGGGGCCGTGCCTGGTAGTGGAGGCAAGAATAAGGAGATCTCGTGTGTGTTAGAGAAAAAACACAACCCTTCTCAGCATCCAGAGGTGAGCGGCTGTGACCCCTGAGGTCTCTATTCAGGGTGAAATCCGCTCTGCCAATGAAACGTCTTTCATATGATGTTTAGTGAGTGACTGCAGAGACACGGTTGGATTGTTGTTGTCTCTCTCTCTCTCTCTCTCTCTCTCTCTCTCTCTCTCTCTCTCTCTCTCTCTCTCTCTCTCTCTCTCTCTCTCTCTCTCTCTCTCTCTCTCTCTCTCTCTCTCTCTCTCTCTCTCTCTCTCTCTCTCTCTCTCTCTCTCTCTCTCTCTCTCTCTCTCTCTCTCTCTCTCTCTCTCTCTCTCTCTCTCTCTCTCTCTCTCTCTCTCTCTCAAGCTTAGCTTGCAGAAGAGTAAACAGAGCAGATATTACTTTGTCAGAAAGTGTTTCATCAGCACCTTTTGTAGTTTGTTGTGTTTCTGATATTTGACCTCCTATCAGCTTATCATGATGCACCTGCTAACTCTCACAGTCTCCATGGGGCTCATTACCGTAATGCGTATGGACTTTTTATTTTTGAGTTGGTTCTTTTTATACTTCAAGCTTTTTGTATCCTCAGAAGTGATGCTCTTTAGAGTCACATTACTGAAATACAGTGTTCTGCCCTGTAAGTTTTGCATTGCGAAAAAAGTAGAGACATTTTTATGTATAAAACATAGTTAAAAAAGGTTATAATATAGTTTTTTCCAGTAATGCCACAGCAATTTTTTTAATATTTGAAAATATTTTTATTTTTTAATAAGCTTTCATTTTTATAATAGTTTTTAATAAATTTTAATACAATTTAAGTAATACATGTATGTATATGTAGTAATAATATAGGCATCACTTTTTAAAGTAAATTTCTTATTTCCTATTTTTTTACTTGGGGTAAAATGTGATGATGAATTAGTGAGCTGTATATAATGTGTGATTCTTCGTTTATTGAGCATCCTCTGGCTCTGATTGTTTAAAGCTTCCTCCAGCACATTCACTAATGTGGGAAGAGTTTAATCTGTGACCTCTCCACTCCTCTTCATCTGTTCAGCATCCGCTGAGATCCTCACAAATGTTCAGTTGATGCCTTCAATAAGGGTCAAAACCTATACAAAACCACGTTTTCTCAATAGTGTCTGTGTGTGAGAGAGAGAGTTGGTGCTAGATCATTATTTTAGGACGATGACAACACAGATAAACATGACAAAGAAGTCTGTCAAGGAGCAAGACAAACAAGAAGGTTTAGATTAAATGAAAACACACATACAAGATGTTTTTCCATTTCAAATAAGTAAACGAAAGTAAATGGGACATACCCAATGTTTTTTTGTTAATAATCAGACAGCTCTTTATTTTGTGTGTTGTTTGTGGAAGTTTTGTTACACAGTCACTCTCAAACTGGAACAGTTCAGTTTCAGGTTCTTTTCAATTAATTTTAATGAATCTGTTCGATAAACAGATTAACAGATAGATAGTTTAAATATAAATGTAACGTTAATGTAACATTGCTGAACATTCAGTATGTTTAGAAATATTGCATTTATAGTGTAGTCTGCACATGTGAAAAGATGATAAGATAAGATACATGTATTTTTCAATATCTTTTTTCAATAAATTTTTCACTGTGATGTCACTGGACTGTTCACTACAGGCCACTGAGTGGAGCGTAGATGAGACCACCAGGAGATCCTGCCAGAGCAAAGGAAAGACTCAGGTAAGAGGGGGAAAGTAAAAACCCTGTTAAAATGGTTTCCAAATTAACTTTCCAAGACGAGCTCTGAGAATGTTAAGAAATGGTTTTCAAGAAGGATAAAGTGTGTATGAAATATTGAAGATATCTTTCTTCCATCTTAGGACGAGTGTCAGAATTATGTCCGTGTCCTCCTGCTGAAGAGCGGTCGTTTGTTCACCTGCGGAACGAACGCTTTCATGCCTGTCTGTACCACTCGCTCCGTCACTGACATCTCAAGAGTTATGGATTCTGTCAGCGGGGTGGCCCGCTGTCCTTATGACCCACGACACAACTCTACAGCTATGATAACTGAGAGCGGAGAGGTCTACGCGGCCACAGTGACCGATTTCTCTAGCCGAGATCCCATCATTTACCGCAGTCTGGGGAATATGCCTCCGCTGAGGACCGCTCAGTACAACTCCAAATGGCTTAATGGTACAAAACCTGTTTGAAACGTGTATGGGTCTTATTTTACCCCCAAAAAACAAGATTATATTTTGCAGGCTCTGATATGTGATAATGATATATTTGCATGACAGTTAAGTAGATGTCCCCTCTTCATTTCCATTGTCATAATGAAAAACATCAATTTCATTACTGTACAAAAACAAAACAATGATATAGTATTTAATTTGTGAAAGGTTCATGCAATGAACCTGTAATTTTAATTATAATTATAATTATTTTTTTGTACTGTAATAACGTAAAATGTACTGTAAAAGGTGCAATGAATAAAAATTCATAAGGTATTATGGTTATAATTAAACAAATCATTGTATTACAATACAGTAATGAGAATCACCACTGAGAATAATTGAAATTTCCGGAAATTAATATCTGGACATACTACCGTAATTAGATTTTGGGAAAAATGACTGTAATTACAACAAACATGTCATAATGCACAAAAAATAGGCCATATGTAATTTAATTTGTTTTCTTTTTTAAATATAATATAAATATATTATAATTATAAACTATAATATAAATATAAAATAAATTTTGTATTATGTGGTGAAATGCTACCAGAAATGTTTACTACCTAGACACATCTATATATGAACTTGCCTTAATTCTTCAAGGGCCAAACAGGATTAAAAGTCTAAATCTAAAGTGCTAGAAAATACTGAAAAATTAATTTTTATCTGGCTGGTCTCTCTCTTTGTCTTTTGCTCCACAGAACCTCATTTTGTCTCGGCGTATGATGTGGGACGTTTCACCTACTTCTTTCTTAGAGAGAACGCAGTAGAACAGGATTGCGGGAAAACGGTCTTCTCTCGCGTGGCCCGCGTGTGTCAGAATGACATCGGAGGACGTTTCCTGCTGGAAGACACTTGGACCACCTTCATGAAGGCCCGACTGAACTGTTCTCGCTCTGGAGACGTTCCCTTCTACTACCATGAGCTCCAGAGCACCTTCTATTTGCCCGAGCAGGACCTCATCTATGGAGTCTTTACCACCAACATGTGAGTAAACCTTTGATCTCTTTAATGTCTAGAAGAAGTTTGTTTTCATATTGAAGGCGTATTAAGTGTGTATTTGCTGAATCTGTTAAATTGACACCAGAGTGGCATCTCTTACTTCATTCTCTCATTTCTCCACACAGAAACAGCATTGCTGCATCAGCTGTATGTGCGTTTAACATCAGCTCCATCACGCAGACCTTCAACGGGCCCTTCCGTTATCAGGAGAACCCTCGGACCAGCTGGCTTTCCACTCCTAACCCCATCCCTAACTTTCAGGTAAAGAAAGTCAAGTTTTCACTGCTGAATTTTTCTCATCAGAGAGACAGATTTTAGACTTTTGCAGCATTTTCTTACTTAAAACTAAAGTAATATAAATTGTGGCTTTTGGCACCAAAAAGTTACGATTTTTAAAAATAAATTTTTTTATTCAATAAAAATGTTTTTTAAATTGATGACTTGGACTGACTAATGAAAAAAGCAGGCAATTAGAACCCAGAATAGATGAGACCTCCTTTAATACTGTTTATTACATGGAATACTTGATTCTGTTTGGACGGTTGTGAAATTCCAAGATATGTTATTCCCCAATAACAACCGCTCAACTTGACCTTGAAAATAATTTACTTAAAAATATACCAGCTAGAAATATGCCAGATTAATAACATATATGAGATTATATTTACAAATGATTAAACCAAATTGCATGTCTTAGCTGACAGTCGTGTCGAAAACGTCTAAAAAAAATGTTTCTTTGCGGAAGCTTTGTATGTATTACAAATAAGCTAATAAATTATTTTAAATCAGTCTATTGTGTCCAATAGTTCTGTATCCTCTGACATCCTTAATCTCTTTTCTTCTCTCTGTCAGTGCGGGACAGTGAATGATTCAGGTCCGGGTGGTAATCTAACAGAACGTAGTCTTCAGGATGCTCAGCGGCTCTTTCTCATGAGCGAGGTGGTTCAGCCCGTTTCCACTGATCCCTTGGTCATGCAAGACAACATCCGTTTCTCCAGACTGGCTGTTGACATTGTGCAGGGGAGGGACATGCTCTATCACGTCATGTATATCGGCACAGGTTAGCTTTATGTATTGTGTTTTCTGAAGTAATTGATTCTGATTAGAAAACTATTACAAAACCCTTTCAACCCGAATCAATGTTTTATGTAAATGAATGTTTTTATTTGATCGGTTTCTATTTAATAAGCAACATAATGTACAATCAGCTGGTCATTATTGGAAAATAAACCCCTCCAGGGTGATTCAAACCCACGATCACCTTGTTGGGATTGATTTTGTGATAAAGACCAGCTGATTGTGCATTATCTTCAACTCTGTCACTGCAGTTCTAATCATGTTTTACCTTCCACCAATCAGAGCACGGCACCATCATCAAAGCCCTGTCCTCGACCAATAAGAGTCTCCGTGGATGTTACCTGGAGGAGATGAACATCCTCCCCGAAGGCGTTCGGGAGCCAATCCTGAACCTGCAGATCCTGCAGAACGACAGGTCTCTGTTCGTGGGGCTTCACAGCAGGGTGCTGAAAATCCCGCTGGAGAGATGCTCCAACTACAACAGCCAAGAGTGAGTCACACTGTTAGACCTCACACAAGCATTCAGTTTCTTGTCCAACTCACTGTCTGGAAAGTTGAAGATTGTGTGCGCATTGTTACGCATTAGCGTGTATACCGCTATAGGATGAGAAACTAAAGCTTACATTGTTATAGACTGTGCAATCATTTCAAGACCCTTAAAATAAGTCTTTGTTATCATGTGCTTTGTGAAAAAAAAAATGTCATTTTTTGCATAGTTGCAAATATGTTTTTTAAAGAATAAATAATCTTATCATATAGAACAACATAAATCATGTGACTACTTGTGCTGCATTCCAGACAACTGTATTATATATTTGTTTTATGTGGCATGATATTTTACCGCAGCTAGAGAACTACATGATAGATCTTCAACACCCATATTACCCACAATTACAAATAAAACTGAGAAATAATAACTGCTTCCTTTCAACTAGAATTTGACTCGAACTTTTGTCAGAAGACTTCTGAGGTCAGTGAGTTCTAACCTTGTACGTGTGCAAATCGTTAATGTTACACCTTTGTTAACCCACAGGATAAACAGGGATTTTGCCATCAATTTTAGAGCTCCTTAAGCCATTAAGTTGCCATAGCTGATTCGGTGTCACTTTGACAGTTGATCCCATCCACACGTGTCCTCTAAAAGGAACAAATTATGGCAGACTTGTTGGCACACATTTGACATGTCCTTCTCATTCGCTTGCCCTTGGATTCAGACAGCACGTAAAGCCGAGAGAGATAAATTGAATGACAGTACTTATGACTAGTTAGAGATTCAGTATTATACCCTCTCATAAATCCTATGTCATTGGTTGAGAGGCAGACGAATGATAAACTGAGTCATTTAAAAAAAATCACAGTGTCTTATTCGGTGAATTTGACTTTTCACGTTTGACTCTTCATGTAAAACATTGTTATTGCATGTGTTTTTTGACAGCAGCGCGTTTGTGAAAGCCGCTCAGTGTTTAGCATACCAATGTGCCTAAAAGCAAATTACAAATTCTCTTCCCGTACACATACACACAGGTGGAAAAAGGTCAAACCTTTACAAAAAAGCTGGAAATTTGTTCCCTTAATGCATTTTAGAGTTGATTAATGACCCGGCTTTGGGTTGAGCAAAAGCATGCATTTGATTTCAGTTTAATCAGAAATATTGCCGTAATTAAAAGTCTGTCCAGTTCTTCTTTTTTGTGTCTAATTAATTTGTAAAGTGTGTAATTGCAATGATCATTTTCTTGACCTTATATAACCTTTAATGTATGCAGATTGAGAGACTGTGTCTGTATGGGGTCAGGTTTTTCATTGTGTCAACCAGCTAAAAAAATGATGTCTTAATGAAAATCTTATAAGGTTTTTGTGAGGGTTGCAGTTGGTACATTACATTTTGAAGAATGAAATTAGTACTATTTTTAGGAATTTGAACGTAACTTTTCTGTTACGTACAAGCAAATTTTCTTTTTAATCGTTTATTTATGGAATATCAGTTTTGATTTGAACAGACATTTGTTCCTCATTTAAGGAGTAGCCTAAATTAAGTTGTATGTTCTTTGTTTATTTTAAAACTTATTGAAGAAAATACAAGAAAGTGTCAGTGGATTTCCCACTCTTCACCACTTTACTGTAGCATTAATGAAGGTGATGTCATTGATGTATGACCTTGTGTTTATGTGTGTATGTAGAGATTGTCTGGGTGCCAGGGATCCATACTGCGGATGGGACAGAAAACAGAAACGATGTTCGACCATCGAGGACAGTTCCAACATGAGTCAGTGGAGCCAGAACATCACACAGTGTCCAGTGAGTGACTGAATTATGAAGCATTTGTAAGACAAAATCTAAGTTATATATTATCCTGACACAACAAAAATCTTTTTGGAGAGTCTTAAGTCGTGGAGAATCATATCTCTGAAAAACAAACATGTTTTTTTCTATTAACTCGGATGCTTTTGCGTTGGTTTGCATACTTGGACTACGTAGTAAAAGTATTCACTTTGCTTGATCACGTTATAACACAAAAATGTTTATCTTAAAATGTGTCTTTAATTTTGTAGGAACGGAACCTCACACAGGATGGCAGTTTTGGCCAATGGTCATCATGGCAACCTTGTAATCATGACGACGGAGGGGAGGGCACCAGTACGTGTCAGTGTCGCACCCGGTCCTGTGATAACCCACGGCCTCAGTGTGGAGGTCAGAAGTGTGTCGGGGCAAACATAGAGGTGGCTAACTGTTCCAGGTACCATTTTTGACATTCATACATTCATCTAACTGAAAAACAGCAGCTATCTTTCTAGAAGCAAACTTTTACATTAGGATGAATAAATTACTTTTTTTTGGACACATGCTTTCATCCAAAGACTTACAGAAGATTCAATCCATACATGTTTTTTATCAGTTTGTGTGTGTTTCTGGTATCAAAACCACAACCTTTTGCATTGCTAGGGCAAAAGCAATTTTTGCTTTTGGAGACACCAGCAGAGAAATTGACTGATCTCAAAGGAGGTCAAAGGTGTCAGATTAAAATCTTCAATCACAGTCAATCAAAGTGTCAAGGCAAAAAAAAAACATGATGATGACTTTTATACCATCATATCTTTCAGGAGAGAGAGGCTGAAACCTCGACTCCATCAGTCTCATCTGCTGATACAGACGTGCCGCGTGTAATCATGTCTCTGTTTTTATATCCGCTGAAGCGGCACTTTTCGGCTGCTTTTTGCATGTCCTATTATCTTGCGGTCATTTAACGACGTTGAATGATCGTTTCAATTATTTCTTCACCTGCACAGCTGTTAGCACACATCACTGCTTACATAAAACATTTATCCTGTTAGTTTTTTGCATCGAGAGCCAAAACAGCCTTGACTTTATCTCCCTGCAGGGATCGATCTATAGTAAATATCATGCAGCTTTAGTCCTTTTATAGGCAAACAGTTATGTGTATGCTTATTTATTTACACAGTAAAGCAAGAAGGTTTTCAAAGTTGGCATCTATAAGTAATCCTGCTTCTGTCTGTTCAGGAATGGAGGTTGGACACCGTGGTCCTCCTGGGCCGAATGCAGCACCAGCTGTGGCATCGGGTTTGAGGTTCGTCAGCGTTCCTGTAACAATCCAGCGCCCCGACACGGAGGACGAGTGTGTGTCGGTCAAGCCCGAGAGGAAAGGTGAGATTCACAAGCAGTTATTTGTGTATTGGTGGTTGTCAGAGGCGATCGAAAGATGATTCTGTTTATTACTTGTGATTCAGATTGTGTAATGAGAACAATCCATGTCCTGTTCCTGTGTCCTGGGTCTCGTGGAGCTCCTGGTCCAAGTGTAATGTTGCCTGCGGAGGTGGAATACAATCCCGCGCTCGCACATGCGAGAATGGCAATACGTGTCCTGGTTGCCCGCTGGTATGCTCTTATTGTCATATAACATCATTGCAAATCCTAATATCAAATCATTATTTTTGCATGGCACACAAATTCCACACGACAAACAAAAATGCCCACCATAGGTTAGCTAGCGGCCACCCATGTTCCTCACTCCGTGTCTGACTCTTTCCAGGAGTACAGGGCGTGTAATTTGGACGCGTGTGCGGAGGTCAGACGGAACACTCCGTGGACACCCTGGTACCCTGTTAATGTGACCCAGACGGGCTCGAGACAGGAGCAGAGGGTCAGGTACACCTGCAGGGCTCTGCTCGCTGACCCTCACGACCTTCAGTTCGGCAAACGAAAGACAGAGACGCGCCTCTGCCCAACCTCAGATGGAGCTATGGTCTGCGAGACTGATGGTAAACACTACTAAATTAGGATCTATACCTAATATATTACTAATAAATGTAATAACTAGCATTGACTGTATCTAACTATTGACTGCAGACATAACTGTGTTTGCAGGTCTGGTTGAGGACTTGTTAAGAATGTCTCGACCCATCACACGAGTGCAAGGAGCCACCTGGTCGCCATGGGAAACGTGGTCCACGTGTTCTAAGGAGTGTTCCAAAGGTTTCCGCACACGAAAGCGCTCCTGCGCTACGCCTGATGGGAGGAGCACTCCGTTTGCATGCAGCGGAACGCCCGTCGAATATCAGGATTGCAACGTTCAGTCGTGTCCAGGTAATACTACTCATGATCTAAATCTTAACACCTTTACCCTAAACAATTTAAAGCACTGGTTACAAGTCATTTATGGTGTTTTTCAGTCAAGGGGGTGTGGTCATGCTGGTCTTCCTGGTCTCAGTGTTCCACTTCCTGTGGTGGAGGTCACTACCAGCGTTCCAGAAGCTGTTCTAATCCCGTTCCTGCTCATTCAGGAGACATCTGCATCGGTCTACACACAGAAGAAGCTCTGTGCAATACGCACGAGTGTGAAGGTCAGGAAATCGAATCTTGCAGTGTCTGGATGTGGTGATGTAATATTCCAAAAAACAAAAAAATTAAAACTGTTACATCAGATTGAAACACTTCCCTTTAACTGCATTTCTTGTCAATTAAATAATTCCTCCTCTGTTATTGTACATCATCTGTCATGCTGTAATTTCTTGTGCACTCGTTTCTCACACCAGGTGGGTGGGGGGCGTGGTCAGAGTGGACGGAGTGTAACGAGGAAGGCCTTCAACTGCGCAGTCGCGTATGTGAAATAAGCCCCGCCTCTTGTCAAGGAAACAGCACAGAGCAGAGTGAGTGTCGGCCCAATGAGAGCGCAGGTTAGTTCCCTACCCCTCCCCTCTTATCTCATACAACAGTTACTGTGAATATTGTAAATATTTTTTTATATACACTTGCTCTTTTTAATTTTAGTGTCCTCTGGAAAGAAGAGGAGTGCAAACTGTGGAGGTAAATCTAACCTCGACTAACCAGCACGCCTTAGTTAACACTTGTTTTGCAAAATGTTGACAACACAGAAATTTATTGCAGATATTATGTCTGTAACGCCCCTGTTTTTTTTTACCTGAAGGATTCTCTCTCTTTCACCTGGTTTTGACGGGCATGTGCTGTTTTTTGGGAGCGGTGTTGCTATCTGTTCTGGTGTACGTGTACTGCCAGAAACTGCGCAAACCTCCTCAGGAATCAGCAGTAATCCATCCCAGCACCCCTAACCATCTGCACTATAAGGACAACAGCTGTGCACCCAGAAATGACTTATACACGCCAATGGAGTTCAAGGTATCCCATCATGCCTTAGTGCCAAAGTGTCTCTCTGTATTGCTGCACAAAAGTGGTTCTCAACCAAAGTCCCTTTAGGGAAGTCGGTGCACTCGGCGGACATGTTTGCAACACCTCCATGCAGCTATTTTAGTCATAGCAAGACCACAGTCCAAACTCGCTTCACTACATCTAAGTCTGTCTCTGAGTCTGTCTCTCTCATTTTAGAAATCTATTAGTCTTCATTTTTCCAGTACTGTCTCATTCCTCCAAGCACTGACATCACAGACCGGCGTGGGATGATGCAAATCACACAGTAGTTTTTGAAATGCCAAACAGAGTTTCTGACTCTCTCGTGTGTTTTTTTCCCTGCAGACCCTGAATAAGAACAACCTGCTTCCACCAGATGAAAGCTGTAATTTCTTCCCTTCGCCCCTGCCACAGACGAACGTCTACGCCACCACGTATTACCCCTCCCCTATGGGAAAATACGACTTCCCATCCCTGGATTCTCCTTGCAGCTACATGCACAGCTGATGGACACACACATTTGCAAAAATCTGCCTTTAATGTGTGTGTGACTGTGGTTACACATCTGCATCTGTCCATGCAGCCCCATTGGAAAAGCATGGATACCTATACAGGAAAACCGAGCGAATGACTTGCATCTCGAAAACGAGAGACGTTCAGATCTGAAATTGTTTTCCTGTAGCGTTTCTTGTCGTCAATTGTGTGTTTCATGTGAAAAGTCACGGGTTCTCAGTGCTGACAGATTGATGCTCACAGAGCATGTACACTTCTTACACGCTGAGCTGAAGGAGCATTCTGGAGACATGCATTGGCGTCTTAAGTCACTTTGTACGGTTTTTATGACTTGGATTTGGGACAGCTGTGATGTCTCACAACAAACCTGAACATCTGTTTTTTCTCTGGTTTATGTGCTTTTATCTGGTTATAATTCGGATTACTGGTTAATGTCAAACCAGTACAGCCAGTGAACAAAACTGAGCAGGGTGCTACTGTATGTACAGTATGGAGGAGTAACCCTGGATTCATAAAACAGACTGGTTTATTTAGTGTCTAATAATAAGACTTTTATCTTGCCGTGAGAGGTAATCATTCGATTAAAGCACCATCACGCATCGGTATGAATTTGTCTTTCAGTCACTAGTTTTTAAACTGCACATGAAAATGGTTTGCACGAAAATGAACAACTTTCAGCGTCTGAGCTGGTCTAATGAAAACATGCAGTGACCAGAGGCTGTCAAAAAGACAAAAAAATTGCCATAAAAATAGTCCATATGTGCTGTTCGTTACTTAGTCTTTTAAAGCAACAGTTCCCAATTAGGGGTCACGCACCACAGTTCATGAGGGAACAGAATTAAATATGGTTTAATGTTGAATATAGATGCAAAAATGCATTTCACAAATAATTGTGATTGAACAAATCATATGCTTGAACACCATGAAAAGGAAGTCAAATAAATTAAATTTAATCTATATACAATCTTGCTTTCATCAGAATCTAAACTTTGGTTTTATTGAAAAGCAGATCAATTACTATCAATAGCTTTAACATTTTGTCAACTTTAACACAAACAATTGAAAATAAAGTTAAATTATCATCAAATGGGAGTCCAATCTTAGTGATGCTTTAGGTAAAGAAAATGACATCTAGATATAAAATGAGAATATGAAGGGAGGAGTTAATTTTTATTTCAGTCTGTTCCTCAAACAAGCAATTGTAATACTTTAGAAGAATACTGAATATATTTTTATATATGTAATACATGAGCCATATAGACTATTTTAACTGTATTTTATGGTGTTTTTTGTACTTGACAGACCCTGGTTACTGTACTCTTTTGTCATATGAAATTTCACATTTCTGTTCCACAAGATGGTGACACATGTTTAGAGTGAATAAATGTGTAAAATCATTTTTTTATTTTTTGAATGAAGTCTGGATCATGATGGTATGAAGCAGTGCTCTGTGAGTTTTACTGAAAGAAATCATTGTTTATGTATATTTGTCGTTAATGTTATATATTTATGAGCAAATGATCATTTTTGTTTATATAAGATGTCCTGCTATAGACCCACAACAAAAAGTCACTTTTTTCTTCTGCACGTGACGAATAGACACTGTTCATTGTATGGCGGTTATATTTTGCTGTTTGGCTTCTATGTGCGGAAATTGTGTGTAAATGTTTATAAAAATATTTTAAGTTTACTCATTTCTATGAACTTTAATGCAACAGTCTGTTTGTGTAAAGACTCTCTCTCTCTGTATGGTAATGATGGCGTTATATTTTTGGAGAAGCATGAGCAGGTGGTCTGGCTGCAGTGGATGTTGTCTGATGTTGCATGGATCCTGCATTTGTCTGAGGTGCAGACGAGTGTCTATGCAATACAAAAAAGAAACATCACATCACATGATCACTGCCTTTTTACACTGTGAAATTTTGCTATGTTTTTATATGTTGTACATTGTAAAAAGAAATAAATATTCTGTGTAAAATCTGTCAAGTCTGTCTGTCTGTCCGTCTATCCATTGTTTTGCCTCTGTCTGTCTGTTCATCCATTTATCTGTCTTTATGTTTGTCTATCAATTTACCTATTCATCTGTCTGTTGGACTGTCTGTCTATTCATCCATCTGTCTCTCCGTGTTCCTGTCCATCCATCTATATGTCTGTCTGTCTGTCTATCTATTTATTTATCTGTCTGACTGTTGGACTGTCTGTCCATCCATCTGTCTATCCATCTATGTCTGTCTGTCTGTCTGTCTATCTAGCCATTCATTTTTTGCCTTTGTCTGTCCATCTATTTATCTGTCTGTCCATCCATCCATCTGCATATCCATCTATTTGTCTATCTTTCCATCCATTTATCTGTCTATCTATCCATCTATCTATTCATCTGTCTTTTCTGACTCGCTGTCTATCCATCCGTCTGTGTATCCATCTATATGTCTCTCTAGTCTGTCTGTCTATCCATCTATATGTCTCTCTAGTCTGTCTGTCTATCCATCTATATGTCTCTCTGTCTGTCTGTCTATCCATCTATATGTCTCTCTGTCTGTCTATTCATCTGTCTGTCTGTCTGTCTGTCTGATCTATTGGTCAAGTCAGTTTGTCTGTTTGCTGGTCACACCTCAGTGACTTTTCCTCACCATCACGTTCTTGTGTTGTGTATTCATTATGAAAGATCTTTAAACACATAGATGTTAATATCAGTTTTCTCAAATGTGTTGATTACAGTGAGCGAGCAGCACTTCTGTCCTCCAGGCCGTGCATGCAGATGAGAATTAAAAGTGTTCATGAGGTAAGTGTGCAGTGCGGTCAGCATCTGTGTGATGAATGATGTTTGTGCTTCTAACAGTCCAGGCACTAATATGGCTTTTTAATGAGCTGTTTGGAGGTTTTACCCACTAATGGAAGGAAACTAGTAATTTCCCAGCAGCTGGTGAGAGTTATAAGAGTAGACGGGCTTTTAAACTGAGCCATGTTATGGCCTCCAGACACATGTCACTAATGAAACCTGCTTAGAGAGAGATTACACCTCTAGAACAAACTCTGTATGGTAGGTAACGTCCATCTACCCAAAATCACCCCCCACAAAAATAATATTTGATATAGACATGTATCCATTAACCCTAAGATTTTACTTTTCACTGTCTATCATTATTTTTAATGGTATATTATAATTATTATTTATTTTTATGGTCACCATTCACTTTCACTGTATGATGTTTGTGTTTTGTTTACAATGAAAGTTGTAAACTTGTTTTCTATTTAAAAAAGAATGCAACAGAAATGAAGAAACAGATCATTTTTGGATGACATTTTTATAAAATTACTCAAATCAACTTGTACAATCCAGTGTGTCGACATGAAAGTAAACGGCTTACCAGCATGTAATTCCTGATATCTGAGGGATCCGTGACAGGTTTTGAAGCTTAGATGAGCATTTTACACTATGTTGAAATAAAATGAAACAGGGTCAGAGGTTACAGATGTGTCGATGATAGAACGCAGATTGTGGAGCTCACAGCCATCATCTTGACACGTGTGAAGTGGACAACATAGCATTCAGCAGAAATTTCTCAATAACATCAGGTGGATTCCAAGAAACAGCAAAATGTGCTGCCAAAATATTTTCATTGCTTTGATTTTTTTTTCACTGTGCAATCTGAAGGCATGCAAGGTTCAAATAAACAAACACAACAATTACTTACATCAATGAGTCGAATAAACGCTGGCATGAGTAGAAATTGTTCTAACAGAGGTCAAGGACAGGAATCAACGTCTTTCAAAAATATGCAATAAGTGAAACACATCGAAGTGCAAAAGTCTTCTTCGAGAATTAATTATCTGTCTGCAGAGACTAATGAGAACATGGACATCTGGATCCTTTAGTCATTAGCACAGATTAGATATAAAGGATCCATTAACATGACTGGGTGTCATTACTGTCTGATCATTTATTAATTTACTGGCGTACATTTTGGTGATGTAATCTTCAAGATGTATATATGTAATGTGTAGTTTGTTCTATAAAACAGTAAATGGAGGGTATAAATTTCCATTTAGAGCACTTTATTAATTGGCTTAGCGAAGTTCTGAACATAATTTATATCTTATTACAAACTCAATCAAATCTTGCAATTTATTATCACACATGCACAAAGACAGGAAGGTTTAAATCTAGCTTTTAATCTTAAAAAAGTGCAGCATCATAGTTTATTATATCCAAACCATTATCAGCATGCAAATAATGTAAAAGTCATTAGCATTAACCAGAACTTAAGTCTAAAAGTGTGGCAGCTGGAGATCTTGTACTTGTGATCTTGTTAATGAAAATCTCATTGGAAATGAACAGCATTTACAATATCTCAAGCTTTAAATGTGAGAGATTTTAATTTGCACAGCTGTCATGCAAACAGTGATTAATGATGTCTAGTAGTTAATTACATTAATGAAAAAGTAATTGGTTGATGTGGGAAAGAGGTGAAGCTCCAAGTCACATTTCATCATTGATAATACATTTTGTTTTACAAAAAAAATAATTTAGTGCTTTTTAAGAGCCCTAAAAACCTTTGCACATATGCACTTCCCTAACACATATTTACTTATCTATCTAACTAATGACATTCTATAACGTTCATTGTTTTTACACACAGCTCATATACAGACATTAAAAATAATTTAGTATGATTTAATAAGCATTACTCTCTCTATGGGGACATTTGGTCCCCTCTCTGTAGGGCTTACCAGTACCCACACATTTCTTGGTATGTTATTGTATAGATTTCATTTTACACAAATTTGGAAAGGAAAGTCGAACGCCAGAACTGCTTTATATAGTCGCATTCATGACAAAAGTATAAAAAAAGTATAATGCAGAGCATCCCACCTGAGATGGTTACATGTTCAACACTGCCCTCTGCTGTTAATACAAGACTTTTCAAATTTACAGTAATTCAGTTCTTAAAGGAATAGTTTACAAGTCTGTCATCATTCCTTTACTATCATGCCGTACAAAAACTGTATGACTTTTTCTTCTGTGAAACACAACAGGAGATATTTTGAGAAATGACTCTGTGTTTTTTGTGTCCATACAATGGAAGTCTTTAGGGGTCAATGTTGTTTGGTTCCCAACGTTCTTCAAAATATCTTCTTTTGTGTTCTGCAGAAGAAAGTCATACAGGTTTGGAATGACATGAGGGTGATAAAAAATATAAATTTTGGGTGGACTATCCCTTTAGGATTATTAACAGGGAGATAATTTGAGAAATAATTTGCAGATTATTTTTTATTTAATCTTTCATATCATGTCATTCATTTACACTGGTAAGGTAAAGGCAAAGGAATTTCCACCTGGGGCAGGTTTCTCCCCAAACCTGTTCAGTGAGTGTCTCACCCAGTCCCGGTAAAACCGGAGAGACAGACACTAGTAAACCATTTAACACCCAGACCATTCAACAGATGTGTGTGTAGAATAAAGAACAGCAGATTAAAGTAAACTTTATTTAACTGACTCATTTAATACCCAAGGGCATCAAAATCTAACCCGAAGGATGAGCGGCCGTCTGTGGACCGAGGAGCAGTTTAACTGCCCCGTCTGTCTGGATTTACCCACCGACCCCACGACCATCCCGTGCGGTCACAGTTACTGCATGGCCTGCATCGCGGATTACTGGGATAACGAGAGCAGAAAACACGGTACCTACAGCTGCCCAGAATGCAGGCAGACCTTCAGCCCCCGACCCACCCTCTGCCGCAACACCATGCTGGCCGAAGCCGTGGAGCAGCTCCGCCGGGGCACCCTCAGCACCTCCGGACGAGAGTCCATCAAGAGCGCCCGGCGGGCGGCGTCCTCTGCTTCCGAGCGGGCGCGCACGCGGAACGGCGGGGCCTCCAAACGGCTGCCGTCTTCCGCCGTCCCCTGCGACAGGTGCTCGGAGCCCAAAGCCGCGGTGAAGACGTGCCTGGTGTGCATGGCGTCGTTTTGCGAGACGCACCTGAAGCCCCATGACACGCAGCCCAAGCTGAAGAACCACGAGCTGATCGCGCCCACCGGAGACCTCAGTCAGAAGATGTGCCCCGAGCACAAGTATCTGCAAGAGTTCTTCTGCCGCTCGTGCCAGATGTACGTGTGCTGGCTGTGCACAAGTAACCAGCACAAGGGCCACGAGAGCGCGTCCACGCAGACGGAGCGCAATGAGAAACAGGTACGTGAGAGCGCGTGCGCGCGGATAGAGGTTTTACTAGAGTAATCATAGTTTTTGGCTTTATCTTTAGTTAAACCTGTTAGTTGGTTTTCTTAAACTGAGGTGATTTTTGTTTTGCTACCGTAACTTTAGTTTGACCATGATATATGTAGTAAAACTATGGTTATACAAATGGTCAAAATTATAAAAAATGTAATTTTCTTTAATTAAACCATAGATAGTTTTTCCCAAGGGAATGTCATGAATGTTTTACGTCAAATTATACTAATAAACTGCATGCATGCACAAATCTAAGCCATCGAGCTTTATCGTCATGACGTCACATCAGCAAGCATGGAAAAATGCGGGGTTGACGTCATTCAGTTCTTGATGTTCTTTTAACTGTCGCTGCGTAAAAAAGGTCAAACTCATCTTACGTATGCATGACGTGTTGTGTTTATATGTCAGTGTGATTTAGTGTTGATAAACTCGGTCCACATTCCTGTCTAATCCAAACACTTCACTGTGTGTTTTGTGTTGATGCATTAGAAAGAGTTGGGAGCAGTCCTGTCTGAGAATCAACAGAGACTCCAGGAGAGAGAACGAGAACTCAAAGATATGAAGAAAGTTTTAGAGACACTCACGGTAAATATCATTCATGGCTTTATAAATGAACGCATTTGAGACAAATCAACAAGCAAGTTCACTCTTCACACTTTTATTCATTAATAGAGCCAACTCACGAGACAAACTGGTTTTTACAAAGAACTGCCAGTATCTTCTAAAGGACTTGTGACATGTACAGTCAATCACTGATCTTCATCTGTGTGTGTGTTTGTAGCGTTCTTCAGACATGGTGAAAGATGAGGCAGACGTGGTCCTCTCTGAGCTCCAGGAGTCAGTACAGAGGATGCTGGAGCTGCTCCAGGACGTGATGCTCTCTGCCGGACAGGAGAAGATCACAGAAGCTCAAACTGTGGTCACCAAACTAGAGGCTGAAGTCAAACAGCTGAAAAACAAAGATGCAGAGATGAAAGATCTTATTAATTGCCAGGACCACATTTACTTCCTGAAGGTCAGATGATAGTTTAATTATGAGTTCAACAAAATTTATTTTTTAGTAACACTTTCCAGTAAGGTTGTATTTATTTACATTAGTAAATGTATCGGACAACATGAACGAATAATGAATAATTACTACATGAGATAAGATTCATACAGTTTGTTTATTGTTAGTTCATGTTAAATAATGCTAACTAATATCATGTGTTACCAAAACATTTTATCACAGTAACATTTTTAGTTTTGTTCTTAGTAAATAAATCAACAATATTCAAGAACTGTCAATAAAAAGTGAGATTTTTCGTTGTTCTCTCTCTCCACAGACGTATCAGTCTCTGTGTTCCCCTCTTGAAGGCGGTGAGCTGGGGGCCGTGACCATAAACCCAGAGACTACGTTTGATTCTGTAAGGAATGTTATTCTGCAATTTAAAGAAAAAGTGGTAGAGATGTGTGACCAGGAGCTTGACAAAATCAACAAGACAGGTGACAACACAAAAAACCTTTCTGCATTTTAAATTTTTTAATAAACATTATTTAGTATGTACAATAATCAATATGATTTGGTGGTTCTATCTGTATCTTTTCTCACAGTTTACAACACCACGGCATTTACAGTGGCTGATCGACAAAAGATAGGAGGAATTATGAAACGTGAGTAATTTTTACAGAAATTAGAATTTTATAAACAGATTAATGAACATAATTCTGAAGGGTCACTGTCCCGTTTATCATAGTTTCAAAATCAGTGTATCTGTTTCTTGTATCACAGTGTTCTCTGGAAAGGGATCAAAATCTTCTCGTGCACAAGGTATGAAAACCGTAAATAAAATTGCATTTGTTGGATTGTTTTAGTCTTAGAGCTTTCAGGATTCTAATATGATATAAATGTGTTTCAGGACCTTCACCATTGCCCTCAGTGAGCACACGAGGATCAGGTATAACATCACATCTCCTCACCACTTAATTCATTTTTATGTCAAACAGTTTTGCAATAAATATTTATTTTGTTCAGGTGGAACTACACGCACACAAGCAGTGAGAAACAGTGAACCACGTGGTGAGATTGCTCGTTCATAATGTCATCTGACTATATTTTTTAAAAGTTGTATTATTTGTTTTTAAATGTAAATGTGTGATTTTTGATTCATATAAGTTAATCGAGCTGTCACAAGTTCTCCAAGACCAGAACGCTCCTCAAGAGATGATAGGGATGATCGTAAGTCACAAACGCTTCTTAAATACTTCCAACACTTGTCTTTAATAATAGTACAGTAGTTTGTCATGTAATTTGTTTGTTTTGCTCTTCAGCTGACAGAAGTCGTAGTTCAATGAGACCAAGAGAGACACAAAGAAGAGATGAACGAGAACATAATAATGGTGAGAGTGACTTATGTTGTGTTAAAAATTTGTAGAAAAAGAAATGATTCTAGTTTAAAGTTTGGACTAAATTTTGTTTCTGTTTTTTTTGTAAGGCTTAATGCACAAAATTATTTATGCATACATATATAAATTATGCATGAATTCTTTACAAAACTACAATTGAAATAAGAAATACTATGTTGAAATAAGTTAATAGTTGGCTACTTTGAAAAATGTTTGTTTATTATACATTTGGATAATTTTATAGTGATTTTTTTTTCAAAATAAAAATGAATATAATTTTTACATTTTTATTAACACTTTTAATATGAATATATATATATTGTTACTTTATTTTTTATGTGTTTTTTCTATATCAGCAGACACATGGAGTTTAAGTTCAGTGAGATCAACAGGTCGACAGAGACCAGAACAGAAAGATCAGGGTGAGATTTACTGGCCAAACATCATGGAAATATCATGTCTAGGTCACATTTTATGACAAAATCTAAAGGAAAAGTTTTACTTAAATTCTTGTTAATATAATGTGTCTGGATGTTTTACTTTGAAATGTTTTTCAACTTTTCTTATAATGACATCATATTGATTACAAGACTCTATTAATCAGATTGTATATGTGTGTACAGAAAGAGAAAATCAAACATCTCAGAGACGTCAAAGTACCCAAAGCAGAGTCGCACGTGATGAAGAACAGGGTAACACACAGCTTCTTGCAGACAGTGTCATAATCATATTGACTTTATTGACTTATGTTCATGTCTGTGTCTTCAGCCGACAGCTGGACTATCAGTTCAATTAGATCAAGACAAGTCCAGCAGGGGGAAGATAAGGACCAGGGTAAGAAATATGACATGCTTATAACTTATTCATTTTTTAATATGTGGTCTTAGACTTTTGAACCCCGCTGCATCTTACATGTAAACATATACACATTATAACACATTTACATTTATTAAACCTGATGTTTTCCCTTTAAGTCTCAGCCGATCGCTGGAGTTTAAGTTCACTCAGACCGAGACTGAGAAAAGATGACAAAGAACAAGGTAATGTCTGTTTCATGTCTGATCATTGAAATTTATTTAAATCTTGATACAGTCGTGTGATGTTTGTGTATGTTTTACATCCGACAGCCAATGGAGAGACACAGAACTCACAGCCCAAAACAAACACAACAGACAGACAACAACCTGCTAGACAATGTGAGTGACACATTATCACAATTAACCACATAATGAGAGATGGGTTTATATATAAATGCATTTATTCTGTTCTCATCAGCTGACAGATGGAGTCTGAGCTCTCTCTTACCTAAAAACAGGAAAAAGCGTCAGGACACAGGTAAAGAAAATGTGTACACTGGTTATACTGGTTATTCTGGTTAGATTTTACCCAAATGAACTGCTGTAGTTCCTGCTTATTTGGTCTCGCGTAATGTGGATGAAAAATCGCTCAATAATTGCAAAATAGTAGAGATGTAACGACTCACAATACATTCAAAACACACACAATAATCGTATAACAATATTTTCAACAAAATTAAAAAAGAAACCCAATTTAAATTGACAGATTTATTTCCAAAACATGAACAATTTTCTGTAACATTTTTGTTATACATGGGTAGTTGACAAATGTTCTATGGTGTGACATACAGAAAATGTAGAAAACAAACCCCTAACAATTAAAATAAATCTTTTTCATCCTATTTGTAACTCCAGCAATGAAGATAAATCTCTTATGCTATTTTTATATTTTTTATAGTTTTTTACATTTCTGATGTCACAGGACACAGTCACATGTTTAATTGTCAACTATCCACATACAACTTGTTATAGAATTGACAACATTTTAGATTTAATTTAATTGAACTTTCTGTAAGTCAGTTAATAAAAATGGTTTGAAAACAAAAAATAATCTTAGGTTTTTGTTCCTCAAGAAAAATAACTTGTTTTAAGAATTTTTAGATATTTAAAGAATTTTTTTTGCAGTGTAAAATATAACATTTTGTCTAATATAATATTCTGTGTCTATCTCAGTGTGATGGGATAAAATAACTTCATATGTAATATATTCACATAGTGAAAGAAGCCACACCCATGATACAGGAGGCGGAGTTACCAAGTTCACGTAGACCCTCCTCTGTGAGCGCCTGTAAGTTATTCACCATCACAGATTATAAACAAAAACACTGTCTGATGATATTTATTCATTATAAACTTTTTATCTCTCTGTTGTCTCTGTAGGGGGAGAACCAACAGAAGGTAATGACTGTGAAAAACATTTAGAAAATCGGAAACATGGTGCTTTTTAATCTTACCTGTTTCACTCTTTTTCTCCTTCTCTGTGCACAGTGAATCCTGGTCTGTTCTTGGATTCGCCTACTGAGGATCCTGTGATGAATCCAGCTTTTCCCACATGTCTGTATCTACAGCATCTTTCATATTACATTAAATATTTATCAAATTAATCGTAAACAATTTGAAGGGTTACTGGCTTAATATCTCTAATTTTTTTTCTAGTGAGAGAAATTAACATTGACAGCATTCAGGCTGCAGAGCCCAGATCCAGAGATGAGTTCCTACAATGTAAGTTCATACACATCATTTATCCAACTCACGACCCATTGTGTGCATATTTCACACTCACTTTCTTGTCCTTTTCTCCATCAGACGCATGCGATTTGACCCTAGATCCAAACACAGCCCATCGACGTCTACTAATGTCCGAGGGAGACACCATAGCCACCCTTCAGCAGACGTCTCAAGGCTACCCCGACCTCCCCCAGCGCTTTGACGGATGGACACAGGTTCTCTGCCTCCAGCCCCTCACCTCTGATCGCTGCTACTGGGAGGTGGAGTGGAGGGGGCGGGGCTCATCTCTGGGCGTGGCCAGCAGCACCATCGCTCGGAAAGGGGCGGATGCCGGGGCGGGATTAGGATATAACAATCAGTCTTGGAGTTTGGAGCTGTCAGACATGTGCTGTGCAGCTATGCATGCCAATCAGAAAGTGGAGGTGCCTGTGATCTATTGCCCCCGCGTGGGGGTGTTTCTGGACAGAACCGCAGGAACTCTGGGATTCTACAGCGTAGATGACGAACTGGTTCCAATACACACGTTTCACGGCTCATTCCCACCCAAGGTGTTTGCTGCGTTCGGGGTTGGCTGCGGGGTAGGAGTGGGGCTGGATTTTGCCATGGGGCAGTTCAGCTCGACATTAGACAGCATTAAAATATGTCCATTGTGAATATCAGTCATATTTTAGCCCAAAATAAAAAAATATTGGTAAGAGTTTACAGAAAGGTTCAATTTGTTGATGTTTGTTAATTACATGTACAGTTAACATGAACTTACAATGAAAAATACTACAGAATTTATTAATAATCACATTTTATCATTAATGCACATTAATAAACATAAAAACATTACATTGTATCATTAATAATAAAACAAACATTAATAAAACATTTGTCTTTTCCTTCACTAACATTCAATAATAAAAACAATATAATAATTGATAATGATAGAAAACATAATAAATGCTGTAGAAATATGTTGCTCATTGTTAGTTCACGTCAACTATGCATTAACCGTTTATGAATGTAACCTTACTGTTACCAATTTATTTTGCATAATTAGATATATTTAGGTTCACCTTGATGTTTAGCATTGTTGACAAAAGTACTGTTACAAACAAAACATTCAATTGCTTATAATAATATCTTATATAATAATAAACTTCATTTCTTAATTTTTAGAAAATTTGTGTCTTTTGAGATACGTTACAGTTTAACCTGATCATGTTCTTAATAAAGTTTGTGTTAATGATTTAGAGTTAAAATAAATTTATGGCTGTGATAGTAAAGACAATAAAATGTTGTAATTTAACGAGGAAAAAAGTCATCATCCATTAATGTAATATAATTAAACTATACTTAAATAAAAGGCAACCCAGTGTACATTTATCAAACTCTCAAGAACCAAATGGCATGTATGATAATTTTGTTCCATTTATTACAAAAACAACAACAACATAATGATGCTTATACAAGTTCTGACAGCGGGAAACACACAATGATCATGGTTACATGACATTAAACTATACCTATTAACTGTCATTAGAGCACAAGAGATCTGTTTGATGTCACTACTTGTGACATCATCTTCAAGCATTAACCTTTGACCTGACTGGCAGAAGAGAGCTTGATGACCTAAACAGCAGGAAGGAAATAAGGACACTTCAATACTTTAAAATGAAATCATGCATGAAGTAGTACCATCTAAAACATATACATGTATATAATGTATGAGTTGATGTAGAAGTTGTACAGTTTGATGCAAAATTATAATGGATACAAGTTATGTAATGAAGGTTTAGTTTGTTTTTGTTCTCAAGCATCTCAGCTCAGACTTTCTAAACCAGCCTGATGATTTCTCTGTGCCGTCACTATTTACTACAATATGAAAAAAGGTCAGTTTACCACACAAACAAACACAAAATTATAGCTTATAAAATTACAATTCAGGTGCAAAAAAGGACAAATCATTTTGGTTTATATCCATACACCACGTCTTTGAGTCCCTTTTAAAACGGCAACAAAGAACTCACGGCACAAATATATTGAAACTCCTACATCAAATAGGTTAGTAAATAATACATCCTATAATACGTGACCTTCGTCTAGTTTGTTAGATGTTATTTTAAGCCTATTTACTAAAAGAAATTCTAAAGTTAAAAGTGCATAAAATGAGAAAAAAGCGGGATGAGGAAATAATGTCACTGAGGGGTCGGGGGTCATTGAGTCTGAGGTACGCTTATCAAAACCACAACACGGGAATCTCGCTCTTTCTTTAATCATATAATTTGTATGTGAAATTATCAAGGAATGTACCCACAAATGTTGTGTTTAAAATAATAGAAACGTAGAGCTATGATTTCCCTTTTGAAGTCAGCCGTGCAACCATCTTAAACCAAATCAAACGTGTAAAATCTGTTCCTGTCACTTTCAATAAAAACATCTCCCTTAAATACAGTCCCTAAATATTTTTCAAATACAAAAACACAATTAAGAAGAACATTCGTTCTTGCAGCAGGATGGAACAAAAAAAGACAAATTTCTGTGTGAAATAATGTCCCATAATTGAGACAGGTGAGCAAGACCTAATGCCCAGGTGCATGCTGGGAGTCAAGAAATGTGCCTATACATTTTTCTAAAAGCATGTACATGTATAACTTGGGTAGATTCTATAATTGATCACTGCTATAATCTACTTTTGCAAAGCTTATAATACCTTTGACCCAAACCAAACCCCTCAGGTGAGGCTGTGGAGATGCAATCTCTTATTTCTCTTCCTACATTTCATTTCTTCATTTTTAATTTCACTCATCACCTACATCCTGTTTAAATGCTTCACTTTCACCTTTCTACATGCAAACCATCACAAGAGTTTAAAATAAACCTACAAATACCTTCATATTTCCAGCCTTTAGCATCTATCCTTCCTTTCTTCATCCATCTATCTATCCTACATTCAACAACCTTCTTCACATGCATATGTCTTTCTCCTCAACTAATCAGAATCTCCACAGCCCCGGTTAACAGACAGAAAATAAGTGCAATGATGTGTTAATAAGAAAAACGACAATGGATGAAAAGATAAGGAAAATAATAGAGAAGAAATAGGAAAGGTGAGAATATGCAGTTTTAAGGGAGAATAAAAGTCTATATTCCCTCTCGAGTGCTATAAGGCCTTTAAATCTTCATATTTAAGCATACATGGCAAAAAGACACATTTACTTTATTATTGTGCTTTTAAAATCTCACACTTTTACTTTACGGGTGGCAAGAGCAGGAATAGATCGATTTATTAAGGTTACGAGGAATATAAAGTCAAAGTCACCCACTCGCTTGTTCGTCCATGATCTCTATTTATTATTAAGGTGGGACGGGGCCTGAGAAAGGGACGCATGTCTACGTGTGCGGCGTGGATCATTAGGGTTCCCCCAGGACGGAGTGGGGAGGGCCAAGGAAGTAGGGTGTGGAGGCGGTACAGGATAAGAGGGACTGGATAGTGACGTGCTACGCCGACCAACCATAGCAGGTAGACTTTGATTCCTCCGAAGCCCGTCCAATAAACTACCTCCTCCCGTTGCTAGAAAGGTGGCGGATTCCTGCTTATGGCTACTGTCGGTGTCTGCGTCACTCCCTTGGAGAACTTTTTTATCCAATCCCAGCTTACGCAGATGCTCCACGAGGTTGACGCCATGATGTTCGGGTTTGTTTGCCTGCTCTTGAGGGGATCGATCAGGGCTTAGGAGATCCGGTCTAGAAGCACGACCGAGTTTCAACCCGTACACATCTTGTAGGAAGAGCTCGGCAGGACGGGACGCCAGGAAGTTGTCAGAAGAGGTGGAGCGTGACTCGAAGGGTACGGGAGAGGGACATGGAGAGTGGGAGGGGGAGTTGGGTGGGGTGCTTGGAAGATGCAGGGAAACAGGCTTTTCTGCAGCCGCTGGACCTTGAGCGGAGATGCCTTTCTCTAGAAGTAGTTTGGCAAGGCCACCAGGGGGCGCTGCAGGACGGCGAATGGGGAAAGAGTCTCCCAGACTTAACCTGCAGGGTGTGACTGGAGTACTGGGGCCGGTCCGAAGGGAACTTGGGGTGTTCGCGCCGACCGAAGGACTACAGACAGAGCTAATGGAAGAGATAGAAACAATAATACAGTTAACAACATTTGATTATTTTGATAAAAGTGTCTTTTATTTTGTATTAGGTAGACGTCTTACCTGGGCGTCACCTGTGTGCTGTCACTAGGGTGCAGAATCCGGCAGGTCGTAAAGGTGTACGTGGAAAAGGTAGAGCTCTGATACTTTCCAGGATTTAAAGCTGAATGCAGACATAATGTGATGTTAAACAAACATGCATTATCTATTACAGTTCAAGGAAAATTCTGTCATCATTTACTTATGATGATTATTTACCCTCATGTCATTTAAAACCTGTATATATATGACTTAACCATTTAACTGTCACCGTTCCTCAGGAGGAGGACACACATTATTTCCCTAAACAATTTATTATATCATGGTTGAATTCTATTTTAATCATGCCAAACTATAAATTGATGGAAAGTTATAACTAGTTATGACTGTTATGACTAAAGAACTTAAAAATATTTGACAAATGTTTGTAACGGTAAACATAAAAAATAAAAATGCTAATGTTAATGATATTTTTTTATATTTCATCATAACAAAATGTAAAAAAATTGTTTGGATAGTGCATTTTTATGTGTATGTTCAATATGTGCAGTGACAGTTATCAGGTTAATTTTGAGAAATGCCTCAATGTCCCATACAATGGAAGTCAATGGGGTTGTTTGGTTACCAATGGTCTTCAAAATGTTTATTTTGTGTTTTGCAGAAGATAAAGTCATGCAGGTTTGCAATGAGAGGAGGGTGAATAATGCAGTGATAGTTGTTCACCTGTAGAGGGCGTTTTACACCCGAGATTCAGGTCAAGCGGTGGAAGCGTTTCCCGAGAGATTCCAGAGATACCCGCCGGTGCCGAACCGGCTGTCTGGTTAACCGCTGATGCTAGGGAAACAACCGCTGCTATGGGCACGGGGGAATTCCTGAGGGACGCAGGAAGGGGCGGGACATTGTTTGGGGTTTGGGTACGACTTCTCTCTCTCTTCTCTTCGGGAGTGGACGATGACTGCACGTGAAACGTAATCCCTCCATCTTCCTCATCGTCCTCATTGGTCTTTGTGCCTTGTGTCTCTTTCTTTCTCTCACGCTTCCATGATGGCTTCTCTTGGTCTTCATCTTCTTCGAGATCAGTAAGTTTGTAGACATCGTCTTGTGGAAGAGGACGGAAACCTTTGGTGACGACACCCGGATGAGGGTCTAGAATAGTGGCCAGGTGGGGTTTAGCCAGTTGCTGCCAGTGATGAAGGGTAAGAGAACCTAAAGGAGGGGAAACAGTAGGTGATGAAGATACTCAGTCAACAATGATAAAACAATCCTATTAAATGGATCGCACAGCACCTGCAGGATTTAATTGACTCCCTATTGTCATTTCTGATTGAAACATGATGTGACAAAGTGTGACATTTTCAGTTAAAACTTAAAATATAAATTCTTATTCTTAAAATGTATTTATTACCAATATACATAATGTTTTGTTTATATTTGACTTAACCCCTTTTGACTGAGTCCAGACACAAATATATTATATAAATGGAAATATACATGCAATATGGATGTGACCAAAAAAACACACAATTTTCAAGGGCAACATACTTTGTAGGATTACTATGAATTAAAATATACAAACCAGAATCAATAATACCCAACAAATGGATAAGAGATGAGTCTTCAAAGAACATAAAATATTATATTTTTTATTTTAATTTTTATGTGATGAATATGGACTGTTATGGATGTGACAATTCTGAAAACAGCACTTTACATGACTAGAAAAAATCATGCTTTAAACATAATTTTGAGCTTTAAGAGAGATCTCACATGAGTATTTAAACCACCAAATATAGACATCTGAGCTATCAGTATGATGAAAACTTTCAACAATAAAATCAAAATCATTTTATAATTTTCTGTTTTCATTCTCCTCCACTCACCTTCCATTGGTTTCACAATCTGCAGTTTTTCAGGAAGAAAGGTTTTGAAACAGCTGGAGGACACAGAGAATTCTGATAGGTTGGTGAAGGAGGAAACCGTGCTTCCCATTGGTGAACTACAGCCGCTCCCGCCTCCTTCAGACTCGGCGGCCGCCAACTCCTGCAGCCTCCGGTCTCTCTCGGCCTGAAAAAACTGTCGCTCACACAGGAAGTTCTGCCTGCGCAGAGACAGTCGATGTATGGCTGCCGTTAGGTCATTTCCTCCAGGAGAGCCGGGCTGACCCCGACGAGAACTTTCTCTACAAAACACCAAAAATAATTAAAAAGAATGAAAACTAAAACTAAACAGCATTCTGGGTAAAAATGTACACACATAACAAACATACATAGAAAGTCTCAAAACAATCACTCACTTGGTGCTCTCCGGATCTGCATCTCCTTCCTCTTTGTGTGACTGATGCGGCAGCGCCGTCATGACGACACCACCGTGGGCGGAGCCAGGGATGGGAGGCATGCCGGCTTTCATCGTGGTCTGATTCGCTGACCTCACAGTCTGGAACACGCGCTTATGGGACAACCTCCAATCAGAGAGCAGATGAGAGGTCAGAGGTCATTTGAGGTGAAGGATTAGAGCGAGGTGTTGTAAAGATGTGAACGTGTCTTACCTCTGGTCCTGAAAGGCCATCTCCTCCTCTACACTCACTTCTCTCCTCATTGAGCCTTCAATCTCAGCTGCCAAAGAATCCTGACGAACAAAACAGATTATTATATCGACAAGTTTTTGATTTCGCGTGAAGGTCCGTGTTTTACCCGTTTGATATCGTATCTAGAAAGAACAGAATTAAGTTTAAGCAACGGTAAATGAGAGTTTTTCTCACCATAGGGTACAGTCCATAAGGCAGATGTCTGCGCAGACCTGCAGATGGCGTGTTCTTACTGCGCAGTTCCTTAATCTCCTCCTGAGACTCGTGCAACATTCCGACACATTCTGCGTTTCTGTCCACCAGCTCCTTCAGCTAACACACACATGTCATAATAAAACAAAGGTTTACTAAACCAATGTACAAAGAGATTACCGATACAATCACTACTTCCAGCGAAACAGTCATGACATTATTTATTAACTAACACGTCCTGTGATCGCCGTACGACACTTCAATCATATTGTCTTGTTTCATAAGTGCATCATTAAGGGCAATGATCATATAGCAGGTCTTAGATTAGTGCTACTACCACAAAAATGACTTAACAGCTTTTCAGAGTCATAGTGACTAAGCTGGTTTGTCTTCAACTTTATAAGCCACAAAGCACCGTAAATCTAGAGATTAATCTGAAACAAGGTATTTACCACCAGAGGCTTTATAATGCCATTGTATTAGTTCTAAAGCTAGATTTGTAAATCCAGTTCAGTTTGATCTTGTGTTACATCACTTGTGTGTGTTTCACCTCAGCAGTAAGTTGTCGTTGTGCTTCCTTTGAGGCCTGTAGATGAACTCTCAACTCTTCTTTCTCTAGTGCCAACTAAAGAACAGAAATATTACAAGATATTACAAATCACACACTTACATACTGTATGATATTATAAACCAACACAGTGAGGTATAAAAGTCTTGGATTTTTTTTCATTTAAAATTGGAAATACACTTTTGGGATGTTGAAACGAGACAAAAACAATGTTTTCTTAATGAAAAATTCTGCACTAACAGCAACCACCTTTGTACAAAATGAAACTTTCTCAGTATGATCTATAGCTAATGAAGACGAGCTGAGATCTTGTGAGATGTTTAGTATATCCTTCAGTCTCTCTGACCTCTTTGATTCGGTGCTGGAGCTCTACGATCTGTGAGAGTAACTGTGCAATCTCCTCCTGAAATCTCAGTACGTCCTCATTCTTCTGGGAGAGTTCCTCTGTCAGTGTTATCATCTGACTGTTCGATTCACCTGAAACACACACGTACTATATTTACTTCTCACAATAAACCAATGTCACATTTAAGGACTTCTTCAGCTGCCAACCAAGACATCATCACATCTACCAGTACAGAAAAATCCCAGAATGCAGTGCAATAAGCTTCATGAATGAAGCTTATTGATATGATATTCAATTATGTTTGGAAATCCAAATCTGTCTTGAAAGGGTAAGGCTCACAAATGAAATAAAACAGAGCTTGAACGTCCAGATACTCACGTAGCTCTTTCACGCAGTCGTTTACCAGCTGTTGTTCCTTCTCTTCATACGTGAAGGTTTCTTTCTTCAGATGACGTGCCTGCAGAACATCAGAGCTTTTGATCAGACGTGCTCTTTTAAAATAACACTCCTTACGTAAGAGGTAAAACACATTACACACACCTCTGATCTCAAAGAGAGGTTTTCCTCCTCCAGTTCCTGCAGTTTGGTCTGCAGCACCTCCAGCTGGCTGAGGGCAAGAGCGGCACTCGCATGCATGGGGTGACGGAGCGGCGTGGAGCAGCTGGAGTCCGTCTCGCTCTCCTCGCTGGCGCTCGCCACCATTCGCAAGAGTTCATCTTTCTTACCCAGCTCGTGTTGAAGCTGATGAACCTGAGAGAGAGAGATTTTTTTACTTCAGTTCACGGAGGCAAATGAAGAGGAGATTGATGTTGTATGTGAACATGTCGTTACCTGATCTACAGCCTGTGCGAGCTGTTCCTCCAGCGACTCGTTTCGTTCCTGCAGCACATGATTCCTCTGCAGGAGAGACTGACCAATCCGAGCAGCCAATTCCAGATCCCGGTCCCTCTGTGATGACATCACACAACCAGACGACCAATCAGAAACATCCTGAAACACTTTTTCGATATAAGCGTCACTTCACTCACTTCGGCAAGTAGATGTGTGACCACGTCGATGTCATTGTACGTCTTGGTCATCTGCTCCACCCGGTCAGAACTGAGAACTGCAGGTGAACAAAAATACACATATAGGGACAAGAACTACAGACATGTAGTTGTAAAGAGTGTTCTTTTTGGCTTGGCTGGACATCACTTTTGACTCAGACAGTACCTTATTACAGGTGTTCACACATGCATTCATGCATACTCAAGACAATACTACACACTCCTTAAAGGCCAACAAACAGACATCCAACAAATACCAATGGAAATTTTAATTTTGTATTTGTAAATTAATTGTAAAATGTCTGTTTTTTTGTCTCTACAACATCATGCAGAGTGTATTTATAAATAAACATGTTTATTTAGTTTGACTCTGAAATGACATGCATTTACTACAGACATGAATCAAAATGATATTCTACAAAGGCCTGCAGATCTAGACTCCTGAAGGCTCTCTATAGGGGTCAGTCTATGCAATATATTGTTGAGAGTATCAAGACCTGTGTATCATGATTCATGACATGACCCCTTTAACATGAATTCTGAAGAGCTCTACAACACAGATAAAAGGCATCTAAAGTGAATATGCCGAGGTAAAGTACTAACAGATGCAGACGCAAGCAGACTGTAAAAACAAAAGAGTTTGCGTTCCAAACAATAATAGGAAAGAATAAAAGCAAGAGAGTTGAAGACAGAATCAAACAGACAGATAGAATGTTACCTTTAGAGAGACTGTTAGAACCATTATGAGCGTATGAGGAGGAACCCACAGCAAGAAATGCTGATGTATGAAAGACAGGAGAAAGAGAGCGAGAGAGAGATAGGGAGATTGAGAGAGAGAGATAAGAAAAGAAAGAAATGTGTACGTCAGGCAAATTTATCCATACAGGGGAAAATAAGAGAGAGAGAGAGAGAGAGAGAGAGAGAGAGAGAGAGAGAGAGAGAGAGAGAGAGAGAGAGAGAGAGAGAGAGAGAGAGAGAGAGAGAGAGAGAGAGAGAGAGAGAGAGAGAGAGGAGAGAGAGAGAGAGAGAGAGAGAGAGAGAGAGAGAGAGAGAGAGAGAGAGAGAGAGAGAGAGAGAGAGAGAGAGAGAAAGAGAGAGATGTATGGTATTGGTATTTATCACAATTTCTAAATTTCATTAACAGGCTCCTTTAAAATTCTACAGAAAAACACAAACATTCACACACATTTCAGTGATCAATTATCAGTAATTGCATTCTCTAACACACACAGACGATTTTATAACATCTTTAATGATATTATAAATCTCGCCCAAACATCTGACCCTTACACAAGCCTGCTGATATGATTTAAAGTGCAACACTGTTTTGTCGATTAACTGTCTTTTATCTATTCTTTAACTGAGGAGTGGACAACCAAAAAAAAAAAACATAAAAACTTTAAAATGTGTTTAGCATATTTGTAAAGCAATTTTACCTTCATAAGCATTAGCAAACCTGTACACAAACACACACACACGTCCTCACCCGTGGAGTTGAGAATCTGGACTAGAACATCATCAAAAACCTGCAGCATCCTCACAGATATGCTGCTTTTCTATCTCGCCCCAAACACACGTCACGACCCACGTTTACATTTCAACTGCACCTCCATTAACACAGAAACACAAACGTCACAGCAGCAGCCGCAGAGACTCTGATCTGCTCTGTGTGTTTCAGAATCACCTAAACAAACTGTGTGATGATGAAGTCCAGCAGATGACTTATCACAGACACGTGGAGACCTTTGATCACTAGTAAAACATCAGCTCATGTCAGTCCGGCCGGTTCACTTGCACTTATACAGCTGTCACAGCAAAACCTTTACGTAATTTATGTTGTGGTTAAAAAACATGGTTATTAGACTTATAATATAATAAAACAATAATTCCTGCACTTTTACTATAGTAAAACAATAATTCCTGCACTTTTACTATAATAAAAACAATAATTCCTGCACTTTTACTATAGTAAAACAATAATGTCTGCACTTTTACTATAGTAAAACAATAATGTCTGCACTTTTATAATAAAACAGTAATTCCTGCCCTTTTACTATAATAAAATCAATAATTCCTGCACTTTTACTATAGTAAAACAATAATGTCTGCACTTTTATAATAAAACAATCATCTCTGCACTTTTACTATAATAAAACAAAATTTTCTGCACTTTTACTATAATAAAAGATAATCTCTACACCTTTACCATAATAAAACACTCATTTTTGCTCTAAAAACAAAATTTGGTTGCTTTTCTATGACGGCCAACTATTATATTTAGTATGTATGTTAAACAGCTTACATTTTAAACGAGATAGTAAATATCAGTAAATATTTGACTTATACCTCTTCATAAAATAGCTATAGTAAACAGTTTTTTCTATAGTAACATAATTTGCAGTAACTATAATATTGTGGCCCAATGCAATATACTATTGTATTAGGTTAAAGAAACCAACTTTACATTAATCTAAACACGGTAGTAGAAGCCTTCCTTGATTTTGTGCTTACTATAGTTTATTAAAAACAGCACAGTAAAACTTCATTTTGTAATCTATTTTCCTAGTACAAAATTTTGCCAACATCAGTCTATTGTTTCATTCTGTCCTTTTATAAATATGACTCTAAGCTCAACGCTGATAAACTTAAAATATCCTCCAGCTGCCCCCTCTCTCTTGTTATTTTTAATCTTTGGATCATCGCCCAGCTGTATTAAACTAGGGCAGAAAGTCTCAGCACGTCCCTGGTCATGCTCACCTTGTTTCAGTGTGACCCCAAATCCACCCTACACCTCATTCTTCATTAGGCGCCACATTAGTAGCTCGGCACATATGCCCTGTCCACTCTGACCCCTATTGTTATTTATATTAACACTATTTTATGATTTATTATACTGATCAGTACACCAACGAATTCTATTACAATAAAAAAAGAGACATGCATGTGCTTTGTACAAAATACATGCGTGTTGCTAAAACAGAATTCTGTAGGAAACGTCTCATGCCAATTGGATAGCTCACATACCAACAAGCTCCAAAAATGACATCAGCACAACATGAGCGCTTAAAGACGACATCAGCACATAAATCTCAGACGCTGAGAAACAGGAGCTGCACTTCCTGTATAGACTGCAGAGACAAATACACGCCCAAAACAAATCTGGCACAACTAGGAAATGTTTAACAATGACTTAAATGCAACAACACAAGCAGAAGGACAGAAACACACATTCAGCTGCACACAGAGAAATCTGTGCCGTGAGTTCACCCTTAAATGTCCCGTCTCTTATAGATGACCTTGCATTGTCAGAAGTCCTGCACGTCCACAAACGCCTAAAAATAAAGTCACACACACTTATACACACACAAGTATCCTGACGTCTTACCTTCTGCAGCAAACTGATCATAGAGTTCTTCATTCTGTATGTTTAAAACCGGCATGTCTGCTCACCTCTTCTCTTTACTCTCTATCCATCCATCTGTTTCTAATGCCCCACCCACCCCGACTCTGCTGTCAACTGCACTTAAGGGAACTGCACACTGAATTCCTCTGCCCTTGCCAGGAGCGGGCACACAAACACACAACCTCAAGCATATAAGCCTCTCATTTTTAAAGGATCACCCCAAAATAAATTTGCTGATTACTTACTCATCCCTATGTCAACCAATGTTTATGTCTGACACTGTGTTACCCTGACAGAAATAGCAACTAAACAGTTGAGTGCACGTGTTTGGCTACATACACACACACACTTACTCATATAGCGGAAAGTTTCCTCGGCCAGCATTGGTGAGATGGCACTGGTTTCCTCTGGAGAGCAGGCGGGTGAGATCACCCAGTCCTGACCCTCATACAGATACAAAGAGTCGCCACCGACACCCGCGTCACACACCTTACTGCCCTCATCTGCAGGAGACAATGACAGATATTAAACAGTTAAAAGTTTTTACAAGACAATGCACATTTGTAATGCACAAAGACTGATAACACAAGGTCACACCATTGTGCAGCAATGCGACGCCATCTGCTGTCTAAATCAAATTTGATCTTGTTCACAACAAAACAAATTTTTGTCAGTGTAAAAAAGATTGAGTACTGGATTGTTTCTGTGACCTTATCATGAGTTTGGAAAATGATTATTATGTGAATCTGAAAAATGAAGCATGTTTCTGTAGTGAACTCATTGTAAAACTGCTTTCACTTTCTCAGACTCTCTCTCCCACACACCTGTTCCTGCAGCTGTTTCCTTCTTCACGCTCATTGGCTTCACCTCAAACATTCTGACTGGTCAGCCGGGCGAATAAGGGCGGGGCTCCTCACTCATGCCCAAACCGCACAAGCAGAAGACTTGCGTCTGCTGATGTCACATCCTGTTGTGCATCAAAAACACCACTTACATGCAGAGAATCCAGTTTTCTCCTGAAACAGACAAACAACACTACATTGACAAAATGTTCATTTGTGTGTTTTCTGAAACTGGCAGAGAAACACAATTTTGTAAAATGATGCATCTGTATGAAATCCCTCTCCCTGTAAATCTCTCTCTCTCTCTCTATTGATAGCTTGGCAGGATTTTTTCTCGAGATGTTAAGCAGATTAACACGTCACTGTTTTTAACATTTATATAAATGCACTTGAGCGAGTGTCTGTGATATCAGTGTATTATAAAAAATTACCATAATACCAGTTTCCTACCATAAAACCACAATTACCCATTTATGATAACAGTAACAATGGCATTTTAACAAACACTATGGCTTTGATGTCACATTGTTTTACATAATAAACATACAACTATTAGACTACGTATTAAAGAATAACAATAGCACACTTTTAAAGTAAAACATTTTACAAAAAAGAGTTAGCAAGAGATATATTTTTAAGGGACTATAGTGTAAACAGGCTGAATTGTGTTTTGGTCTGGTAAGTCCACGTAGCAGTTGTCTTAGATGGGGGAGCGAGAGGAACTTCCTGTTGTTCACAATCTGAAAGACTTCAGTGTTACTTGAAGGAGCGCACATGCACTTCCTTGATGTCTGGAGGGAAGAAATTCCCACAGTGCCGTACAACATGATGTTTACAGATGAGGTAAACACTGGGCTGACGTCAAAATGAGTCAAAGCTACTGTAAAATAATAAATATGTATTATGATATTTATTAACAAACAAATCTTCTTCAAACTGTGTAAAAGCCTTTAAGAATCTTTCTGTTATTCTATTCAAGGTCATGTTTTGATAGTGGTTACTGCACTCTTCCGGTAGTAACATCTGCTGTAGTAACTGTGGTATTGTGGTGAACTCTCTAGTTACCATGGTGCATTTTTTGCAAGTGGCTGCAGAGAAACTAGTAAACACGATGAAGTTTACTAGTTTCCTTTCTTCCTTCCTTCCTATCATGTAGTTTGTAAAACTGAGTATTTGCAAGGTGCGTTTAAGCACACAGAGAGATCAAAACAGATGAATGATCCTCTGAAAGAACCTCAAACTAAAGTGAAAGTTAGAAATCTGTATTGTGTTTGACGTTGTATCAAAAGCTTTAAGCGAAACTCAAACTCAAAATTATCAGAAAGCAAAATCACAAAGCAACTCTAAACGGACCTATTTCATCTATTTTAATTTTCAACTCATAATCTCAAATTTTACATGTTCTAGACTTATTTATTCACAAAAACTGTGTAGCTGACTAAATCATTTTTCACTGATCAAATTCTAAATGATCGGTTGGTACAATCTGACAAATGTAAATCTGCCATGAAAAAAGTAATAGATGGCTCTTTACACCCTTCCGCTTTCTGTGTCCAGGAAGTTGTTATGTTTTAGGAAGTACAAATACAGCAATGACAATCTCTGTTCTTTTAATATCAATACCCACAATGCACTGGGCCAACTCAATGCCAACATGTAGTGAATCAGACTCCAAACATTTCCATTTCTCCATCCCTGTGCAATACATTTAACCCCATCTTAATGCCACAACTTATGTCCATCACAATATTAAGCTGCCAATCTATGGGGAAATTCAAGCATGTAAAATTTTTATTTTGTGAGGGTGTGGTTCTCAGTCTCTTCAATTGCATGAATTGACATGATTGTCACTGAGATACCAGCGTGACAAACCCTGTGACATTTCACAGAAATCACTCCTGACTCAAGTCCTAGACTGTCTCTCTCTGTTTGTTCTCAAGGGCTAGAACTGTCAATATTTTTCCATTATCTATTCATTAGTCACCTTTTTTCATTGCACTTCCTTTTTCTCTGACCCACAGATAATGCCTGACATGCTGTCTGAAATTTTCTTAACCGTTTTGGACAAAAACAAGACAAACAGATGGCAGATGGTGTGATGTTATGCTGGAAATGTGCTCATAATTCGGACTATTTCACCCTTAATGAATTGTGTTTAATTTATCCAGTCAACTTTTTCATCAAAACCAACATACACATATGAAGAAAACAGGTTGTTTTGATCTACACGTTTTTCAGATCACACAAAAACTCAAACTTCAATTTAAAACATAGTCATATGTTCTTTGTGGTAATGTTTTGTCCTTATTAAAACAATAGTTAAAGTTTAATAGTTTAACTATTACTGTATTTAATTAGTTGCTCCTATAGGACAAATATTAGGGTTTAGTTAAGCCAAATCATAGATATAGACCTATATATCTGTTATATTTTGTTTTTATTCATTAAATTATGATTTTCTTTTAAATTGGGATTTAAGTGACACATTAAATATCAGGTAAATAAATTTGGTATGAAGTTTAAAGTCAACAGGTATAAAATATTTTATGAAAACCAAATCAAGTGATGCTGAAATCACATGATCCCTGTGCTAACCGAAAAATCACAAATGAATTATTGTTTATGTATATTATCTGTTTACACAAATATGATTAATACAATAAAATAGAAAGTGTTGATTAACATGTTTAAAAGCCATGTTTACAGCAACACAGTGATGAAAATCAATCTAACCCATCAAACAGCTGACGGCAACAGATTTCATAAATCCTGCAAATATATCACATTATGCAGATCTTGAGATCTTGCAGATATGATCAGAAAATACGCTTTATTTAACAATGACATGAAAATGCACGTATATGCATTTTAGAGCTACACACTTCATCTGAATCCCGATGCGCAAGAGCCATTCGCTATTTGAATCTGAACGAGCCTCCGTGAGCACATCCGTGATTCTCCGCAACTGCGAGTGCTCAGATTTACCTAGTCACACATAAACATTAACATCAGCCATAATAAAGCGGAAAATAATCTCTCTCTCTTACCTACTGTGCGCTTTAAACACGATTTTGTGACCGCTGCTGGCGCATGTGGCTCCTGTCAGATCGTACGGTTGAGACAATAGCGAAAAGCGCGAGGAAGGAGGGGTAATGGGGCGGAGCTATAGGCAGTTCATGGCTTTAGGCGTCCCAAAGACGTCACTTATTATGAGACGTGTATTTCGTTATAAAAGTCCCAGCGATGTTACTTATTGAAAACGTTTGATGTAATTTAACGTCTTATTGTAGAGTATTTATTTATTATGTAGCCAAGAGGAAAGCAATTAAACAATGACATAATACAATAAATATTATAATAATACGTGTTTAGACGAGTTAAATGACTTTTATTATATATATATATATATATATATATATATATATATATATATATATATATATATATATATATATATATATATATATACATGTGTGTGTGTGTGTGTGTGTGTGTGTGTGTGTGTGTGTGTGTGTGTGTGTGTGTGTGTGTAGCTCCGTTGGTAGGATGGACGCGAGACTCTTATTATGTAATTGGCTGCGATACGTCAGGAATGACGTGAGATCAGCTGGGACCGTGAACAAAAGCTTTGGCAAGTCAAGTTAGAAATGTAATTTTATGTGAGTGGCGCTGCGTGATTTTTTCACGCAATGAAACTGTGATATATCCGCTGTGACTGTAACTGACGTTCACTGTGAAATCTCAGCGTTAAATCTTTCTGCAGATGAACCTTTATCCACATAAGCATAACAATGGTAAGTTATCGTTATATCTCCCTTGCATCATACTCAACGGTTTTTAATTATGCAAAACACGATACAATTATGGAGTTATTTAGCAAGTGCAAGTAATGTAAATTCTGCATTAAAAATGGAAGTTAAAGCATGTTGTGCATTGACAGTAATAAAATGCAAAAATGCATCATTAAAAGTAAATGCACGTGAAGTAGTATGATTTCCATTTGAAATATCATAATATAAATCATAATTATTCATTATAAAGATAGCTGTTTTGGGCAGATACACTCGTTTGTACGTGCAGTCACTGTCAAGGACTTGGAAGGGCACGTACGGTCACACGCATTAATAATCGCATGGGCAATAGATAAATATTATTTAAGTCTGAAATGACTGTTTGTCAGTTTGCCTCCTGCAATATACATTAATACGCATTTAAATCATTGTTGAAGTGAGATTCTTTCAAACAATGACGTCATTTGTTATTATTTAATATTTTTCTCATTAATATAAGTCAAGAGATCTTGCAGGCATGACCTCATTTTGATCTGCCAAATGTATTAATTAAATAAAAAACAAAATATGAGCAATACTCTCCAATGTCACCTACGGTGATGTCAGATCTGATGTGCCTCGACAGAAGCGACAGTCCATCAACCGAAATAAAGTGTGTGATGGTGATGATGTCTGGGGTTGAGAGGAGATCAGACCCCTCCAGACTCATTCATGCAGTGCCAGACATTGACTCTGGCTGCTCTGTTTATGGACACAGGTTCTGATGCATGTATGCGCTTAACAGAGCGAAATAGAGATGCTATGAGCTTTTAGACACAATGCATTTGAAAGCAGCATTTATAAATTGATAGAATATCTTTTGAGAATGAATCAATTGTGTAAGCTTATTAGATAAAAGGAACGGTCATGTTTTTCATCGTGTTTTTATGTAATGAAAGACCCAGACGGATTATGTTTTTAAAAGCTACCCTGTTTCATTGCTTGGTGTGTAGGGAAATTGCTTACAGAGATGAGAAGTCTGTGTCTTTTACCCAGAGGAATCCGAGCAAAGCCAGGTAAGCAAAAACAGACTATTCAGCTTTATAGGCAGTTTTGTGTTGCAATTCAAAATACAAGGTGTCTTTGTCATTAACTTGCGCTTACAATATTTGTGTTTTTGTGCTGATTGTTATGCCCTGTATCCAGATCCATCTCTACAGGATAAATGAATTCCAGTGAAGCATTAATACAGCCAAAAGGACCTCATGTCATTTCTGGTGAGTCGTATACATCTGTTTTGTACAGCTTTTTTTCATATGTTGTGCGAACCTGTGTCTATTTCTGAGGCCTCGGCAGTATTTTAGTAATCTTGCATTTGAAGGTTTGTCGTTTCATAGGTTGAAAATGTTCTCTGAAACAATATACTCCTGGCCTGATTCTTCTCTGGTCTCTAGATATCAGCACATATAATAATAATAAATGTCCTCATTAATATCCTCTAGTCACCATACAATCCCCCTCCTCACTTCTCCTGTCCTACTGAATGTGTTAATATCTCACAGTCTTGATTAAAGGAATGTTTTGTTCAGTATTTCAGTTATGTTTAGCATTTGTAACAGCATATACTAAATAAACTGCACCAGTTTTCATGGCTGTAAACTTTCAAAACTGTATTTAACATTTGCGTTAATAAATGCGTTACTGTAAACTATTATTTTGTTTCGTTTGAAAATCTTTTTGTGAATGAATGTTAACTATGAATATGAGACAAATATTTCCAATTGTAAACACTGATATTAGTGATATTTATTGATATTATTTTCCTCAAAAGTACTGGAAGTTGGCTTTCTAAACATTGAATTAAATCTTTCACATGGCCTTCACATGGTCAAGGTTATATTTTTCATAAAATGTTCTTTACATTATATAGAATAGTTTTAAAACAGTAAGTCACAAATACATGACTTTTGCTGGGTTTTCACATATTGCATCACAAATGGATTTCATGTTGAATTGAACCCTTCTTTAAACAAGACTATGCATAATTTCCTCCAACCCACCCTGCCCAGTCATGCATAATCATATTATGCATATTTATCCATCATCTGCATGTTCATATGTGGGGTGGTGTGTGTGTGTCTCATATCTCCTCCCCTTTTCTCCTCCCCTCAGGACTGCACCTGTATCTCTACTCACTCACAAGTCCAGTCCATCAGCATAGAGGAGCAGTATGAAGACATCAGCCACCAGGTCTCGGTCAGTAGAGTCTCATAGAGGATTACTGCTTTAGTTAAGAGCTTAAGGGAATCTTGGCAGATCCTAGAAGCGGTCAAGCAACATTCAAAGTTTTTGAATTAGCTAGATGTCGATTCATGTGATGGAATTTAAATGGTTAAATAAATATAATTTTTTCTGCATTTGAATATTATTAAATATAATTTTATGTTTCATTAAATACCTTAAGTACTTTATGTGATAACATGTAGATGAATAATTTATTCTCAAAAAATGAAGTGTATAAAATGTTGTCAAATTTGCAATTGAATTAGAAATGATATTCTTAATTCCATTCTGAATGGCACTAATCCCTGACGCCTAACAATGATCACATGACCACCATCCACATTCCCAATCAACATTGCCACATAGTGTTGAATCAGACTTTGTTTTCCATGTCGCCTCAGATCACCAACATTTTCAGTCACTTTGTCATTGCAAATTGTTGTCAGTGTGCAGCCTTTAGGATATATTCCTTCAGAGACGTCAGTGGCTGTCTTCCTCTGTTGTGTGAGGAAAATACCAGACAAAAAATAATAATTAAATAAGGCTGATTGTTGTTCTGTGTGCTGCTTTGTTTAGTTTGTGATTTCGAGCTCTGAATGGATATATTGTGTTGGTCATCACAACAGTTTTTTGTTTCATCCGTGTGGAAGAAAGGTCACTTGTTGTGTTTTAGTTAAATGATACATTTCTGGGCTGACTGAAATTCCTCTCATGGGGTGTAAAGAGTCGCTTTGTTTGTTCTTTATACCTGAGCAATCATTTTAGTCTGAAAAAGCAGTTTATTAAAGGGGTTTTACCATAAAACACTTGACCGGTGTATGCTTAAATTAGTTTTGCAGACAAATTATAAATGTACTTTAACTACAAGTATTATTTATTCAGTGTTTTTTTATTTGAATGACATTTACTGAATAAACAGAATAGATATTGAATACTGAATGCTGGAATTTCCCAATATGTCTTTTTTATGACAGCGTTTTGTTTAGTTTTTCCTGATTTCGCTTAAAATTCAGTGTTTGTCCTCCTGTGTGTGAGGTTTTGATGACCTTGTAGTCACTGTACAGCTTTCTGTGTGTGATATGTGCTTGTTCAGATGTGGATGCGTGTTTATGTGTTTGTGTGACAGAGCAGTGATGTCTCTCCGTGTTCTGTGTTGACGGCTGACGATGACATCACAGGTCTTTCCACTGACCCCGCCTACTATCAGCTGCTGTCACAACTGGGTAGGGAACATGACCAACTTATATAGTGTCAGATGTCCCCGAGATGAAATATCAAACATCAGTGTTTATATTGTGTTGCTGTATGTGACGTTTATGTGTGTATGTGTGTGCAGGGCGGAGCTTCAATAACCTGAGTCGGGTGAACGTAGCGCGTCACACTCCCTCCGGTCGGCTGGTGGTGGTGAAAAACACAAATCTGGATGAGTGTACAGAAGATGAACTCCTGCAGCTGATGGTGTGTATACATAAACTCACACAGACACATTTCTCTTATTCTCACACACACATGAACACTGTATTTGTGTATTTTTACAGAACGAGGTTTTGTTATCCAGACTGTTTCGACACCCGAATCTTCTGACGTCTCGACTGGTGTTCAGCTCGTGCTGTGATCTCTGGGTTCTGGCTCCGCTCATGAGCTACGGTTCGTGTATCATCTCTGTCTTGGATTTTTGTGTATCACAGCTTCTTCATTAAACATCCCTCCTGCTCTCAATCAGGTTCTGCAGACTCTTTGCTCAGGGCGTATTTTCCCGATGGAATGAGTGAATCTCTGATAGCATATTTGCTGTATGGGGTGTTGAGAGGTCTGGAGTATCTGCATCATATGGGATATGTGCACAGGTGAGAATCTTAACACAGATATTTGTACAATGTTATCTGTCTTTCGTTTTGTTAATAGAAGGGCTAAGGTCATGGATCTTTTTTATTAAAAAATTATTTCATTTAATTTCAAACTAAACATTCATAGAAATAGAGCTGGTTATACCTTGTAGATGTTGTTACAGCACACATATGTCAGGTTTCAATGTTTTATGGGGTCTTTCGACAGACATAATGACTTTTATACTGTACAAACATCTCAACTTTTCATGGCTCTTCTCGTCTTGGTTCTCCTTGTTTTTTTTCTTCTCATTATGTCTCATCTTCTATTGCCTATTTTTACATTTTATCACTTTTAAGTTTCTATCTATTTTTATATTTTCTCGTCTTGTTAGTTCTTATTAATAGTCTCATCTGAACTTTTCTTTTTATCTCTTCTCATCTCTTGCAGGGGCGTGAAGGCGAGTCACGTGTTGTTGTCAGCAGAAGGTCGTGTGTGTTTGACAGGACTTCAGAGTGTGTATAGTCTAATGAAGGATGGCAAACGGATGAGGGCGGTGTATGATATGCCTCAGCACAGTCCATCTCTTCTGCCATGGCTGAGTCCTGAACTACTGCGACAGGTGACAAACATCACACACAAAGGCTGTTAACCAGCATTTGAAAAACATTTATGCAAGATTATAATGTATTTTTGTCTCTCCTCATGAAGGATCTTCATGGCTATGGTGTGAAATCAGACATATACAGTTTGGGAATCTTGGCTTGTGAGCTGGTCAGTGGCAGGGTGCCCTTTCAGGACATGCCGCCTACTCTGGTACCGTGGTCGTCATCTCCTGCACCTGCCAACACATATACCATCACCAAACACATGTTTTTCCTCTGCAGATGCTGCTACAGAAGTTACGGGGATCTCACTCTTGTCTCCTTGATGTCTCCCCTTACCCGCTCGGAGACCTCGGGGCGCTCAAAGTGTCCCGTTCCGGTGTGGATTCGGGCATCGGCGAAAGCGTTGCGACCGGAAGTCTGACTCATACCGCTACTGCCGAGAGACCCCAAAGCCCCGCCCCCAAAAACCACTCGGCCACACTGCACAACCTGGTTCAGCTTTGCCTGCAACAACAGCCGGACAGCAGGTAGTGACGGAGAGAAAAACTCCATAGCGGATAAAAAAAGTTAATAATGCTTACTGAATTGTGTATCTGTGTGTTTCAGGCCTTCTGCAAGCGCTCTTCTCACCCACCCTTTCTTCAGACAGGTAGTTTCATCACATTTTTAGTACATTTGAAAATGCAACTTTAATACATTCCATTTGCTATTGTTAAAATTATGTTTTTTGTATGTTTTATTGGTCATTTAAAACACCCAAGCTGATGTCATGTAATGTTTCTAAAGTGTAGCATGAAGTATTTTGATTTAAGATGAGATGTGTTTTTTTTTCAGGTGAAGAGACACACAAGAGACTCTTTCCTCAGTTTGATGTATCCGGCTGTCCCGATGTCATGCCCTCCAGACACGCCTCCATTTGAAACCCCAACGAAGACCTGTAACAGCCCTTCACCCATTAACAATGAGCCAGAAGAAGGGATGTGGGACTTTTCCTAACCACTTAACCCCTTTTATTTCTTACTATCCCTAAATACCTGATTTTCCAAAAAATGTATCTTTCTTTTTTGAGACATGGTCACATTAAACATTGCACAGAAAATTTTAGTCTTCTTTAAAGAAATCTTTAAGACCTTGATTTGAAATTTGGTCATATGTGGATACACAGCACCGACCAATAGCAGATTGCTTGGTTGGGCAGAGCTTTGCAAATAGGTACAATGTTTGTTGTTGTTTGTAAAATGTCACTATGAGGAAAATGTGACCATGTCTTTATTTTACTGATTTTATCATTTTCCAAATGATGTCTCTTCATTTAGTACGTCAAGAATGATGTCTAATGTAAGACAGTAGATCAGTTATCACAAACCTATTTACTATTTTAACTGTACGACGACTGAAGGTTTTAATTTGTTATTCTCTGGATTTTCTTTTACTTTTCTTTTCTTTTTACTTAATCATTATTCAAAATGGAATCTTTGTAGCGAATAGCACACTAACATTCTACTTTTTCTAGTGCTGCAGTATATACAGTAGAATGCATACCGTGCACAGTATGTGAATCTTCTGCACACTGCACATGATACTGTTTCTGTCTAAAAATGTTTATTTTATTAAAATATTAAGTTTATTTGTCCAAGATAATAACTGGACATCACTCGCTGAATGAAACATTTTGCATACTACACTATTGTTTATTATTGCACAGTGTATACTCTTTCAAATGATATTTTTATGAAATAGTATGCAGTGTATACTGCACAGTATATGTTAAGCAGTATACTTGTAATCCATTCCAGATGTAGCCTTACATCAGTGGTGTGATCAGATCTTCCTATTTGATGTTCACAAGCCAATCACGTCAAAAACAACATCAAATCACGGGATATGATCCCAACTGAGATGAGTGAGGTCATCAAACTGAGCCATGAGTGTGTGTGTCGGGTATATAAAGTACGTCCCTCTGTGCCAGTGTTCACTTTTATGTGTGTGTATTATCTGGCTCACTGTGAAAAAAGTGCACATGTTTTAAATCTGTGAAGAAAACTGAACCATCAATGCTGTGCTGTTCAATCCACCCATCAATACTGCCTCAATATACTGTATGCTCTGAATGGGTTTTGAAATGAATCCTGGATAACCTGATGGACTGAGCAGCTTGAACTGTGACTGATATTCTATTTGCTGATCACATTTTATGTTTTTTTTATGTTACCTGTGTAATACATTTAGATTTATGATAAATATATTCTTACTCTGATTCTTAACTCTTCTGTGTTCTGTCATCTTTTTTGGGGCATATTCTAATCTAATAGAATCAAGTGAAAAAAGATATTTCCTGCCACTTAAAATGTAACATATAATTATATGAACATTCTAACAGATTTTTGTCTAATTATTGTCGTTTTTTAACTAAGGGAAATTTTTCCAGCTTAAAATTATGTCTTTTTACTACAGTGTTATTTAATTAAGATTAACTCTATGCCATGGAAACGAATTATATTAAATAATTATTATTATATTTTAATTGTGGAATGGAAGAAAATAAATTGTTTGCATTCAGAAAATTGTCACTAATGGAGCAATATAATTGATGGAATATTTTGTTACATTGTTTTTACATTTTCTTTAAAAGAAACTTTTAATTTTTGTCGTGCAACAGTTTAAACAACTCATATTAAACAGCAGCTGTGTTTCTTTGCAGTAAAAAAATAAAAAAATTGTGATTTTCACCTAGGTTTTTTCTATGTGTATGTACAAATTATAGTTTAGGGGACATTTTCTGTATTTTCGTTCTTTAACCAGCAGGTGGCTGTCATTACCTGTCAAAATACATATATGCAAAGCTATTCATTGCAAAAAATTTAAGATTATTCATGTAATTTTTAATAACAGTACGAGACATAAAAATAGTAATTTTAGTAATCGCAGAATTATTAAACCAAAACTCGTGTCAGGATATCATTTAACCGTAAAAAAAGATTTTTTTCATAACATCATGTGAACCTATCAATTTTTATATCTGTTTTATGTTCATATAAAGTTTCACCTTTTAAGAAAGTTGTGCACGTTTTTAGCCCCATTGACGTACATTTATGATATATGTTCTTTTAATTATTCATTTTTATTCCGAATAAAACATTTATTTTGTTCATTTGTTTACTTATTTATAGAATTGCAAAGTTACTTAATAACTGTGAATTATGTAAACTTTGGGAACAGTTTGCTACTCTTTAATGTTTTATACACAGCCTTGTAAAATATTATTTTTTTCTGTTTTACCACAATGATTGCCGTTTTAATGTATACTGTTTTATTTAATAGTGTGCATATTAAATATTATTAATAATAAATGTAATTTATTGTGCCAAGACTTCACCATAACACGATTGGTCGTTTCGACAGTTTCGACCACGCCTACTCACACGAGCTCCACATAGGCAACGTAAAGGATTGCGTACTGTCGTAAAACATCTAGGAAGGAAAAAATAATACTGTAGCGCATACACACGCACACAAACACACGCACACACAGTTCAGCGATCCGATCCCGTGCTGTCGGACTTCAGTCTGATGATAATCGTCATATGTATCCGGGCTGTCAGGCTGATCCGGTTAAAAAGTGATTTGAAATCCAGTTTGGCTTGTTGACATCTGTGCTTTCAGCTCATGCAACATTCCTGGATCATTAGCTTTGGGTCAAGACCGAGTTTCGACGAGCTGCTTTTGTTCAGTCAGGTGAGTTAGAAACTAATAGAATAAAAATTACATGTTGTAAAGCGTGAATATCCTTCTTGCTTTTATTCTTATGATTTTGATCTTATATTGTAACATAAATGTTGATCTTAAAGGGTTTCGTAGAACGAAACAAGATTTGCATATTAATCTATATTTTAGTTTCAGTAGCAGCTGAACCTGTTATAGATGAATCATTCACACTAGAAGATCTATATCAAGCTTTTCGTTAAGTTAAAAGGTTTTCAAACAAATACATTCACAGAAGTAATGTGGATTTTAAATGGTCAAGTGCGCTAGTTTACACATATAGTTTATGTAACTTGAGATGCTGAAGTCATGTTGGGTTTGTGAACATGTTGAGTTAGTCTAAAATGATTTTTGTTTAAGAATATTCTCTTTTCTTTATCTCAAGACATGCACTGTGCCTTTGCTGTCATGTTTACATAGCTTGCAATGTTCATGGATACAAATACAGGACTGTTTTCACCTCTTGTGTTTTTGAACAGGGCTTGGACGAACAGAGACGTATTTTCAAGATCAAAAAGCTGGTGGTGGAAAACAGCAGGAAACAGGGATTCAGATCATTCACGAGATGGATGTGATTTCACTGGGAATGACACGATATGTCACTCAGGATTAACACACTCGGACTGGATCTGTCATCCACGAATGAATGTGGCATTTGGACAAGCTCCTGGCCGAATGTTGACACCATGAGCCATCTGGGATATTAACAATATCATTAACTGGAATATTGCTGCCTACATGCTCACGGCTTGCGGTGCAGAATGGCATCGACCGAGAGACTGTATGAGGTTTGGATGCTGTACTGCAATAAGGTAAACAGTGATGCATGTGTCGTACATTTAATATGTCATGCGCATGCACAGCACATTAGTGATATTTTATAGTGGAAAAGAGAGCATTTTGGGTATGTATAGCTGGTTGGGTCTCCTGGTACACAGTGTTCTATATTAGGCAGGTCGTCATGATAAAGCACAACGCTATAGAGATTCATTAAGTTTAAGTGGTTGTGAATGTCACGTCACATGATTAGTTTAACAGTTTTAACATGATCAGTTTTAACTTAAGCGCTGAGATTATTCAGCATGTTCCTAGCTACACCTACTGAAAGTATGATCTTGGTGCTGGTGTACAGTGATGAAATTAGAGTAATAAACTTAATGTACCATGAAAATAGCACGGTAATTGTCTCTGTTGACCCAGATCAATGTGCATTTGGTTTTAGAAATGATCCAGGTAATATAAAATAATGCAGGAGCCAGTAGTTAATTTGGCCGCTGACTACCTTGTTAATAATTTATTGGTAATTTTATTTGATTTACCCAATAGTTTAAACTAGAACACTTGTGGTGGCCTAGTTCTTTGACCACTGCAAATTTGTTCATTTTGACCTCTGATGCTTGTCTTGCACATTTTAGTATGAGTGAAACAGGCGAGTTGTCTCACTTTTTACTCTGGTGAATATACATTTTTTAAGAGTAGATTTCTGTATAGCATACACTATAAAAACAGATTTAAACACTTAATTTCACACAATAAAATACCATGCTCCAATAGGACATATACATGTGGGGTAAGTTGTCACAATGGAAACCACCCTTAAACTTTGAACGTTTGACTAACATTCTTATAATGTAGTAGGTAGTAAGTTGAAATGTTGTATTCCTGTTTGTGTTTACGTAATCGTTTGACAACTAGCCTGTTTTTACTCCTTTTAAGTAATTTTTACTAGACTGTACTTCTCTATGTGATGATCACGCTGTGATGTTTTAGTATTTGTTAAGGTCACTAAACACACAATAGCATTCTGAATAACTATCATCTTTGAGAAATGCAATAAAATAGTATTGTTGCCACCGGTTCGAACACTTTTACAAGTGTATGGTATCCTTCTAGACTGTTCAAAAGTCTCCTTACACATTTTTATTTTAAGCAGCACCTGTTTTATGAATACGATACATTGATCCTCCTCATTTCCACGGTGGTTGATGGTTTATTCAAATGACGTGATGAATAAAGGGCATTTAATAATATACATATCCATATCCAATTGCACAACCTTAAAAGCATGATAATAGGAGTTTTCTGAGTGATTTATAGTTCCTATTTGGTGGATAATAAAAATGGTTGTTTGTCAGCCCACACACTGTTAGAGCGACACCATCATTCACACCACCAGCTAGTCCTTGACATCATTTCCGGGCTTACAGTCACAGGTCCGGTGTGGTTTAGCTTCAACTGAAGACTAAGCTGCCAGAATGACCTTTGCTTTTGTTTATAGTTTCTGCTCTCATACATTAACCAGCCTGTGATCACAGCGTGACAGTGATATTTCCTCAAACAATGCTCGACTAATGAGCACGCTAATGCCTCCATATATACATATTCTGTAGATAAAATGTGCATGTTCATAAATGGCTTTAAATATCTAAACCAATCCTGTGGGATAGAATTATTTGGGATGATGTTATTTAGTTCATACTGACTGAGAGTGGTCATATATATATGATTCTGACTGTTTTCCTGTTGAACTTTCTGTATAATGTAATGGCAGCAAATGTTTGACCTTTGTATATGGATTAGTAAGAACTGGTGACCTCAGATTGTCGTATAGTTTGTACTAACACAAGAACACTGGTTACGTGAGGGACCGCACATTCGTAATATGTCGCTCAAGGGTCTGAAGCTGTTTGCATACTTGCGTAGAGCTTTTTTTTTAACCTAAAACAGAAGCGCTGTATGCGGTGAGTGCATTCAGTGTTATGAATGGCCTGCCTGTGCTATCAGAATAATGGCCCTTTTAAACAGGTTATCCAATTAGAGACTGGAGTTTTATTTTACTGCATATTTTTTAAAAGACAATCAGAGTGGTGTTTGTGCAAAAGTCACCACCATAACATTTTGGAGAGGTTTGGCTCATAACCAGGGGGTTGCTAAGGTGTTTAGTGTTGTTTTTAGTGAATATTCTGTTGTTAAGAAGTTGCTAGGGTGGTCTGAGTGATTGCCAGGTGGTTGCTTATGGGGCCAGGTTAGCACAGCTCTGATATTCCATTTCCTACATCTTATCTTTGACAATTTTATGGTCTGCCACTACTTGCCAGGTAAAATGATCAATTTCCACACCTAGAAATGTTAAAGTAAAATTTGACATGTCAGTAATGTTCATGGCACAAACACAAAGTGCCCCTACGAAAATTACCATAGTTTTATTATAGTAAAAATGCAGTGACCATGCTTTTTTGTGGATTGATTACCATTTGTATAAACACAGGTTTACTACAAAAACCATGGGTAAATTATGGTTACTATAGTATATTATACTATATTATGGTTTTATTTGTAGTAAAACCATGGTAGATGTTTAATACTTTAAAGTTTGAGGTTAAGTTGGGTTAGATACTCTCAATACAAAAGGAGAAAAAGTATTTGTTAACATTATTGACAAGTTGCCAAGTAGAGCTTGTAAAAGCTAAAGCCACCTTAAGTCTATATAAAAATAATTACTAATTCAAATGGGGCAAGTATCTAAATGATCCATAGTGACAATTCATGTAAAGTATCTTTTTAAGATGGGAAAACTGACCATCTTTGCTGACAGGAATTCCAGATGGACACATGTCTAGTTGGCAGATGGATGAATAAACGAGAGCTGTTGAGGAAATGTGAAAACAATTAAAGGATGGACAGACTGAACGAGGCGTTAACAGTGTTTTCCTTTAATACGATCTGTTTGCTCGAGCAGTTTTACAGAAGCTTGGCTACGTGTTTCCTGGTTACAGTCATGGCCTCATAAACATCCAAACACCTCATCTGTGAAAATGATAGACTTACTGTACACACATTCATCTGGAGAGAGAGCGTAGCAGTTGTTTTGTGAATGAGACGGAGCTGCTTGTGTGGTGACCTTTGACCCGGTTAAGACCTATACTTATCTGGTACTTCAGCAGTGGCTTTAGATGGCTTTTAAAGGGCCCTGCACTATTAATACACATGCAGTAATTATGTGAGAAATTTCCTTCTCAAGAAAGCGGAATAAGGAAAGTCCGATTTTTTTTATTTTGAGTGTTGATTTGTGTTTCTTTGAAGGGATAGTTCACCCCCAAAAAAAACATATTTTATTATTTACTCACCCTCATATCAAACCTGTATGACTTCTTGCTTCAGCAGAAAAGATATTTTGCAAAACGCTGGTAACCTGCACCCATTCACTTTCACAGTATGGACACAAGGTTCAATGGAAGTCAATAGGTGCCGGTAACCAGCGTTTTGCAAAATATTTTCTTTTGTGTTCCACAAAAGAAAGAGTCATATATAGGATTTGAATGACATAAGGATGAAAAAATTATGACATAATTTTATTTTTGGGTGAACTATCCCTTTAAGATGGAAATACTGTGAATGCAACTTATAACCTCATAAGATGAAGATGGAGGCTTATTAAAATACAGCGCAAGAAAAATAAGAAACCCGAGATAGTGGCTCATGGGGTGAGAGTGCGGAACCGAAAAATGTGTTAAAGTACAAGAGATTTAAAAGTGTAGTTACTAGGCAGGATTGAGCTTTACAAATACTCTCTCATTACCATGGCAACAGTGCTTATCTGCCCCTCACGGGAGACTAATGTCATGGTGTGATGGATTATTACAACATTTGACTTCTGAAACACAAACATATAATAGACCTATTAAAAACACAACAGGAAGTGCAGAAGCCAGCTGTTAGAGCGACCCACTTCCAACCATGATTGGAAAATTACTTACTAGAGCTGCACGATCTTAAGGAAAAATCAAATAATGCAAATAATGTGATACGATAATGCTTTAAGTTAGCAAAATCAATTTAGATTAAAAATAATAAAATATACTTAATTAAAAATAACGTGTAATCGTGTCTTCTGCATGTTTTACTTCTGCTATACATAAAAACAAATCTGATAATAATATTGCAAATCATTGCAATATGCAAACTGCATATGTGCACAGTTTGCAATATTATGTTATGTTAATATGCCTTAATACTTACATCTATGCAAGAATTTAAACTGTATTATTTTTTGCAACAGTGATACGTTTTAAACCTTTTTTGATCCCACTCGTCTACACGCATGTAGATCTTAAGTTTACATTTACATTTACGCATTTGACAGGCACTTCTATGCAGAACAGCGTAAGTATGTGTTTCCTGGGGATCGAACCAACAACATTTGTACTGCAACGTTTGTACTACCAATTGAGCTACAGGAACACATGCTTATTATTGACGTGCAGTGGTGCTGAAATGATCCAGAAAAAGAGGAAGTTAAAGGAATGTTCCCGGAATGTTAGTTTTTGGTTCCCTGAACATTCTCTATCCATAAAGAAAACTTTTCTAGATAAACAACAACAAATTTTTATTTAGTCAATTTCAAACCAAATTACATTCTGGAAACCAAAAACTAATGTTCTGGAAACCAAAAAATTGTTAGATGGGACACCCTAAGTTGTAACTGTCTCTTGCGTGCTCATTAAGTACAACACAGTCCTGATGAGTAACGTCTCCACAAAGTGATCTAATCACTATACCGGTTTAACATGACACTATCAGTCAAGTTAGGTCACTGTATGATCATGCAAAACACATTCAAGCATGCAATAAAGAAAAAATGGATTCCCTAAGGGCTCGGGCGTGTAGTACAGCATGACACAAAAGACTGCTTGAGGTCAATGTTTAACTCTTTACAAAACAACCCCAATGGTTTAATTGCAAGCTTTGAGGCATGAGTAAATGAAAGTTTGACTGGTTTACATCACCTCACACCCTCACAACTGGTGAGGGCATCAGGGCGAGGCAGTGCCCATTCTGAGCTCTAAATAAACAGGGTGTGCCCTCTCTGGCCAGATCCAGACCTCAGTAGACATCTGTGTCTTGCCGCATGAATGGGACTTTTCATTTACATACAAAAAATACAAAGACTAAGTTATATTCTTCTTGCTCTTTTGTGATTGGTCAAGTCGAAAGTGAACACAAAGCACTTTTTGGTGTTGCGTGGTCCCTCTGATGGTCAGTTTATCATGAGTTGTTTTTGGACATGGACACACTAACTGTGCTCTGATGATCTCATCCGGAGAAATTCTTGAGCATGATTTCCTGCTCTCAGTTCTAAGTTTTTTTAAAGCTTAAACATTGACCACACAAACGCCCGCGTTCAGTCTGGACGCTCTCTAGCCACGTCTGTAAGAGTGTCACATGGTTCTCTTAAAGGGATAGTACACCTGTAAATTAGAATTCTTGCATCATTTATTTACCCTTATGTCAATCCAAACCTGTATGACTTTTTATATTCTGCAGAAAACAATAAAAAATAAAAAATATATTTTTGGGTGAGCTTCAAACATGTCTTTTGAGAAATGTTTCATTCAAGAATGTTTCTGGACTCTTAAGCATAGTAATCCGGGTGAAAGGGTTTGTTTGTAAGCATTTCTTTCTCGGTCAAGATCACCTCTTTCTGGAATGTAGGAATGTCTCTTGTTTCCTGTCGGTATGTAGCCAGCCTGTTTGTCAGGCGTCAGTTAATGATCAGAGATAGTCGGCCCACTCGCCTGAAACATTTCAACACACCTTAGATTAGTGAATCAGAGACACGCCTGTCTATTAATAATTCTTCCCATGGTTAATGTTTTTCTCTTTCTTTATCTCTGTTTTGTAAAACCTGCAGAAAGACCCAGACTACCTGAAGCTCTGGCTGGAGGTCTTCATCGGATCATATGAGAGATGTCTGGATGTGGACTTCGAGAAACCGCCCACCAGGTAAAACCCGATACTGTAAAAACTTCCTTCTTGTCAATCAGCTGGGAAAATACTGAATAGTGTATAAAATCATGTGACGTGAAGATGCGCCCAACAGAATGAGGCACTTCACCTATCTGGGCGACATAACAGGTGTGCTTTATGTGCATCATTGTTTCCTTTCCTCATTTCCTTTCCTTGCATCTTAGCTCCACCCCCTTAGGATGTATCCTTGCTCATGAATCCTTAGGAAGCTTCTTTATTCCTTGTTCTCACCTCCTCATGGTTATAAAACTTTAGTTTAAATGTGTCATATAGATAAATATTGCTCATAAATGGCTATAAATCCCACCCACAGGAAGAGATCATCTGACAACTGTGCAGAAAAAGCCCATGGATCTAATCCATCCACTATTCCATCCAGTGTCAAAAAAATACTGTGCAGATTAAAAGTTATCTAATATAAAAGTTATTTATCCTCTTTATGGGTGATGAACAGTAGCCCAAAAAGAAATATGTATAACAATCGGTTGACAAACACATACCAAAAATATTTGCTTATTTTATTACCAAACTGTGTGTGTCTATGTGAGATGAGCTGTAGTTATTGTCCTGTCATGAAGGTCGTGTTCTGATGCAAGACTACGGCAATACAGAGAGAAAATCCAACTAGCCCAGCGTGTGTGTGAAGTGCTGAAGGATTTATGTGTCTGTGATGTAGAGTGCTGCATGAGAAAATCACTTTTTCTTTCTCCCAGCTGTGGGCATGTGATCATGAAGTGCTTAGTCTGTCAGATGATATTACGTAAATGAGAGAGAGAGAGAGAGAGAGAGAGAGATTAAGTTTGAATAGATTGCATTTGTCTTTGCTTTTTCTTTTAACAGCTGTGCCACTTTCACACACAAAACAAATTCATTCCAGTACTAGAAGGTTTCACACATCCAATATCCCATCCTCTCTCTCTCCTCTCTCTCTCTCTCTCTCTCTCTCTCTCTCTCGCTCTCTCTCTCTCTCTCTCTCGCTCTCTCTCTCTCTCTCTCTCTCTCTCTCTCTCTCTCTCGCTCTCTCGCTCTCTCTCTCTCTCTCTCTCTCTCTCTCTCTCTCTCGCTCTCTCTTGATTGCTCTAAAACGGATATAAAAGCACCAGATGCTATATTCTTTTTAAGTCATGCGATAAATTTGTGTGAAAAACAGACTGAACATCCGCTCCTTCGCCGTACTTCTCTGTAGATCTCATTCTTCAATCTAGATTTGTGATCTCACATGCTACTTTCATGTACTTACATGTGAGGGCAAATCCTACCTACCTAGTGCTCTCTTTAAGGTTGATCCCAGGAGTTCTGTCATGTTTGGCAAGCTTAGTTTTAATTTAAAGCAAGTGTCTTTAAGTTGTGAACATTGCGGCCACGTAAAGTACTAGCAGATTTACTAGGCTTTTACTTCTGTTACAAAAGCAAATAGGACCTTTCATTATATGACCCCTTTAAGCATGAATGTCTTTAAAAAAAAACACACAACCCATACCGTTGTATTGTATTTATTGTAGCTCTGTGTGTAAACAATATCAACTAATATACTTAATCCTATATCATCTTTTATGTCAAAGAGTGTTAGTGTGTTGTTGCATGTAATAGTAAGTGTGTGTGTGGTGCAGGTTGGAGGACACGCCCCCCGTCCTGTCGCTGCTCCCGGATAACATCCTGCAGGTCCTGCGACTGCAGCTGCTGCAGTGTGTGCAGAAAGCATCAGAGGGACTGGAGGCCGAGCAGCAGACGCTGGCTCAGCTTCTGCTCAAGTTTCTCATCGTCATCTGCCGGTCAGATATCACGCGTCACCACATCACTCACCTGCAGAGAGAGGGGGGGGGGAGATGCTTAGAAATACAAATGCTGACTTGTTATTAATAACGTTTTATATTATAATGTTATTTATAAATATTTGTTATTTATTTTTATATAACATCTTGTTAGTTTGTACTTTTCTCCCACTGTTAGGAAAGATACTTTGACACTTACAATAGCTGTAAGCTATACTGTCATACTTGACATAGTCAATATATTCTGGAGACAGTTATGGAAATATGAAATACATTTTTATCTCAGTAACAGTAGAAACTGTACACCGTATTACTGCTCAATGTTCTGAGTTCTGTGAGCCACTGCTGTTGAGGGTTCAAGAGCGGTTTCCACTTTCAGCGTTACCTCAAGAGTTCTCTGAACGTTAGCTCATCACACAGCTACTTCTCCCTCTACACAAACACAGTTTATCCCATTTATTTCTATTTTTCTAAATCCTAATATAGACTTTAGACAAGCTCTGTAAAATATATATTTTTACATCTTTAGAGGTAAATAAACATACCCTAAAAATACTATAGTATAGTGTAATATTTACTATAGTAAATACAAACATACTACAGTATACTCTAGCAATTAAATTATACTTTAGTATAATTACTCTAGTATGCTACTGTATTCTGTATCATTACGTATTTTAGTATACTATAATATTTAGTGCATGTCAAAAGCCAGGAATTGGTATCCAGGGATTTTACTATAGTGTACTATAGTAAATGGTATAATATATTATAGTTTTTTTTGTGGGGGTATTATTTTTATGAAAGATTTTTCTTTGTGTTTCTCTGAAACTTTTACTTTTGTAGCAATAAGCAAGTAAAATATTTGCACTAAAATCTGAACATAATTGATTCACACATACACTATGGCATCAGTCTGTTGTTGCAGAAGAGTCAGTGTTGTGTTACTGTCTGAGTTATTATCATATTGGTGAGGCTGGCAGGTAGAACTAAACACACACACACACACACCAGACTGACAGCTGTTTGATGTGTCTGACAGGAACCTGTCAAATGTGGAGGAGATCGGTGCCTGTTCCTACATCAACCATATCATCACCATGACAACACTCTACATCCAACAGGTCTGCTATTTCTTACATTTTAGTCTTTCTATGGCGGTCATTTTCATATTGCACCTTAGTGGCATGCCGAATGGCTGCATTTGAGTCTCGGCATGCAGAATTAATTAAATGATCATCTCTTTCTTTTTTGTTTAGCTGAAGAGTAAGACTAAAGAGAAGGAGCTGGCAGACCAGACGCAAGCTGAAGAGTTTGTCCGTCACGCTTTGGCCTTCTGCGAGAGTCTGTACGATCCCTATCACAACTGGAGGCATCGCATTCACGGGTGAGAAATGTGACCAATGCAGTTCTCACAGCTGAGCGTCTGATACACTGCCAACATTTCTTTTTCACAGAACATGATGCCTGTTACATAGACTCTCACACTTTTGTTTATCTGCATTCCTGCACTGGCTAAAGTCTTCCTATCAGAAGCAAAAATGCATTGCATGTTAACATCACTTGCATGTGACACATTTAATGCCATCCGTGATAATCTGCCGATTACATTGCTAACATTTATCAACATGATTTTAAAATGGAAAGTTCTCGCCAAAATGAAATCTGTGGTCAAAATGAATTCTTTTGAATTATTTCCTAATATATATGCATTTGAACGCAAAACACCCAACCTTATATAGTCTCTAGTTGTTGAGTAATCTGACCTGCATGAACACTTATTCTATAAACATACAATGAGACGCACAGCTGTGTTTGACCTGTAAACATATCGACTGGTTCTGCAAGTTCTGAAGAGATTTTCTAACCGCTTAAAGTGAGTGTGTTTGTGTGATTTAGAGGTTATTTGAGGGAAAGAAATGTAGCTTCAGGTGCAGAATTTTAACACATAAAGCCACCAGACATGTAAAATAAACAGCACACATTGCTGTGATTTTTTTATTTTTTTTTTTACCTTATTTATTTGAAACTATGCTTAATGGAGAAAATAGCACACCAAGCTTAGAACTGTTTAATAGAATAATTTATTTTTATAAACATTTTTATATGTATATTATAGTTACTTTATACTGTTGTTTTTATTGTATAAAAATATGTAAGATATTTTATTTATTATAATTTTAAAGTGTATATTTATTATAGTTTAATAATGGGAAACAACCAAGAAACAAGATTCTAAACTTTTTTTATAAATTTTGTAAAGAAGCTATTTTGAATATCTTTATTATTTACTGTAACTGCATTTGATGTATCTCTTTGACTATGTGATGTTATTTTAACATGAAGAGTTGTTGAAAACTATGTTTGTTTGCTCTAACAGACAACAGCTCAGTACTGTGGAAAGAAACCGACAGAAATTCAAAGCAGCACCGCTTACTGTAGAGTTTGTGCCCTTCTTTTACCGTAAGTCTCTCTCTCACTCTCTCTCTTTTGTGGCTTGTGTGGTTTGTTTATTTACTGATTAGATCTTCTGGTACTGCTTTCATTATTTGACCTTCAGCGATTGCAAACAACAGTAGACTTTATGTTTCTGTGGTTTATCCCAAACATCATGTTTGTAGAGCCATTGGCATGATCTGTCCATCTCCACTGCCTGTATCTGTAAATGAATGTTGTCAATACCTCACTTCCTGTTACCTGTAACCATAATGCCGATTATCTGCTTTTAGACAGATCAGGTTAAAAGTAACTGTGGGGGTACAAACTCTAGCACACAAAGAGTTTGTCATGTTATTGCTGTTTCTGCTTTGCATCTGATCAGATACCTCAAGTGTTTGATGGTGTGTGTGTTTCAGAGTGTTTTCAGGAGAGCGAGCACCTGAAGGACAGTCTTAAATGTTGTCTTTTGCACCTGTTTGGAGCCATTGTCGCAGGTGGACAGGTGAGCTCAGACCCACAGGTCTATGCAGTGAGAGAATGTTTAAATTAAAGCTTTGAAGATGACAATCTAAACTCATATTATAGACAAAAAACAAGAGAGAGAGAATAAATTTCTATTATTGTTTAAGAGTTATTTCCACCAATCACAATTCGGTCAGGCTAGAAGACCAATCGCAATGGAGTATACAGTGATGTCATGGCTGTTAATTACATTCAAAATGCTAAACATTTCTGTCCCCTCTTCGGTTTTTCTTAGCGTAATGCTCTGTTGGCCATCTCACCGGCCACGATGGAGGTGCTGATGGGAGTTTTGGGTGGAGGTGAGTGTCTGACCGGTGATGGAGAGGACTGGGACAGCGAGGCTCCAGACAGAAAGGCTCTCCTGACGTTGGGATGTTTGAGAGAGGTGGTGCACAGTCTCCTGGCCAGCAGCTCCGATCAGAGACAGGTGGAGATCAGCTCCGTGCTGGAGAGCTACTTTAAACTGCTCAACTCTGACCCTGCTGCCACGGCACAGGTCAAAGGTCGCCCCTCCCCGCCCCGCTCCCGACACTGGGAGAGCCGCTTTGTGGCGTTAAAGGTGAACATGCTCGGTGAGTGTCGCATCACGTTTATTTTCTATCTGGAGTTTTAGGCAATCTCCTACATAAAGAATATGGGTGAATTTGGGTCTCTGTTTTCTTAGAAACCATCCAGGACATGTTTGAGTGCACGGACCGTCCGGTTCTGCAGGCGATCTTCCTCAACAGTAACTGCTTTGAGCACCTGACACGACTCCTGCAGAACAGCAAGGTGAGATTCGGTTACAGTCAGTAAGGTTCCTGATGCTTCTGTGAGAGAGAGCAACAATCATCACCCACTTTTTTAAGAAGCTTGTTTCTGTATTTCAAGTGTTTTTGATCAGAATGTTCCAAATATAGACTTTGAACCAAATGACCAATCTCTGAGATGAACCACAAGATAAACTAAAAAATTTAAGCCAAGAAAGTTTTTGATTGACTGAATGAATGGGAAATACTTTGCACTTAGGGGAATGACTAAAAAAAAAAAATTGAAAAATTGAAAAATTGTTTTGAGTTGAAGTAATAGTAATAGTTCACACAAGAATTATAATTATCTTACAAATGCCGACATCCTAAATGGGATTAAAAATGTTGAAAGCCAAAAAAGCACATACATCTATAATTATAATTAATTCAAAATATGGCAGCACGTTAAAATCTTAAAATCTCTTTGATTGTCTTGTGATGAAATATCATGTGATAACTATCTAAAACATTATCGGTAATATAATATAGTTGTTGTTCAGCTATAGAAAGGAAGTCATATTCGTTTAGTTTTTATGTTTATTTTTCATTTTTGGGTGAAAACCATTCCGTAAACCTAAAACGTTTTTGAAGATTTTGAAAAGCGTTTGCAAAATTGTGTGCTTTTGCTGAAGTATGTTGCTATTAAAACTTTCTCACCATGTCTTCACAGCATGTACACCGTATCTAAACTGCTGTTCCTTCTATCCATGCATGTGTCTGTCTTTTAGCGACGGGACACTTAGGTTCATGACCTTTGACCTCCTACCTTCTAACCTTTTAACCCTTTTCACTTTCCTCTCACCTGACCGTCTGTGCTCGCTGTGGTCGGCTCTGTCCGTCCGGCAGCTGGTTAACGCTAGATGCACAGCTGCAGACAAGGACCAGAAAGATTTAACCAACAGGTTACTGACAGGAGAGAGTGAGATTCAGGTACCACCCACCTGTTGCCTGTCACTCCCACATGCCACGCCCCCTCAACTGCACGACCACTCCAGTACAAATTCAAATAAAAAAATGGGTGCAGGAATGGCTCGATGATTTTCATAGATTTAATTTCATTACATTTAAAATCTTGCATTTATAATCTGATTTAAAGCTACAATCCATAATTTTGTATGCTTATAATGCTTACAATAAATAAAAAATACAAAAATAAAGTCGCTAACCCATACCTGCATTAAACAGATGATTGTAAAATCTTGTATTGGAGTGGTCTTGAGTTTATGATGTCAATCATTTCATAATATTTATTATGCTTTGCTTGTTCCCTCCCTTTCCCTTCTCACTCCTCCTGTGGTGTTATGGTAACGGGCTGGAATGCTGTGACATCAGCAGCTTTGTTTTGCCATGGAGATTATCGGTTTATGCTGTATTGAAGCACTTCCCTGATTTCATGTTATGTTCTGTTTAGTTATTGGTCGTTTATGGCTTATCAGTGATTGTCCCTCTCCAGCCGGGCTTTGTCCTGTTCTTTAGTATAAGAGCCAATCACGATAGCTGAATTCTGATCATGTGATTTTTTGCTATCAGCCAGTTAAGATTTTTGTGTCGCTTGGCTGGACAGAGATACTTTGGGCTTTAAAGGGGACACTGTATATGTATGTAGTGTGTGTTTAGTGTGGTGGAGATGGGGAGAGTTTTTAATGTTGGCCTCTTCATTATTTCCTGAAACTGGTCATCTAAACCTTTAAGGGTGCAGTTCAAACAAAATTCTGTCATGTTGGTCCAAAACCAAGACTTTCTTTTCTTCTGTGGAACGCAAAGAAAAAATGTAACGTAAACAAATAATCACTGACACTGTCAAGACCCGAACAGCGCAAAAATCGTCATGGAATGTCTTCTGAAGCCATACAATAGCTTTGTGAGAGGAACTACTTTCTTTCACTTTTCATTCAAGTGGACTACAATTATAATTATTTTTTTTAATCATTTTTAGAGTTTTGCATCTTTTGTGTTCCCTAAAAGATTGAAAGTCATACGGGTTTGTAACAGCCAGAGTGATCTTTTTTGGTTGAACTGTTCCTTCAATATGGATTTCACTTTGAAAAACACAGCAGCTGATAACACACATTTTCACTCACAACACCTGTTTCTATTCCTGCCTTTTCATGTAAGCATGGTTCTTTTTGATAGTCTTTTTCATATCTCATCACATCCGTAATTTGCATGGCAAAGCGAGCAGATCTGCAGACAGGGCAGGAATAGAACGGCTACACGCAGCCATTGGTTGCATCAGTTGAGTGACTGTTTTTTCCTCCGATCAGGTGTTCCAAGGGAGGCTGGACTCTCTCGCCGTGGCGACCATCAAAACTCTCATGACGGTGATGCACAAGTCTCCTGCTGCAAAGGTCTGATATCATCAATGAATGCCTAGTTACCAGTTCCCTAGTTAATTTCCATAAGAAATATATGCATATTGGGTGTGCACTGGATAAAATGCTTCTTTATGGCATCAAAATTAAAATTATTAGTAACTGTTAAGTAGTTCGAAGACATTAGGAGTCAAACAAGAATTAAAAATCCTGTAAGTGCTTTGGATTATAATATTATTACAGGATTCCCTTTAGGACATTTTTCCAAATTTGAGCTTTTAAACAAGTGAATAAGTTAAAATTTTTCAAATAATCATTAAACAAATCGATTCCATGCAGGAAGTGTTTAAGGAGCGAATTGGCTACACGCACCTGTATGAGGTGCTGGTTTCACTCGGTCAGCCGTCAAGACACCTGCTAAAAGAACTCATGAATATGGTGAGATGAACATTTCCTGTAAGTCAAATCAGCTTTCTCCGATTGCCTATCATCTCACTTCCTGTTGTGATTGTTCCTGCAGGCAGTTGAAGGTGAACATTCCTCCGTGGGTCTTCTGGGCATCAGCAACGTGGACCCTCTTTTGCTGCTCATCCAGTGGCTTCCAGAGCTGGACTCTGCCGAACTGCAGATCTTCGCTGCAGACTGGGTCCGCCGCATCTGCGGACTGAACCGGCGGACGCGGGCCACCTGCGTCAACTCTTCCATGACCCTGAGAGTTCTGACGGCTCTGGAGAGGCACGAACGGCTGCACCGGGTCTGTGCCGAAAGCCTGGTGAGTCTGCTGGGCTCGCTGGGCAGCCAATCGCTGAGCTCCACTGAGCTCCAGCACCTGCTGAGGCTTCTGCGTCAGGACGAATCGGGACGAGCTCACCCGTACGTTGGCCCCGTATTGCGGTCTCTTCTTTGCATGGTGCGCAAACAGGGTCTAGAGAGCGCCATGCAGTATTTTGATCTTTCTCCGCCCATGGCTGGCATCGCCGTGCCGACCATCCTGCGTTGGCCAGGCTCTGCCTTCAGCTTTTTTGCTTGGCTATCATTGGATCAAGATCAGCTGGGCCCGCCCAGTAAAGGAGAGAAGAGGAAACAATTGTATAGGTATGTAATAATGGTGGCACAAGAATTCGGTGAAGTGAAGGCAAGACATCATACATCATACATCATAGTTGACTTAATAATACATTTTTTACGTTTGTGTATGTGTGTAGCTTTTTCACCCCGGGTGGAACCGGGTTCGAGGCCTTTATCAGTTCGGCTGGAGTGCTTGTAGTTGCTGTGTGCACCAAGAAAGAATATGTTACCGTCATGCTGCCCGACTACTGCTTCTGTGATTCGCTGTGGGTGAGTCACATGACCAAAGAAATGTCATTGAAATGTCATTTGTTGTCATTGCCACAGCATGAATCTGTTTGTCAAAAAATGTAGTCTAATGAAATGTTTGTATTCATCTTTCAGCACAGTATCAGTGTCGTTCACGTGCCGGGGAAGAGGCCGTTTGGTCAGAGTTTGGTTTATATTTATGTGGATGGACAGCAGAAGTTATCAGCACCTCTGAAATACCCAACCATGACTGATGTAAGCGTCAAAACCTTCAGTTTTACATATTCATTTTACTATTGAACTTAATTTAATGACCGTCTCTCTATATCTCAGGCCTTCACGTCATGCTGCATCGGTTCCGCTGGACACCGCACCACAACCCCTCCCCCTTCTCAAATCCCAGACCCTCCGTTCTCCATGGGAAACACCTCCGGACGCTCGTCGCTGGGTGGTATCCTCCCGGTCTGGGGTGGACTGTTAGGGACCAAGCCTGAATCAGTCACCAAACTAATTTCAGCTGGCACTCAGGACAGCGAGTGGGGCAGCCCTACTTCACTGCAGGGACAGTTGGGAAATGTCATGGTCTTCCATGAGCCTCTTCAAGCCAGTCATGTCAAAGCTTTATGTAGCGCAGGACCAAACTGTATCTCTCCACTAAAGAGCCAAGAGGCTGAGGTCGGAGACTTGTCATGCAAACTTTTGCTGCATTATTCTCCAAAGGTAGTCTGTTTAAATAATTTTATTTTATAAAAACCCATCCATCCATCAGCCTAAAATGTTGTAGCTGTTACATATACATCTTTCATAAACTGCATCATAAAAATAGTTGAAATTACAAAAAATTAATAATTAATATTAATATTCCTAAGTGAGAAACCAAATATTTTGTTTATAATAAATGTGATAAATTTGATAAATAAATGTATTAAATAAATTTGATCAGTAAATAAATGTAATAATTTGTATTATTTTATTTAATAAATAGATATAAATAATTATATTTAGTGAATTATATTATATTATATATTTAGTTTATCATAATAATTTGTGACCCAGTCTGTGAAAACCAGGCTAAAGTCTAAAAATCTAATTCTAAGATAACGAGCATGTTTGAATTCACCTATTAATTTCACTATGATTTCAATTTTTGACATGACCTTACTCAGACAATATTAAAGATATCATTGTTAAATTCTCACAGAATCTTCTTTACATTATGAAGAATGTTTATATGTAGAAAACAGAAAAATCACAAAAATTACTGGGTTTTCACAGACTGGGTCACATTTATTTAGTGAAATTGAAACCAGAAAATATGGCGACACATTCAAATCTCATTGGTTCTTGCATATCTTGCATGTGACTAGATATATTTCATCACAAGACACTCAATGTGCTTGTTGGCATTTTTTCTTTAACTATTACGTACAGTTTACAATTTACTATTAAGTAAATTCACATCATGAAGTAAAACTACATTTTTATGTTTATGTTTATATATATATATATATATATATATATATTTACAGTATATATTCCACATGAATTTCTGTATGAAATAAAATTCTCTTGATTGATGAAAAATGATTTATGTCTTCCAGCCCTAATGTAATGTTTGTGATATACATCTATTGTCATGTACATCACTGATAGTCCTCTCTCACACACAGGCATGTAGGAACCCAATATGCCTGGATTTGTCCCCTAATATGCTGCATGGACGCCTGACCGGAAATAAAGTGGTCAACTGGGAAATCAAAGTATGTTTGGCATGTTCTTTTGTATTTATTTTATTGTTTGTGTGTAACGTGTAAAATATCTCTCAATAACCTACTTTCTATTCAAGTATTTCTTGCTCACTTAATCTGTGTTTCAGGACACTATAAACTGTGTTGGAGGTCTTCCTGTATTGCTGCCTATATTAGAACAGTTGACGTTGTTAACCCCCGAGTCACATCACGTCGACCCTTCATCCCCCCTGTTCATCACCCCTGACTCTGCCACGCCCGCTGATGGAGACTGGGTCATACTGCCCTCAAACAGAGCGTCAGGTATGACATCATTATGATTCCTTATTTGACTTTTCTAGAGCTCTCAGTAGACAGAGTGGATGTGTGAAATGGTTTCAGTGATAACATCTTGAAAATGTTGCGTTTTTTGTATGGACATTTATCATTCAGAGGCCAGACTGGAGAAGAATTTCGTAGCTACGTTCTTGCTGGTGATCAAACATTTCCTGCAGAGGCATCCAATAAACCAGGAAACCCTTCTGCACTCGCATGGTGTGGCCACGTTAGGAGCTCTGCTTCAGAAGGTTCCCACAGTCCCCTTTTTCTTTAGCTTCTCCATGTTGTCTTACCTCACATTCTTTAATGTTTTTGTGTACTTTTCTGTGTGTGTGTGTGTGTAGTTGCCTGCGTTCCTGGTGGACGTGAGCGTGCTGGTGGCCGTTCAGCTGCTGATCGAGCAGGTGACGTATGAGAAGAACCCGCAGCTTCTGCAGCAGCTGCACACGCACCTGCTCTTTAACTTTAACATCTGGAACCAGGGAGATTTCCCCCTCCGCATTGGTCAGTGTCTTTAAGTCGCCTAGACTTGATAAATATTTGTGTGTGGTTTTGTGACGAGTGTGGTGTTTGTGTCATGGTGAAGGTCACATCCAGTACATGTCCACCGTCATCAAAGACAACAGGAAGCACTTCAGGAAGAAATACGGAGTTCAGTTCCTGCTGGATACCATCCGCCTTTACTATGGGTGAGACTACATCTCCCACAATCCTTCACTCTCATGGTGTCTGTGTTACTGTGGTTATCACTTCTGGCTCTTTCTTACACCATCATTTCATCTCTCCACCAATTTATATTTTCCTTGATCTCTTCTAGTTGTGGAAGTAAAGATGGAGATTTAAGTGAAGACGATGTTAGGACAATCAGAGCATCTCTCTGTGGCCTTCTCAAGTATTACATCAGCAAGGGCACCACCCACGAGGAGATCCAGAGCATTCTGGGATATATTGCTGCCATTGGAGACGAGGAACAGGTGAGATAAGATATTGTCTGAACACTAGTTTGTATGTTATCTGTCTTATCGGTAGCTTGGGCATAAGTGGGCGGAGCACAGGATTGTGATTGGCTGCCCTTTGGAATTTAAATGCAAATTCAACATGGGGTGATATTATGTTAAAGAAAAAATAAGCTATGGTTGGTTTTTAAATGTCCAGTTTTGCTTCGTTTCTGTTCACGACAAGTAAAATCTGACTCTTATAGTCCATGTGTGTGTGTGTTTAAAAAAGAAGCACTCTCCTTTATTGTTATTGATCTGCCCTTTCTAATCAATTGTCCTGTCAGAATAAACCTCCTTTGTCTTTTTCAATCTTGATCACCGCTAAACATCAATAACCTTAACCGCAAGTGGATTTGTGACCCTGCCTATTAATTTTATATGCTGCATTTTAAATCCACATCTTATTCTGTTTCTTCTAGTCTTATCACTTATTAGCAGCTATGAGATTTATACTAAAGCAAATACATTAGTAAATGTGTCCTGTGTTGTGAAATCAGCTGTGTGTGGCCTTGTTATTTTTTTATTCTCTGTGCTATAGTTTACTATAGTTTGCTCTCGTCTCTGTGTTTGATTGTTGTATAGTATGGCCTGATGACTGTGCTGTTATTTTCTGTGCTGTATTGCAGTTGTGTGGAATATTGGAGCTGTTGTTGACTCTGCTGCAGACCAGCGCGGCGCGTGACCAGCTGTTTCTGCTGCTGTTTGAACCCGGAGCAGCCGACTCCTGCTACGCCCTGCTGCTCAACAACAAGCACACCGATCGCCTTCGAGAGCTCGTCTTTAAGGTGCCTGTTATATTTTCTCTAAACTAAACTCATAAACATGACATATTCATTTGAGAAGGAAATTAATTTGATAAATGTGTTTGCAGTTGTTTGAACGGATGTTGAAGTGTGACCGCGTGTATGAGAAGAGTAAACACAGGTTACGCCTGAGGGATGTGGGATATTCTGGACTCAGTCTTCTGTTCCCGGACGTTCAACTCACATCCACCCTGATCAAGTGCCTCCTTCACCAAGTGCTCAACACCGGTGAGCCTGATTAACTCTTTATTCCTCCACTCGGCATATTCTTATGATAAGTGATGTTGCCGATGTAAATGAAGAAACGTCGTAAATATTGCAGTGAATCATTTTCTGTTTGCCACCTCATTTTGACTCTTTGATCTTTAGATACTGTGGTGAACTATAAAGACCTGCTGGCTCTGGTTCAGCTGACACACAAAGCTGGACCCAGCGTTCGCCTGATCGTGTGCAGGAGGGTGAGAGCTTGTTCCTTATTTATCACATGTACACACAAACTTTTACCATTGTTATTAAACAAACATTTAATTGAGATATATTTCTAAAGAGCCATTCATAAGTTTGCATTGTAGCAAAGTACATTTACAAAATAAAGTACGCAAAAACACAATAGTAGAAACTAGAGACCAAATTAAAAACGGGTGAAAAAAAAGGTGAAATTGACAAAAATGTTGTAATTTTGTAAATAATATTAAGTATTAATATTAAGTATTAAGTATACTATATTATACTAATATTAAGTATAGTAACTGTAAAAATAATTATATGAATAATAATTGTAGTGCCAAAAATAATAATGTATAAAAACTGAAAAATTATTACAGTAAACATGTAGTTCAACAACAGACAATATTCTTATGAATTGCATTATTATTACTATTATTGTTATTATTATTATAAATAATGCTGCTGCATTCATTACCGTAATTATAAGATGAAAGTCCAAGATGTTTTGTTGGGAGCTGATCAAATCTTCGAACCTAGCCATTTTAATGGCAACAAACTGGCAACAAAAAGACATTAGACGAAATTGACAGTAGTTAATTACAGAAATTACTAAACTAAAATACTACAAGAAAACCACTTAACTACATTTTACTTCTGACGTCACCACAATTGTCAGTGTTTCTGAATAACGTTGTGGTGGAGAGTTTACAAGTTGTAATTATAAGTTTGACCAAACGTAATAAACGTAAGGCTTGTAAACGTAATAACAGTATTTCCAATGTAGCATGAATGCACTTTATACTCACCCTCATGTGACTTGCATGTGCCGTTTCTTTCTTGCTCTCCGTGGCCTCTTTCTTGATGTGTTTCGTCTCTTCCTGCAGCTGTATTCATTGTTGCAGTCTCAGCAGGACGCTGCGCTGCAGATCTCCAAGCAGATATGCTGGCAGGACACTTTAATGCGTTTGCTTGTCCGGAGCCCGGGAAGCGATGCAGGCTCCGGTTCGGGCCGAGGTGACGCAGGCAGCCTGGGGAGTTTCGAACTGAGCCGCAGCAGCGGAGGGAACCGTCTCGAACCTCCGCCGGAGCGCAGGCCTCTGTGCGAAAGCATCGCAAGGCTCAACGAAGAGAGAGACAGCGTCTCTGACGGAGCTGGAGACAGCAGATCCATAGACAGTCTAGATAACGGAGACCTGATGTCTCTCTCCGACACCCCAGGAGACACGCCGACTCCCAAACCATGGATTGGGAAGGCGGGTGTCCTGAGTTTGGATCTTTCTCAGATGCATCTGTTCGATCGCGGGGACAGCGGCAGTCAGACCCCCGGAAGCATGCCCAGCACGCCGTCTCCCGTAGAGAACGCTAAACATTTCCCCGGAACTTCCTCTTTGAACGATGACAGCTTCCTGTTTAGTGATAACGTGTCCCTTGGAGAGTCTTTTACCAGTGTGGAGGTGAGGTGTTTTTAATTTTAAGTCTTTAATCTTCATTTGGATGCGAGATAAATTGTTTCTCTCTTGCTGTTCAGCGTACAGAGGAGGAACTGGCTTCTATGTTGCTGGAGATCGTGTTGTGTGTGATGTGGAGGGGTGTGGAGGGCTCAGACGACGGTGCATGGCTGGAGAGAGGTCAGGTGTTTTCTGCCCTCACCAAACTGGGAACCGCCAACGAGCTGCTTCTTCCCGTTGACCACATCAAACTGAGGTAAAAGAAAACTGTTCGCTATCTCAAGCGCGAGTTTTTATAGCTTTTATGTCAATTTCTCTCATCTTTTTATCCAGCCTAATGGAGAAGATGTTGGAATGGGCCATGACGGACAACCACGAGGCGACGACCGCCACGTTACCCCAGCACACGGAGAACGCTGTGCGTCTTCTGCACGTGGTGCAGGATTTCCTACAGGCTGAAGGTCTTGTGAACCCTGCGCTGTGGACTGAGAAGGTTCTGGAGGGGACGGTTACTCTGATGGACGGGCTGATGGTATGGTACGCCTCGGGGACGCAGTGGCTTCAGCTGTCTCAGGTGGGACTACGGCTGCTGCTTGGGTTTATGGCGCAGGAAGACCCACAGGTGAGAAATCCGTAGAGTGTTTATGCTGATTCATAGAGTTCTGTCATCATTGATTCACCCTCATGTTTTTCAAAACCTGGTTGTGACTTTCTTTCTTCTGTGGAACACAAACGAAGATATTTCGAGAAATGTCTTAGTGGTTTTGTGTTCATACAATGGAAGTCAATGTTAATGTTGTATGGTTACTAACATTTTTCAAAATAACTTCTGCAAAAGAAAAAAGTCATACAGGTTTGGAATGAGGTGATGGTGAATAAATAATGAAACAATTTACATTTTTGTGTAAACTATCCCATTAATAAATAAAAAAATGACAAACCCAATGTCTCAAATCAGCCTCTCCTTCCACATACTTACAAGTTGCATTTTTAATTTTCAAGAATATTAGCAAATACCAAATGTTTCTGTACTGATGTATGATACAAACGCATATAAAATGATTTCTTCCTTTCGGTCAGGTGTGTGCCATGGCGACGGCCAAGCTAAACGGCATCCTGCAAACAAAGACTGTGGAATCTCAGGACGAGGCTTGTTATCTTCTCGGTCGTGTGGAAGGGATTCTCAGACGTGCCGTGAGCGAGGAGAGAACAGAGGAGACGTACTCGTATTTAGTTCCTCTCCTCCGAACGCTCCTGTCCAAAGTCCACAAGCTGCTGTACATGGAGCTCCACCTCCCCTCTCTCCCCGACACCAACGGGAGTCCGTCCTTCTTCGAGGACTTCCAGCTTTACTGTAATTCTCCAGAGTGGAGGGTCTACCTCGACAAATATGTAAGAGACTTTTTCTGCTCGGTTTAAAGTGGTCAATATAGTGTCAAAATAAAGCCAACGCTAAAAGTATGTGCAGATACGATTGCTGTGATAAATGCTGTAGGTTATTTAACAAACATTTGCAAAATTACTTTGTTGTCAACAATTATTACTGTAAATAATAGATTATATGAGAGATTTTGAGATACAGTACTCAAATGATCATTTATAATACTGAAATAGATTTTTTTTTTTAATGTTTTATTATTTTGCACAAAAAATACTGGATGTTGGCTTCCTAAACATTGATTTCAATCTTCAGCCAGTATTAAAGATACCAATATTGTATTTTTACAGAATGTTCTTTACATTATGTAGAAACCAGTAAATCACAAAAGCCTGATTTAGCTGGGTTTTCAGAAACAGGGTCACAATTGTTCAAAAATGTCTCAATAATAATTACATTAACATTGTTTTGTTTTGTACTCCTGGATGTTGTAATTGATAGGGTTATTTTACACTTCTCAGATCATCCCATACATGAAGCAGTATGAGATCGAGATGTTCAGTCAGGGTCATGAGAACATGGCTCTGTACTGGAAGGACTGTTACGAGTCCTTCATGCTCAATCTGCACCGCAGAGATCGAGAGAGAGGAGAGAGCAAGATACATTTTCAGGTACAAATCTACATTTTGCATATCAAAATTAGTTTTGGTATCTCTTATGCATTGTGTTCACACACGGTTTTGTTTATTCATGACCTCAGGAGCAGTTTGTAGAGCCGTTCAGCCGGCGTGGTCGTCAGGAGAACCTGAGGTACAACAGCATGCTGAAACAAATCCACACACAGAACAGCGCCATCCTCAGGCAGTGGAGAGCGGCGCGACGAGGACTCTTCTGTGAAAGAGGGCCTTGGGTAGACAAGTAAGTGTTTTGGGTTAATAATTCCATCAGTTATCTGTTTGTAGATAGAGCCCTCTTCGATATGTCCCTCCCACCAACTTTCTGTTTTGTTCTCATCAAACTGTTTAACAGAATCTTTCCCAACTTTTTGTATGTCAACAGGCAGCACAATGACGTACACTGGAAGCTTTCCAGCGCCGAGAACTACTCTCGTATGCGACTAAAACTGGTGAGGAACTACAACTTTGACCTTTACAAGGAAGCCAGCGCTTTGAGAGACAACCTGGGTAAGACATGTTGTCAAACAGGACGTGTCTTGTAGTTTATTGTCATTCTGGAATTGAAGATTAAACATAATTTTGTGTTTGTCACTTCAGGTGTTCAGCATCAGCAGGTGAACGCCGAGTCACTGTTGTTAGAAGCAGTGAAACAGGTGAAGGTCAGTGACCTTGATGATGATGTCTTGGAGCTCTTGGAGGAGGACCCAACATCAGCCAATCAGTGAGTCTCGAATGAGATAAACAACAATAAATACATATATATCCCAAAATTAGTGTTGAACAACAGAAATGTGATGATTTTTAAGAATAGATGATTTTCAAGATGATTTTCATTTATGTAAATGAAATACCTTTAAAAAAATTCATACTTATTATTTTCGCCTTGTTTTGCAATACAAATATCAAAAAATTCTTAAATCAGGTTACATTTTTTAAATAAGCAAAATGACATAAGATATTAAGTTTTGTTTTATAAAATATTGTATTTAGCTAAATTTATTGTTTATGGTTAAAACAAGCAGAAATATTGCCATTGTTGTAAGAAAAATAAGGTTTTTACTTTTGTCTAAAGTACTTAATTCAAGTTTTCTTACCTCATTGCCAGATATTTTTGCTGGTTTTAAGAATAAACTCTAAAATACTCTAAACAAAACTGCCTAATATCTTAGGTAATTTTGCTTAACAAGACAATATATTTTTACTGGAAAACAAGATCTAAAAATACTAAGTAAGACATTATTTTTAGTACATACAGTAATACTTCATTTCTGCTTCTGATCATTATGATGTCATTTCCTAAAAAGGGGTTTTATTACGAGCCTACGAGTGACTTCATCCCGCTTGTCTTTTTGATGGATTTAATTTGGTTTCTCTCTCAGGGCTGATTCTGAGGAGGCAAGTCAAAAAGAGAAGCTGGTGATCTCAGAGGACTGTCAGCTGGTCACGGTGGTTGACGTGTATCCAGGCCGTCTGGAGCTCACCACACAACATATTTACTTCTACGACAGCAGCGCAGAGAAAGAGGAAGGTAAGAAGATGGGAACCAAAATGAATCTGAAACTGGGATATTCAACATGTTGAAAGGTGAGAAGGTATTTATGTAGGGTAAGAGGTTTTGATGGCATTGATGGTTTGCTTTTTAGGTGTAGGTCAGGACTTTAAATGGCCGCTATCTCAGATCAGAGAGATCCACCTGCGCAGGTACAACCTGAGACGCTCCGCCCTGGAGATCTTCCTCATTGACCAGACCAACTACTTTCTTAACTTCAAAAAGGAGGTAAGAAATCCGTAATACATCCAAACCATGTTCATTGTGTTTTTGTCCTGTCAGCTTTCTCATCTCTTGTTCTTTTCTGATAATAAGTCGTCTGTGAATTTGATCGACAGGTGCGTAATAAAGTCTACAGTCAGATGCTTCTGTTGCGATCTCTCTCTCTGCACGACACACGCTCGCCTCAGGAACTTCTTATAGCTTCTGGACTCACTCAGGTCAATACACTAAACACGACCCGTTTCATTTAACATGTACATTTCACTGTTGGAAAACTTTAATCCCTCTCTCTCCTGTATCAGAAATGGGTGAACAGGGAGATCTCCAACTTTGACTACCTGATGCAACTGAACACCATTGCTGGAAGAACATACAATGATCTCGCTCAGTATCCTGTGGTGAGAGACATTTCCACACATGTGCTGGGTTATGTTTCACCTATAGCAGTGTACATCACAAGACCCAGAATAATCTGATGGAAGTTGTTCTGGTGTTTTTAGTTTCCCTGGATCCTGTCTGATTATACGTCAGAAGAGCTGGATCTGACAGACCCGCGGGTGTTCAGAGATCTCTCCAAACCTGTGGCCGTGCAGAACGAGAGGAACGCCAAAGCTGTCCGAGAGAAGTGTGTTGTTCTCTCTCTCTCTCTCTCTCTCTCTCTCTCTCTCTCTCTCTCTCTCTCTCTCTCTCTCTCTCTCTCTCTCTCTCTCTCTCTCTCTCTCTCTCTCTCTCTCTCTCTCTCTCTCTCTCTCCCCTCTCTCTCTCTCTCTCTCTCTCTCTCTCTCTCTCTCTCTGTCTCTCTGTGTCTGACGCATGCATGTTGTTGTTGTTTGTAACTGATGTTTAATTGTAGGTATGAGAGTTTTGAAGACCCCACGGGCACCATCGATCGTTTCCACTATGGCACCCACTACTCAAACGCTGCTGGAGTCATGCATTACCTCATCAGGGTGGAACCCTTCACCTCACTGCACATACAGCTACAGAGCGGACGGTAAATCTTTCTCTGTGTTACTCATTTATTATATGTATTCTCTTGGGTATTTCAAATAATTGAAATAATCTATATTTTTTGCATTTCATTTCTTTAATCTGATTTAGTATCAGAGTATATTCATATAACAAGTCAGTCGGACCACCTGTTTGTGGTCTTGTTTGGGCGTTTGTTTTGTGCAGGTTCGACTGCGCAGACCGTCAGTTTCACTCAATTTCTGCCACCTGGCAGACGCTCATGGACAATCCCAATGACGTCAAAGAGCTCATCCCAGAATTCTTTTACTTCCCGGAGTTCTTAGAGAACCAGAACGGTGAGCGGATGTAGAACGTTGTCAGACAAGCTTTTTCAGACAAAGTCATCATGCAGAGAAGAGATGTTGTTTGAATGTGAAGGGACAGTTCATGTATTTGATTACAGATTATAAAGATAAATAAATTAAATAACAACATGCATTGATCTATATTCCATAATTTCATTGTGACTAAAGATTTTAGTGTTTTTTTAGTGTTTTCCTCTCAAACCCATTAATATTGTATGCATCATCTCTCTTTCTCTGTCTCACTATGTTGTAGCTTTTGACCTGGGTCGTTTGCAGATCTCAAAGGAGCGAGTAAATGATGTCATCCTGCCAAAATGGGCCAAATCACCAGAGGATTTCATCTACAAGCACCGCAAAGCCCTGGTGAGTTCATTTTCTAATGACCTCATCACGGTTCTTCTCCACTAATCTCAATACAAAGTCTGTCTTAGTATCTGTTTCATATTCTCTGGCCACTTTTGGCCTATTAAGAGGAGTAAAAATAGTCCAGTGCAAGGTTACAAAACTAGAACGACAAAAATAAGAGTCATGACAAAAATATGTGACAAAGCAATGATGTGTGTATCTGATGTGTGCAGGAATCAGAGTATGTATCTGCTCACCTGCATGAATGGATCGATCTGATCTTTGGTTATAAACAGAGAGGTCCTGCTGCGGTGGAGGCTCTTAATGTCTTCTACTACTGCACATATGAAGGTATGATTCCAACATACTGTAAAACATACCCGATACAGCATTGTAGTGATGTTTAACGGTTATAACTTTTGTATTTTAGCAGAAATATTTTATATTCATTAGCTATCCATGTATTTAAAAAGATGGCATTTTTTCATAAAGCTGTATTTTAATAGAAAGCATACAGTTTATTTGATAATAATAATAATAATAATGTGATAGATAAACCAGCCGGTAGTTAATGCAGAATAACTACTAATAGAGTGATCAGGATTGTCGGTTTTTATTTTGGGATTAAAACTGGCTTGATTGTACATTATCTTGTTTATTACACTGTTTACCACATGAGGAAATTGTTTGATATGAAATATTGACAAGAATGCTGATATTTCAATTGCATCATGTAAAATAAAACATTCTTAAATATTCTTTAATAAGATGTATATATATATTTATGGCATTCTGTGCTTGAATATCTGTCTATGACGATGGCTAAACAGCATAATAAATACATTTATACATTTATTATGTTATTTAGTAGCCAGGTAATATGTAGGGTAATGTCATTACCTATTTGTAATTGGACCCTATTGACTTTCTATAGTAGGAATAAAAATGACTATGGTCAAGTCAATGGGGCCATTTTTGGGTGAACTATTCCTTTAAGAAGTCCTAAATTGCTTTTTAAATGTTTCAGGGGCTGTTGATTTAGACGCCATCACAGACGAGAAGGAGAGGAAAGCTCTTGAAGGCATGATCAGTAACTTTGGACAGACACCGTGCCAGTTACTAAAGGTACCACACTGTGATTTCTCTCCAAAAATGCTGCCAGTGTTATCAGAAGCTATGAAATCCAATCAAATGGTGATCAGAACATATGTGTGAACATACAGGATTTATGTATTTGTGTGTTTAGGAGCCACATCCTGTACGTCTGTCTCTGGACGAGCTGGAGAAGAGGAGGACTCGTCTGGACTCCAGTCCTCTCAACGTCTTTGAGCATCTCACTGAACTCAAATCATTCTTTGTTGAGGTGTGTGTTCTCTAACTGTCAATCAACGGATGTTGATTCAACTTCCTCTTGCTTAACTTATAGATCATGATTTTTATATCCACATGGATTAAGGGATCTACCAAGCTTTTCAAATTTTGCATCTTATGTTTTAGGGCATCAGTGACAATGTTCCTTTGGTTAAAGCTGTCGTTCCGAAGAACCAATCACATTCCTTTATCTCACAGGGAAGTCCAGATACTCTGGTAAGTGTCAAATCAATTAGCACCTTGTGATTTTATTAAAATAAGTTTCATTTTGTTAATAATAGATAAGTATTTACATCTCTGGAAAGATGATATTAACCAGTAATCACAGCTTAAGAATTGTACTGGAACAACATCAAGTCCCGTCCTACATTATTTACTTCAGAATATTTTGTTTCACTGACTGAAATTTTCCCCAGGTTATTTCATGTCTTTTATGAGATTTCTGGCTGCTCTGGATGGTCAATGTGTTTTTGTTTTTAAGGTAACACTGAGTCAAAATTGTTTGATGGGAACTCACGGTTGGCTGCCTTACGATAAAAACATATCAAACTATTTCACCTTCATTAAAGACCCGACAGTTGCCAGTCCAAAGTGAGTTTATCTGTCATACTGTTTGGAGTTTCCAGCAACATTCAGTCATTTTCATTAAGTCTGTTAACGAAACTCTCTCTCGCTCTCTCTCTCTCTCTCTCTCTCTCTCTCTCTCTCTCTCTCTCTCACAGGACTCAGAGGTTCGTAGCAGGTCCGTTTTCTCCAGGGGTTGAAGTCTCCGCTCAGCTGTTTGTTGTATCTCACGATGGAAAGCTGCTCTTCAGTGGAGGTCACTGGGACAACAGTCTGAGAGTGACGTCTCTTGTCAAGGGAAAAACAGTGGGGCAGCACATTCGTCACATGGGTAACAAGATTACACTGTCTTGATATGATCACATGACACAAACACACTAACTTTAATGTGTGTGTTTGTTTGACAGATATTGTGACGTGTTTGGCCACTGATCACTTTGGGATTCATCTGATCTCCGGCTCCAGAGACAGCACCTGTATGGTGTGGCAGGTTCTACAACAGGTATGTGTATTTATGGTGTAGTTAAGCAGTTTTGAGTTTTTCTGCTGGGAATCTAAATGTATTGTGTGTGTTTAGGGTGGTGCTCCAGTGGGTCTGTCGTCTAAGCCGGTGCAGGTGTTGTATGGACACACAGATGAAGTTGTCAGCGTGGCTATCAGTACAGAGCTTGATATGGCCGTTTCAGGATCCAGGGTTAGACACCTCTCCCACAATATCACAGCATTTCTTCGTTTAGTTTTTTAATGAAATTCACACATCCTTGCTTTTACTTACATTTTCCCTTTTGTAAAATTGCGTATAACAGGATGGAACAGTGATCATTCACACAGTAAGGAGGGGTCAGTACATGCGGTGTCTGCGGCCGCCGTGTGAAAGCTCTCTGCCCATGTCCATCATGCATCTGTCTGTATCCTGGGAGGGGCATTTAGTGGTACACACCTGCATTGAAGGCAAAGCTACACTGAAGGTATTAAACACAATTTTTTTTTACACACACACACATTTACACACACACATGCTAACTGATCCGCTCTGTGTTTTCAGGACAAGAATGCTTTGCACCTGTACTCTGTTAATGGAAAACATCTGTGCAGCGCTCCTCTGAAGGAACAGGTGACAGACCTGTGTGTTTCAGGAGAATATGTTGTTATCGGCAGTGAACAAGGTTTCCTTTCTGTCCGAGATCTCTACAGGTAAGGCTTTTGTCTCAATATTGTAGTGATTTAGCTAGCTCAGCTCATCAAATTTTTATGTGAAACAGCAGTGAAGCCACAAATAATACAGAAACATCTTTTTTTTTATATGGTATATAAACTATAAAAATATAAATAATAAAAAATAATAGTCATAGTATATATTTATTGTTGGTACAGCATATATTTATTGTTTATATCGTATATAGTTATTGTTTTTATCGTGTATATTTATTGTTTATTCAGCATACATTTATTGTTTTTATGTGTATATATTTATTGTCTTTGTAGTATCAAGTTAAAAGCAACCAGTTTAACAAAAAACTTCATTACAAATATAATTTTGTAATGAAACTAAATATTTTTATAATGATGTGCTCCAATTTAATGTTGGCTTTGTAAAATAGTGTAAAAAGTTCATGGTTCAGATATACATGGTTTTCATTTTTCTTAGATTTAATTATGATGATGTATTACACTGACTGTCTTTGGTACTGTCTCTCCCTCTCTCCTGGTTGCCATGACAGCCTGTCTCTGTGCGTGTCGCCGATGGCGATGCGAGTGCCCGTCCGGTGTGTGTCTGTGACTAAGGAACAATCTCACGTGCTAGTGGGACTTAATGACGGCAAGCTGATCGTGGTGGGTGTTGGAAAGCCCGCAGAGGTAAAAAACTCCTTCAGGAACTACATCACTCAGAGGATGGAGGGCTCGCCCCTCATTAACACGCTGCGGGTTCGATCGCCCGCACGACTGCTGCATCTCAGAGACCAGAATACTTTCAGCCCTGACATCGTTTAAAAGAGACAAATACAGAGATGTAAAGTACACAAACATTTACCTAGCTATCTAAATGTAGATTACAGACTAACCCTAACGCTGGCCATAAAAGAAATTATTGGAATATATATTAGATGTATTTTTTAATTAAAACAAAAAAATGTTCTTTATAGATTATTTACTTATTGTCAAAATGATTTCAAATTAATTATAATATCAAGTGTATTTCTAGAAACATTATTTGCGATTTGTCCCTAAACAATCACTGTCGCTAATAAAACACAAACACACAAGTATACGAATACGAATACATTGAAACTGTTGCCAAGGAATATGAACCCGATCATTTGTTGTTTAAACAGTGTCAGTGTTGTGTAAAGTGTAACTGTTTGTTGTTGGTTGCAGTTTTCTATTAGCAGTTGGAGTCATAATGTAATCGCACGCATAATAATTGTGCTAACAGTAGTGAGGATAAATAACTTGTATCGCCACGTTCATTTTAAAACTGTGAAATTGCTAAGGATTTCTGTTTGTTCTTTGTAAAAAAAAGATTTTTATGATTCAATGGATTTAAAAAAAGCTCAAGGATTTCTGTCTATCACTTTGTTACGTCAGGACGCAAGGCATTTTCAGTGTTTTCAAGCGAGAGTACTATTTAAACAACCATTTATGAGCACTATTTATTTATATGCTAAACTTTTATAAACTTGCGGTTATCACTACAGTCTCCAGGCTCAAAGAATCTCAGACAGTAATATTTTAATAATTCACAAAAAAACAATTGCTGTCTGGCCATTTTTTTTGTAGGTTTTACAGCCTATCATGAGTGTGTATTAGCATTATTTAATGTTTTCCTTTAGCATCTAATAGGGTGTTTGGACCTGGTGGTGGTGGTGCATGACGTTAGACTTAACAAGCGGATTTAGCAGATTGAATGCCAGAATTGTTTTTGTGGTTCCGAATTGGATGATTTGATACAATGTTTTTATTGTCATGTAAAGTGTCAAACATACTCCAAGCATGGTAATGTATTGATGGATTTTGGCACTTAAAAACATTGCTTTGAGTATTTTAACAAGTCTGACATAGCAACATTGGCTGAACCAGTAGTGTAAGTTAAGGGCTGTATGTTTGGCTGATCAATAGCAGATGAATATTGTCGCATTGGCCGAACATCTTGCCTGCATTTGCGTGCTTCCACAAAAGATGGTATATATCAGTTCTAAATGGTTTTGTATACCAAGTTCATACACTTACATACAATAATCATTTTCTTATATCAGAGGTTTTTATTTGATTGATTTTAAGTTATCATTTGATTTTGCACTAACCTCACAATGAATCAAACAATAATCATATGCACTCATGAATCATTTTTGGTTTTCCCACTCTTCACTTCCACTTTTTTCCTTTATCCTCTCCTTTCCTTCATTCCTCAGATGCGTTCTGGCCAGATTACGAGGAAACTCTGGGGCTCCAGTAAACGTCTCACTCAGATCTCGTCTGGAGAAACAGAGTATCACACCCAAGAGCAGCCCTGACCCCACCCCCAAATCACAACCCTACTGCCTGATTGGCCCATTGTCCTGTCAATCAGCACAGTCTCCCAAAATCATTGTTTCAGTATCTTCCCTCACTGAAACAATTTGAAGGACTTTTAATAGTACAGATATCTGTGTGTGTGGGCTTGTTTCCATTTGTATGTTGTGTTATTGGTTTAGACCTGTGGCTGGACTGGTGCAGGCACCATCCTAACTATCTGTGAATGCCCTAATGTTGACCCCTGACCCTTCCTTCCTTGTCACACCCACACATGCCTCACATATGCCGATATCATCACACAGTCATCTTAATCATATTCATTATCATCACAACACAATTATGATTAATAACAAGTTTTTGTCTATTCCATTTTGAATGCCAATGTCTGTGTCTTGTTTTTGTAGTTGTTTTATTTATATTGGTTTTATAACCTGCACGACTGATCTCACGTAATCTTTGGGTGGCTTTTTTATATACAGGCATTATTTATTTGCACAGTTGTGCGACGGCACAGACAAAAGGTGGATGGAAATTTACACCAATATCATGTTATACTCACACAAATAGACTTCAGCTAAACTATTCCAACGGATCAATTTTATTATTTTATACAAACTGATGTTAAATTCTTGCGTGACTGTTGAATGTTGAATGAATTACTTGAATTGTGGTGTAGTTATTTCAATGAAGAATGAGAGATTTTTCTTGTTACGGATGTACATGTAGCCGCAGTTTTAAAGAATCATTTTCATATTTTATTGTCTTGATAAACACTACACATACAAATGGGAGAAATGTTTTGAAGGGCTTCGTGAAAAACGACAGTAAGCAATATAGTTTGTCTCCCAGGTTAAGCTTATCAAAGCATTCCACTGTAAATCACCGGCTGATCGATACACTGCAGTCTTCCTAGTTTCCAAACTGAGCACTACAAAGGGGAGGGGTGGTACTATACATGGGACAGACCCCTCCTTTTATTTATCTAAGCCATGCAGTCTTTGTTTACTATGCAGGTAAACGTCCAAGCCTTCTAGAGAATTCCGTTAATGACTGACGCTTGAATTCTTGCTCCTTCATATGCAGTTTTTTTGCATCTCTGTTGGCTAAAGATGTGTCGTAAGTGTGTGTGTATGTTGTATACATGCATGTGTGTGTTTGTCTGCATGTTGTGGCCTCTAACAAAAATTACAACGGGGGGCCTTAGTTTCCACCAAAATACTGTAGTTATGTACTGTTACTGCTTAAAAACCATATTACATGAATACAGTCATGTTTAGGAGATTTCAGAAATTACTTCTATAGTGGTAACTGAGGTAACTATGGTATGAAACTATGACAGAAACTCTGTGTATTATCGTAATTGTATGTAAGGATTGTTGTCTTTTACGTGTTTCTGAGTGCCGAAATTTCATTCCTGTACTAAAAAGAAAGTGGTGTTGTTTTGTAAATGTTAATGAAGATATTGATACCAAATTCGGGATCTTAATCAGGATATATTTTAAGATTGTGTTCTTCCATATATATGCTTTTTAGTTTGCAATGGTGCTGACCTCCTAAAGTTTAGATTTAAGGTGGGATGGGGTGTGTTGTATATTTGCATCATATCCTGTCACCACTGGTTGGTATGGAAATTATACCAAAGTCAGTGCTTTGGTTTATTTTATGAATTCCCAGATGCTCTTTTGGATGTCATGTTTTTAAAAAGCAGTAAAATCCCTCTAGATTGCTGTTTTTTATATTGGGATATGCGTGTGTATGGGTTTTATTTCTCTGGTAAACGAATGGAGTGCCTTTTTTATTCTCTGTTGTCATGCAGTTTAGACTCCATGATTTAAACTTTAGCATGACCTTTCGTGAATCGTGACCCCTCGTGTACAGCCACGGTTATCAGATATTTTGTCCTATTAGACCTGTGACTTTCCATGCTGCAATGACTTTAGCCGTCACTAATGTGTGTGTGTGTGTATATCTGTGCTTATTTATGAATCTAGTATGAAATGTACAGCATGAGTTTTATTTCTGTGTCAATGAATTGTATTTTTTTGCACTTTCCAGGTACGTCAAATTGTAAGAAATTGTTTTAAATGTCTCTTTGATCTGTACAGAGAAACTGCTTTGTATAAGTAAAGATTTAACAATAAAGCTCTGTTGAAAATGAAAGTGACCTGAGTTTTCTTAAAAACATGTCTGTGTGTGTTGATTATGAAAGAGGTCATTTCCCTTTCATTTTTAAAGATTTGGCTTTGTATTTTTTAAAGCAATGACAATGCATTATATTTATACATTTGGCAGATACTTTTATTACTAACAGTGCCTTTAAGATATGCATATAATTCGTAATTAGTTTTTTCAGTTTTTTGTATATGTAACTATCCAGAGCCAGATAAAAGGATAAGTGTGACCTGAGCTCCAGGGTTTACTAGTAATGAGACTCAAGATTAGCAACAAAAGTTGAACGTATTCTCTCTCTCAGAAAAATATCTCTCAAGACAAGAAGTTACAGGTGATTTATTGCTCAAAACAGCAAAGCCAAGATATGTCAAAATATGTCACAATCTCTCAGCTCTTGTTTTTATCCAGATATTTTTCAAATTCTCATTATTAGGTGACCTTTTCTTTTTTGGCTCTTCCTCAAAGTCTCCCTTTTCAAAGTCTCATTATCTCCTGCCTCCTCCCTGATGGTGGTGCAAGGACAACACTTCATTTATGGGTTTTATACTTCCAGGTCTTAATCTAAGAAAAGAGAAAGCAGTATGTGCAGACAGAATGGTCTGGTACAATAGATAAATGGACAACCACAGTATATTTGTTTCTTTTATGTTATAATATGATATGTATGTATATAAAATGTACTATATATGCAATGATTGTTTTATGAATGTTTTCCATTGGCATTGTTAGATTACAACAATGAATTTTCAAATCAATGAATCAAATCAATGAATTTCAATAGCATCTTTTTACAGTGTTGCATTGTTTCAAAGCACCTTTACATGAAAAGGAAAACAAAAAACAAGAAAATGATTAAATGTGTACAATACATTTACATGCACACAAATATATTTTTGGGAAAATAATAAAATCTAATATATTAATAACAAAGGAATATACACTTCACAGCAAATACCAGCAGAATGAAGACATGAGGATTACCAAACAAATGAACTGTATGTAAAGATGGACAGTGTTTATGTCTATATATTTTTAACTGATATATTTGTCAAACATTGCTAAAGAAAAATTATGTGTCTTTAATCCACTAAAATTTGTGTGTACAACATAAAGACAGTGTAATAATTAAAAAAAACTTTTTTGTCAATATCAGACATCTGCCCACTGCTGCGACCCCTTTAAGAAACTTTCTTTGACCGCTACCGCGAGATCTGCCAGAAGAGTGAATGCACTCTGTGACCGCTATCGCGAGATGTGCCGCAAGAGTAAAAGCTCTCTGGAGCTCTGACCGCTATCGCGAGACCTGCCGCGAGAGTAAACAGTCGCCATTTCTGGAAAGTAAGAAAGTGTGGCGGACGCTTCGTGCACATTTACACAAAAACCTGTGCCGATATTTCCTCAGATACCGGCTGAATCAAAGCTCTCTGTCAGCGGCTGTCTTCCTCAGCGGATGTGCCTTTAGCTGTGATATTATAGCGGGAGTTTATGAGTGAGTGTGATATAGAAGAACTGAGGCCTGGCAGCACAGACACACAGTGCACCCTGACTGGACCACAAACACCCTGCAGAGGGGCAGAACCGCGGAAACGATACCCCTCCACTGAAAATGATTATTGAAAACCTCGAAGCTCTGAAGACATGGCTCTCGAAGACACTTGAACCCATGTAAGTGAAGCGCGAATAATGATGCGCTGGACATCAGTGTCATATTGTGCATGTGACTTGTACATTTTTTTTTTATGAATATTTATATAAAATTATTATTGATTGTATAGAAATAAAGACCTTTTAGTATAGTAATTCACAATATAAAAACAAGCTTTACATGTGACTTGTACATTATGACATTTTCTGTCAAAACTTGAAATATAAATTCTCACAGAATGTATTTATTACCATTATAATGAACCATATGCTTATATTTTACTAAGTCCTGTTGATAGACAACAGAAATATATCAGTCTATGCATGATTTATCTGTTTTAAATTTAAATATCTGGAAATATACACGAGTGAATGTGAATGTGATGTTGCATTCATCGTATTTATAACATATTGGATCTTCATGGTTTTGCTGTAAGGATGCATTTATTCAGGACTGTTAAATTACAATATAGTGTCTGTACATGTGCCTGAAGTATAATCTAATTTTAGTATAAAAGATGTGCATGTGTTCACCCTTTAGATGTGATGCCGACCCTTCTGCACTTGCAAAATATGTTGTTGCCTTGGTGAAGAAGGACAAATCAGAGAAGGAGCTTAAAGCACTATGCATTGACCAATTGGATGTATTCCTCCAGAAAGGTAACTTTTTTTGGAAATGGCTTCATAAACCCCAGTTCAAGGACAAGAGCCATGTCTAAGTATTAAGTCTGTTGTCATTTATTTTATTTATTTTTAGTTTAGAATTTAGTTTATTCCCTGATTAAAGCCAAATTTGATAATTCTGCCATAATTTACTTAGCCCAATGCCTTTCTAGATGTATATGATTTACTTCTTTCAATTAAACACAAATTAATCATTTTATATTGGCATCATGTTATCTTCTTATATGGGATCCAAAGTGTTTCAAAAAGCTCATACGTTCATCTTTTAATAACTCTGTTGGGTTAATAAATATCTTCTGATGATTGATAAGTTTTGTATCAATGCAAAAATATCTGTGCTAAATGTAATTGTGGTGGCACATTGATAACTTTTGTCATGGAAATTTTCTATTTTAGTTGGTGAGAATGAAATAAAGATTGAAAACCAGATGTCTTTAAAGTCTTAATCATGTGACATACAGAAGATCTTGAGAGACAAAGCGCAGGGAAAGCACACTTCCAACTTTTAGATAGAGGCAGGTTTTGCTACTAAATCCCATTCGCAGCTTTAGCGGGGGAGAAGAAACTGGGTCAGATAAGGGATAACACACAAACTAAAAGAGATTTAAAAACAGGCATACATGAACTTACATCAAAGGAATAACTCAATAATTTTTCCACTACACTTTAAATCTCATTAGTTAATCTCATTTGTTTTATGACTAGAAATATGCAAGAACCAATAAGATTTAATGTTATCAAAGTGAAATGCCATAACTTTATTCACACAGAGACGCAGACCTTTGTGGATAATCTTTTTGAAGCTGTGAATGCAAAGAGTTACCTACCTCAAACAGAGCCGCCAACTTCCACAAGCAGAGCCGAGATTCACCAGCGCACAGAGAAAGATGAACCAAAAAGAGAGGAGGTAAAGAAAAAACAATGCTATCACACGACTCATTTAAACAGTGCCGTTTCCTAAAATTTATAAACTACATTTTTCACAAGCAGCCCGGTCGAGATGAAGACAGAGACAAGAAATTCTCCCGGAGAATAAACCACAGTCCTCAATCTAGCTCCAGGTACAGCCGGGACAGCAGGTAAGATTACATTTGCAGTAGACATTGTTTTATATTCCTAATTTTAATATTAAAATCCTCTGTTATTGACGTGATCTGTATTTTCTGTATTTAAATGAACTTGCAGGAGAGGAGATGACCGCAAAAAGGACGACCGCTCCAGGAAGCGAGACTACGACCGCAACCCGCCCAGAAGGGACTCGTACAGAGACCGCTACAACCGCAGGAGAGATCGCAGTCGCAGTTACAGCCGCAGTCGGAGTCGCAGCTGGAGCAAAGACCGCGCTCGCGACCGAGACAGAGAGAGGGACAGAGATCGAGATAGAGACAGAGATCGGGACCGCAGCCGGTCGCGATCTCGCTCACGAAGCCGCTCCAGAAGCAAAAGCAGAGGTGTGTATTTATTTTCTATCACATGGCTTTTGGTAGATGCACAGTTTTGCTCAGTGCTCATTTTTATCTTCTAGAGCGAGATTCTGGAAAGTTGAAATATGAACACGGTCGTCCTGAGCGTCAAGAAGGTGCAGGCACCGATGGCTTCAACGCAACGTCTGTTACGCCCGGGAACTCCTCGCCTCATTTCCCTGTGCCCACCCTCAGCAGCACCATCACTGTTATTGCCCCCACCCATCACGGTAACAACACCACTGAGAGCTGGTCAGAGTTTCCTCCGGACCACACGCTGTTCAACAGAGGCGGCCCACCACGGAAACGCTGCCGTGACTATGATGGTAAACACTGTTTTAACCTAATTGTAACATTGCAAAAATAATCAATGATAAAGGAATAACTTTAATATTCTAAAGTGGATTAATTATCAAGCATTATAAAGGAGTCTTTATAATGATTGCTTTTATCTTCCTCTCTCTAAAACATCTTCATTTCGATGTCTTAACAGAAAAAGGCTTCTGCATGCGAGGAGACATGTGTCCTTTTGACCATGGAAGTGATCCAGTCGTGGTGGAGGATGTCAATCTACCCAACATACTTCCCTTCCAACCACCACCACTTCCTGTGGTGGACGGCCCACCTCCCCCTGGCCTGCCACCCCCTCCATCACTTTTGACCCCACCGGTAAATCTCAGGCCACCCGTGCCTCCGCCCGGCACCATGCCTCCTAGCTTACCACCTGTCGCTGGTAAGAACCACTGTCACTGTATGCAGAATGTTTTTAATAAAACATTAAGATACTGACATCTTGACTATATTTTGTTCTTGTCTCTTTCAGGTCCTCCTCCTCCTCTCCCAGCCCTAAAGCCATCTGGCATGGACGGTCCTCCAAACTCCATCACCAGCTCTGTGCCCACTATAGTCACGTCAGGGGTACGGTCTCTGCCTCCGCCATCTCTCTTCACCTCGGGTAGGTTCTCTGAGATTTTATTTTGCAATGACAACATGCTGACTGGACAGTTTGCTGCTTATTGCACCGCAACCTGATTTTGACATTGATTTTATTATACAAGAAGAGACTGTGGCGTGATTCATAAGCCAGAAAACTATCACAGCAATGTGGGAAATTGAGGTCATGGTAGATTTTTAAATTTAGCTATTATTTAAATGCAGTAATTGACCAATCAGAATCAAGTATTTCAGAAAACAGTCTAATAAATCTTCTTTTTAATGTTGTTTCAATGTTGTTAATTGTTATTGAGTTATAGCTGATATTGTTGTTACAATATTCAGATTCATTTGAGCCAGATGTGTATAATCCCGAAGCCCCCAGCATGAACTCACGACCCATGTACAGACACCGGGTCAACGTTCAGCGGCCCAATCTGATTGGCCTGACCATGGGGGAGGTGGATCTGCCCCCTAGAGGTAACATGGAGCACTGCACTCTCTACTCTGCTTTATTGATGAGGTTCAGGTTAATGAACTTTGTTTTTATTTGTCTTTCTTTCAGAGAAAATGTCAAACAGCAACAGTGTGCGGATAGTTTTGGAATCAGACTCCAGGAAGAGAGGTGCAGGACTGCACGATGGTGTGATTCTCCCGAAGAAACCATGGTTTGACAAGTAAGTCTGTCATTACTTTTATTAAAACAAATCTGTATCCTAGGTTGTTATATCATGAAATGATATCATGAAATTTTATTTAATCTCATATTGACTTTACCACAGTATCATTTTAGCTGTGTGCATGTATACAGTGATTTAAAGTGTATGTTTCTGCTCCTCCACAGACCAAACTTCAAGCCCAACCATCACGGATTTTACAGAAAAGTTCCCTTCTCACCGAATACTAAACTGGCCATCAAACAGATTCCTCCTGAACTTAACAACATCAGCAAACTCAATGAACACTTCAGCAAATTTGGCACCATTGTCAACCTTCAGGTACTAAAACTCAAATCAACATTTTACTTCTAAACATCTACATTGTAATAACACTAATGTTATGGTCACATAAGGTTGACGCACACATTATTCTGTTGAAGGTGGCGTATAATAATGACAGAGAGGGGGCTCTGATCCAGTTTGCGTCCCCTGAGGAGGCACAACGAGCCATGCAGAGCACAGAGGCTGTTCTGAACAACCGTTTCATCAGAGTCTTCTGGCACAGAGAGGACACAGCCGAGCACAAACACGCCATGCCACCTGTGGTACGAAATCACACTCATCATCAGATTATACACCGGGCCCAAAATGTACTTTTTACCACACCTTACTAAGACAGCTAAATTATGGAAACATATTATCCAATAATTATTTGGTGACACTTTGTTTTACAGTTTTCTTGTTATGTGTGTTACATTTATTATAAAAATAACAGCAAATTATGCATAATTACAGGCATAATTATTGTAAAATACATTAGTACATTTGTTGTTGGTACATTAGTAAATGTGTTAATTTTATGCAGTACTTATTTTTGCTATTTTCTCCAAAAAGGTTTGAAACTGTCAATTTCCCAAATATTTAATGATTATGTCATTTATACATGAGACGTTTCAGTTTTTCTGCACCAGAAAAAGTTTTCTGTCATTTTTAATGCAAGGAGTATTCCACATTAAGCAAAAAATTCTGCTTGTCCTACTCACTATACCGCACTGTAATGGCTTATTGCTTTATAACAACACACTTCTACCCGCTTTATGCAGACTGACTCGCACATACTAATGAAAGATTTGTGTTATATGATTTCTCATTTGTGTTGAATCTACAGGCCGCCCAAAATCCTGTAGTAAACACATTGAAACAATCTGTCAAAGACCGTCTCGGACCTCTGCCCACGGCCCACTCTGGGCCCACACAGGACCCCAACACCATTCCACAGGTAAATAAGTAACTGAATCTGTTCTTGATCCTGTATGTGTGTTTATCAAACTATAATACAATTAAAGTAGGTATATGTTAGATCGCTCATCCATTTTTTTTAATTTGCAGAATGCAATGAAGTCTTCAGTGAAAGAGCGTCTGGGCTTTCCTAAACCAGCAAGCCTTGGAGCAAAGGTTTGTTTTCTTGTAGTTGCCAGACTTTTGACTAACAGCATAATTATTCTGACAACTAATTTTTGTCCGATGAAAAGACATTTTGTAAAGTCAGCCAATCATATTACCGCCTGATGCATCATTAAGTCCATGGCTGCTGTTTTTTATTAGATACTGTAAAGCATCTTGCTAAAGTCTTAAATACATTACAGGTGTTCTCCACTTCCACCGGCCTGACCAAGACAGTTTATAATCCTGCAGCGATCAAAGCTGGCCAGAAGGGGGCACCGTTTGGTCCAGCTGTCAGTTCAGAAGATGCCTTAAAGAGAAAACAGGTTTGTGTAAACACGCTTTTGTGTTTAATGCCTGTTTAAGCACAATATTAATTCACTTTGGAAATGTTTTACTTCACCTGCTCTTAATGTGTTTGTCTAAACTCTTGTTTTTTAATGTTTCATGCACCAGGAGGCACTAAAGCTTCAGCAGGATGTGAGAAAGAAGAAACAGGAGATCTTAGAGAAGCACATACAGACTCAGAAGGTGTGTATTTGAGCACACCGTGAAGTATATGCAAACAATCTTGACTTGCTAGACTAAAGCACATGTCTGTCTATTTATCTTATCTATAGTTGCTGATATCCAAGCTGGAAAAAAACAAATCCATGAAGGCAGAAGATAAAGGTCAGATCATGCAGACGCTCACCACCCTCACCAACAGCATCACCAAACTCCAGGAGGAGATCAAATCACTGTCCAGTGCCAATGTGCTCAAAACGACTGTCAAGAGTAAAGCACAGGTACACACGTTTGATGAATACAGACATAAACAGAATGAAGATGTTAACTTTCCCTCACACATTTTTTCCTGGTTTATGTTGACAGGCTCAGAAAGAGCTTCTGGACACAGAGTTGGACCTTTATAAAAAAATGCAGGCGGGGGAAGACACGGCTGAACTCAAGATTAAATACACTCAACTGCAGTTAGAGGTATTTCACAATGACTGCCGCCTTGGCCATTCTTTCTTACTGATTTTATTTTTTTCATTCATTATCAAACTTCCCACCAGGTGGCACCGTAATGCTTGTTAAACTATATGGTTGTATTAAAATTTCTCTGTGTTTTTCTCCAGGCTGCCAAAAGAGGCCTTCTAATTCCTGGACGTGGGAGGGGGGCTCACACCAGGGGTCGAGGGACTCTTAGGAGCCGGGGCAGAGGCATTCGTGGACGCGGGAGAGGAGTTCCATCTCACGCTGTGGTGGACCATCGACCCAGAGCTTTAGAGATCAGCGGCTTTAAAGAGGCAGAACGAGTCGACCTGCTGCCGCACTTTGCAGTAAGTTATGTTAAAAAGCATCAGAACAGTTACTGTAAGATTAAATGTTGTCAGCTGATTTTCTTCATTGTCCAACAGCAATTCGGAGAGATTGAAGATTTCCAAATGGAGGATTCGAGTTTTAGTGCCATCATTACATACAGAAGTCGTGCAGAGGCGGAACAGGTACAGACGTAACGCTAATGCAACATCAACCCGTTCATACACTTCATTTGTCTGAATGTAACTCATCAAACACTGCTCCACAGGCGGCGATCCACGGCATCCGGTTAAATAATCAGGAGCTGCGTCTGGCCTGGCACAAACCTGCGGCTTCCCTCAACGCAACAGACCCAGATGAGACCGAAGCAGACGATGAGGAGGTACACATTATAGTTATATGTCACTGTATAGGTTGTATGCAATAAGTTATCTTTTGGTGATCTTTGTGTTTTCATCTCCTTTGATTATTTTTCTTAACATTTCGAACTTGATTGACATAAATCAATAGATTATTTGTAACAAGTTTGCCATCTGTGCACAATCTGCTTCATCTTATTTAACATTGTTTATACAGTTTATGACAAAATACTTCTTACAGTAAAACTAATATTACAAAATGAATATTGTGGATGCTGTTGTGAAAGCGCTGATATACTGTACACAAATCTGAGTCCTTGCATCAGCTGAATTTGATATTAAAACCCATTTCTACCATTGCACAGTATCATATATTGTATTTATGATGACCACCTGTAAAAGTTTTCCCAGTGTATATTGTGTTGACTGTCTGTCTTCTGATTGGCTGCAGTTTCCTGATGACTCGCTCATTGATGATTCGCTGCTGCAAGATGATGACGAGGAAGAGGACGATAACGAGTCACGCTCATGGCGCAGATGAAGACTGTTTGGTCTCGCCGCATCCTGTCACCCAACACGTGTTTTGTTTCGAGAATTGTTTTTAATTATTGACTTTACATTTCATTTTTATTTGACTTTAGCAGTAAAACTCTTTGGGCTGTGAATCAGAACGATGTAAAATCAGATTTTGTTTTTCGTTCTCAGCAATTTTGTATTGTGTCAGAATAACCCAAATAGCATTTTGGCCGGCTGTGTTTTGTTTTTTCACTGGTCAAATATATTGACCCAGTTTTCTTTTCAGCAATTCTAAAAATGTTACTGGTCGGTTGAGAGAAATGCGAAACGTTTCACATTCAAAGCAGAACTGCAGAACGTTTTTGTTATGAAAACATGTTTTATGCTTTTCCTATTGTAACCAGCCTGATGAGGAAGTAGCTTTTGTGTACATATTTTATGTATGAATTTTAATGGTTTGTATGACTACTTTGCTTCTGAATTCCTGGGTTTCTTTATGAAATGTAAAAAAATAAAGAAGTGAAATGGTCTAAAAAAGAAATCAGCTGAAACAAAAAAAGAAAAAAGACAGCATTGCTGCATGAGCATTGTTGAGAAAACAAAAAAAACAACAACACAACAGCTGAATAAAGACCATTTCATCCCCCCACCCCCAATCCTCACAAAAAGAGCAATTTCCTAAATTCATTCATTGTGTAACATGGTATCAGCAGGTGGGTTTATCTGACAACCAGAGGTGAATAAATGTCTTATTTTTCATTTTAACCTTACAAAAATGTTTTTTAGTTTTTATTTGTCAACTAAATTTGTGCATTTTGTCCCATTTAGGTAGCTGTAGACAGATCCGGGATGAAGCTTGAACTGCATCAGTACGGTAAATATGCCCATCCATCACATTCTCTCTCTGGTTTTCCTCTTCATTGTATTGTCACTTACCAGGAAACCCTTCACGTATTCTCCCGCAGGACACTAAAACCTGTTTTCACAATATTTGTCGACCCCCGGTGCCCTCGCACGCCATCCGGGCTCCCTGCGTCTGGCCCCCCCGAGCATCACATTTGCATAGCGGAGAACAAATGACCCAATCAGAGTCGTAGCAGTCGGTGATGTGGCTCTCCCACCTTGCCGCTTGTCACGAAAGCTCGGCTAATTGTGAGAAATTCGATTTGCTCTTGGAGTGTGTCGTGAAGCTCATCTTTACCCCCGTTGACTAAACCTCGCCCGGCCCAGCAAGGGGGCCCTTAAATGGACACGATCCCCGCCCTGCATGGCCTCATGCTGTACTCCTGTCTCCAAACCTCACCATCAACCGTATGTGTTTGTGCGCCCCGTTCCTCTCTAGTTAAAAACTGACCCTTGACCTCTATCCTAGTGTAATATAACATTTTAATAAGCTTTGTTGGGTCGGTTAGTGTGTGTCGTTACTATGGAAATGGTGGAAAAATCTGAACGGTGTAAATCGTGGTTCTTAAATGGGGCTGTTTAATCTGGGGTCTGGCGTACCGTGGACCCCTGCCGTCCAACTGCTTTGTAATGAAGTGATGTATTTGTTAAGGCGGCGCTCGCCGTGAGCTGAGCGTCTATGAGTCAGACGTGTTTCCAGCAGAATAAACCTTGTAATGCGTTTATGACTGAAAACATCGGATAATGAGTTTAGAGCGTGTCGGCGGGCTTTGGCTAACATCTTTACACTACTCCCGTCATTTGTAAAGACTCTGTAATCTGTAATTTGTGTCAGTAAGATAAATGTGTTTATTTCTTAACGTGAGAAGTAAAATGTGTGTGATGGAACAATTAGAATCAAAAACATCCTGAAGTGTGATTTCAGTTTCAAGACTTATTCTGTAAATTCATAACTGTATAAAAGTAATGTTTGTAACCTATTTGTATCATAACAAAGAAATGAAATTGATAAAATTGTTTCATTTATTCATTTGTTTCATCATCTGTTGGTTATCTGTGTTAATGGTCTGCACAGGGTGGTGGGCCAGTCTCTCGTACCCTCCTGCCAGTGCTGAGAAATAAAAGTCTTTAATATTTTATGCGATCACAGGCCTCCATAAGCAAATTTCAGTCCCTGGCAAGTTCAGCCAAAACATGATTAATTTAGTGTTTATCCCTCCATCCTTTAAAAAACAAAACCCCCTCGGCCAGACACGCAGAGCTCAGTTTGAGACTAAATCTCAAACACTATATCATAATACAGGCCTGAAAAGAAAGCTTTGGGATGCAGTTTCTTATTCGGATATCAGAGACTTAATAGAAATAAGTTTCTTTGACCTGGGAAAGACACTTTAGAAAAGGCAAGGAAAGCTAAAGCTAATGATGACATCAGCGGTGACATTTGTTTTGTTATTTCCAGAATGGTGTTGTTCTTTGTGACCAGTAAGTCAGCCTGTTTCCCAACATTAAGAAATGCATTGATGTAGACTTGTTTTACTAGTTGGGCTCAACTGTTCAGAAGAAAGTTGCATAATCCCTGCATGCGCCGATGGTTTGTAGGAATATTGCTATTTAGCAGTTAATCATAAATACTGTAAAATGCATATGAGAACATTATCATGTATTGTATCACATGTCATCAGATATGATGATATAATTATCATGTCATGTATTGTGCAGCCGTTGCTGTTATGACATAATGTACACTACCATTCAAAAGTTTAGGGTCATGTGAAATGTTTTTATAACCTCAAAATCTTTTTGATATTAAGGCTTTTTTTTTAAATTAGTGAAGTAAATAAAAAATGTAATTATTATTGCATGCATTTATTTTATTACAAAAAAAAGGTTTAATTCTTTTGTGCGGTGTCATCATTCTAAAGAGTGATGATATTACTAATAAATATTACTAATAAATATGTGATCTTAGGTAAACTTATGAATGGTTGTGTATCTATATTAAACTAAATGGACACAATGACTTAAACATATAAAAATAAATTAACCCATAACCAACTAGCTCTAGTGTGTAGTTTAACGTCACATGATGTTATTTGAAGTTTTGAATATGATCTTATGATTTCTTAATGCATGTGTGCAGGTTGATTAATCGATCAATAATATGTTTATTCAATTAAATTATTAAAGATGAATTAATTGGTAGCATCCCTAATGCTGCAATTAACCAATCAGAATTGGAAGATTTCAGCTGTACTTAAACAGTCTTGTTACATTTTGTAATGTATAGTGCTTATAGCAAAAGCAAAGTTTATATAAATCAAATATAAATAACAAATTTGTTAACACATTGTTTCTGAAATACAAACAATTGTACCTGAAGCAGTTTGAACTGAATTTATTAAAGATCATTTAATACTGTTAGTAATGACACTAGTGTTTTGCGCTTGTTCGCAATATTTTTCCCCTCTGCGCAAGTTGTCAAATGTCTCTCCATCCGTCTCACTTTGTAGCTTCGCTAAAGGTGCTGACCGAAGCTTTCGCTGTTTGAACTTTACATTGGCCTCGTCGTGTAGACAAGTGCCCTCAGCCGAACCACAAATCCCAGACTCCCCAGCAACACGGCAAAATTAGCTCCATAAATCAGTCAGGCTACTGGGAATAAGCCCCGTGTTGCCGAGGGCAATGGATCATTCTACATGCTGGTGTCATGGGTACATGAATCTCTGTGCCATAGGACTGAAGACCGCCGGCAGATGCTGCCATCACTTATGTTAAAAATACTCAAAAGGGTGGTGTGAGACATTTGCTAAAGATTTCCATCTAGATAAATGTATGTTTTTATTGGTTACATTATGAATTGTGTGTTTTGACCGGATGATCTGCTTATTCTTTAGGAGTTGATGTTTAGGGGTTAAATTAGGCCTATTATTGTTGTCAATAATATGATGATTGACATGTTATCGTCATAAATGTGCAGTCCATTGAGAAATGCATTGCTTAGATAAATACATAAAGTATATTTCTGATAATGACTCTGTGATTGTTCATGGGATAGAAGGGTGCTGCAGATATATTTATCGCAAATCGACACATTGCTTATTTCATTTGATCGTATTTTAATAAAAATGAATAAGTTATTTGCTTTTTCACAGCAAGTTTCAGTTGCTGCTTAACCACAGTACCACATGCAATAATTAAAAGAACTTTGTTTGTTTTGATACACAGCTCTGGAAAAATTAAGAGACCACTTCAAATTTGCCTTTATTTAGCATTTGTACATGTTTTCAGCCATTCAAATCCAGTTTGGTTGAATTCCAGTAAAAGCACACCTCAAGCATGTCAAAACTATCCAACAACAATGTGAAAGACATAAAAGATTTTTTTTTTCTTAATATTTCCAGAGCTGCATCTGTGTACTAAACACTAACACACTTGAAGCATTGATGGCATATATATTGAGCACCTAATGAAAGCCAATGATGTATTGACATTGTGATTTGTACAGATGTGATTTGACAGGCTGTAAGAAAGGTTAAAGATGTCGATTTAATTATGGGTCAAAGGTCATGTTATTTTACAAACTCGTTTTAGAGGAGAACAAGACGGATTAGAATAATGTTGAGATGTTTTAAAAACCTTATGGTAACAAAAAAGGAAAGTCAGTGACATTAAATTATTTGTCTCATTTTATGGAGTATTGGTTTGTATTTGACTCAAAACATTTAGCAATAGTCAATTTCTGTATCAAAGAAAACAACCAACAGTAAAAAACTTCCCCCCAAAATATTACACTGAATTTCTTGTCATAATTTCTAGCTGAAGTTTTCCATATCTCTTTTTGCTTTGATAACTTTTTGTCTCATCTAAAGAAGAAATTGCCTTAAAGCCTTCTTACTCCTTCTGGTCAGTATAACAGTTCCAGAGATCAATCCTGCTGCACTCCTTTAAACTCTGAGCTGAAATAAAGACACTGTGTTAGGCCCCCAGGGACCATTCAACATCCCTCCACCCCACCCCTGAACACACTGCTATCTGTAAATTAGCTGACTTTGTGACCCTGCCTGTAATTGCATTAGTTTATCAATGTAGCACACAATTTATTATCCACAGCAATAAAAGCACACGCACAGGACCCATGTGAGATCTCACACCTTACCTTGTAATTAGAGAGAAAGGATTTGGAGACGTGCTGTAATGTTTGTGTTTTTGAGTGTGCTGGTATATATCTGCTTATGTTAATAATATATAAGCATGTAAAGTATATATTTAGATATAGATAGATAGATAGATAGATAGATAGATATAGATATAGATATAGATAGATAGATAGATAGATAGATAGATAGATATAGATATAGATAGATAGATAGATAGATAGATAGATAGATAGATAGATAGATAGATGTGCATATTTATTCACCCCAAATCATCTGTTCATACTCAATCTTGGCGTCTTCTGTCGCACCATTTAATTAAAGCATGTATTATTAATATGACTATATTCCACTCGTTTTGTCGTGTCCCCGTGCAGATATGACTGTTACATTAAGGGTAAATTGTTTTGCAGTAATTCTCATTTAATGTTTCTCTCATAAGCAGAGGCTTTAGTGCAGCAGGAGGCACGGGACCGAGAGGAGAGCCAGGACAGAGAAGGCCGTAACTGTAGTTTAACGTCTGATGTGAGAATCGCATATTTGCTGCCTCTAATTAGGTCTGTTTTACAAGTCAAATGCAACGGCGGTGACAGTCGCAACTTATGAGCTTAATAAAAAGTGCCAGCTGAGACGATGCTTTTCGCCGTCTCTCTCCCTCGCTCAGAAATATCAGCTTCAGTCTAAAGTCAGCTCAAGGCCAGTAATGATTCTTTCTGACTTCACATACCGCAATTGTTCATTTTAATATACGGCCAACCACATCTCCCAAGATATTAAGATTATAAGAGCACGCAAAGCTCATATATTTGGATGTGCCGGAAGCTGTATTGGTACCAGACATTGGCACTTGATTACAATGCATTCATTATAACAGAATTGAAATTGAGTTGGTACGGTTTGATTAGTTTATTGAAACAGTTTAGTGAGGCAGAGAAATTCTTTTAGGTACCAAAAAGTTGGCGTAATAGATCATTCCTGCCATGTGATAATTTTTGACCCATTTCGTTCCTCTTTAAACAATTTTTTTTACTTTAGTTGTGCTAAACATGGTTTAACTGGAATGTGCAATTATGCCATTATAGAGAACTGTTATCTGTAATGATTTATGTTTTTCGTGAGAGACAATAGAATCAGGTAATAGGGAATACGGAGTAAAACTGGTCATGTGACCTCATCATGAAAGCCCTCATGAGATGATGGGCCAAATTTCACCCTACTGAAATGACTTTTATCCCATGTTACTGGTTTTAAACCCATTGAACTGTACACAAAGCACGGTTTCTTATTTATAAAAGAGATATGTTAAATATTTTGATATATGTGTTGAAATATGTTGAAATAACAAATGCAACATAATACGTTTATGCTGTATTATCTTATATTACAATTTTATTTATTTGAAATTATGTGTATTTTATTAATTTGTTTAAAATCCAATGAGCCAATAATGTGTTTTACATTGTTGAATTAAACTTCATTTTAATATTTAAGTAAAAACAACCTAAATACGTTTGACAAATATGACTTTTTAAATTGTCCTTACAAACAAGTATAAATAATGTGAATCTATATCTATTTCAGTTATTTAACTTTTTAAAGCAAAATACACTGATTTTGAATTTTCAAAAGATTTTTTATTTTTTATTGATGTTGCCTTAGGATGACCCTGTTTTCATCTTCCTGTTCCCTCTTCAGGTCATTTTATATGTATGTTGTCAAAAACAGAAAGTATATTCAGTTCCTAGATCTCCTAAATATAATCCAAATGTATGTGTGAATCCTAAGCTTAAAACATTCAACAAGATATTCACTTCTTGCATGTCTTTTAAGACTTTACTCAGTTTAACCCTTTTAACTTTCCCTGTAAGGTGTGTCTGTTTGACCGTGCCGCTCTCCTCACATCTATCGACACGGTGTCCGGACACGACCGCCTCGTCCGCCATATTGACTCTATAGAGGCAATTTAGTAGGAAATGGCTGTGAAACAGGATTTATCGTGCATCCACTTCATTGTCAGATGATGGGTGTAAAATGTGATCGTAACGAGGGGAATGAGGTGGGCCGCGCTGCTCCTCGCCTCCCCGTCGTAAATAACTCGGGCCCTGCGCGGTGGCCGGTGCATTAGCGGCTCCCTGATACCTCGTGGTGAGGATGGATGAGTATTTAAAGAGGCCTGAGAAGAGGAAAATCGATCTAACATCACGTATTTCAGTTCTATCATAATCCACTGCAGATAGATATACTTTAGTTATCCCTGAGGGGTAATAGATTTGGAGTTCAGTGCTATATTTCTTGAACAAAGCAATAAGACATAAGAGACAGTGCATCGCTGAGATTTGACCAAAAATAAGAGATTTTACTAAAAAGTTTTGAATAAATAGCAAAATAATTGATGTTAAAGTTACCACTATGTGTTAATAAACTAAATCTTACTTTACATACTTATTTATACGTTGAAGTCAAATGATGTCAAACTGAAATCATACCCGACATCATAAATCAATATTAAAATCTTACTGTTGTAATTCATTCATGTACTTGCTCATTAACTGATTTTTTATTTCCACAATCACTATGGTAAAAGTTCAACACAACTGCACACACAGGACATGTCTCATTGAGCTTTTGCCCTTCCTCTGATGACGTCTGTCTCGGTGACGGATGGGCCGTGTGACTTATGGACGTCACATTACCGCGAACATGTCACCCGAATAGAACCGTCAGCCATAATGGCTGTGAGCCCCGTGCCGGAGGTGAGAGAACAGAGAGAGATTCGATGATGATGATGATGGTGGTGGCGGTGATGAGATCTCTCTCGTAATGTCATAAAGCAGTGTTTAAATATTTTAATTTCATTTGTCAAACCGGCGCCTTCCCGCACTCCATTACCCGGCTAACCATCCCTCATCAGCTGAATTAGTGCATTATTCATCGGCACTAATTATTTTCACATAACGTCTGCCCCGATATATTTAACCCTCACATTATATCTGCCCATAATGGCCTTGTAAAATTGAAGTGGAGTTGGAAAGCTCATTTAAAGAACATCAAAGAGCGGAGAATGAGTGAGATGGGAGGGTGCGGAGTTAAACACTTCGGGTCGAGGGTCCCCGCTGATTCGGGACATTTGTTCCTGTCTGATTTGCATGCTGGAGGAGAGAATAGTGAACGAGCGTGTGCTTAGGATGAGCTACCAGCCAGCTTATCTAGAAGCACATCTGGATCTGTAGCGACTGTAGAGAAACTTCAATGTAATCAATGTAGCAAAAATAGCTACTAAATATATAGTGGTATTACAATATTTGGTAAATAGATTTAGTATTTATAAACATGAATGTACAGTAGACCTCATCAGGACAATGAAGTTGGTCTCAAAGACGCTTGGATAGTGGCATCATGTTATTTTGGACAAAACCCACCCACTTGACATATAAGATTACATATGGAGGATCTTTACTTTTTTTCTGTTTTTCCAATCAGTTCTTTATTATTTACCTTCGAGAAAGCACTAACATCTCAGACTGGAGTTAACACACACACACAGGGTTTTATCTGAGCTTTATTAATTCATGGCTTTGACATTACACAACATGTACAATTCAGACCAGCTTGTTTTTGCTCCAGCTGGTTTATTTGTGGTGTCCTGTGAGCTTTAACAGTGACATTCAGTTTCATTTATTTACTCATGCACACAATGACATACTGAGAGTAATGCTCACGCTTAACAGACTGGAAATAACTTTATTTCTCTGGCAAAATAATATTGACATTAAGATACAACTAAAATGATTTTATTTATATTAAATGCAAGATGCATCGTAATAAAGAGTACATCTAAGGTCACAGATTATTGAGCTATTTAAAAATGTAAATGTTTTAAAGCATTTCTGTAAAGTGTCAACTTATCATGTCATATAAATAATAAGAAAAATAAAATACATTTATTTTATGATTTTATTTAATAAAATCAAAATCAAATAAATATATTTTATAAATATTTTTAATATTTAAATAAATAAATTAAATATTTATCTTATTAAATGCTAACATGAGGATATAACGTGTTAGGATTTGATGAATATATCGCACATTTTTGTAAGGACTATTTTGTAACTCATATATTTTGACAACTTGCATAGCAGAAAACATAACACAAATCCTGAACACAATTCTAAAAATGAAATAATGTTGCACTGCATGTTCTTAATTCTTAAATCAGTTCAGTTGAAGTGACGTGAGACTGATATGACAACAGCAGGTAAAGTGAGATATACAATGGTTCACATGACCTTTCATCACTCCCATGAATGACGTCTTTTCCTGTTACTGTTATTCACACGCCTCTGTGCCACTGTGAAGAAATGTAACAAAAATTAGCCTGTGTTTCCAAAATCATTTCTAATTTGAGGATGATCAAATATTCAGGTTTAATTTTCCCTCATCAGACATCTGAAAGAGTCATAATTACAGCAGGATTTACATTGTAATTCACTGTGAGAACAGAAATCATGCTGGAGGTCTCTCTGACACTCAATAATTCAGGAATGGGGGCCAGGATTTAGGGCATTTCTGTTGCTTTTACAGACCTTCTGATGAACCAAAACAGATCAGAAAGTCAATATATTACATAATAAAATATCAAACTGAGTGGCATCTGTAAACAAATGATGCTGGAGATTGTCATTCCAAAAAGAAGATCTTTTGGTTGAATGTTGGTAACCAAACAACATGACTTCCATTGTATAAGCAGAATAACCACATTTCTCAAAATATCTTCTTTTCTGTTCCACAGAAGAAAAAAGGTCATATACAGGTTGGTAATGACATGAGAATGAATAAATGATGACAGAATTTTTATTTTTGGCTAAACGATCCCTTTAAGACCCTAAATATGAGAGTCAAGCTATGCCCTCAGAGGATCATCATCAGATTTTAAAAGCTTAACATCTGTCTGTTACGCGGATATAAAACACACTGAGATTATTTTAATGACACACGTGTGAAATGTGACCTGTGAGGTAATATAACATGACAGTCTTAAAGGGCAACCCATCACAAATGATTCTGCAGTTTTATAGCCTCACGTTAAATCTAACGATGGAAAATTGAGTTTTCACAAACTCCAAAATGTTTTCTTATCGCTTACCAGATCATAAAAAGCAGGAATTTTAGGTTTGTGTTGTACTAGCATTTTCTAACACAATGCAAAAGTCAAAAAATGTCTGTTTGATTTAGTTTAGATTATGTTAAATGTTCAGTAAACACACGCAACAAAATTGATGTGTTATTTGTTCATAAACGTACACTTGACAGCCCAATGCACGATGATGATCAGAACAGATTTTTAAATCACCTTGAATTATGAAGTCGGTCTAATTGGCAGATGCAGACAGACTTGTGTCTGTAATATTTCACATCTGCTCTTCATATCTGACAGTCAGTCAGACTCATTTTATGCAGAAGCGACGAGGACGTTTCCCTCCTCGTAATAAAACCCTCATATGCTTCATTCTCCCACTATCACTGCATGATAAATCAAACTGGAGATATTTCAGAAGAATTTAGCCCTGGGAAAGGTAATTTAAATAATATCTCGCGCAGAGCTGCTCCCGAATAAAAATTATGTCTCGGGCAATATTTCATCCAATATGAAGGCGAGAAAATGATTTTCTTCCTAAATAACTAAAACGCAGTCATTCAAATAAGCAACCTTTCTATAAGCAAGGTTAATTACGTCTCGAGATGAAGGGAGATTACCACAGATGTTGTCTCTTTCTGGAAGCTGTTAAAACACGATGTGTTCATTAGTCAGGATGGAGCAGATCATCTCGTGTTAAGAAGTGATCATGAGACATTATGCTAAATATCCGGAAAATACTGCAGCACACATCATATCTGTCATTATTTTGGGAACGGTCTGTTAAAAGACTCTTTTGGACTGATTTGCTCTCAGTAAAGCTTATGTAAGTCACTGGACTGTAGTCGTTCACAGAACTTCTGACCATGTAATCACTGGACTGTAGTCGTTCAATTCTATAGAATAAAATTCTGTAAATGGTATAGAACTCCTGACCATTTGAATAGACAGTAAAAATGAGTCAATACTTACACATAAATTATACAGAAATATGACAAATTAATAACATGAGATTATGTTACAAATTCTATTGTGTGTTTGAATGTCTAAATATATAGAGAGAGAGAGAGGAGAGAGAGAGAGAGAGAGAGAGAGAGAGAGAGAGAGAGAGAGAGAGAGACATTAATGTTTGGTGTATGTTTAATTGGACTCTGGCTGTATGTTGGACTGTAATGTGATGTGATGCTCATCTGTGCCCTGGAGATGGTCTGAGGGGGCAGGAAGGAGAAAGCTGTCATTGGTTGACATGAGGACACGGCTTTGATGGAGACCTCATACACTGAATACAGAGCAATGTGATCTTCACTTACAGTATCAGCACAACCTCCAACATCATCTCACCATAACTGACTCTTAATGTTCAGAAAATAACAGTAATATACCGCTTACTATATACTGTGAAGCTGATTGGTCAGTACAGCATCAATACAGCATCCCAGCTAATATGATATAATAACTATAACATAAAACATCTGTTCAAGTGTGCAGTTGTAGACATATTATACTGATACCATGTATCCTATGTTTTATTTTTTTCCATAATTAGATTCCTCTTCTCCTTTTACAATTAGTTATATGCTTTGCAACAAAGAGAAATTTTAAAAAGTGCTACAGAAAAATTTTAATTGGCTTGAAATGAATTGTTATATGAATTATATAATAAGTAAAGACATGTAATTATGACAAATAAAGTCAACACCATAATATACATGCTATTATTGCCATTTCTTTTGATAAGATAAGATTAATAAGATAAAGATTAATAAAATATTAATTTAATATGCAGTTATATGTGATGTGTATCATTAATATTGACTGTAAAAATAATTGTCTTTATGATTGTAGTCGATTTCTAAATAGAAAGATGACTGAACTGATGACAAATACACCAAAATATAAGCTTTTCTAGAAATGCCTGGGCATCAGAAAAACTTGACGAAAAATTAGATACTTTAATTTTAATTTTTTTGATCTTTTTGAACATTAACACTTTTATTATTTTTTAGTTTATGTTTATTTTTACGAATATAGTCTTCGACCCTTCTATCAATATATAGTTTGTCATGATAATTACATTAGAATTCAACTACGAAATATTAAAGTGAATATAAAGTGTTTCACCTGTGGACAGTTATCACACTGAACACTGCATCCCACAATGCAATGCGCCATTATTAATATGTCCTACACACTATTCTACACAACTTCTGCAAAAACATACTGTAACACAAAAAGGTCATTTGCATGCATTCAGGAAATGATGTTGTATATGCAATATGTGCTAGAATGCAAGTCCCCTCTCATTGTTTGTCGTTTAATGGCGTCTGCTCTTCTGCTTTGTCTCTCCACTGAGATTGAGAGCATGCTTTGGTGGGCATATGCAGACAGGCCCTAAAAGAGATGTACTATTATGAGCTGAGAACTGCTCCGGCCACCACACCCAGCCCAAGTCCTGCAGGACTCATAAAAGAGCCGCTCTTTGCTATTAAAGGGATAGTTCAACCAAAAATAACATTTTGGCATTATTCACTCACCCTCATGTCGATCATCGGCACAAGAGACTGACGGCTTCAGTCCCCATTCACTTTCATTGTATGGAAAACGCCGGCATTAACGTTTTGTAAAATGACTTTTCTTGTGTTGCACAGATGACAAAAAGTCATATTGGTTCAGATTTACATGAGGGTGAGAAAATATGACATAACGACAACATTATAAAAATGAACTGCTGCTTTAAACAAAACTTCCACTTGGCTTGCCAGTTTTCTTGCCACCCAATTTGTGGGAGATGATTCACAAAATGTATTTAAATCTAAATGTATTTATTAAAGTATTTGGTTTGTTAGATTCCGTTCCCAGAAAGCCAAAAGATCTTTTTGTGGACTTAATTAACGTCCAAAAGCCCAGTATGTAAGATTTATGTCTGTGAAAAACACACCACGCTCAGAATATTGTCTTTAGTTTGTAAAAACCCAAACAAACACGCAGCAGACTGCACACATAATCACCAGAGGAATGATCTGGTGTGAAGCAGGACGAGGTTTTTTAGGTCTGGAGCAGGTGAGATGAAAGAGAGGTCTGTCGTGTGTGTTTTATCAGTGCAGCCTAAAGATGGGAGAGATTTGTCTCTGTTAAAGGGACACACCGCTTCTTTATTAAAGCCATTTATCACCCTTTGAATATTCTCCTTTAATGGGCTCTCGGCCCTAATTACACAACTTTGTCAACAGAAGAACACAGCCGGGCGGACCTGAGCATCTCCCAACTGCAAACCGTCCTGTCCTCCATGCCCACACCTCTTTCATTATCACAGGCGCGCTCTCTCTCTCTGCCCCTCTCTCACTCTCTCTCTCTCTGCCCCTCTCTCACTCTCTCTCTCTCTCTCTCTCTCTCTCTCTCTCTCTCTCTCTCTCTCTCTCTCTCTCTCTCTCTCTCTCTCTCTCTCTCTCTCTTCTTCATGCTGTTGTTATGATTAATTCAGATATGGTCTGGTGGAAGTAGTCTGTGTGTAAGGAATGCTAGTGTCTTGATGAAAATTTGGTTTTATTTCACATCATATCAATGATTCTTAATTTTCTCTTATAATTTACTCACCCTCATGTCACCCCATTTGTATATGACTTTCTTTCCTCAGCCGAACAAACACAGTTTTTCTTTAATAAAAATATTCCTCACTTTATGTCTATATATATTTCGCAGAATGTTCACACTCCAAAAAGCACATCATTTTATTACAAAACTCACAAGATATGACACATCTCAACTATCTAAAGTTTTCTATATTCTCAATCATCTGGTATGTTTCTATATGAAGTTCATCTGGTATGACACGAGTTTGAGTAAATTATGAGAAGTCTCATTTTTTGTGCTAATGCTTCTTCCTTGTCTTATTGATTCATCAATGCAAATTGTTCGGCATGATCTTTGTCTCAAAATTTGTCTCACCTCTGAAACGACTTTCCTGTTTGAATGACATCCCAAACCTCTCTCACTTTACATTCTGCTCTGTAATGCCCACTTTTATGATCTAATTAGTTTGTGATGGAAAGTCCCATGCTACATGGTGTTTGTTTATCAGCTCTAATCTGTTGTTGGTCAAGCAATGTTCAATCTTCATGTGTGTGGCTTACAGCTGTCAGGGGGTTTTGAGGGTCTCTCTCTCTCACAGGCAGCTGTTATTGTGTTCGCTGTGTAATTAGCCACTTAACAAGCTGCCTGAATGAAGCTCGTGCAATAAAGAGATTCCAAGGAGCTGAATAAGACGCGCCAAAGCCTTTTGTTGGACAATTAGATGACACAATAGCAGATATATACAGTCACAGTTGGAGACAGAGAAGCGAATATTGGATTTTAGATATTTGATGTTTTTCATTATATGCATGCAAAGAAAATCACAGATAAAACTTGTCTCTGTTGTTTATTTTAAACAAGACAGACATAAAATGGAGACCAAACTGTGAGATTTGCTTACGCCTCCAGAGATATCAGAAATGTCTAAATAGGGTCTCATAGCTGTCAAAAAAAAAAAGGTCTCTTGACCTATAAGAGAGAAATGACCAGGAAATACATTTTATGATAGGTCACAGCCTTATAAATGATGTCCACATCTAACAACTTACAGTCATCTAAACCAGCAGTCATGGTGTGTGATAAATGTGAATCCAGAGCCTGTTTTGAACAGGCGATCTGAGAGCTGTAAAGATCAGCTCCTGTGATGTCTGCAGCGCTGCCGTTTACTTTATTTACCCGCAACTAAATCTCAAACACACACACATACACACACGCTGATATGAGCCCATTTAGCACTGAATAACAGCCAGTCATCTCTTTCATTTTGAGACTTTAGCGTAACTTAAGTGTCTGGAAAGATTCCCTAGTGTGTGATGTACAAGTTGTATTGGTGTGTTTGTGTTTGTGTGCGAGTACAGTTATTAACTCCTGTTTAGAGACAAAACACAACACTGCTCCACTACAGTTCAGCTCGATGCTGATTGGTTAATGAGGCCACAGTCAACGAGAATGAATCAAATAGATTGATCAGAAATACATTTTATGCCTCCATGAGCAATATTGAGATCTAAAGAATCAAAGAGCTTGTTAACCCAGTGGTTAAACAGTGAGAAACTGTACGATTTTTACACAAACGTGTCAATAATGACCATTCGTCTCTTGAGCTGCTAATGAACCTGCTTCATCTGATTCAGTGTGTGTGTGTTTGTGCGCGTGTTTGTGTGTGTTTCTTCATGACAACTGACTGTAAGTCATAAATGTGCATGAATAAAATGAAGAATCTTATCCATCATAGTTTGTCTTAATGTAAGTGCAATAGCAGATCATGTCCAACAGAGGCCAGTCTCTCTGTTTTACTGCACATAAGTGTTACAGAAGTATATTTAAATTAATATATCCTTATGTATTAATGTATGAAACATATAATAAACCATCACTTAATTCATAAATATATTGTAATTAATGCCATAATGAATATATATTCACAAAATCAATGTATATTTTATCAAATGTTTTTAATTTGATTTTAATTCAAATTACTAAAACTAATACCATTAGAGTATTTAAATTTGTGCATTTTTAAATAAACATTTTTTATTTATGTATATAAATGTTTTTTATTAAAATACATAGCAAAACATATTAGCAATGTTAGTATGATTAAAACAATCTTGATTTAAAACACAAACATCGTGTCCTCTATATTGTTTGTTTTGCATGATCACATTCTTGTGAGTGTAATGAGATCTTATAAAATCTACAAGAGATATAAACAATTTATCCTATCTACAGCAATTACTGCAACTAACCATTTCACATCATATCCCAGACAAATCTTCAATATTATGAATTATCACATGAAGCATAAGCTATTCACCATTTACACATACTGTATACTGTACATTCAAATCATCCAGCAGCAAATGTCCTCATCATTTTTAAACCTCCATGAACACAGCTGTTGGTGTAATAGCTCTCAGATGTGATTTTCAGTATTGACAGTAGATGGCAGGATCCATACATTGATTAAATGTGGTCATCTCATGTGAGATGAGAGCAGGTGTCATTCTGACCAGCACACACAAACCCTCCTAAACCTTTATCTCAAAGACTTGTTTCCTCTTTACAACACTTCTCTGGTTTTCTCATATCACACACTGTGCCTTCTGTTTAAGTCTGAACCGTCAGAAAAAATGATCATTTCAGGTATTCATAAGCATTTGAGATCAGTAACATTTAAAAATATATGTGTGTATAAGACTTACCAGATTTACCAGTTTTACTAGTTTTTATTATTAAATTACTGAATTACTGTTAACAGGATGCATAACAGGATGGAAAAAGTTAAAAGACATTGTTCTATAAAGGATTTACAGTTTAAACAACCTTTTTGGTCATCGTAATTGATCTTTGTAATTTTATCAAAGAAGATACAACGTCTGAAAGCAAGATGAACCAACTAATAGCACAAAACACCACTGAATGTATAAAATTCACTGTTAATATTTAATGATGTTTGTGCTGTTGCTTTCCAACAAAAGTGATGTCACTTCCTGGAAGTTGACATCATTATGGAGCTGGCTTAAATGGTATAAAACTGTGATATCAAGATAAAAAACCTAAAGAATAAATTGTTAAAGAACAAATACATTCCATATTAAAACAAGTGTTGTTAGATACATCCTGATCAAAAAAAATATAAGAAACACTTTTTTTTATTGACAATTTTCATGTTTAGCACAAAGGGACATGCAAAAACATGAACATCTGCTTATTATTTAAAATACACCTCTATGTTTACTATTAGGATATTGAGATAAAAGAACACTGATGATTTTCATTCGTAAGATTGTGAGTTCAATATATTATTTATTATATTACAAAGGCAATAAAAAAACAGAATGACCCTTTAGAGAATTCTTAAGATTCTTAATTCTGATTGGTTGAGCAATTTTCATATAACATGCTATAACATGCAGATAAACACAAACTATGACCGGCTGCACTTTACTTATTGCTTAAACAGTCACGAATATTTACTATATTACTTTACAATTTACTTTACTTTTTTAATCTAATTATTTATTTAACATTAACGTCTTGTATAATATAACTGTTTGATTAAAGGGATAAATCACCTGACGTTATGCATTACAGAGATTTTATCATGTTTGTGGATGGCCCTTTTGTTTCTCTGTTTTCATCTGTCCTGTCAAATAAAGAAATTGTGTTTGAGCTTGATTTAACGCTTGTTGAGTCACGTCCAATTAGGCAGTGAGTAATTAGCTGGACACCCGCTGTGAGGGACATTAGGGGTCTCTGACTTGGCACTGACTGACAGACTTTATAGGAAAACATAAAAATGCCCAACTTTCTGTGTACATTTGTATTTATGTACTGTAAAGTCTCTTTGTAAGAATGTATATGTTAAACACTCACTTTCACACGAGCATTTCGCAGCCTGACGGTCTTTGAGCTCACAAATCCAAAGCACCATTTGCATAACAATACCACAGTGAGTCATAATGAGATCTGGATGAAGCTGCAGACACATTCTTCAGAGTTCTGACTGGACTGAGTACTGGCATCATATTTGTGCAATGGGTCCATCCAGAACCACAGACAACAGCTTTACAACACTGAAGCTTCTGTTAGATGCTCATTAAAACTAAAACTTACAACACATGAGTTTTGCCTGAAACAGAAAGGATTGTGGGTAATTCAGCTGGCTTTTAGGATATATTGTACAGTGAAAGTAGTTGAAAGTAGCAGAGAAACTTGGATAGTGAACATCACGGTTATTTTTTGTGTTCTTTTATTGTGCCATAAAGTCTCTAAAAAAATTGAAATTTAAGTTTTTTGGCTTTAAGTATTAGTATTATTAAGTATTATAAGTTAGCATTAAAAATATGTGTAAACTGTGTATGCTGCAAAACAGTAACAAAATATAAGCTTTCGAAACGTTTCTCACTTCCACCAATATCAACAATTTCTGTGGCATCTTTTGCCTGTGAGGTAACGTAAATGTAATTGACTAATTTAAAAGTGGGAGGAACCAATTCTTGCATCTATCTATTCATGTTTCTATGCATCTATCCTAACTTCCTGTTTCAGTGGAAATAATGTCATCACGTCTAACAAAGCATTTAGTGTCTAGCTGTGCATTTCAGGGCACTTCAGTGAGTTAAAAATGTTGAATTACGACATTATAATATATCAATAGCATTTAATAGCATTTATTATTAACTTTTTTGCCACAAATATTGATATGATATATTAATAATTTCTATTCAAGATGTAATATCAGCTACAAAATAGAAAATACAGTAATGCTAATTGCATTTGGAAAAAATATAATTAAATGTGAATGAACTAGATAAATGACAACTGTAAAAATGAATAAGTAGTGTAATAACTAAGCAGAAAAAAATAAGGAAAAAACAGTGTGTTTGTGACTGTGTTGTATTCAAATGTAGCTTTCTTTAAACATCTTTAATCTGTATTATACATTTAAACAATTAAAGTAATTGTTTTTATTAAAACATAAAAATAAAACATTACTGTGCTATTTGCAACTATCTAAATGCATTTAATTGTGATCCTGTCTATGAAATCGATTCTAAAAGTTTCATAATGTAGTTAAGAGAGCATCTAAGTTTGATTTCAATCATTAATTTCTTTATGATTTAAATCTTTGATATGATCTCACTCAGTCAATCATAAATATATTAAGGTTATATTTTCACAGAATGTTCTTTACATTATCTTTTATGTAGAAATCACAAAACAACATGGTTTTCACAGACCGGATCACATGTCTGTGCATATCTCAGTGTGTTGTGTCTGTGAGGTGTGAGCATGTGTCCCTAACACACTGAAATATTGAAAAGCTTTTGTTTTGCCTAGTTAACCATGCGCTGGTGTGACACAAACTGTGAACAATGCCACGCTGCACGCACAGGACTCCTCAGCTCTATTATTCATGACGGCAGGCCAGCAATCCAAACACAGAGAACAGCTACAGCGTTCATTTGAATTAAACAGTGAACACCATCACTGAACCAATGCTTCTTATTCAAGACCCAGATTCAACATTTATAAACGGTAATGTCCTTAAAATCAAACTTTTACAACTCGTACAATAATCAACGTGACAATATATATATATTAGAATTCTGAATCAAACAAAACAAAACAAAACAAAATATATATATATATATATATAAGCATCTGCTAAATGCACAGGGTTAGTTGTATTAAGCACAGTTTTTTCTATCAGACCTAAAATCCCAAATTTGTCTCAAAAAAATAAAAGGAAGGCCAGTACGTTTGTCCTGAGCCTTGCTCCCATGCTGACCTAACTTTTGCCCGTGTGTAAACTCAATCCACTGGGCGTGTAAAGCCAGTGGAAGTGTGCGGAGGAAAGGGGGATATCAGCAAATAAACCTCAGAACACCCGTATTGCGCACTTTCCCAGCCACTAAGCTAAGCCATGAATTATAAATGCCTCCTGAGAATTTTCTCTTTTCTTTCCCCTTCCATCTTTCCTTTTTAAAAGACAGAAAGGATAGAAAAAAAACAACAATACACAGATAAAACAAACAGACATGCTACAAGCCTATTTGGACTGTTACGCTAAAGTGCGACAAGCTCCGGAAACATCCTCAGAGGCGTTTCGAGTGGTTCTGAGATCATATCAGATTTGTTAGTATTTACGAAAGCAAGCAGGTGCCGTCATAAAAATTCCCAGTGATCGTCAACATTTATTCGATGGTAACAGAAAAAGCTGCCTGTTTCCAAACGGCCCTATCAAAAGCTACAATAACAATAAGACAAAAGGGAAAAGTGCCACTAAATCGTGAAAATAGTGAGTGCGCGGTGATGTAATGCTGTCTTACCCTTAATGAATAAATTATGCGCCTGAAATTTCATCGTCATAGTAACTGCCCCATTTTTGTCGATGGCATACACTGATGCAGGCCACAGATAAAACCAAAACATCTACATAAACATGATCGACTTAATGGGACGGCATGCAAATCATGTAAATTTGCATTTCTGATTGCAAAATAAGTAAGATGTGTGTGTGAGAGAGAAAGAGAGAGAGAGGATTGGAGTTTTCATCCATGCGTAAGAGGCTGTGTGTGTCTCTGAAGGACATAAAACAAAGCGCACAGGAGCTCTGGGGCCCGTCGCTCGTAATTGCGCAGGTGGCATTTTAGCCATTCTCGCTGCACGGGGGTCAATTTTTCCCCAGGTCACTGACAGTGACATCATCAAACCGCTATTAACTCCACAAACAATTTCAACTCCATCCAGAGCCGGTATCGACAACAGACTGTATCAAACACACGCGTACGCGCAGGAAACTGGTCAAAATTTGCCCTCAATCTAAACCCTTCACCTTGCAACCCTCACTGCCACGGCCCTCAGTAGATTTATATAAGAAACAAATGTCTTCCATAGTAAAGAGAGATAGAAAAAGCTGAAGTAATGGAGATAAAACAGGGAGAGATCCCCTGTCTAAAGAGATCTAAAGAGATGAGTTTTTTCTATGACTGAACTCAGTATCTGGACACCTTTACCACACTTAAAAATGTATGAATTTTACTGCATTACATACCAAAATATCAAGCTAAGTGACATTTACAATCACATGATTCTAGAACATTTTTACAGCTAACTTGACTTTTTATGCTGATCCATTTTTCTTTAAACAGACTGACAACTAATCTTACAAAAACACATCCAGGTCACATTTCATTCCAATAAGCAAAAACAAGTAAATAATAAAGACATATTTTTTTAATTGTCATGACTACAATACCAAATTGTCCAAACCATTTTGGTTTAAATTAAAAAGTCTTTGTGTGCTCTCTTTCTGTTTTACATCTACAAAACATTTACATATATGTGTCCAAATCATTTTGGGTCTGTTGTATATGCTCTCCTCTTGTCTTCTCTTCAAAACAGCAAATCCATTAATGACCTGCCTGCGATATACATTTATCTGGTGAAATACATTTTTAAAATCCGAGAAGCCACATTTTTTAAATAAAAGGATTTTTATTGCTAACATCCCAGCAGCCTTCCTGATGCTAAATGAAAAACACGACTCTTATAGCTAGCTGTAAATCTCACACACTTTCATGCAAACAAAAAATATTCTAACATTTTTTATGAATTATGAACATAATATGCTTTACTAGTTGCTTTCTTTCCATTTTAGATAAATACCATTTATCTGAAACTCAGGGAACTTCCTCTCATACTGATAAAAATAATAAACCTCAAGACTTGATATTAAACAACTCTAAATGCTTTACTATAGAAAGTTCAATCAAAGATCTAAAGCCGAGGCGTTTTTCACGAGAACGTTTTCTTCTGGTCTTACTGGGTGAACTGTTCTCTATTGACTTACAAGCAGGAGGCATGTGTCCAAGCGCACTGCACTATTTTTCTGTAATAATAGCCAGCAGCCATGCAGCTAAATTATTAATGGAGACTATTCAATACAAACAGGTAGGCACGCGCACACACACATACACGCACGTGGCCTCCGCAGCCGCTCTGCTCCACTCCAGACGGGTTTTGTTCCACGCCTCGGGAAGTTCCCGCCCACACCTGCTCGCATCACAGCAAGCGTTGATGAACGTTTACGTGACGGTTCGAGAGTAAAGAAGTACTGTGGTATTACCATGAAACTATCTAGTTACCATGAAACTATCTACTAGTTTTTTCATTTAACTGAGACATAAAAAAAATTCTTCTACTAAGTTTGAATATCTATTTACATCTCCAGGAGAATTGACAGAATTAGGTACAGATGCACATCACAGTCAGATGAGATTATGGGGTTAAGGGTTGTGGGCCGTACCATTACATGATCAATAACAGGGTACGAGGAGAGAGAGAGTACACGACCCACCCCTTATGGAGCAGAACACATATACCATCAACCTCTCGACCCCTCTCGCCCAGCGCTCATCTTCTCCACATCCTCCTCATCTCGATCAATTAGCTGCTAAGTAAAGAGATCTGTGCCGTGCCGTCCGGGCCTCACTGTAAGAGATATGCCCCCCACCCCGGTCCCATCCGCAAAGAGAAATGAAATACTCCCTCTGTTACTGCGGGCTGCTGGGAGATAGAAGCTCTAAATAAAGAGCGATTACATCATCAGCTACGGCATCACCAGCAACACCGCTTTGAGCAAACAAATCTCACAAACCACTCTGCATGAAGATATGGATGCAATTGAGAGAATCTTATTAAACTCATCATATATTCATTGAAGCACATGAAAGGAAGGACTCACTATGTGTTTGCATAAACTGTCTTGGCCTGCTGCAACCTGATTGGCTGTGCCGATCGACCAATCAGATAACAGGGTAAATTAAACCACTTTTGTTATTAAGATTTAGAGGGGGTTTACATGACACAGTTTTAAAGTAAGTTTGAAGTCTGTTTCTCAGTTTTGACTTACAGTTTGCACCCAGCAGACTTACAAACTTGAGAAAGCTCACCAAACAAACATAGACCATTCTGCACAATATTTTTTGGATGGTAGATTTGACCCGTCCCCGACAGATGTGGACATGTCACATCCTTGTCAAACATCATGATTTTGAATAGACAACTGTGAGATCTCATTTATCTAACAGAAACAAATCTGCATAAAAGACCATCTCTAGGTCAGCTCAGGGTCTCACACATATAGATGTGGATGCTTTTAAATGGTCAAAAATAATCTGGTCATGATTTAATTCTACAAACTTATAACTTTAAATACTAAAGGAATAGTTCATCCAAAAAATTGTATAAAAATATTTCTAACTTTCTAAACATGTATAGGCCCGACAATTTTGAAGTTCTGAAAAGCACATCCATCCATCAGTAAAGTAATCCAAACAAATGAATAAAAAGCAAAGCATATGGTGTGCGAAAACATAATATTTTTGAGCATATTTGGCAAAACTAAAACCAATAAGAACACTAAATTCATATATAGTAACATGTTGACAATTCAAATCTTATTGGTTCTTGTCGCAAAATATCATATAATAACTAGCCACGTGACTAGGGCCAATGAGATTTGAAGACATCAGCGTGTCGCAATATAAACTAAACTACGAAAAGTAAACACACTATATATAGAAGGTTAATATCAGCCAAAATAAACAGATGCATTAGATTAATTATGTTAAAAAAACATTAAGCAAAATAAATAGAATTAATCATCATATTTATTCTAATCTTGACAGCTACATTTAATTCAAGAAAAGCTGCCGTCATCTGAGAGAAGGTTCAGGAAATCATTTGTTACGGACATATAATTTCCCCTAACATAATCATACCACCCCCCTAGTAAAATCCAAAACAAGCCCTTAATCCGTCTCCAGTTCCATGTGTCATATTATCCGCTCTATTAATTTAACGTGATACCCGTTTGCCCGATCTAAACGCTATAAAATTTCACAAGTCTGGATTACATTGCCACGGGGACTCTCGTAGCACACATCTGTTCTTACCTGCTCGACACCATGAGCCGTAATTAAGACACAGTCTAAGGTGCGATGCGTTGGTGTGTCTTACAAGCGTCCGGTGAGTGTTTGAGGGAACAGAACGGCCCCGCTCTGGGGCTGCTGGTTCTGGCCCCGGGCCACAACTCCTCACAGCAGTATAATCAGATTTGGGCCGGTGAGATGGTGAATGGGCCTCTCAGGGCCGCTTGACTGTTTGTGAAGGACTATAATGCTGCAGATTAATAGAAGGTTATATGATGAGAGTGTCGGTGTCAGCAGTGATGGGGCTTGCGGAGGAAATGTTGTTTCTCGAAAATGAATTTTGTATAGTGACAGTTCGGCACTGAGGGTTTCTCTGATGTGCCCTGACACTCCTCCATCTGGACTGAATTAGTATGAGCACTTATCAAAACACAGAATGACGGCTAGAAAGACTAAAGAAATGTTTCATGAGCACAACAATGAAGCGTTTTAGATGGTCAAGAAGAAATATTAAAAAAACATCAGCCAGCTGTGGACTAAAAATGCACCAGATGACACAATATCACGTGTTACGAAGAGATGTCACTGACAAAAACTACTGCCTGCGATATTTCATGTAAGTTTAATGTGTATATTTGGTACAATCTGCTTTTTCAGTGATGGTTATGTTATGTTTATGTTACACTTTTCTTATAATCATATATTTTTGCTCAACTCACTGCATACAAATTCATGCAAAACAGCACATCATAAAGAAGTCACGTTTTCTCGTGTGAACAGGCCGGACCTATGCTTTACTGCCTAAGCTCAATAAAAACACACTTTAAAAAAATGTGTACATATCTGTACATGACTAATAGTAACGATGCTGACTTCATTGACAAGAGTCTTATCATAAACGCAATAATTCAGACTGTGATAGTCTTTCATGGATACGTATTTTGTTCACCCAACAGAGAAATTCCAGTCTGTTTTCCCTGGTTAATACTATGCGTTGAGTCGATAAGCATAACTGCAAACACATTATCACTGAAAAACAATTATCATCCACTGCTGATACAAATGTGATAGGCTGGCAACAATTACACAGCAAACAATACAATCCAGCCCATGGCACAGTGTCCACTGTAGTATAATGGCATCAGACCCTCATTATCTTCTCTAACAATGCTGCCAAAATTACTGTAAAACTGTAGCCTTGCATGATTTAATTTCAAAAAGAAAAACTACCTAACAGGTGACTGTAACATTTCTGTGTGAATCCCATGTAAAACCCAGTGGATCACACAAACATGAAATTCATGTCCATAACTTGCATGTGAATGTTGAAAGTAATAACAACAAATGTATTGAAAGGCAAAGGTGACATCATTTATTCACAATTTCTTTCCTTTGCAGAACACAAAAGAAGATATTTTGAAGAATGTTGATCACTTCAATTGCATGTCACTGAGACATTTCTCAAGATATTTCCATTTGTGTTCAGCATAAGAAAGTCTATTCATTAAATTAGTAGAATAAATATAAATTGCTTTATCTGTCCTTAATATCAGGCATTACTGCAACACTGCAGCAGAAAAGACTAAAGTCACTTTTATATTCAGGGGCCTTGATTTTAATTTCAACATCCATGTGCAAGTCATGCGCGATGGGGTCTCATCTAACATCCACAAGCTGCCTGGAGGCCATAGATTCAGAGTGGACAAACTCATATCTCTTGTGGATATTGCAAGAGAGGCTACAGTATTAAGCCACTCTAGGGTATATCTCATGAATCAAAGTTAAAACCAAACAAAGAAAATGACACACTTTTCCAATTCTCTAAGTAAAATTCAGGTCTCCGGTCCATTCGGTTTGTTTAATATCTGAACGAATCATTTCAGAATCCCAGCGGCTCATTAAAGGCGGCGTGTTAACAGATGAAAATGCAGAGTGATAGATTTCTGCAGCGATAATGGAAATCTCTCGAACAAAGGCTGCTTATTAATGAATGTTCCTCAGAAAACAGGGACTGTGGATGTAATTGTGGCAGACTGGGAAATTAATGCCTGTGAGATATAAAACAAGCAAGTGTGAATTATTCGATTAATCATACGGAGGAAAAAGACGTTGCCGATGAGAGATTGTTGTACTGTAGGTTTGTCAAGAGAAGCTTTGCTAAGTGAATATCAATGTCTATGCTCTGCATTCGAGTTTTCCTCTGCTGGTATTAGCACAAGGTCAGGACTCTGTGTGTATCAGCTCATGGTAGACACCACTGCCCTTACCAGACTGATACGCATCTCAAGGACCCACGTTCGCCCGAGCCGACCGCCCGATCAATAACGTGAAAGAGAGAAAGCATTTAAATGACCCGTTAGACGACTGGATTTCCTGTGGATATGCCAGAAACCAGCAAGAGCAGGAACATAAGCTTAAGAAAAAGAAGCGATTGCAACACGAAAGGCAGGAAGAAAAAAACGCTGTCGGTGTGATTATCTGCAGATTACAGACGTCAGTGGAGATCTCTCATGTGTGGTTGAATATACAGTACAGTAAAGGCCTGAAAATGGTTACCGTTCAGGTATTATAAAATGGATAGTTTACTGGATGCTGATTGGTTGATATATTATTCTAGGTTTGCTAAAATATACAATATTGTAAGTACAAGAAAACACATTTTTGCTAGCTAGTGTATGCATCTGTGCACTGTCAACCTGTTTTTAAACTTAAAAGGAAGACACTCAATAAATGTGTGTAATGAGATTAATGTCTGACATATTTTTGTGGCAGCCACATTATCCTGAAAACCATCCAAAACCCTTTGACAACCATCCACAACCCACTAACAACAACACAAAACCCTCTCACGACCCCACAACACTCATGACAACCATCCAGTTACAGTTAAACAGAACTGCAGCCCATCACATTAATGCTACACAATCGGAGAGAGAGAGAGAGAGAGAGAGAGAGAGAGAGAGAGAGAGAGAGAGAGAGAGAGAGAGAGAGAGAGAGAGAGAGAGAGAGAGGGAGAGAGAGAGGAGAGAGAGAGAGAGAGAGAGAGAGAGAGAGGGAGAGAGAGAGAGAGTTTCTGGAAACATCTGGAATATTGTTCCCAGGAAACCCACATGTCGTTCACAGCCATATGCTCACATTCACACAATACAGGTATCCATGTGTGTGTTTCATGTGTCTGTGCACATCTGTGTGCATTGTGGAACATGTATTTGTGTGTATCAGCTCAAACGTAGTACATTGATAAGAAAACTCTTTCTAATGAATCTTTCATATTTAGCCTTGAGCTCAGTGCGAGAAACTCTGCTTTCTCTTTAACAGCTCATTCATGCCCAGCGTTCTCTTCTCTTATGACATTACTGAATCAATAGCTTTAGATGTAGCTCCTGTAGTGCTTTTGTTTCTAACCGAGGCCCGTTACGGGAAGTAGGCCAGGCTGCCGTTGCATAAAAAGCATGACGCTTTAAAACGACTCTCTCATCTCACTACTAAAAAACTGCAGGTGGTGGGGATGCATCTGTGTGTATATACTGTACAGCAAAAATTCACATACACAAAGTAAAAAAACACAAAAAGTAAAAAAAAACTCAATTTAAATATGACATGATAAACTTCAGACATTTTTTTTATATATTAAATATTTTTTTATTATAAACATTAATCTCATATATCTGTTTATCTATCTATATTTTTCTTACCAAAATTTCTAATTGTCTATTTTTATTCATCCTAAAGATTTTAAAGAGGCCACAAAGAAACCAAGTATTAAATATATTGAACAAAGCTTTAAAAGAGCAACTTCTAAACAAGATTTTTTCTCCAGTGAGCCGTAATATATCTGAACGGGACAGAATTTCATCAAACGCTACTATTTCATCACTGCACTGAAGAAAAATCACTTTTCTCGGACAGCTCGAATACACAAATCCCATGATTCAAGTAGTTAACAAGCAATCAATAACCAATCTCACTGTGACTGAACTCTTCTATTGTGTTTAAATGGGACATTAACATTGTCACCTACATCTCAATATTCACTGCCGTCCTGCAACGTCATACAGCTCAACCACACGAGAAAGGTTAGGGACTGACAGGAGACATCATTTCCAGGTCGTGACCTTTGACGGTATCAATAGGGCATGTTTGATTTAGTCTTCTTTAGTGGCTTTGTGCATCTGCTTTAAACGCTCTTAAAGTGGATTAGAAATGAAGATCCTTGACGCTAATTGCTTGTTGAAAATCCTCCTTGTACATGTCCATTTGTCCTCTAAATCCACAACAACAAATGCTAAGCAAACATTTATCTAGACAAGAGATTAAGTAACATTTTGAAAAGATCTGAAAAGATAAAAAAGTGCCAAGAAATATTTTTATAACATACAGTAGTCAAAAGTTTACAGTCACTTATCTAAAATGTTCTTCATGGTGTGGAAAATAATATAATTGTGTTAACATATTCATTTATTTAAATACAAAATACAGGTGTCACAATACAATATAGCAGCCACAATGGTACAAACTGTTTTTCTCAGCTTTCATAAATATATTATTTAACCATTCATATATCATATTTTGCATGTGATTTATTAACTAAAAAGAAACCATGAAAATAAACAAAATATTAGTTGTATATAAATAAGTATTTGACTGGTATAATTTATTTCTTTTAAAATAATCAGTTAACGTGAAAACAAAAAATGTTTTTGAAATAGATGATTAGTACTGAAAAATTAGCCAATAAGAGTTTAGAATAGATGATTTTTTAAATAATATTTAAAAACGCATCTCAGGATGAGACCTCAAGAAGCTGTTTGATAAAATGCCAAGAAAACATAAAGAATTAATCTTTTCAATCATAACATAATTCCTATAGTTACATTTGTGCTGTTTCCTTTTAATAGTTTTAAGTGACCCTAAACTTTTAAACAGTAATGACCCATTAAAGTCCTAAGTTGACTTATGAAGACTTGTGAAGTAATATATGGAACCTGTCTTTATTGTATGACAGCCTAGTCACTATTAACTAAATGTACAGTCAGTTTCGGCCTATTCCTCACCAAAATCTATCATAAATTTAACAAAAACATTTTTTTTTGGTTTACGGTTTCACTTCTCTTTCACCACTGTATAAAAAAGAGAGCCAAGGAAGAATCACCTTGTGTGTCCACAAAGAAAGACAACAAAATGAACTATTCCTTGAAGACCCCACTGATGGATACAGCTGAAGAGGCTAATAGAAACATATCGACAAGAAAATGTTGTGCTTATCTCACTCCTGCTGTACGGCCGCAGCCAACAGTCCCAAAAGCAGATGGGAGACACTTTAGGGAGTGAAGGGGGAGAGATGTGCGGTTACAAATGAACAGTTTTATAGCTTTATTGCTGCTAATTCACAGGGCATTAATACTCTTGGGAAAAGGGCAGCAGGCCAGTCTCCAGATGTAGCACTGATCAATGGGATGCTCTGAAAATGATTAACTTTCACAAAGCAGGTGTCTGAAATTTACTGATCATGGCTTTCTTTATAATGTAGAGCTTGTGCAGAACAAACATCTCTTAAGAAAACTGTCATTGTCTATTTTTCCAAAAAGTTTTTTTTTAATCTGTATCATGACAGTTCTTGCACGCATATATAAATGTAGCTCAACTGTTGCATTGTGTTAGCAGTGCAAAGGTTGTGGGTTTGGACTTCTCTCAAATGCATAAAAGTAAATTCAAAACATTAGCAATAATAAAAAAATCATTGTCTTGTGGTACAGACAGAATGCAAAACCTTGTTTCTGTATGCTGACTTAAATGATGAAAAATGTTAAAACCTGATAGTATCTCCTGGTAATTGATTTGATTGTAGAGCTGGCTGGAGGGGGGGTCAAAATGTAAAAGGATTTGTGACATCATCTAAAAAGGATACTGATTTCACATGAAAAGCAACTTACTAAATTTTGAGATTACAAGTAATTTTCTCATGTTAACTATATTAACATAGTTATATTAACATTAAAATCAGGTTAAAGTTCTATATTTTCATTACGAGATTAGGAGCACCAAAGTAGTCAAAAAAATTACAAAAGCAGTTAATGTGTGTTTAATGCTCACACATTTGTTCAATTCAATCTTTGACAGGGCCTTACTTGGTCAATATTAAAGAAATCACAAAAAAGGGCCACATATTATTATAGCAGACTTCGAGGATAATCCCACAACACTTGTTGTGTAACAGTCACTTACGCAAAAGCATAAAGAAAACAGTATGATAGCAGATTGTGTACTGAACGGTCCAGCAGACAGCTAATGGACTGCATCCCATGTTTCCCTCTGTCTCAGTCTGTTGGTGTGAACGTGTGTTAATTAAAATGTACATGTGCACGTGTTTGGGATGGTGGCATTACTCATCCATGACATTACCCAATTGATCATGATGTAGGACTCAATCTCAGCGGGGAAACCTGTGATGTAGGAGTCAGCAGGTTATCAGCAGGAGGCCTGCACCTTGTCTTTATCGAGGTGAAGGTGTTGCTTCGGGGCAGAGCTGGAGGAGGGGTGGCGCTTAGCCTGCCCTCGACCCGTCCCAAAACACAATCAATGAATGCTTTAACTCAAAGGGGAAAAATTCACCTCGCGATAAATATCGTTTTCCTACAATCTCTGGGTTCCCGGAGGCACGTGAAAAGCGTGACTGGTATCCCGTTAATAAAACCATCAGTGTTGTCAAACATACTAAAATGTGATAAGGTAATAAACTCATGACTATTTCAACATGTGCTGCTAATGTACGTGGTCTTAACTGCTGCTGTTCCAAGCCGTTAAAGTCTCGTGTAATTCTGGACTCATTGTGGAATGGGCTTTTAACGTTGACTCTGTAAGTGACCCTTATTATGAGAAAGACTCCGGATCGGACAGTATGACGAGGTCTGAGGTCTCTGAAGGGAAAGCCGGCACTATTGCGGTATTATTGCTGAACTCTGATAGCATTGGCGTGGCCTTTATTGACCCATTACTCAGTGGCCCTATCGCTGGACAGTAACGGCCCGGTCAATGAATGAGGAAATGGTGAACATTCACCGCCAAAACTACGGTTTTATTTCTTCACATTGCTGGGAACTGAAACACTGTTTGGCAAGCGTTTTGTGTTTTATAAGTCACAAATACAACTCTAACCTATCCTTCTGACCTTTTTGCTGCCTTTATTGGTGATTCCAGTACAGAGAAAACAAAATATGTTATAAGGAAATGACATGACCCAGATTGGAACCTGCGTCCCATGCTTGAGCTCTGCGTATCAACTGCAAGGTTATTGGTTAGTCAAAATGGTAAACAAAAGTCATTTTTATTACAATTAACTGCACAAATGCACCATTATTCAAATTATTAACATGACACAGACTGAATACAAAATTACACAATTTTTCTTTTTTTTTCTATTTACTATTTTTTCTATTTTCTATTGACTATTAATGTTCGTCTAGAATGACAATTAGTCACACAGTCTCTCCATAATGGCATCTGCCTAATTTTGATATAGTTTGATGTCAAAAATACAAAAGATATAATGTTTTCTCCTTCCTTTTACAATTTTATGAGACAATGATTTTACAGCTATATGCAGTTTATTATGTCAGAATTTGGATCCAAAACTGCGACCAATGTGTGGATGGTGACCTACCAGTTGAAAACTTTCTGTGCTAGTTAAAGCCAATAGCCTTATGGGCTGGGCTTTGAGCGACCCGGGTTTAAGGATCTTTATCCAACTCCTGTTCCCCTTTCTCTCCCATATAATTTTTCTGTTATCCTCTCCACTGTCCTGTCAAATAAAGCCAAAAACGTACTATGCCAGGCTTTGGCAATTCAACCCTTTCAAAAAACACATATAATGCATGACATCCAATCCCCCAAAACCATGCCGAAAGTATGTATCATTAAAATGATACATGGGGCAGATTCAAGGATGCTCGTTCAATCCTCAGTATGTAAATGACTAAAACTTCCCCATTCTGTCCTTCTGTAGCACGCCACCTCTCAGGACTAACATTACAGCTGTCATCTCCCACTGCATGACATCGCTCACAATATACCACGGTACGTAGGATCTAGTTACGCGTACCCGCCAGGACACATTCACTGGCTGAGAGTGGGGGAGGTTCCGAGACAAAGCCCAATGAGTAACATTCTAAAGAGGGAAACTGGACCCTGGCGGGCTGCGATATCACAGTTTTGTGTTGAAATAATTAGCCTGCTTAACGCGCCATCTGGGCCCTCCTTCGCTGGCAGCCAACGGATACCAGATGCCACCTGGCTAATTTTGCCGCAGCGGTAGCGTCGGAACTGACAAACTCCGCGACGGGTGCTACGTCGCCTCTCGGCTGGGCCCTAAATACTGCAGCAGAACTCTGAAACTCCCCCTGAAACCGTATAGACGGCACATTATGTTCATATGAGCACCTCATTATCCGATAGCTTAGCGTCGCCTCGACACGCTAAACTGCTCCGCAGGAAGTGGACGGCCACCGTCAACAATGCCATTATCTTTAAAGAGCATTAAAACTTCATCAAATTATTTGTTTGGGAATCAGCATCTTAAAACTAACGACTTCATTCCAATCAACATTGTCAAGACAGCCAAAGCATTAAAGTTTTGCATGTCTGCAGTTCTCCCGTGCGCATGACGGCTAGTTCTTCTAATCTCTCAAACAAATCCACCTCCACACAAACTTCACGGGTTATCAATGAAAACAGGTTCGCTGTAATGCGACCGCTTCGGGTCTTTTAGCACCGACAATGACAACGGGCAGAAATATTTGTTCGACTGCACGCGGCCTGCTTGGTAACTTGATAAGGGTCTGAATTTACTTGATGAGGTAAAAAGTTCCTGAGCTCAGCAGCCTAAGCTGTCGGTCCCCTGAGAGCTGCTGAGAAACCGTATCTGCCCTGTAGGAGCTTCCCTTTGGTAAGCACTTCTTATCAGGAGGCCATCACGACTGGCCGATAGCACTGGGTAATATCCAGTAACAGCAGTCTTATGTGAGATCCAATACGTGGATCAATCCCGGGGCCAGAGAGCTCTCATTATCCTCCGGAGGGTTTCTTATCCTCTGTGTCCGGGCACTAAACATCACATACAAGGATTTGTCGAAATAACAGGGCATAGTTTAAGTTTGTAAAAAAAATATTATTTCTGTTTGATAAGATGAGTTAACAATTAAATGACACTATGCAAAGCAATCAAAATGTGCTACATGAAAAATCTTAATTCTTGCTTCTAGTAAAGAATTAAAATTATATAGGACCTTTAAGTGTCCTTTTCTCCAAAGACCCCGCAAAAGATTGATCATATTTGTCAATTCTGCAAGACAAGAATCAAAAGATTTTAATATGAACTTATCCATTAATCATTCCATCAAAACAAAATAAGATGTTTTGTGCTCTCCACATTAATTTTATAGCTCTATTGTATGTCGCTTATTGCATGTCAACAATTGACTGAGTTGTGTTGATTTTTACTGCAGGACTTGACAATAGTTCAGACAGTAAAATCACAACGTAACATGCTTCTCACCAGCCACACACCTTCCCCTGATGGGCGGCTATACAATGCAATAGTGCACAAAAACCTGTGTGTGTGTGTTTAAGCCATGGCAGTTAGACACAAGAGATTGAGAAAAACAAAAAAGCCAAGAAAACCGAGCTAAAAGAAAGAGAGAGAGCGGTAGGGAGATAGACAGAGACTGGGAGAGAAGTGGGATTCAGAAACTCCTCTGGGGATCCCAGTATGCTGGTGCACATTTTCCCATGTGACCAATGAAATGAATAACGACCAATTGTCATTCTTACACTCGTTTCTACGGGAGCAACTTATTCTAATTCATGCTGAACAAGCAGGTAAAAACAAATAATCCATAATGAAGGCGCAATTTACAAACATATTGGACGACAAGACCCACAGTTTTCAGGCAAGAGAAAAATCACATTAAATATTTCACTTTTTATGAGAAAAGTTATACAGTATGATAATAAATAATATGACTTTTCCATTTCACTAAAGCATGTCACTTCAGATTATTACTTAATTTACTAGAAAAGTCTTTTGATAAGCGTGAATTTAAATATAGCTGAAATCCTTCCAGTCAAAGCACTCGGATTTAATGACCCCTAATCACAATCATTACAATCTGTGGCCTCTGATGTAACGGTTCATTCTGTTAAATTCATCAAAATATTATTCTCCATCTGGTTAAGATAAATAAAAAGAAAATTCAAGTTAAACTGAATCAAATTACGTCTTTTGTAGACATGTAAAAAACATTTAGCAAACAGACAAATGCAGCTGAACAAATCTCTAAGCAAAAGTTTTTCCATGGTATTATTTGGGACAGGAGAAACCTCAAGCTCCGTACAGTTCACATCACATCAATTACAGTATTAAAAGACCATTTTCACATTTACAAGGAAAACTGTACACACACCAAACTAAAGTCCAGCTGGGAAGCAGCACCCCGGTAAAACCTGTTTGTGTCTCTTACCTCCCGAGAGAAACTGGTGTCTGGGGGAGAAGGTCAGGACCTCTCAGCGAGCAAACGGTCGTAGATCTCTTCGGCTCCGGGGCAGCAGACCGTCGCAGGCCACCGAGCCAGAAGAAGATAAATCAGAGGGTCGGGACACAGGAGCAGAGACGAGCTGCACGCAGGGACGAGAGAGGACTGCCCGAGCCGGGCCGGGCGGACGGCTTCTACTGCGTCTCCCGGAATGAAAGCAATCCCTGGGACAGAATGGGTAATGAGATCTCGGCTCCTGAGATTTTAGCTTTCTTAATCATGTTCATAATTAATTCAAGAACATTGATAATTTCATTACATTCTTTTTGTCTTATCAATAAATGATGTGCCTGCACTTTTGGTCTTGTGTACGGGCGAGGGAGAGAGAGAGAGACAGAGAGAGAGGGAGATGCTGAGAGTAATACAGTACCATCGGCAAGCCGAGATGAATACGATACAAACAGCAAAGTGGTAATTATAATCTTTGACCAGGCCACCGGCAGCACAATATGAAGTCAAGCAGACACTAATAATTAATAAGCCCTTATGTAGAAAGCGTGTGTTTCATTACAAAAGGCGTGTTCTGCGTATATGCTTGTGCCGTGCGTCCGCAATTTAAATCACTTGCTCAAACTTTTTTGTGGAAATAAATGCAGTTACAATAAAATATCATCTTAAATGTTTACATAGAGATTTTCAAAGGCTGGACTCAACAGATCATATCCTGGTGCAATCATAAATTAAAATACTGTAAAATATATAAAATGAGAAGGGATGTAAAAACAGGAAATTATAATAAAGAATGTTCTCTGACTTAAAGAGGTTTTATTAATTTTTAATGGATCATTGTGACCAAGCCACATACCTCTGTCATAAACATGAGAATATGTTATGCTGTTTAATTATTTACTTCTAAAATTATTTAGAATATCATGAAAAAGTTTGTAACTTTGGTTAAACACAGTGACATTTTTATATAATTAAAGTTACATAATTACAGTTTTATTTACATTAATACACATAAAAAAAAATGGAGTAAAATATGGACCCGTTGTGTTAATTTACCTACAAAGTAGCCATATTTAATCCAACCATTGTTGAAACAACCCAGGTAAGGTCATTTTTATAATGTAAACCAACATTTGAGTTTTGAGTCCATATTTAACCCAAAATTGGGCTATAGCAACCCAGCAAGTTTGAGTGTAAGGTGTTTTGAACAAAAGATTGGGCTGGAAGACTCGAGTACAGTCATTTGACGGATGAGACTGACCCCGTTTATTGGGCAGTGAATGATAAGCCTCTGTGGGGGGGTTAATCTGATAACAAGAATGGCAGAAATATCTGGTAAGGAACTAAACGCAATCACTCAGAGTCTGGTCAGCGCTCAGATCGGACACTATGATTGATACTGTACATACACACCATCCGTCCATCTACAGTACAGGAACCAAACCGGTAACATTTACTACATGATATCAGCGCAACATTACACCGCTAGACACGGGCGAAATAACTGAGCCAATTCTTCCAAAGCACCATATGCAGGTGAACATAAAACAGTAGCGATGAAAATGTATTTATAGTCTTATTTACACGTGTCCCATAAGATATAACCGTGCACAAGCCGTAATAAAACCGGAGGCAAAAAGTAGAAAATTTATCGAGGTCATTTTGACAGAACTTGATATAAGGTGACCATACAAAGTTTTCTGCATTTTAATCATGTTTTACGTGATCTATGTATGCCAATCTCGTGACGTTAGCGTCGGCCTGCCCAGGACGGCTTTGCAAGTGATGATGGCCCTGTCTAGCTGTGCTTCAGAGGGCCAGTGGAGTATTTCCATAATAATCCACCCTCGGCTCCCAGGGGCCCCTAGAGAGGGTGAATGGAGAGAGAGGAGCGTCTCTCTCAGGCTGAGTGGAGCCTCATCTGCACTGTGAAGGGAGGGGGGCTTAGAACGAGCGCGTCGTGCGGCTGAACCAGCCTGTAGGCAATGCAATAAAATCACTGCACGCTGCTCCGCGACGCATGGCCCACCACTAAAACAGCACCCGCGGAGGCATATAAATGATATGAGAGAGAGAAAGAAAGAGCGAGAGAGGGCGGAAATGGGTGGCGGCACAGCTAGAAAACAGACTTTGATACTAATAATTGGGGTGGCATCCCTCTCTCTTCATTATAAAGTGCCTGTATTCATTTGAGAATGGCCCATGGCGGACCAGACTCAAACGAGGGATCTTGTATTCCTTCTGCGCTATTTTTAAACTGTTCTACATATAAATTTTGGAAGATCTAAAATATATCTGGAGGAAGATATTTATTACGTTTCAAGTTTTATTGGTCAAATACACAGCCATACACAGTACACTCTTAAAATTAAAGGTTTTACTTCATTAAGCCATAATAGAACCATTTCTGGCTCAATGGTCTCCATAAACAAATTTTAATATCTATAGAACCTTTCCTTTCATAAGGTTCTTTAGACTATAATAAGATGGTTCAAGACAGTTTGGACTAAAAAATATATTGATAAGGTATTAAAATCATAATAAAAAGATCAAAAATAAGATTAGGAGAATTTATTGGGAGAATTATACACTCCGGACATTTATCTCAGTAGCAGTTTTACTATAACATACATAACTAATTTTACTGTTATGTATTGCCCTCCATCTCTGTTTTTAACAATGAGGTGTATCATTTCTGTTCCAGCAGCATCACCAAAATAACTATTGCAAACATCTGATTTCTAAACACTCTCACAATGTGTCATTGTTCTAAGAATTCACATTATTGTGCCAATGTTGGGCTGGTCTGAATGGTCAAAAAAACAAAGCAATGGTAAGAGTTAAAGCAACTGTGCAAAATGCATATTATGCTGGGATAGGAGGAAATATCTTAACGTTTGAAAAATCACACCTATCACCTTTATCGCACCAATACGTCCTTTGTAAACGACCCCTACAGGCCTTTTGTCTTCTTCAGCCGGTTTCTAACAGTTATTACCCAGCTGCCGTGAGCTTCAATCCGTGAGGCAAAACGTGAAGGACCGGATACCATTCCGACTTTTAAAGGGCAGGGTTGCGAAAGGGCAACGAGCGCATGGCTGCGTGGTGGAGGGGGCATCTGGAGGAGATGCTCGACTGTGGAGAGAGAGCTGGAGCTTAGGAAAGACCCCCGCGGACACCGGGGGCCCCTCATCTCCATGACATGCTCTCTCACACCGCTGCGATCGCGGTCAGGGGCCGCGCTAATCAATACACGGAGTCTGCGGGAGGGCGGAGGAAAATGTCTTAATATGCTTAAGATGTACGGGAAACACTCATATCGCTCTGTTTAGCCAGCGAGGCAGAAGCCGCTGCCGTGACGTGGGTGTGTGTGTGGGGATCAGGTGGGCGAGAGAGAGAGAGAGCTAGCGAGAGGGCAGGCTAATTAATGTAAGCATTTGTCAGTGATTAAGCTTTAAACAGAAAAGGTCAGCCGAGCAGCGGAGCAAGGCCCGTCCCACCACCCTGCTCTTAGGGCAGTCTAAACCTTTCCTGGCTAAATGGTAAATATGCCATTTCACAATGGGGGAGCATGGAACACATGTAGGCCCGACACACGGGTCATTGGCTCTCCACCCTCCATTACCCGGCCAAGGCAAATGTGCCGATCTGTGTCATTTAGGGGATGATAAATAAGGCCTCCGACGAGATCAATAGACGCTGGAGTCCTCAAGCAACTGTGATTAATTGACTGTCACCAATTAATGAGGGAAAGATTACAAACCATTGTCTGAAGCATATGTGGGCAAAATACGATCTTTAGAGAAATAGGGAGGGGGCAGAACTGAATATGATTTGAAACACAGTTTTACATTTTATGAAGAATAGTGTGCAATTTTGAGTTTTATTATTCGCAATTGTTTACACTTATGCATTTGTCAAGGTAAATATATTTTGTATCAGTACGTGTGTTCTTTGGGATTGAAACCCAAAACTTTGTGCTGCTAACATAATGCTAACATAAATCTTAAACTTAATGGCACATCTTCCCTCAACAAGAACCAATTCTGTACAATTCTATATACAGTACGGTACAGTAAGTACAGTAAATAGCAATATTTTCTCATCAAATACCACTGGAATTTTACTGTTGAATCTAAAAATATTGGACCGTTATGACTTCATATTTAACCTTGGCAGATTAAATATATTTAAATCTTGGAAAATAATTTTTCAGCAATAAAAATTGAGCCATTCTGTATTCTTAACAACAGAAGACATGACACTGGGGACCTCATGATGACATGGCGTGGCTGGAGCTCCACTTTTATGAATGGGGACGATTTTGTGTGTAGAGATGAGGGTGTTAAGAGATGAGGGGTGTTAAAATAGAAAAATGAGGCAAATTTGTACCATTATGTAAGTGCATGCTCAGCAGCATCTTCCCTGCTCCCAACAAAATGCAGATGTTGTGTGTAATTTTAAGTTTCAGCCACTGGCGTACAGGTAGACTATTCATAGTCTAGACGAAGTCGAGTCTCTGTGGGGTGTGTTGACATGAGAGACTTGCAACAAATGACAGTAATGTAGTCGCAGCACCAATAGTCTGCTTGATGCAATCAATGTACAACATTGTTTTGCATCAGTTCGATGCTAATGAAGTTATGTCACAAGCACTCGGCCACTGGGTCTGCCATTATGGGATAATAAACCCATCGTTTGGCAATGACCAATGAATTATGAGATCTAATATAAATTAATCAAAAAGTCTAATAGTTTTCATTATTGTGATAACATTTTTAAAACAAGTGGCAGATATAAAGATGTATTATCAAAAGAGGATGAGGTTATGTTGCATACTGTATATGCAGTATGTAAAACTACAGTATAAACAAATTTACAATTGTCTTACTATAGTAATCACAGTTAAACCATATTTGTTGTTACAAATGATAATCAATTGCCCAACAAAAACATAGTTACTTCACTTTTACTACAACAAAATCATGATTATTTTCCTAAGGGCACAAATAATTTCATTAAAACAATTTATTAAAAATTATAAATAATATTTTATGTATCCACACATTTAGCATCATCTCACCATATAACCATAGTTTAATCATGATGAATCCACAAATAATAAATAATAACAAATAATCAGATAATCAATTTGTGTACCATCGAACCATTAAAAGGTTTGATTTAATTCAAATGAATAAAATAATACATTACTGTAACTTTGTTTATGAAAATGTATGCTTTAACTACCATAATTTTCGGTTTTATTTAAAGTATCTAATATACTAATAATTTACTATTATCTCACTATAGTAACCATAGTTTAACCATCATATTTGTAGTACATTTATGACCTATGGTAATACAAATCGCAATCAATACGCCATAAATGTGGTTGTATGTGGTTATACCAAAATAAAAACACTGTTAATTTTCCAAGGTTTTAAATACAGTAAACCTGTTGTACTACAGTAACGAGTATCATGTTCTAACCTGGACATTTTTGAGAGATTCAGTCGTATAAAACAAAGTTTACTGAAATAAATCCTCGAGATCCACTTCACACAACGCTGCAAAGACCGATCGGCGTCTGACATCAAAGTATCGCCAAGCACAGCTTCCAAATCGCTCTCGCGAGACTTTGATATCATACGCGAGACGGTCTGCGCAGCGTCGAGTTTAGTACTTCGCGCTTGCCGTAGTCGCATGCTTTGTTTCTGCTGGAGGGAGTTTTGGATCATGAAGTTTTACATCTGAAGGTTTTATTTATTTCACCTTTAAAACATGTCTCAACAATTTCAAAACGTGACTCTTTCTCTGACTCTGCCGATATCCTGTCAGATCTGCCTAGGAAAGGTAACGAGATTTTATTTTACACTGTTAACCGCGTTTGTTTCCAAACAATGTCTGTGCAACTCAATGTACTGTCGTTTTATTATAAACTTACTGGTAAAAGCGTGCAAGAAACTGCACTTGCATTTTAACGATAGTTACTAAAAGTGATAGCTGAAAGCTTAAAGTAACCATAACCATACTAATAATAACACTAATATTTGAAGAGGCTTATCAGACCTATAGAGACCAGTATATTTTCCGTCTCCGTATAAACCAATGAAATGTCATATGTCCATAAGCAATAAATCAATGTTTCACTGATCGCTTTGTTACATTAACGTTCATGACTTTTCATTTACCTGTTACACTGTTGCATCAAAGGTGCGTCAGCCGGTCATTTGTTGCAACAACCATGTGTTCTGCTCCAACTGCATTAAAGTTTGGCTGGAGAAGAACAGCCAGTGCCCAACCTGCAGAGTGGCCATCACAGCAGAAAACCCCTGTAGAGAAATCATTGGTATTATAACGTCACTTACACATTATATTTCACATTGAATTTCACTTATGAGTATAGCAACATTGTGCTTTTGAAAGCACTGTAGACCTGGATTGTTCTTGTACATCTGGGATAATGCTGTAACCTTTGCGAATGTGAAGCGAGTGAATCTTAATTTCAGAACACTCATTTTGTGATGAGTGTGAATGAATTAAATATCTCTTTCTTTACCTCTTTGTGTTTTTATGCTCACAGGAGCAACAGCTGATAGTGACTCCAGTGAAAGCTGTTCTGTTAAGAGACGCCTCAGAAGAACTCGAGGAGAGCTGCTTTTCAGAGAATATGAGGTACTTTAGTGTAAACAATTTTTTTTACATACATTTACTACTGAAACATTCTTACAGTATATTTTATACATATTTTGCAAATATACACACATTTTGTGAAAATGTAATACAACCAGGGTACAGTGCATGGAATACTGTATCCATGGCATTTTATTGCACAAAACTTTGTATACGGCTAGTAGTATTTTTGGACTGAGACGACTGTATTTTATATATCTGCAAAAATTATTTTCATATTTTTAGCAGTACACTGGCATGTAGATGACCTGAATGCAGACATTAGCTAATAGTTACTAAACTCAAAAAATTGTTAACTTGTGTGTATAAAAGTTTTGTGTATAAGACTTCTTAACAGAGATTATAAATAATCTGTTTTGCAGGATGAAATCGAAACCCTTCTGAAAGAGAATGAGGAGTTGAAAAGCAAAACCTTGAGTCTTGAAATGCAACTTAAGACCGCTCTGGAACCGACCACCGTCTTGGTTCCTCAGACTAAAACCAGCACTGTTGACCCGAGTGTTCTCGAGGAGTCGGCTAATAAGCTGAGGGCTGCCAGTGACCTCTACAGTAAGGTCAAGCAGGATCTCGACAGGCTAAAAGAGGTACTTTCTCTTAAAATATATATTAAGAAACAGTTAATCGATATTGTGGAAGGGCAGAATAATTGGCCATTTTTTGAGAATATCAGCACCGGCATTGGTATTAAGGAAATATTTTGTGAAATTTCAACATAATTTATGTCTAATGTATTTGTATCACTTGTTTTTATTAAGTTGTATTATATGAATACATGCTTGTATTATTTTAATGACTTATAAATAGATGGACATGGAGAAATGTGTAGTCCCAGAGGTTTTCTGTACAGTATATAAAGTTTCCCATACCACAGAGAATGTGGGAAATTGTGTTATTTGTGCTCTGTGCACAACACACAGACTTTATATGTTGCCAAAAAATATAAAGGAAACTGTTCTGAAAGCAACCTGCTTCTTTCCCTCAGGCTAACAAGACTCTACGGTCACAGAATTTTGACCTGATCCAAGAAAATATGCGTTTGAAAGCTGAAGTTGATAGCAGATCTCCACAAAAGTAAGCACAGTATTTAGTATGTAATGTTGATGTGTACTACCTAGGATGATTACTTGACTATTCTTACTGTATAGACACGTTTTAAGAGGCTTTTCTGTGTTTTTCATTGAGATTCGGCAGGTATACCGTTGCAGCGCTCGAGGCTAAAATCCTTCAGTATGAGCGGGATGTGGCCCAGCTGAGAAGAGCTCTGGAGCGCAGCGATAAGTACATTGAAGAGCTTGAAACTCAAAACCAGAGGGACGGAGCTCGGTCTGAGGAGGGCGCATGCTCCAACACTGCATCTGGGGGAACACAAAATGAAAGGGTGGAAAGAATTACCCTGATGCGGAGAAGCCTGAGTAATATGGAGGAGACGTCTGTTTGTACAGACCTGAACCAAGAGCCTACAGAGCTCCCCAACAACCACACGCACCTCCTGACAACATCTGACTCGTGCCAAAGGGTGGGTTTTTTAGGAGGGGCCTTGACTCCTCAGAAGGATGTTACAGTTCCCTCTACGCCTTCCTCTGCTCTCAGATCTCTGAGCTTAAAGAGTCCTGAGGTTTGCAGTGACAGAAAGTTGGGTCTCAAGCCTCTCACCTACCTGAGAAGACTCAGCTTTGATGATTGTCAGAGCTCAACCAGCTCTGCCTCGGTCAATCAAAGCCCAAGAACCTTCCATGTAAACCCAGGTGGTCCTTTCAATCAGAAACCCTCTGTGAACTTGGACAAAGAGGTTTTGTGTAGGGACTGGATGGACAGCAGATCCGAACTAGCCCACCTGGATGAAAAGCGGTCTGAGAACACATGTTCAGATGAGGACCCGACAGTCAACAGCGAAGCTTGCATGGATGCAGCCTACCTGGACAAGATCACTGAGTTGGACTGTATGATGGCTGAAGGTGAGAGCTCCAGCAGTCAGGTCTCTCATCTTCCCGCAGCATCCTCATCATCGCAGTTGCCAGACTTTGATGCTGCTCAAATACCAGAGCTGGATTTCTGTAGCAACCTTTTAGCTGATGCTGGAACAGTTAGTGAGAACCAGGCCACATTACAGACAAAGGTAAAGACCCCTGATGCTGCTACTGCTTCTGAAGAAAAAGTTTCATTTGTTGACTTCGCTGTAGAACATTCAGGTCAATCCACCAAACGCAAGTGTCCCTCAGGATCAGACATCTCCAGCCCCTCCAAACTTTCAAAACTAAAGTAGATCCAGTGTGGTCTTCATTCTGATGCGATTCAGGGGTTATTACTTGACAAATGTTGGGTGAGGACTTTATTACAGATTTACCTTGCTGTTCATTATTATTAAAATAATCTGTATCCTGAGGATTTAAGGTGCTAGCAATGAAATCAAACTTTTTTCTCCTTAATTCACGTTGTTTGTACAGAATTATGTGGCATTGCTGTCTTCTAATTACAGTATGTATTTAAACTGTAAAAGCAATAAATTCAATTGAAGCATACAGTTTGAAGTGACCCAGTTTTTAAGATTTTATGGGTAAATGTTTTTGGATTTTTTGGAAACATTATACGTGCATCTTAGTTTTGTATAAAACAGTATAAAAATGCTGCACAACTTTTAAATTATACTTTTAAATGAAACTTAAAGTACTTTCATTATTTTTTGTTCTAACAATGATCATTTTGTTTTTAGCATGCAAATGCAAACATGTCTCCCTGTCTTTGGTAGCAAATTATTCTTGTTTCATCAGTAGAATACTAAACAAATCCATTTAATATCCACCCTGTGAAGAGTCTGTAAATTAATAAATTAATCCAAATGTATTAACACTTCATTAGCTTTAACTGGAAACGGTTAGGCAATGAAAAATTCATGCAGTGATTAGAGTTTAGTGAAATATACATGATAGTTAAAGTTGTGTAATAACTCACAGCATGACACCAAGACTCGAATAAACAAGACTGTTATCTAAATACAAACTAAACCATACACATCAAAATCAACTTTCTTCATATGTCTGAAATATTAGAATTGTTTAGATTGTTATATCTATATTGTATATATTATGCTACATATTTGGACATGCAAAATCGATTAAATGTACGAATGTTTTTTTTAGATATAGCACATCTTTTGTTATGTCCAATAAAATAATTAAAATACGAATTGTTATTTGAAATGTAGATTTAGATATGGTACAATTTTTAGTTCTAAAATATTAATTTAATGTACGATTTTTTAAAAATGTTAAATGAATTTTTATAAAGGTATCTACGCAATATCCTTTTACATACAAAATTGTAAAGATAATTATCATTTGTTCCCTACTAAACCATATGTATATTCATCTATTTTTTCTTTTAATTTATATAATAAATTTTGTTCTTATTAAAACTTTAAATTATTTTAAAAACAATATGCTTTTGATCTCTGACCATCTTTAATGTTTTCGTTTTATATCATTTTAAGTAAATAAGGTACATAAAAATTAAGTTCAGAGACGTACGAACGCCATCCGTTGAATCTATTCTAAGTCATACAACCAACCTTTATTTGCATATCAAGTTTTCGCCGTGACATTATTACAAACTTCTTAAGCATTAAACTGCCGCGATGGTATTATGTTCATAAAGTCATCAGGGCAGCACGCATGCGCGCCGAATCCACAGGTGCGGACGCCTCCTTCTCTCGTCAGGCCGGACACGAGCTGAGACTAGAGGAGAAAGAGGGAGAGGAGCAGAAGAGTCAATCGCGCTCGTCTCGCGAGAATAGGCGAGGCTGCCGGACGAGATGTGAGGGACTCAGGTGTAAGAGCGCTCCTCATCCGCGCACAGCGCAGCCAAACAGAGACAGACGCACTACAGGCATCTCCGCTTTACCATCAAGCAGCCGGCGACTCCAGCATCCGCCTGAGCGCTTGAAGACACTGACGAGAAATCGGATCATTGTATATTTGTTTTCTATTGCCTTTCGTGCACTTTATCGGAACCGGGACCAGTCGCAAAGATGATGTCCATGAACAGCAAACAGCCTCATTTTGCCATGCATCCCACCTTACCTGAGCACAAGTACACAACTCTGCACTCGAGCTCGGAGGCGATCAGGAGAGCCTGTCTGCAAACTCCACAGGTAAACAAGCGGCAAACTTCTCTCGTTCTCGCCCGGGTTCTCCTCGGCGCGCCAGGAGCGCGCAATAATAAGGAGCGCTGCGAGGCACACATACCGCCTTAATGTTTTTTTCATGTATTCCACGGCAATCATCCGCGCGTCTGTGATCTTTTCTGAAGGCGTGCTCACCGAAGGCTTAGACTTCACCCGTTTTTGTATTAATTTTTATGACTGGAAGCTTCTAAAAAGGGATATTCTCTGTGTTATGTGTTGACACTATTCCCCAGCTGACATATATCTGCTTTCTTTTCTCTCTCTTTCCCGACTGCAGCTACAGAGCAACATCTTCGCCAGTTTAGACGAGACGCTACTGGCCCGCGCCGAGGCTTTGGCGGCCGTGGACATCGCCGTGTCCCAGGGCAAGAGTCACCCGTTCAAGCCCGACGCCACGTACCACACGATGAACAGCGTGCAATGCTCGTCGACCTCCACCGTGCCACTCGCCCACCACCATCACCATCATCACCACCACCACCACCAGAACCTCGAGCCGCCCGACCTCATGGACCACATCAGCTCGCCGTCGCTGACCCTGATGCCCAGCGCGCACGAAGGAGCCGGCGGAGGCGGCGGTGGGGGCGGCGGTGGCGGTCTAATCTCCACCTCGGCCCACCCGCACTCCCACATGCACGGCTTGACCCACCTGTCTCACCAGGCTGCTATGAACATGAACTCGCCGCTCACCCACCACGGGCTCTTGCCGGGCCACCACGGCGGCGCGCATCAGGGCGCGACGGGACTCGCAAACAACGGACTGCCCTCCATTAACGACTCGGACATGGACCCGAGGGAGCTGGAGGCGTTCGCGGAGCGCTTCAAACAGAGGAGGATCAAACTCGGAGTGACTCAGGCGGACGTGGGGGGCGCGTTGGCGAACCTCAAGATCCCGGGCGTAGGCTCGCTGAGCCAAAGTACTATTTGTCGGTTCGAATCTCTAACTCTGTCTCACAACAACATGATCGCGCTCAAGCCGATCCTGCAGGCGTGGTTGGAAGAGGCCGAGGGCGCCCAGCGCGAAAAAATGAGCAAACCCGACATTTTCAACGGGAGCGAGAAGAAGCGCAAGCGGACCTCCATAGCGGCTCCGGAAAAAAGATCTCTGGAAGCTTATTTTGCCGTTCAGCCTCGGCCGTCTTCGGAGAAAATCGCGGCAATAGCTGAGAAATTGGACCTGAAAAAGAACGTGGTTCGAGTATGGTTTTGCAACCAAAGACAAAAGCAAAAGAGGTTGAAATTTTCCGCAGCCCATTGACTGATGGACTACTTCTGAAACAAATTGTTGGACTGACTTTTGGGGACCAAGGAACAGCGCTTTGGCTCTGCTGGTTTCAAATCCATGTGCTCATGACAAACAAATATGATTACTGTTTTATTTGAGAAACTCATGTGCTCTCTTTCTTTTCACTGTACTGGTGAATGTAAAGTATGCAAATAACAGGTAATCCAGATGAACTACATTTCAGTCGTTCTGAGGTTAAACTCGAATGCTTTTTTATCGTCACGAGAAAAATTCAGATATCATTGTAAAATTAGTTAAATCGAGCTTTATTTTAGCCATGTGGTTTTCCCTTATGATGAAAAATAGCCATTGATGGATTACCTCATAGTTGAATTCTATTCTAATTTATTTATTATTTATGAACTTATTTATTTTCAGCATATTTGTGTATTTATTCATTCGTAATAGGGAACTGCTCTATTTTTGATTATTAAATGTGTTAAAAGCAGACCCCGTTTATCACAGTCTTACTGATAAACTAATGTTATCATTCAGTGTTTCAAAGGTTTGATCGGAATACTAAAAAAAAGCAGAAAGCAAACGAAAGTCCCATTGATGAGTGCGAAATAAAGGTGGCAAACACCGCTCGTATTTGTTACAAATTTGCACTGAAATTTACTGTTTTTAGATTGGTTAGATATATTCAAATGCTTTTGTATATATATATCTATAAATATACGTACAAATGACACTTGCTCACCGTGCAAAACTCAATTTTCCCAACTTTTATTTGTATCGTTTGCAAATCAGAATTCTTCCTCCGCCGTTGACTTTTCATTTGAAAACGTTCGCGGCGGATATTAGTTAAATCGCATGATTAAGATTATTATACTTACAAAGAAAATTGTCCTACGATATGATTTCGTTGGTTTTTATACTTTGGTTTGCAGTGCAAACATTCTATGCATTGAAAGAAAAAAAACCAAGCACTACATAGAGTATCTACTGGTAGACCTTTGTGGATGGTGTAAGTCACTGTATATTAATGCCTGTGTTCACATAAAAACACAACGTTGTTTGTCGTGTTAATTGTTCGGGAAAAAAGAAGCTGTGTAAGTAATGATTTTATTTTGTGCACAAGTATGTTTACAAACAGCGACCACGTGCGCATCACGAGACGTCTCACTCTTGTCATACCTGTGCACCTGTCCAACAGTCTGCTGTCTTATCAACATCCAAACTTTTCTCCATTCTGTAAGCCAAATCCAGCTGCGGGGACACGAGTCCCGGCAATCTTCTAAATAAACGATGGAAAATCAAAGCCTAGGCTGTCATTGGGGTGTATTGGATGAGAATCGCTGCAGCATGGATAGACAGGCCTTTGGTATATGGACCACGTTCATTGTCAGGCCTATTATATTTTAAAAATAAATATTTAGTTACTGTATTAAATCAGGTACAGGTACACATCAAGGATACATTTATTTATAATGATTCATACTGAAAGCAAATTTTCAGCACACCTCACACAGATGTATATTCAAATCGTATTCAGTGCACAATAAAATTCGCAACATGTACAGTAGTTTCCTATTACACGGAAAAAGTTTGGTGCCAAAATTAAAAGGCCAGACTGAAATGAAATACCATTCTCCCAAAAGACTACTAGTGGAGGGGTCACACTCGGGTAAATTTAATGGTGCAAAATTTAAGCCTGGCTTGTTTTCAGAGAGAGAAATTGACCCAATAAACTTTGTTCCCAGAGATCCATAAACCCTTTCTTTTTCTTTCTTTTTCTTACTGGCTTCCTGACCGGCGCAAATGTTAGATATGCAGTCATTACTGGAGAAAGCATATATTATTTATACATTTTTTTCTTCATTTTCATGGTCTGGAATCCTCAGTCTAGACTGTTACACACTGCTGGTCCTTATGCATTTCTTTAGGGAAATGCATTCGTATTTTTATTGTTTTTAAAAAAATATTAGGTATTAAACGACAAAATTAAATTATGATAATAATAATAATGACATCACCACGAATAATAATAGTATATAGAAATATAATAATAATAATAAATGTGGTACAAATTTCGGTTGATTCAACTTAAGCATTAATTTTAAATACCCTTACTACGCTTTATTAAATAATTCATGCTCTGTGGTTTGGAAAATTAATAAACGAAATACAACAAGACACTAATTAAAAACCCCAGTAATTGTTATCGGCGCCCTAATGGGATCGTAGCGTGTCAAACAAATGGTATTTTGGCCATGCATGTGTCTGCTAAATGAGGTAACATGAGAATTACATTTCAACTGCACCTAAATGTAATTCTGCGATCCAAAATCTCTCAACCACAGATGAAGAGTGTTACCAGCCCCACAACCAAATGATCTGCACAGAGAACCAAACTCACAATAAACATTTAATGAAGGTTGAGACCAGGCCGTCTCCAAACAGTGCCGACGTGTGTTTAAAAACAGAAGACCTCACACTGACAAAAGCAAAGTGTCTAATTTGTCTAATAAGTTTGTTTATTTATTAAAACAGTGACACTGCAAATCTTTCGCAGTGTGATATTGAGGAGAAAATACAGGGGAAGGGGTGGGAGCTTTACATTTAGCTTCCTTTAAAAAAGATATGTTATATGTAGGTGATGCAATATTAATCGCGCTTTGCTGATATAAAATGCAATATTTTCAGACAGCTATCGGGGTTTTTCAGGGAAGCGCTTGATGAAAGCAGGTCGCAGCTGTAGTGCTACTGGAGAAAGACACATTTATTGCTTCTGTTTGGCTTTTGGCAACGAAGAGAGGAACGCCGTTGCGTGAGTATATGGACATTTTCTTTGGAGTTGAAATAAATGCGGTCACTTGACTGGCGCTGTTTTTAATAACATTTAATAGTGCGTTTTATACCGATCAAAATTATTTCTGTGTGAAAGCTTGTTAAATAAAAAGCAAAAAGCAAATGTTTCGTTTCCAGCTTTAGTTTAGAAGTGCGAGTTTGTGCTATAGGACACTGTACTCATCACAGCTGAGTCACTCCAACTTTTTCCAAAGGTGTTTTTTATAAAAATGTAGTCGTTTAAAATCTATCCAAAATGCAACAAACGAACCATTCCAAAATTAACCAGAAATGATTTTATTATTTATTATTTGGCAAGCCGGAGTATGGTTATTATTATTATTAATACTTATTATTTTTATGCAAAGAAGCTACTGTAAATATGTTTTGTCAAATAATGTTATTTATGTGGTAACATCTGGTTATATTCAGATCAAATATATTATTTCACATGAATCCACGAGCCTAAATTCGTGTCAAACAAATCAGAATAACCAATAATTGCTTATATTTACTATATATATTCATATGAATTGATTTATATTTATATACTTCTTTTTGTTTTGAAATTTTCCACCAATTGTTTTTGAACTCCAGATACTCTCTATTTATGTGTTGCTAAAACCCCTTTTTATATTAATTAAAAACTTAAAATAAACTACATTTTGGTTGCATTTTACGAGCCCTGAACAGAGAGAACGCGCTCGTGCACCACGAACAGCTCCCTCGCAGATTGAAGAATAATGCATTATTGAGAGTCTATATCAAACAGCTCTAGGGTGCTGCTGTCTTTCTGCCTGCTCTAAAGCCTCTAATATGTTAATGGCCGGAGGGGATGCCGCAGGTACAGATCCCAGCTGCTTCATGAGCCATATGTCAGCCGGTTTGCCTCGTGGATCTATTAATCAAGAGATTCTTCATCAACACAACTCAACAGCATCCCACCGTCAAAGTTCAGCAAACAACAAAAACACCAGCCAGCACGTTTCAAACAAAACACAAACGGATTTAAAAGGAAAAAGGCGAGTGATGGGGAAAAGTTAAGGATGTAAGGGTGTCGTCAACAGAGCTCTTTACGCAAGCAAACGCACGAATAACCAGTCTTTCTGATCTCGATCATGATCACGTACCTTTGATGAAACGAAAATTAAAATAAAAGTCAATGGAATTTTATAAAGCATCGTTCATGCGAATAAACGTTTCACTGGGCAGGATAAATGAAATAAAATCCAAATGAATTTAGAATAGCATTTTGGGATTTGTGGGAGTTATTTCAATCCAGATCAACGAATTTAAATATAAGAATAATCGACTTTTATTTATAATATAAATAGTATAACAATAATTTGTAATTTTGTTGCGGTTTAATAATCGAGTAATGAGTTGTTGCAACGTATTATTTTACGATACTGTATTTCTATTACATCTACATTATAATTAGATCTATAGATATAATTAGTAATTATATTAGGATAGCATGCAATTTCATGTTGGCTACTTAACAAAGTAATTTATATAAAACATAAAAACCTACTGTTACGTATTTATTTTAATAGATGTAATTAGTAATTTGGCCACCAGCAACCATTGCATTCTATTTAATGTGAAACACGCGCAGACAGAGCAAATTCACAGCTCTATGTTGGTTATAACAATGTCAATGAAGAATGGCCTGTGGACGGAAATGTCAAACAGGGGGCTGGGGAGAGAGAATCCTCGGGATCTGTGTTCATTTCCAACTTGTATTTATTCAGTGATCTTCGAGCGTTGAGGGGTGCCCGGCTGTTGACACAACGGCATATTTCAATCACATGGGGTTCAGAGTCAGACCAAAAACCTATTTGTTTAATAAATCCGTCATTTAAGTAGAAAAATATTTGATAAGCAAGGTTGACCCCCTCCCCACTTCCCAACCCATCGTTCACCGCTGCGGCAGCAAAGTGCGAAATAGAGGTTAAAGTATTTATGCAGATCAAAACACGCTCTGCTCTCTGCATTCATCTGTGCATCAAATACTGCTCCATCACAGACACCTTGACTCCAAAAGCAAATGCATCCTTCAAGAACAAACTGACAGAAATTAAAGAGCCTGCAAGCTCAATATCCTGCGTGTGAGAATTGTGAGGTATTCTTCGTCTCCCTTTGGATTGTTAGAGTAGCTGTCAGTCTGTTTCTTTATGAAGGGCCGTATAAATGTCAAGTGCCTTCTCTCATCCTGTCTCTTTAACGCTCTCGTGGCCCCGGGCCCTGCACTTTTTGACCTTCTATTGAACACACTCGCCCCTCATCATTATCCTCATTTTGCCTCCGGAGTTCATCGTTTGTTCCCGGGATCCCTCTTCACCAAAGCGTGGAGATATTTACAAACCAGCACTGCCTGACACTATTTACAAACTGGCCCTTTAAATGGAGTTTTGTTGCACAAAGAATGCGTGTAAAAAGTGTTGTTTCGTGTGACAAGATTGTTTTTAACAACATCTCTGAATAAATAAGAAATATAGATTTTTACATGTTTTTTCTTTTCATGCTTCAAGGCATAGCAGTAAACAGTCTTCAGAGATAAATAACATGAACTAACAGCAAACCACAGGCTCACAATCACAGCAGTTTCTTCTGGACAGCAATGAGATTAAATGGAGACTGCTGCTCAGAAACAACAGTTCTCAAAAGACATCTCAACAATGTCTCAACCTGTGCCAAAATACCAAAGGCTGCATTTTAATTATCCAAGCCATTATTATTCATTTTGTTTAATAATAAAACATACATTTTAATGAATACTCTTATTATTTGTGAATTTTTGACTCATGTGTGTCTATTTTGATTTCTCTCCAGGAAATTCAGCAGAAACCTACAAGTCTCTTAAATTATTTAACAACAACATCTTCACACACTGTGTTTATTTGCAGGATTGGCCTTTAGATCCTATTATTAATATATATTTATATTTTGGCAAACATGGACAGAGTCACCAGCTACTTTTGGCCGTTGAGTGACAGTAAAGTCTTCCACACGTCTTTACATGGCAAAAATAGGAAGCTGATCATTCATCCCAATGAATGGCTTATCGATCACAGATGTCTACACGCAGAGGTAAAGATAGCCCTAATGCGATACATTATGCATGAAACACATCCCAAACAAGATCTGACAGCATGGGCCAACACCATGTCACTATAAACTCATCCAGTCGTCACATTTCAATCTGGATAAGCATGAACTAGCAACGAACGCTTGAATATATTCATCAGCTTGAGTCTAGTTGAAGTTTGAAACTTTGTGTGTGCGTTAACAGGCTTAAAGGCCGTGTGTGTGTATCGCAGGCTGTGTGTGTGTGTGTAGATAATGAGAGAACCGGCCTGGGCCACCCCTGTGCTCACCACCACACCATCAAATATTCATCAGTGTTGATTAAACAAGACACCGGCCCCAGATCTAGTGGCACTATAGTAGAATGCCAAACCATATGCAAAAAGGACGAATGAAATGGGATGGATGCCCTGAAGTCTGAGGCCATCGTCCGGACGTGACGTCAGAAGGCTTACAGACTCGATCTCAGATGGGGAGAGGAACAGAGGAGCTGACAGGAAGTGGAAGGAGATGAAATGAAGAAAGAGAGACAGTAAGAAAAAATTTGTGTATCAACATCGAGTAAATGTAAAAAAAAACATAACATGACATGTCTTAAAGGAATAGTTCACTCAAAATAAAAATTATTCTATTTATCCGCATGTCACTCAAACCTGTATATGACTATTTCTTCTGTGGAACACAAAAGAAGATATTTTGAGAAATTTCTCAGTGGTTGTGTTCATCGAGTGGAAGTCAATGGAGGTCAATGTTGTTTGGTTAGCAACATTCTTCAAAATATCTTCTTTTGTGCACAAGAAAGTCATATAGATTTGGATAAATGATGAACAAAAAATTCCTTCTAAGAGGCACTTTTTGTTTGGCAATATTTTACAATAACATGGGTGAGTAAATAATCACGTCATTTTTATTCTTGAAAGAAATGTGAGAGGATCAGGCTGAGGACAGCGGTGAACTTGACAGGACAGGGATCGTGAAATAGACGGGTGGAGAAAATGAATTGAAGGAAGAAGAGAGGAGAAAAGAGGAGAAGAGAGGTCGGTCACTCCCGAGCACATTAAATATTTCATGAGATGTGTGGTTCAGCAGAGACAGGAAAGAGCGTGGTCAGAGAGGTTAGCCCAACTCATTTACAGCACCAGGACAGAGAGAGAGAGAGAGAGAGAGAGAGATGATTTAGATGTGTGTTTGCAGTATTGTCACTGAGTTGCTTTGCTCTTATGTTACAAGAACCTATTCAAAGAAACATCTCAGATCATGAAAAGCTGAAGACAGAGTATTTTAATAATCGCACATGAAGAAATGTGATCAAACCCATAACCTCAGGCATTAAATTTATAGCATAACTTGTGCCTTCTCCTAGCAACACCCTAGCAACCAGAAGAAAACCCACTAAGAACCACCCAAAACACTATGGCAACCATATAGAAACGCTATGGCAACCATCCACAGCATTCCAGCATTATGGCTGTGATATTTGAATGCATCACTTATGCTTTCTTATAAAAATGCAAAAATTCAGTTTGAATATTTTTAATAGGTTTTTTAGTTAGTTGAACCCTGTGACATCATACATCAGTTTGAGCATAAATTCATAATGCGTGCATGAATTATTAAATAATATTTTAAATATTTGGTCGGTTATTAAAGAAGAACTTTATGAATAATTGACGACGTTGCCGATGCCCGTGACTGAACAACACTGTTTGTTTTTGAACCGTGACAGTTTGTGTGTCAGCGCCATTATACCGAAATGACCTATGAAACCGTTGCTACACTGTAAATGTAATGAATTCATATTAAAAATAAAAACAAAAAATTGTTTTCTTGCTCAGTGGATACTGTTTATTGTGTGCTATTTCATAAAAAGTATTAATATATACAGTATATTGTCAGGAATATATATATATATATATATATATATATATATATATATATATATATATATACACACATAGGTGACAATAAGGATTAAAATTATAATCCTAATATAAATAATCTTCACTAAAATTGCTACTAAAGACTATGTGTGTGAGCTTAGCTAACATCTTTTTGCTGGCAGACTGAAATATCATCCATAAGATCCTGTTACACACTTCTCAGGTGTGGACACAAACACGCACACACAATGTATTTTCTGATAATTTCTTGCACAGTTTCTCCATAGATCATTAGTTGTGACAAACCCCTCAGACTGAACATTTTTGGGCAAATATACTGTAGCATCATTTCTCTGGCACTCCTCTGCTCCTCTCTGGTTGGACTAAACCAGAGCAGTCGCAACACCCTAAAACACAAACAGACACACACACACACACACACATTGCAGTTCATTCCCAGTCATTTTCCTCTCGTCTTATCATCCCGTCATCCTGACAGCCCATCATTGATTAGCATGTCGGTTCTGTGTCTGGCCGAGACGGCTGCAGGTCATCAGGAGTGAGTTCTGTCTCTAAGCAGAGCCCACGAGGGAAACGGTGAGCCCCTCCTGATGTTTGAGAGTGACAGGTGAGGCTGGAGCCCCAGTGAGCTGGATTTGCCCTCACGCTCCCCTATCGCTGGCCGACCTGATCAAGCTGTCAGGGTGATGGAGGAAATGAAGGTGAATGAGAGGTCAGATCGACAGGAACAACATCATCATTGCTCTATCTGACTCAACTACCTATATCTCTGATTCACAAGCCTAAACAGATTCTTTAAAGACACAAAGTATTTCAGTTTAAATACAACTTACATCTGTGGCATTGCATGTTTTTTTTTACAATCTCTCATTCACATGAAGCCACTAACAGACAGAAGTCGCCATTCTCTAAAAATCTTCCTAAATCTCAAATTATGTCATTATAGTTGAAATAGCTGAAATTATTTAAGTATATTCCTTTAAAAGTTTAGGGTAAATTAAGCATTTTGTTCTCTGTCTTTCTCTCTCTGGTCTCTGTGCATTATCCAGAGCTCAAACAGGGAAACCACTATTGATGTATGTCTTGATTGCTTTGATTGACTGTGGTGCTGTGTCGTCTGTCTAAATTTACACAAGCCCCCCCATATCCCTGCCCCTGACACACACCACCTCAAGGGGACACAATCCACACTACCACACGTCAAAACCAGCCCCATCCAACATCATACACTTTTACCCCACTTATTGACCATTAAATGACTATAGAGAGGGAAGGTGGTGGGGGCGTGGAATGACTCTGAATTATTTAGAGTGAAAACACAGAGAAAATCAATGGGGGCAAAATCTGATATTAACTGCAAATTAAACAAAGATGGTTTCAGAGAGTCCCCGTTATGATTGTAGGGATAGGTCTAGGTGTGTGTGTGCGTGCAGGTTTGTCTATCTTTGTGAGGACAGCTAGTGAATAGCAGATAGTCCTGACTAGTTAAAAAAGTGAGCAAATCTTTTTTTAACTTTCTGACAAGACATGTTCTCGGTCACTATACATTTAAAACAATATAGGGACACAAAATATTATTTAAAAATTAAGCAAATTCATTAAATGGCTTTATAATATCAAAGCTGCAATCCAAACGTTTGCCTCTCTATCGCCATCTCTGTTTCAAACATTAAATTGCAGGTACATACTTTTCATTACACAGATTAAAGTAAAATAAAATCAAACTGACATTTCTTGCAAAATCAAACCTGACAGCTCAAATTATAAATCATTATTAAAAGCTTACTGTTGCAAATCGGGTTAATGTACAGAAACAGTTTTTGCAGCTTCAAAAAGTGGTTTGTACAGTTTAACAGGTGTTTTGCAGCCGTTACTATATTTTGAATTTTAGCATGATTAGAACATCATATTGACCAATCAACATACAACGCATAAACCATCCACCTTCTAATGAGTAATAAATAATTGAGCAGGGCACGCTTTGAGTCATCAGATGCTGGGATGTAATTGACCAATAAAATCTGAGCAGTGACGGTCAATTAACCAGTCAAACACTATGACTCAGCATAAAATGGAAACTTTATTACCTCGCGATTAATACAAATGTGCTCTCGCTCTCTCCGTCTCCCAGCGCTCTCAGTTTATCATCAGGTAATGAGTATTTTCATTAACTCCGGCCAGAGATGAGCCTTGATCCTTTCATTTTCCCACCATGAGTTCTTAATACACCGCCGCCTCCGTAATTAATATGATTTATGTGCGGCTAGCCTAATGAACTGCGATCTGGGATTTTTCCTCTCTCTCTCATTCAATTTCTCTTTTCATAACTATTCTATCTTTAACATTGCTAATCTTGTAGACACTGAGCAAAGATAAAGTCTAATACTCGGTTTTAAAACTTTGTGAGCTTACATAGACTGTAAGGTATCTTCCACATTGGCTGTCTTTTCGCAATGCATTCTGGGATTCAATTTCCCATGACAGATACTTTTAATTAGTGTCCCTGTCTGTGAAAGTGTCAAGTGTCAAAATCAAATTATGAAAAACAAGCATCAAAGTTTGATTTCACCTATCACTATTTCAATATCAGACATCATATTACTCAGTCAATATTAAAGATATCAAAGTTATATTTTCACAGAATGTTCTTTATATTATGTATGCCATCTACCTTATAGGCCCAATAACGCTTTAAAATGCTGGAACAGAGAATACAAGTTATTATTGTCAGTGTGCTCTATAAACTATATTAATACACCACTCAGTGAATTGTATCTATATGTTCAGAAGTGATTTTGCTCCCCTGATATCAATAACACAATCCATTTCTCTACAGCTACAAACCAAACGTCTCACTCTTTGGAGAGCAGTCAATATAATCAAACATTTGCCTGACTCATTTTCAGTTCACTGAGATTGAAACAAAGATACGTCCATATTACAGTCGTCTAGCTGAATTTATTTGCCATCGAGCACATCTGTATTTTCTAAAAGGTTAAATCAATCCGCCGATCTGGATGCTCTGGACCTCTGTCTGCCCTGCTGAAGAATCCGATAGGCAGCACAGATCAAGCGCAAATGCTTCTCCATCACTACAAAGTTATATCGAGCCCTGCGGGAGGGGAGAACTGTGTACATAAATGACTTTTATCATTAATAACGGCCCATTGATTATTGTTGCGCTGTTTAAAGGTGAGCAGCGCCAGTTTAGAGAACAGCAGGGGAGCGCGCGCGCACACTCGCCGTTATACACACATAAAGCGCGCGTTTTTTTCCAAGGTGCGATTTACATTTTGGAAAGTGCACAGATTCCCCAGGGAGAGGGTATCATTTTCAGTCAATGCTGACCCTGAACTTTCATTTTGCCAAAAGAAGGCAAAACGATCCGCGAGCGCCTCTTTCATGCCAGCGCGTGCGCGCATGAGAGAGAAATGTCACCAACCTCGAGTTTGCTTAGAACTTCTGCTCAAAACAAAAAACTGCACAAATTGAAACTATTGAAGACATAAAACCCAGCACGAGTGTGCACTTGTCTTTCATTTTAATATCTGATGTGCAACTAGTGGGTTTACACACGAAAACAAGCTTTCACGTTTTACCTCTCTCTCTCTCTCTCTCTCTCTCTCTCTCTCTCTCTCTCTCTCTCTGCAACGTCGATCTTTCTCCATTTCTCCAACACACACAAGCAAACACACACTGCCTCCAGCTAACACTTCTCTTAGGCAGCTAAAATTTGTATCTTTTGTCATAAAGCTCCTTGTCAGCACACTGTGTGCAGCAAGCTGGCAGAATGGCTCACGTTTTGCCCGAGCTGACTGGAAACTCTGCACATCAGTGCGCGAGCCAACAAACCTCTTGACAGAAATCGGCCTCATTTGGGCTCAAAAAACCCCCGGCGCTCCCACCGTCTCGCGCACTAGGACTCCTCCTTTAGCATCGCTTTGCCTGAAAGCACCAAATAAACGCCTGCGTGTTCACAGAGAGAAACAGCAGACCATTACAGCAGGCATCAAATGAGCTGCTACACAACAAACAGACAAACAAACTCGTGCTCGAAACTGACGAATCACACGATGGATCTAAGCAGAAAACGGCAGATCTGATTATTAACAATTATTATATTAATCAATGCTTTAACAAAGGTGTAAAGACCTACTCTCTACAGATAGATAGATAGATAGATAGATAGATAGATAGATAGATAGATAGATAGATAGATAGATAGATAGATAGATAGATAGATAGATAGACAATAAATAATATTTACATAAATGCTATTCCTATTTATTTGGATAGATAGATAGATAGATAGATAGATAGATAGATAGATAGATAGATAGATAGATAGATAATATTTACTTATATGCTATTCCTATTTATTTGGATGGATGGATGGATAGATAGAAAGAAAGAAAGAAAGAAAGAAAGAAAGAAAAAAATTGCCGTAAATGGGTATCAGAGAATATAAAAGAAAAACACAAGTGTAATATAGAAACACAAAAAAACACACAAGAATAAACTTAGAGAGAGAGAGAGAGAGAGAGAGAGAGAGAGAGAGAGAGAGAGAGAGAGAGAGAGAGAGAGAGAGAGAGAGAGAGAGAGAGAGACTATAACACAAGGAAAAAAACTGCCCCTCTGCACAAAACTACAGCAGTGAAAAACAAGCACAGTAGACCCATATAGATAATGGTAGATGGCACATTAAAGTGAGGTAAATGAGCAGCAGCGGCCAGAGTGCGACTGCAGACAGCAACCCCATTTAAAAACACCATCCACTGCCCGCCTGCATAAATTATTGACGATAATTATCACAGGGTGGGTTACTGTGTGCGATAACAATCCATTCTGAAGCAGAGGAAGGAACGCGGCTTTGAACTGAAATGTCACTGGAGTGTTTCTGACGCTCTCTGCTGTAGTGTGCAGAGCTTCAGAGCCACAGGACCGATTTAAAATCACCCACTGGAATAAAGAGTGTATCCATATATTCATAGGTATGTGTTGGATGGATGGATGGATGGATGAATGGAAAGATAAATTGATAGATGAATGGATAGATAAAAAATAGAGATAGAAAGAGACAGGCAAACATACAAAGACAAACATTGAATGGATGGATGGATGGATGGATGGATGGATAGATAGATAGATAGATAGATAGATAGATAGATAGATAGATAGATAGATAGATAGATAGATAGATAGATAGATAGATAGATAGATAGATAGATAGATAGATAGATAGATAGATTGGACAGATGGATGGACAGATAGATGGATCTATGAAAGAATGGATGGACAGATGGATAGATAGATAGATAGATAGATGGATAGATGGACAGATAGACACAAATAGACAAACATACAAACAAAAAGATGAAATGATGAAAGGATAGAACTGCCTTCTGCACATTTATGATGTATCTTTCATGTATTTATGACCAGCACACATATAAAAAACAGGTGACTTTACTCACTATCCTTTCTATGTGTTTGTTTTTAGCGTGTGCGTATGTGTGTGGTGGGGGTGATCTGGGGTCTCTGGCCGCAGGGCATAAACAGGCCACGTATCATTAAGAGCAGGCCAGTGCTGGGCTGAAGGGGTGTTGGGTGAGGAGGGGTTACATGCCAGGAGTGTGTATTGATCAGCTCGGATCTCCTGTCACACACACAGTAAGGAAAGCTCGCTGATCTGAGCCGTCTAGCAGAGACAACACACACATGCACACACACACACACACACACACACACGTCACACACACGTTACACACATACACACACACCTGATGAGTTCTGCCGGTCTGTGTACAGTGTCAGAAAGATTTACAGATGGAAATAAAGGACCAGCTGATACGAAGCGTTCAGAAGAGAGGCTGCCAGCAATCAAGCACAAAACTGACAGATGCTTGTTATGTTTTCTCTCCCCCTTCTGTTTTTTTGTTGACCTTATGAACTGTTTTCCAGCTACTGCGGGCGTGAACTTTTCAGCTGGGTGAATATTATATACAGTATATAAGTTGTATTGTAACAAACAGAAATGACAAAAACTATTACATTAGATTCTGATTGGCCAGTCGTGACAATACCAGTGACGGTGTTCCCTGATAACAACTGCTCAAAACGAATAACACAGGCTTATCCGGGTACTGCGAGTAAACTTAATAACCTATATAAGATTATAATACAAATAATTAAACTAAATTGCGTGTTTACCTTGTTTGAATGTCGTGTCATGGCTGACAGTCGTGTCTAAAGCCAATAGGAAGCAGTTGTTCTGGTTCGTGTCAGGGTCCAACTAACCAATCAGCATCCAGGACCGAAACCTTCACAATACAAATAATTATATCATAGAAATACAGATTTGAGTGATCTTGAAATTTGGTTCAGTTTACATTGGTTAGCACAAAGTGAAAGTACCCAAAAGGGCAAAGGTCACGAACAACTTAAATTCTAACCATACAATCTAAACTCTCTCACACACACCTTCTCTCTCACCTCATTTCTTTTTGTCTAACTCGCTCTTCTCTTACATAAACAGACACACACGCACTGTACCTGACGTCTGTCTGTTTCTTTCCCCTACAGAAGCGGTTGTGACATCGCTGTGGAGAGGAACAGATTGGGAAGCTTGTTGAACTGGTATGAGTGTCACATCGGGCTGTTTAGGAATTCAGATGAGTTTGGGAAGACACAATTACACGCCGAGGAGTGTGTGTGCTAGAACAACAACTCACTTCTGCATCATTTACAGCAATCAGAACACACGTCACTCTGGAGGCAGCCGATAGGACAAACATAACTCTGTTCTAGAGACTGTTAGTCTGGTTTGCTGCTAAACGGACATGTATGGATGGATATTAGTGGGTTCGAAATGGAATATTAGTGTACTGCCTAGTGCATACTGGGCAGTATGAATCACTACTCAAAATACAACAATAAATGTTTTTAACATTTAACAATAAATGCAATAAAAGTAGTATGATATACTGTTGCATGTTAAAACCATTGTCTCTGAAATAAAAACAATAGTTTAACATTTCTTTTCGTATAATTTACTTTTTTACTTAAGTTAAGCACATTGAAATGTGGGATACAACAGTCGGCTCTAGTTGTAAAATCAAAAAAGCACAACAACTGCTTTCTATTGGCTTCAGACCTGGATTAAAATAACTATAAGCATCCAAACTAAAACTAGCCATGCCAATATGTCTTTCAGTATTGTAACATTAGCTCAAATGTTTTCAAAATACAATAATAAACTACAAATTTTAGCAAGACCCACTCACACCAATGAAGATAACACTAACTAGGGCTATAAAGTTTTAGAATATAACAATATAGTATGATAACTTTACAAAGGAACAATATAGCTGGGATCATGTAGCGATTTTTTCCAGTTGATTAATGATACAACATTGACAGGCAATCATAATCCATTTAAAGGGGCTCACACATTTAAAATCTAAAACTGCATCCTAGAATATATTATTATTTTACTGTAATATTATAAATCATTGGTGTAGATGTTAATAAAATTATCGTTATTTTTACAGTTGCCATTATTGGTTTAAACAGACCTTTAAGTTTTAAATGTAAGTATCTTTTTAGAAATTTAAGTGTGAATAACTATATGTCAAATGGTAGCTTAATTGTTGTTAAACTGCTTAAATTTGTAAGTAGCGTGTAGCTTAGAACGCTTTTAGCAAACTGCAAAAAAAGTAGTATGACACTATGCCATTTCATACATTTATTTCACCCCATTATGAACAGAGCACAGGATGATGTCACGCACCGCTGCCCAATACGCATGTAATTGTTAAGAATATTTTCATTTCCACATACCATGTTTCCATTCCTCTCGGACAATCCCCAGTCATGTAAAAAGAGAGAGAACCCATCTGGGCCGTGGCAGCTCTTATTTGCAGCATAAGCGTGCTGTCATCTCCCAGAAACACCCTCTCCAAATTGAATGTGGAGCTTCAGTGCTCGGAGGGGCCGGGGGACGGCGAGGGGGGCCCATAATTGAGAGCAGAATTAGCAAAGCCTTAAATACGCCTGCCTGATATATCATTACCCATAAACTTGACCCCCGGTGACCGCTCCTGTCTCCCCTGGGGTCTGTTCTCCAGCGGGCCCCGAGAGGCAGACGGCCCCCGATCACGAGCGCGAGCGCTAAAGGCAGCCGCGCGAGGCCCTGCATGACTGATTTCATAAAGATCTCATCATCTATTCATCACATAGATCAAACAGCACGGCCTTCTCCAATTATCGGGAAAAGCTGTGAAGAGGATAGCCGTCCACATGTAATCATTTACAGCTCTAAACACACACACACGCAATATTACACCATCCTATGAGCAACTATCTCATTATCAGCACAAAGTTGAATTTTTTTATTAAATTGTATGTGTCATTTTGGGCAAAAGTCACAAATCTACCTCCTTAAAAAGAAACATACATATATATTTATGTAACAAAATGAAAAGCAACATTCATTGAATGGTTGTCAAAAGATTTGATTGTGATTAACTTTGATCATTTACTTACATTTATCAAAGAAGATCATTACCACATTGTGACCACATAAGGTCAGACCACACATTATTTCTCTACTCTAATCTTTTTCCGTCTATCTGATTTGCCTGCCGTTGGCCAATTCTCATCACTTCATACACGACCGGTCCTTGTACCTCCAACTTACGATTTGGACTGCTCAGCCTGGCAAGTAATTAATGCGATTGTGATTATACAGACATCAATCATCTCTGCCTTTGATTCAAACTTCCAAGAACGAGCAAGAAGTTTTCTCGTCTTACATCATTACAGCAGAAGTCACACAGACAGGTAACATTGATGGAGTCGCTGTTGAGGGTGTAATTTAAAAACACTACAGAAGATGAATGATTTATTAATATCCAGTCCAAATGCAGACCTAAAACAATTACGCTCAGCGGGCTCCGTGTCACTTAAACGAATGAAGAAGAAATAAATAGCCGCTACGAGATGTTTGATATACCGCCGAACATAATAACATTTCTGGATTTCCACAAAGTGGATGGGAATGAAATTAGAAGGTCTCTGGTGTCCCTAATGAAATGTTCAGTCAGCTGACTAGTACGGTAATGGATTACAACGTCGCACGGACATGATAATGTGCTTTTCAAACTTCAAGATCACAATCGATGAGAAATACAAGAGAGAAACATTCACTTTACGTCAAAAGACGGAAATATGAACTTGATTCCTGGATGAGGAGAAACATCGTAATTTTATCATTTTATTCTGAAAATGTAATTACAGATACCTCTGATGTCTAATAGATGATGTGGACATATCTGTCACCAGGCATTATATCCAATCTGTTGTCTCAAAGGATCATATTAAAGGTATTTGCAGTTTTTCGACTGCAGTTTTTCAATTTGTAAAGCCAAAATTCTTTAAGAGTTAATTTTGTGCAACTATCTAGCCTTGGATGCGCAGCTTTACAGAAATGATTTGGTTTATTATAATAATAATAAAAAAATAACCAAACCAAAATAGATTCACTGTTTCTGTTGAATAAATAATGAATATATAAGTATTCATAACAAATAAACTTTATAGTGTCTGAGTTTTCTTTTTGGTCTTTATAGTTTTACCATGAATGTTCTCCATTGGTTGTGACCAGATGGACCATGGAAGATTGTTGGCAATGTTGACATACAATCCAGCCTTTCACAATAGGGCCAATAAAGTTTTTCCCAAGGGCCCGAAATTAAAGCATCGTTCCACACACAACAGTCACAATACAAGCCACTAAAAGAACAGGAGGGATGAATGAAACCCGCCTGTGATGACACAACATTCTAGAATAAGAGAAAGTTAAACAAATGATTGTTTAATATTCATGGGCAAAATGTCCAGCCTTCTGCTTAATGAACTTTTAAAGAATGAGATGCTTACTGGACGAACGTGTTTTCAGAACAACCCTCTATGTCTCTAATTCCATTGTCACTCGGATCAGGTTTTGTGGGGGTCATTAAGGGGTGAGAGGGAGGGGTCAGATAATCTGTGAATAATGTCAGGGGCGTGTGTGTTTGCGTGTCAGAGACGGGGTGGGGGGACTCCTGGCAGCTTCATCAATTTTTTATTTGCCACTCACACAAATGAAACACCCGCCACCCAGAACAAGGGGAACCTTCTGACACTTCAAAGAGAACCCCTATGGGTGGTTCTTCTCTTGAAGCGGGGCAGCTCCGGGTTCCAAACCCGCCCCCTTCCCGGCTGGGGGGCAGCCTGGGCCTCATTAACCCTTAAACAGGCCTGGTGTGAAACACTCTAATTACCCCTGCATTGATGCCAAGACTGCCACCCTCGTACCCTGCCCTGAGATGGGATGAAGGGGAGCCAAGTACTTCTGGAGCACGTGCCTTAATTGAAAAACCAGATCACACCTCTTTGCTCTAATTAGCCAGAGAAACGCCTCTTGATAATGTACTAGCACAGAAAGCGTAAAGTGTGTGCGCGAAAACCAGAATTCACAAGTTGGGAATTGGCTTGTTTTCAATTCATAAGAGGAATTTGGGATTTGCCACGCCCCCCTAGCATGATGGGTATACAAATTTAAGTGTAACTTCAACAGCCTAACAGAGAAATTTCTGTAGTCCAACATGTGACAAAGCATTTTAACTAATAGATTAATGATGTGTAAGCAAAATGAATTTGTTTTTCCTGTTTATTCCCTGGTTAGACATTTGCCTAAACTAAGTTTAATACTATCAAAAACTATCCAAACACAATAAAAAAATTAATAAAATAAATAAATAAATAAATATTCAAAATAACTGCCATCAAAAGAGTATAACTGATAGCAAATAAAAAAAATATTGATATCAAATTAACAAAATTAAGACATTTCCCTAAACAAAGTTTCAAAAAACAAAACAAAATAAAATAATATAAATCAATTATATATAAAATAATAATAAATACATAAATAACAAATTAATAATCTAAATAAAATGCCATCATAAAATGGTTTCCAAAAGTTACAGTTTCTATCATTTTAAATATTAACTATTAAAATATTGAAATATTTCTGGAAGTATATGTTACATGTGTTTACACATTTGTGAGAAATGTATACTTCAAAATGTAAATGCAATACAAAAATAAAACTACTTTTAAAGCATAAGTTACAATTTTACATGAACATCTCTTATAAACTTTTAGAATTCCTTCAAATTACATCATGTGCATTTGCCTTAAATTCATGATCGAATCTCAAAAGCTCTCTCAGTTCAGTGTGTGTGTGTCTGTGTGTGTGTGTGTGTGTTGGATTGATATTCCCTTGAAACAGACAAGCAGGTTTAATTGAGGCAGGCAGCAAATTGAGTGCAATTTACACAAACTCACGCGATGCTCTGTTAGCGCACTTCTACTGTTTCTAATGGCTCGGTAAATTAATTAGACTAATCAGACACACCCCATGGAGGCCAGCAGCAGATTAAAAGAATTAAACAAACAGGGGACAGTTAATACACACCGAACCCAGAGGAACCCAACTGTCAGACGATCCTACTAATGGAATTTCTCTTCATGACCACAGACAGACATTTGCTTTGAGAATTATGCCACAACAGTCACAACAGTGCAGGTCAGTTCAAAAAGTTTTACAAGATGGCTAATTCATATTATTTTTGTACAATCCCATTTGTACGTTTTATGATCTGTTTACACCCCAGTGACGTTTAGGGGTTGGGCTTCATTCTGGCTTTTTCTAATAATTTAAACTAGGTACATGTCACCACCTCATAAAATACTTACAATTTCCCATGACATCAGGTTTCTTATATTTTTTGTTTACTAATAGCACCAGGCTCAAATAATCTTCTTTGTATGCACTCATTTGACTAACCCAACCACATAGAAATGCATTCAAAAAGACTCATAACAACTGCATAGCAACACCCTGGCAACCACAGCTTTGTCATCAGAAAAGTAAAACTCTGTGTAAAAGTAAGGGAACATGCAGATTATTTTTAAACAGAATTTATGATCACATTCATCTGATGGAAAACAATGGACTGGTTGAAACGCAGGTGAAAGCAGATCATACTAAAATGTACAAATAGTATTTAGATTTGCGGAAAAAAGCAACAATAAAGCTTTATCCCTAAAACCTAACTGTTACTGGAGCAAATGCAGATCAAACTCAAAAGTATTGTTATGAATTGCGTAAGTCTCTTTTCCAAACAGCTACTATTAAGCAAAATGTCCATTTGATATCATTTTTGCATATATACATTTAAAGAAAAGCAATAAATCAGTTTATTCAGAGTGAATTTTCAACACTTGATTCAAAGCGTATAGACAAGCGCAGGGCCGTATGCTTTATTGGGTAAATTTGAAAGCATAATCGCTGATGCATACTCATTTTTCCTGTATGAATATTTGATGTGCCAGATTACAGCAGTGAGAAGTTTTCTCATCTGAATTCAAAGGAAAGCAGACTGCTTTGTTCTTCCTCTCCAGCTTATTAACCGGCAAACATCACACCGCACCCTTGTCAGCATTGATTTACAAACCTCCTCACGAGGTGAGCGTGGAAACACTCGAAACGCAGACGGCCGGAGGACGATAACAGCTCGTCTCTCCTGGTCCACTGGTCTTTTGAGACAGTGGTGTCCAGTGTCACGCAACCAGACCACAACATCTGACCCAGGACGGACACCTTGAAAATCATACAATCCTTCCCACTTTAAATCCCAAGAGGACAGAACTCTATATTACCCGATCATCTGTATCGATCAAACACAGGCAGAATATAGCAAATGTTCAAAAGGCATAAAATCACTACCATGATTCTCAGCGAGGCTCCAGCGTTCTTGTAATGCATCTAATTATTATGACATTAGAACACACATGACCACATTTGGAGAACGACAATGACGGTTCTAGGTTTTGAAGACGAACAATCAATAGTTTGCAGTGGGCCGGTGTGAACTGTCGGTTAGTGATACATGAACCGGGCTATACGATCCGACTTTGTGTCCACCTTCCCCACGTTACCCCAATTTCAGCACAGTAACTAACCTGAATCTGAATCCACCACTGTAACCGTTCAATAATCTCGGCCAATCAGCAAGAGCAAGCCCAAATTCACAGGATAATTCTCCAAATGATGAAGATCATTGTCGGTTCTGTTGGACACAATTTAAGGAATAGTTAATTACTCAGTGTTCGGTTTATATTTTTATTTACATATATATATACATATATACATATATACACATTTACATATATTCGGCAGATAAAAGTCCCCACAAAACATGGAAACCCAACATGTGTGTATGTGATCGACTTTCAGCATCCTCAACATTATTCACAATATATTTCAGCACGCATCTACACGATGATTAAATCAGTTTGTCTGTGTAGGTGTGTTGTGAGTCTGCGGGTGTAAGAAACTGGTCCAGGCACAGCTGCTACTTTCTGCCGGAGCTGGAATGAATAGATTATGAGCAGTAATTAGACGTACATGGAAATCAATGCACTTATGGCACAGAGCTGGAGGCTATGAGAGCAGATGAGAGAGTCTACAGCAGGGGCCCTGCAGCCCATGAGACAGGAAGACACACACCAGGAGTGACACGGCCCCAACCGGACGAGAGAGAGAGAGAAAGAAAGAGAGGAATACAAATTTACACTTTGGAGGCACTTTTGGAGCTCTGCTACCTGACCTAAGCATGACATGATGACATATCAGGATTTTTGCATTTATGTAATTAATGAAACATAATTTATACGGTTGTCAAAATAACTCACAGGAGATTGAGAGATACAGAATCTGATCATTAAGACATGATAGTCTTACAATCTAATCATGAGATTAGGAGCATCAAAGTTTGATTTCAATCATTCATTTCATTATGATTTTAATCTTTGACATGGCCTTAATCAGACAATATTAAACATATCAAGGTTATAATTTAATTCTTTACATTATGTGGGATGATTTTATGTAGAAAACAGACCGTTTTTCACAGACAGGGTCACATTTGCATGTTATTTTACTGAATTGTGATTTGAATAAAATTGCACAGCCCAACAGTTTTCATCAAAAAGCAAGTGAACATGTTTATGCAATAACATATCAGATGATTCATAGATATCATCTATTAAAAGCCCTAATAATTGTTTTTAGCATGCACACTCCATCTAAAGCCTGTGAGACTTTGGATATAAAAAGTGAACAATTTCACGTTGCACACAACTGTTCACTTGCTGAGAAAAATGTGTTTGTAAATTATACCACAAAATTATGTTTGTATATTTGTGAATGTAACTACATGTTTGTGTGTATGCATGAAGGGGTGTGAGGGGTAAATCTCTGCACCCTGTTCCCCCTGGAGTCACACACTTCCTCTGTCTCAGTGTACGGCCGTGGGCGGAACCTGTCTGTGATCCCGGCAATAATGAACATATGGGTCTGTCTGTGATCATACAGCAGGGTTTAATCACTGCACTGCCCACACGCACAAATACACACATGCATGTTGGGTTTCCATGTTTTATGGGGACTTTTCATAGACATTACAACTTTTATACTGCACAAATTGAATGTTGCATCCCCTTATCTTCACCCTACTCCTAAACATAACCCTCAAACAAACCTTTCAGCATTTTTACATTTTAAAATAAACATTATTTAGGTTAAAAAAATTACTGGTATTACTATCTTTGTAGGGCTAACACTGTAGGGTTCACCAAAGCACACCTAACATCCCAACAAAAGATTTAATAAACTTATAAAATCCAAATGGATAAAACCAGCGACAAGCTATTTTTCTGCCAACACTAACAGTAAAAATGCTGCGAGACGCAGTAATATATTTAATATTTTTAGTGCATGCACTAAAAATAAAATAAATTATTTTAAAGACATCACATGTGCTGATTTGAAATGGAATAATGGAGTGGCATTAAGTTAAAGGCATTTCATCAAAGGTGGAACAGCTCTTATCAGATATTGTTTGTAAAATCCGAATCAAGGACGAATCTCACACGTTTCGGACCTGCTTCAGTCTAGGACAATTCTCAATAACAAGCAAACCCTGGACAAATTTACACAGAAAATGGGTTTGAATGCTTTTAATCTTCCGTGGGGTGAAAACAGGAGTGTGTTTGAACAATGAATGGGACAGATCTCATTTAAATGTAATGAAGACGTGACCCCCCCTCCACCTCATGATCTATGAGCTCATTAGACAGGGGTAGAGCAGTTATCCCGAGATCTATGTGTGCTTAGGTGTGTATAAGTGAGTATTTTGGGGCGAATGGTAATTATAATGCATATAAAGATTTATGACGAGCTGACTTTTGATTGTAGGAATTTTGAGAGGCTTTAATGGATAATGACTAGACCCACATGAAATCTCATTCCCAGAATACTGCAGATTTAAAAACAAAATGTGTAAATCTGAGCAGAAAATACTACACTACTACTGGTAGTTTAAGGCATTACCAAATTAGTCAAAATATATATTTATAATTACGCTTTTGACAGACGCTTTTATCCAAAAAATATTTATATATTTTTATTTATGCATTTTGCAGATACTTTTATTCAAAGCGACTTACAGTTTGTGCGGGTTTGAACCCATGACCTTTGCATTGCTAGCGCAATGCTCTACCAGTTACAGAAATATGTCTGGAAAAGCCACAATTTACCAGATGAGCTACAGGAAAACTCAAGTCCCCAACAAGCCCAAAACTAAAAAAATTTTTGGCTTATGTATATATAAATACTTTAATGATCCAAATGAATGAATCCTCTAGAATATTGATAAAATTCATAATTAAAAGATATAAGCATTAAAACTTCCACCAGTACACTACAGTTTTTAATTTTACAGGATGTGAGGTAAACTAAGGCCACGTTTACATGACAACGTTGTAATCCAAAACCTTTGTTTTTGAAAAAAATCCATCCATTTTCTATCATTATGTTTGCTCTCTGGGTTTGAACCCATGATCTTTGTGTTGCTAAAACAAAGCTCTACCAATTGAGCTACATTAACAGTAAATCTAAAGCTAAATCTGCAACAAACAGACGTTTCATTCTTGAATGCTTATGTTTAAATGCACAACAACTGTTCCCCATAGTACTTTAGAACTGAAGATTTGTGCTTTAAATCCCCATTATCAGCACAGACGAACCACCGTTCAGGGTTAAAAGCAGGCCATTACACTAAAGATGAGAGCAGGTTTGGTTTGGTTTGTGGTTCAGTGGGCCGCTCGGCTCTGTTTGTTACAGGATTTAGATGTGCTGCTGATATTACGTTCAGATGTGAATGAAGACAGGGAGACTCGGGCTCCGCTGCACTCCTGCACGACTGTTTGTTTCCTTTTCGCTTTTTGTTTTGTTTTTTCGCCTGCTGAATGACATCAAAGAGGAAGCTCTCTCTCTTTTTCTCTCACAACCCTTTGGCATCTTCTGGCGCTACTGTTCTCTGTGTCTCTGTCAGCAGTGCTGCTAAGGAAAGAAAAAGAGAGAGAGAAGGTGACAGACCCATGAAAGGAAGATATTTTAAAGTACTGAAACCATCCGAGCTGCTGCATTTGCGTGCGCTCTGAAACACCAGCAGGTTTTTATTGTTCGTTTCTCAATACGACTTTAAAGCCAACAGGAGCCGATTACCGGTTTTAACAGAAGTTAAGGCGACCAAAGCGTTGCTCTGCTCTCATCTTCAGTGTTTGTTCATCTAAACCGAGCTTCTCCAGGGTTCTGGCTTTGTTTAACACAAACACATGTCGGTGTGAATGAATCAAACACCAAAGACGACTGGTTGTGTTGTGTACGGTTTTGTCAGGAGTGTAAATGAATGCTTTGGGGTTTGTTCAAATAAACTCAAAACTGTACTGTACAGTATTACTAGATGTAAACAAACGCACACAACACTGTCACACGCACATCTATAGACTTTTTAATCCTCACTATTGTTTCTATGAATCAACCATTACCTAACATTATCCTTATATTTATCAACCTAACCCTGACTTTATCCTTATATTAATCATCATTGGTGTGAACCGTTCTTAAACCTCATATGTGCAACTGCAGAGATTTGTGAGAAATGGAGAGGAAAGCACACAGAAAGTACACAGAATAAAAAATACAAGACTGAAATATCGTACCATCCAAAAGCATCATGGGCCAAATAGGAAAATGGACACAGAGAGAAATGGAGGGGTAAAAAGCCTGCTTCAATTAGCCTCGTAAAATAAAATACTTTGTAAAAGGAAATAAATGGTGTAGCGAGAGGAAGATTCATGCTCAGAAATAAACTGCTGCTGTTGAATTTTTAATTGGAGAGGTCCTAATTACGGTCATCAGACCGTACTGCTAAACACATTCCACTCTCTCTCTCTCTCTCTCTCTCTCTCTCTCTCTCTCTCTCTCTCTCTCTCTCTCTCTCTCTCTCTCTCTCTCCTGCAGTGGTAGAGGAGTCCGGGTATACGCTTCCATTTCATTAATATTTGATGAAAATGGCTTCGGCTGCCTCAGCTGCGCACCGCGGCCCAGGATGCAGCATCCATTACGCATGCCGCTGTCTTACGGCCGCGTACATTAGCCGGATGACAGGAGCGTGTGCGCGCGCGTGCCTGTGTGGTTCTGTCTCGTCAAACGGTCCTGTCGATTGATGCTATTCGCTGGTGGAAAAACACTTGGGTGTGAGCCATAATTGAACTGACACCAATAATGAAACCAGATAGTGTGTGAGAGCCTCCAGCAATATGCTAAAGATATTGATGCTCCTAATAATTCCCGGGGACTCGGACAGGATTAGTCGTAACAGAGGAACCCTTTACAAAATAGCAGCTTTAAATTACATCCCGAGCCAAGTTGAGAAAACTACGCATCACTCAGCGCTGACAGCGAGCGGACGGTTTTTTGGAGGTGCTGTTGTGCAGATGTGTAAGATCTAGCTGGGTGTTTGCTTAAATGAACTGGGGGAATGGAGAAAATCATGAGATTTTACAGGAAAGTGAGATATTGAGTAAATGTTAACATAATACTCAACCGTTTTCTATTGTATTGTGTTATGTTTCTTAAAGGGATAGTACACCTAAAATCATTTATTCACCTTTATTTTATTACAAACCTGTATGACTTTCTTCTCCAGAACACAAAAGAAGATATTTTGAAGAATGTTGATAACCATTAACACTGAGCCTCATTGACTTCCATTGTATGGATACAAAACCACTGAGACATTTTTTGAAATATCTTCTTTTGAGCTCCACAGAAGAAAGCATCATATACAGACAAAATGGTAAATAAAAGATAACAAAATTATAAATTTTGGGTGAACTATCTCTTTAAATGCGTTTTATGTATTTTACTACATAAATAAGATTATTCATATAACAATTTATTTAGGACTAAATTTACTATTTATATCAACATAAAATAGAGGTAAAGTTTAGGTCAGCACATTATATCTGGTATACAGCACCTGCACCTGTTGCCTATGACAACTTCCAGTTTACTGAAGAGGAAGGTGTTTTTATAACAGGTACGAAGGAAATATGAACATGGACAACTGGGACCAGTGAACTGGTGAACATCTAAAGCCTGAATGCATTTCCCACAAAATCTACATCTCTCTAGACGAATAAAACCTCTGCCATCTCCTATACACATCTCTGCCACGACCGTCCCAATTCAACTTACCAAACAACCTCCCTACATACTTTCAAAAAAGCCACCGCGTTCCCTCTCCTTCTCTTTTCTGCCCCCAAGGGCCTTCCACTTATTACCCATGATGCTTTGAGAGAGTGAACCCCCTACCCCCGTACCCTAATCTCAGACATGAAAGGAAGCTGGCGGGCCGGGCCGAGATGATTCTACAGCTCACGGGGGAATAGCAGGAAAGAAAACGAGAGCGAGGGAGACAAGCAAGAGATTTAATAATGACCAGCTCAAGCTCGTCACTTCCAGCTGAAGGGTTTAGACCCAGGGGACAGTCTGCTGTGCCTGAGGGGGTCAGGGGCGGCGTAGGGGACCAGGGCCCACGAGTCTCAGGGTGATTTACAGGGCCGGTGCGTGTCAGGGGCCGCGGTTATCACACGAGGTGTGGGTGTAAAACAGCCGGGGACTGGGAGGAAGATATTAGTGACCCTTAGAAAATAATATACAGAAAAAATATAATTTAAACATATTTTTTTAGACAAAACAAATAGTGCTAATAATATGCATATAATTTAAATGTTCTTATTCATATTTTTCACCTCAGTAGTGGATTTTATCAGTCTTGTGAATATTGCGACAGTGAATATTGCAGTACTGTACATACCATATAAAAAAAACTGTAGCGTACAAACGGTAAGCAACTTTGTGTTATAGCATCTCATCTGGGTGAAAATGTGAAGTTTTTCTGTGCCGTCGTCTAATTGAGTCAGACAGGGGGAAGTAGAGAAGAGTGGACCTGTCATCTCCAATCCAAAATCATCTTATTAACATCAAACTTTTATAGTGTGCTATGAAATTCTGCCGCAAAGTCTCTCTCTCTCTCCATAAAAATGGAGCTCCATCTATATCCAAGGTAAATTAAATGCTGATATGTTCAATCTGAACAAGTCTAATAAACTATGTACTGTGAAAACAAATTCTTAATCTAGAGTTTAAGCAAAAGCTTTGGCTCTGTGCATAGGATGCAAAGTGTGCATCTTATGCAGTGTAAATACAGTCACTTATATACCACAAACACCAGACCAATCACAATGTAGTATACAAAACTAAAAAAAGACAACCAATCGTAATTAAGTGCATAAATATTGTGAAGACATCATCATTGTCAATAATTACAAACATTACAGACGTTAATCTTCCATATTTTAAAATGTATAAAGTCTACAATAAAACATAGATAAGTAGCACAACTGAAATTAAAATAATCTACAAAATTATTAGTAATATTTAAATATCTACATAAGTACATAAAGAAGTTTATTCATTAAGTGGTTTAAGAAGAATGAATTGCATGAGTTTAATACGTATAGTATAATTCTATTTTATTTCCTGTATAAAAATGAGTAATTTAGAGTCTCTTTAACAAGTTTAGTTTGAATAAGAAGCAGAAAAGCTGTTTACACATCTTCAGTCCCTGCAGATCTGCTAAACCCTGTTGGAAATACACGAAACATGAACAGATTTACTTCCTCTATATGAGAAGCTGCAGTATCTATCAGGGGAACACAAGCAACACAATAACTTCAAAGCAAATTAAATCTGCATAACACAATGCTAAATGTACCCAGGCGCACAACAACAAAAGTCAAAATGGTTTTACGCTGATTCAGTGTTTTTTCCTATTCTAAACTGTTACAAATCTCATCTCACCGTCGTGAGGTCACAAGTTTGCTTTGTGACATCATCGCTGCATTTGCATGTTCATTGAGATGTCAATAATTTAACACTCAGTCCACAATTTTTAATGTGTTTAGCAGAGAGGTCGTAGTGTGGATGTGATTGTGTATCTGTTTGACTTTGCATTTTGATTAAAACTAATTTCCATCTTCAAATTCAATCATTTTATTTCAACATCTATTTTATTTTATTTTTTCTATTTCATTTCATAGCAAACATTTGAATGAATCCATTATATTTTTTAATGTACCTTTATTATTACATTTTAAGATGGTTTTATTAATTACATCTATTGTTTCACCCTAATTAGTTTCCCACTGATTTTCTATTAATAACTGATCATGATTTTATTATATGTTAACTTTGACATATATTTTTATATTTTTATATTAAATATTTGTATTATATTTTTATAATAAAAATAAACAGAATTTAGAGGGATCAAATATGATCAAATCTTGAAAATGTATAAAAACAAAAAAACTAATAATAATAATCTTGTTAAATATTTATTATAAATATAATAAATAATATTTATTATTTATCTAGAGGAAAACAGACTCAACATCTACAACATGAACACACCTGAGCTGTCTCACAAAGCTCAGAGACTACGGCCTGCCCAACACCCAATGACACGCTCAGGCAGGTGTGAAGCCATCTACACGCACACTCGTCCATCCACACGGGTCATAACGTCATAAAAACACCAGCAAGTCTAAGCCAAACTTTCTTGAGCGTGCATTCAGCCCCCTACCCACCCCACTGTCTTTCTCTATCGCCTTCATGCTCACTCGCTCGCCTCAACGTGCCGCACGCGTGCTGACACACAACACCATCACCCCTCGCTGGAAAAAGCCACAGAACAGATGACCGCACTTACTGTGTATCAGGCGTCCCGTGAAGAAGTTCTTTCGCTGAATTTAACCCCCCTCCCCTCCACCAGCATCCCCCTCCCCCCGCCTCTTCCACATTCCTCCCCTACGTCTCGGGCACGTTCCACTCCGTGCGGAAATAAGCTGGCAGGACCTCGGCGGCGTTTCCGGACCGTCGGTCCCGACTCTCACCGCTTTTGGGTCGGAGAGAGTGGTCTAACTCCTGTACAGAATCACAGTCTCTCACGCGCACATGGATGCTGCCCGTGTTGCTCTGCATCTGGTTGCCAAAGCAAAGCACAATCAATATGGAAGGGGAGCGGTATTTTATGATTGGAGAAGTTGTTGTGTTTTTGGTGGTGAAATTCATTATTTAGTATCTGAACCTTCAGCTATTCAGTATCATTTATTCATAAAGTCCCTTTTTGCCAGAAGGAAATGGATACAGCTGGAGAGATGGGGAGAGGGAGAGAGAGAGCGAGCGAGCGAGAGAAAGAAAGAGAGGCAAGAAAAACAAGGGGAAGAAAACAAGGAGGGAGGCTTGGATTGATGATATTGATCACCCGCCATCTTGAAACGAATGGATGGCGGTTGGTTATTTTTTCGTTTGATTGACAGATGCGCATGTCTTGGAGGAGAAGGAGGCCTTGAACATCAGAGGCGTTGTGTGGTGAGGAGCGTGTGCAGATTTTGATGTTTGCTGCTTAACAATCCAGTGCAAGAGTCTAAGAATGAGTCTAAGGCCCAAAAAACAGCACCCTAAGCTCCATTTCAGTTGTTGCATGCAATACGAACAAGTACTGCTTTTGATGTTCAAACAAAACGAACAAACTTCGGTTTAATAATTTGTAATATATTCTCATATATGTTATTAATTTGACATAGTTATATTTAATTTATTCGTAAGTAAATTGTTTTCAAAGTCAAGTTGACTTGTAGTACCCGGATGAGCCTGTGTTATTAGTTTTGATCGGGGAATGACACAACCTTGGAATTTCATGACCGGCCAATCAGAATCAAGTATTCCACAGTGCCATATAATAATTAAAGTTAAATCTATTGTTCCCATAACTAAGATTAATTCCTAGACTTGATACCACCACCATATCCCAGCAAAACATATGAAGTATGTACTACACAAATGAGCTGGTGAAACATCTGAGTAAAATGCTTGATCAGACAAATAATCGTCTTGAAACTCAAAGTACAGACAACAATTCTATGTACATAATATAAATATCCAAAAAACCCCCAGAAAATATGAATCTAGATTAATGCTGCAAGATATATCGCAACACGTCTTCATTTACAGCACGATGCCATACTACCCAATTCAGCACAGCAAACTGCGGCCACTTCTCAACGACTCGCTCGCGTTCTAAAAAATAAAGTAATCTGAAATATCTGGCCCCCATTGAATTATTTAGATTCGACTTACTGCGACACCAGCGGCACAGATTGGTAGAATCAATCTACGTCAGTCGGAGAGGAATGAGTTTCACCTGTAGCTGCTGCGTGGCCTTTGGCTTTCCAGTTCCCATTGACTTCCTGAGACTTCCTCTTCTAGACAGGACATTATTCTTCTGTTCAAAAGTCATTAATTTCTCAGCTCGGGACAGCGTCGCGGCTCACCTCCCGAGGATGCACTTTGGCGGCGATATGACATTCGTATGCAGTCTAGAGAGAGGACAGGAAAATGATAGTGAGGGTCTTGAAACACCAAGGTGTGGATTATTTTTGAGTAAATTAAATAAAAAAAACAACACTTAGAAACATAATCACGTCTGTCGATGAGCTTCGGATCACATCATGAAAGGTCGGTAGCGAGTATTCTCACGAGAACGGGAAATTGCATCAGGATGCATGTGTACAGGGGACAGATGCTAAATGTATTGATTTCTGTGAACTACACAGTAATGTTTCTGGTCCTCTGAGATGCTGATCATTGTGAGGCTGCCTATTTGAACTCTTCACGTCCTCTTGAGGAAAATATCGATAACTTTAGAAGAAAAATAAGGCTATAAGGTATTATACACTTGTGAACGTTACAATGAAGTGAAATGTGGGGTAAAACAAAGCATACACCCCGAGAGGCCTTGTGGTAAAGTAATTTTCCATGGGTAAGGTGTGTGTCTGCAGAAAAGACAAGCTAAGACTATCTTTCTGAAGAACTTTGTTAACTGTTTGATGGTTTATTATGCGAATACTTCTCTCTTAAAGGGACAGTTTATCCAAAAATAAAATCTGTCATCATTTATTCACCCTCATATCTTTCCAAACCTGTATGACATTTTCTTCTGTGAAACACAAAAGAAGATATTTCGAGAAATGTCTCTGTGGTTTTGTGTCCATACAATGGAAGTCAATGGAGGTTTTTTGGTTGCAGACATTCTTCAAAATATCTTCTTTTGTTTTCTGCAGAAGAAAGAAAGTCATACAGGTTTGGAATAACATGAGGGTGAATAAATGATGGAAGAATTTTCATTTTTGGATGCACTCTCCCTTTAACAGCGTATGGTTAAAGTAGGGCAGGCATTTTAATATTTTATTAACTTGGAGACACACACACACAGAAACAACACACACACACAACATAAACAAACAGTCCTGACGTTTCGCTAGCATATTAAAGAAACCAGTACATCTCCATTTGAGTTCTGAGCGTGTGTGAATGTGAAACGACGAGGTGCCACATACAATTTCCCCATGTGTGTATCAGTCTGACACACTTCCCCTTAGACTCCGAGCGGAGTAATAAAACACACGTAAGGATGACAGCCGACCTCATCTTCCTATCCGATCCAATACGGATGATCGAAAAATGGGAGCCTGAAAATAAACGGACACACTGAATAGATGAACTCGTATTAGCGTCTCCTGAAGACCTTCTGTGTTCGCTCAACGTCCTTCATTGGTGACGTCACGGCAGAAAGGAGTTCGCCGAATGGTCCTCACTGTACAGGTGACAGCAAAACTGTGGAGAGGAGATGAAAAATGAATTAAAGCTTAATGAAAATAATAATAAATAACAAAGAAACCGCCTTGCTAGAGACTGCATGACGGCATTTTGTTTTTACAATTGAAATCATTTATCAAGTACATCATAATGAATGTGATTCTTTTAAGAAAAGAAAGAGGTATAAATTATTAAACCTAGCCAAGACTTACGAGATAATACCAATCAGAAAGTTTTTACTTTTTGTGTGATCGTCTGAAATAACAAATTGAAATGCATTATGGGAAGTGGCAGCGTGAGACAGAGGAAATGGACTTTAAACAACGTTGGATGTCCATTAGCTATCACTTCTCCCACAAACTTTTAAAGTGACTCTTTTTAATAAACGAACGTCTCACAGAGCAATCCCAATCAGAGACATGATCAATTATTGAATTATGAGTTAACCGTAATCTTATAGTCTGAGCTCTTCTCAGTGATCCGAATTTATCTCAGTAATTAATCAGTTTCAAGGCACAAATGTTGCCTCTAATGGAAAGATTAAGTCTGTGTAATATATAACAGATAGACGTGTGACGCCGCCCGAAAATACCTGAACAAATGATACCGCAAAGTGCTTCTTTAGAAATGCTCTTACTTTCAGATCATTCATAACAACCTGCATATTCCTCCAACACCAGACAAGCCCATTTGAGTTGATGAATGATTATTGTTTTATGAAAGCAAAACGTATTGATCTGAAGTGTTCAGAGTCGTTCTGATGAATAAGTACACAGTCGAAAGCAGACCGACGACTTTGATGTTGTTTTACCTGAGGATGTGTTGGCACCCGATGGGGTGTTTTATGATGTCATGATGATGTCCACCAATCAAACTGCAAAGATGATGTTTTGTTTTAACAGAGAAAAGAAAAATTTCAACTTTACATTTTGTGGCTAGACATTCAAAATGTATTATGATATTAGCAATTTATTTATTACCTACAGATAAATAAGTGTCATTTCATCGACATCTATTTTATAATTTACTATTGTACTTTGCTGATGATATTTGAGTTTGTGCACCAAAAAGATAAGCTAATCACCTTTTGTTCTTTCTCCAAAGCTTAGATCTGCTTGTAAATAAAAATCCTCTATTATAATTTACTAACTTTTTCATGTGTAAAATAAGAAACAAAGCTTAGATCAAAAAACATTTCAACCAAAACTCACTTTCAACCAAAACTCACTTTCAACCAAAACTCCTTGGTCTTCTGCAGAATTCAGAGAAACAACACTGATACACTTTACTATACAATCCTAGTTATTCACAGAGAAATAAAAACTGAAGGAATGGAGAGTTTCTCAAACTGCTTTCCGAAAGTAGCGAAAGTAAGAAACCTGTCAGATGAATCTGGAGACAAATGAATCAGTTGTCCATCAAACCATCAGATCTCTGAAGCCCTCGCCAGTCAAATGTCTGTCATGGGCACATAGTCTGCTTCTGCACCTGTGATCAAAGACACATCCTCTCTCATCATCAACATCGTCCAGTGAAGACACAAACAAACACGTACTGCATCCTTGCTGAAGTGTGACCAAACCTGTTTCAGTTTTTAATACAATTACACTGCCAACATTCTCACAAATTTCAATTCCCTCGTCCATCATGCTGTTCTGCAGCCTCTGAGCTGTATCACTGTATTTGATTTGTTGGTCTCTGTTGGGATTTAATACAGCAATAGCTGAGACAGTTAGCATGACAGCTAAATTTCACGTTGAGAGCGGTTGTCCGCCCATGACCTGTGACCTTTGACACGCTCCTCTGAGGATGTTTTTTTCTGCGCCGTCGAACAGAGAGATGATCTGATGTGTGTGTTGATATATGAGGAAGACAGAAGCTCCAGTCATGTATAAAAACTAAACCATGAGATAAATGGATTTGATTTAACTTCATGTTAAGTGTCATGATATCTAGGAGAAAATCTGTCATTTTCTTTTTCTTATGATGTGATGTTTCTTATGACATTTCCATTACATAACAAACTCTACTTTTTAAAAATACAAAAACCTGACTTGACATCTAACTTGACAATCTAACTTCAGCATTAGCAATCTAACTTGACATTCACAAAACAACTATATTCTGTAATAATTACAAATTATGGTCATAAAGTTTACACACAAATAGCAAACAAACGAAACCTAATGGCCCTTATAAGAAATGAACAAGTCTGTCAGATGCTCATCAGGTGGCTCTTGCTCAGAATCAGCTGTAAAGTGCACCAGACTTCATATCACAAGTCCTCCGCTTGTGTGTGTTCACATGTAGGTGAGGGAGGTTGTGTGAGTGACACCAGTAGCAAACCAGTACAGCCTCCTGTGAATTAACCGTGATTACAGGCCTGGCGGGCATCTCTCTCTCTCTCTCTCTCTCTCTCTCTCTCTCTCTCACCCCGCTGGAGGGCTGTGGGACACTCATAAAGATGGCATCTTCTCTTATTGCAGCCTGTCATTGTGTGTGTCTGTCAATAGTATGATTAATACAGCCGAGAGACAAGAGCGAGTGCTCAGAGCCACACTCTTCTTGCTAGTATACAGACTGCCAATCAAACGCCAGCAAGACAGAGAGGAAATGAGGGAAGAGAGTGAAGGAGAGAGAGAGGCAGGACATTCGCTCAGTCCGGCCGCAGGTGGGCACGGCTTTTCCTGCGGGGTCAGTGGTTATGGGCTAAAGTGTCCCATGCCTCTCTCTCTCTCTCGACTCCGGTGACAGTTTGAGCTTCTTACAGGCATAAATATCTGACTATGCTGTCACACTTGTTGACCATGTGAGCCGGTGTAATTGGTGTGTGTGTGTGGGTCGGGTTTTTGCCAACACTGGGACTAGCCAACAGTCCCTAACTATGTTTATCGTTAACCATAAAATCCATGCACAATGTGATGACTGTAAGGTTTATAAAACAGTTAGTCACATGTGAATCCAGAAGTTTATGTCATGTACTGTGAAGGTTTAAAGAGTACTGTGACATCAGAGAAAACAGTTAGTCACAGAGAGAGAGAGGCATCCAGAGAACAGAGAGAGAGAGAGAGAGAGAGAGAGAGAGAGAGAGAGAGAGAGAGAGAGAGAGAGAGAGAGAGAGAGAGAGAGAGAGAGAGAGAGAGAGAGAGAGAGAGAGAGAGAGAGAGAGAGAGAGAGAGAGAGAGAGAGAGAGAGAGAGAGAGAGAGAGAGAGAGAGAGAGAGAGAGAGAGAGAGAGAGAGAGAGAGAGAGAGAGACAGAGAGAGAGAGAGAGAGAGAGAGAGAGAGACAGAGACAGAGAGAGACTGTATATCTTGAGGCGACTGTCTGTGTTAGAGAAACTGTGATATGCGTATTACAGAACAGAGGTTCTCTCTTCACAGCTCAGAGAGAGAACAGCGGTATTCCCAGAGAGACTGATTAACCCAAGCCTGTCAGAGTATGAAGGGGAAATGACGGGGGTCTCGCTGGCTGTTACTGAACAAGGTGAAGGGCCACTGGCTATCCAGGGGCTCCACACACGGCCTGCAGTACCAACACAACCTCACGGCTAATCATAATTCCTATTTTACGAGGTGGCTAATTTGTATGAATTTGTACTATCTGCCAGGTTGAAATAGCTGTTATGGAAATAGCCATCTTAAACAGTTCAGTCGAAATCAGCACAATCTCACAAGAATTCGTATGTAATTTCACGAGGTGGCTAATTTGTACGAGATTTATCTCATTTGTATGTTTACCTATGATATGCCTTCTCCCCAGTGACGTTTGAAGTGGTGCTTTATCATTGCCTTTCCTAATAATTGTATGTTTTTGTTCGATTCACATAACACAAATCAATGCCAGTTAGTCACCTCATAAAATACATACGAATTCCTGAAAAAAGGTTGAATTGACCTATTTTACTTTTTATCATCTTTTTATCATTTTTAGCATCAAAACACATTTTTACATGACAGAAATATTAAATTTCACATTCTTTGTGGGGTTGCTGAAGACTGGAAGATGTTAGGATGTCAGGTTAAGATGTATATCAATATATTTAAAAGTAATATATAATTTATAACCTTAAAATATAATATATATATATATATAAGGTTATATATATTTAGGTGTAAGAAAATAAAAGTTTCTTTAAATTAACATTTAAAAAATATCATTTATATAGTCATTTTCCATATTCTCAACAGTCTAAAGTGCAGTACTGAAATGAAAATGTGTATTATGACAATTAATACATGTCACTCATGTCATACTGTCAACTACACACCTTATTCCTCAAAATCTGGTTGATGATGGATTGTAAAAAGTGGGAATTCGGACCAGAATGGAGGCAGATGATTGGATGAGAGTGGCTGAAAGTAGAACAGATTAAATATCGGCCACAAAGGAAAGTTATTTCATGAGCATAACAAATTATTACATTTTAAAAAAAAATATTACTATGATAATGAACTGTGCAAAATACAACCAAGAACATTAAATAGGGACGATTTGTGTCATGATGAAGGAAAAAATAAAACTTTGTAAAGGATGCTGGGCATACAGTATAACTTCTGTAGATAGACATTAACACCAGCCCGTTTACAGCTGTGTCCCTGCACCAGCTAAGATTCCCCGCAAGGGCAAAGTGACCTAAATGGAAACCCAAACCCTCCCCAGGTCCAGCCGCCATATCCAAAAAAACCCACTTTCGACCCAAAAATAGCACAGCGTGTCAGCAAAACCCACCCATCTCCACTGGAGGCCTGTGACGGCGATCCACTCCAGCCACGGCCCTCCTGTAGCCGAGAGACTTACAAGAAAGCCATCAGATACCGAGTAAAGCAGTTACCCTGAGACGTGGACAGTTCAGCAGAGAGACAACCCCGTTATCTGAACATCTGCGTGCTTTCTCCAGCGTCCCGCACCGATGGATCTTCATTAGAAATGATCTATTCCATCAGCAGCGTTTAAAATCAACTCGCTGGACCAGCTCAGGCCAAATCCCACCCCATTTACTTTAATTATTTATACGTTTATAGCGCTGATTTTGGGCTTTCTGCACGCTCCCCAGCGTGCGCTTGTGAGAGGGGCGCATTTGTCTGTTTCTGCGCTCGCTGTGGTTCGACACGCGGCCTGCAGTGTGTCAAAATCGCGCGTGTGGTCTCCGGAGAGGTGTCCTCAGCATTTACTGCATCCAAACATCTGATTTCTCTTTACTTTGAGCATTTATGTGTGTGCATGACATTCAGCCAGAGCTAGCAATGCAGTACACAAACACTTACTGTACAACCTCAATTTACAGTATAACAACCATCACAATCAATGCTTGATCAAACTTGAACACATTTTGCATTACTCCAGACTGTGATGAATAAATGTCTTCTTATTGTGCACACACGCAAATGCCAAAATCTTTTGAAGGAAGTTCATGAAATATCATCATTTTAACAGAAATGTTGAACCTAAATATTAACGTGTCAAATCACTTTTAGCAGAGCAGAGAGGTGAAGCCTTGAAACTGAGATGTTTTAAAATGTAATCCCTTAAAAAGACTTAATGCAGACCAGAGAGACGAGACAGTTTTGTTTCAAAGGTGATGTCAAGCTTTAGTAAGGAGCAATGCTGCTCTCTACTGGTTTAAATGTGATGTACATGTTTATATTTTTAGAAACACACAAGAAAAAGCAAATAAAGCCCAGAAAACCAACATTAGTAAAGTATTTACTGCTGTGAAACAAGAATATTTTCTGTCATTTTAAGACTCACTTTAAAATCAGTAAATGTAGTCAGTCTGTTCTGGCTAGAGATATTTTCTTGTGATAAAAGTTTGTCTCTGCCTCCCCCTTGTGCTTAAATGTAAAAATAGAGATAAACTGGCCTAAAAATTTGCTTTTATTTGGCCATTTGAGATGATTGGCAGCAACTACATTTATAAATATATATATAGTATAATATTTCAATTTGATTGTGTAAAACACTGTCATGACATGACAGCGGCTTTAACAGTTATAGAAACAAGTCACCAAATATGACAATTATTATATTATTTACTCACCTTCATGTCATTTCAAACTCGTAAATTGATGTTTTTTTCTATGGAACATAAAGAAAAAAAATATACATACTGTATGTTTATAAATAAAAATAGTAAAACAGACAATTTTATTGTGTAAATTATGTATAATTAGTAGTAGTAGTAATAATAATAATAATAATATGCAAATTAGACAATAAACAAGTTTATTCAATTATTGGTGCACTAATAAATAATGCTTGACAGTTTTGGGAAAACAGCATGACAGCGGCTCTTAATAGTTAGAGAAACAGTTCATAGTTACCAAATATGACAATATTATATTATTTACTCACCTTAATATAATTTCAAACTCATATGCTGTTGTTTTCACACAAAGTGAAAATTATATGTAGCTCATTTACAAACCATCTAAGCTCATGTTGATCACAATAACACTCTTAAAAATAAAAGTTCTTTGTTGGTCTGTATATGGATTTATGTTAGCATCACTAAGGTGAAAATATAAATACTGTTATAATCAATACCTTAAGTCACTTTGAAATACCTGCTAAATGCATAAATATAAGTGACACACATGCTAACAAACTAGGATGAGTTGGATATTATTTTGCGAGTCTCAAGTCATCCACACCAGAGGACTACAGACAGCGTGCACAAGGTGAATATTGACAGACGATCAATGCTCAATAATCCGCTTGACAGAGAGCAGGTGGATTTTATCGGATCCCAGACTGTTGCTACTGTTAATGGGCACAGTGAGAAAGTAATACCCCATGAGAGGCAAATGTCAGTCTCGCTTTGAAGAGGACAAGGTGGTTTATCAAAACCAAAGTAAAAAAAAAATACTTATTAAAATGAGCACAAATGCAGTTCTCAAGCCCTAGATACACATCTGTACCCACAGGCTTTGCATATAGGTGCATTTCCACCCGCCGTACAGTATTAGCTCTATTGACTTGCCTAATGGGAGCCAAAGGTCCCATCCCACAGGAGTATAACACTAATGGCAAAGTATTGAGTGCTGTCGAAGAGGATGCGTTGACTTCATATGGCAGACGAAGCACTAAAGCCCTTTAGCACTGTGACAGGATTTAAGCCAAAAGAAGGATTAGACTTTCAGTTTATGAAAGCTCTTTAATGACGGCTGAAACATCTCACGAGGGTTTACTGTACTACACTAAACTTCTACTAAGATTTGCAAGGGTACCGGACTGCAGGATACATAATTAGATCCTCTGCTTAATTACATTCACAAATCTGTTTTTAATTTACTCTTCAGTGTTCTTTTATTATCTATTAAAAAATATTATCAAGTATGACTCAATTATATAATATTATAGATAACTATTGTTATTCTACTTCTTTACTGTGACTGGTTCAGCTATAAACACACAGACAATATAAACATGCCTATAATATACAGTATAAGTCAAAGCTGTGGGAATTATGTTGTGAATAAAAGCATCCAAAATGAACACTATGTTATATTTGAGCATCTTTAAAAGTATAATTTGTAAAATTATACTTAACATATTATATTGACATTTTATCATCCAGCTTCTTGAGGTCTCAACCTGGGAAGCTTTATAAACAGCACTGAAGGAATTTCTAAAACATTTCCTAAATTGTCCTAAAAAAAAGCTAAATTATCTTGGTTACCTAAACATTGATATTAATCTTTTTTTTACATTATATAGAATGATTTCATGTAGAAAACATGCTGGGTCTCAATTTTAAATGAATGCCGAATCTATGCTACATTGGAATGATTGACAGACCGACAGATGTAGCCTTCATCAGGTCGGTTCTCATTTTAAAATGACCTTTGTGTCATTTATTCTTCAGCATACTTTTCTTGCCGCTCATCTTCATTTTGGCAGTAAAGCGACCTCGCCGCACAGGTCAGGGCTTAGACAACAGGTGGATGACTATGATAACACAGACATCCTAAGAGGCAAAGAATGATAGAAAGGACACGAGAGAAAATGATGGGGTAAAGGAGAAAGAGGTCAGCGCAGCCAGTCCTCTGTTTCTATCTGTCGTTCTGTATCGCTCGGGTGCAGAACGTCAGTGAAGGTGGTGCCAGGTGGCACGATGGAGCCACAGCAAACTGATAAGCACAGAAGGTATTATGTGAAGGGCTGTGGGGCTGCACCGGCGTAACACAAAAAGCATGCTGATACACCCTTCAGTGTTAAGACAGGTCACATCGAGGGACATGATTCTGCTGTTCAGGTTGCTGAGCTGCCCCAACACAACATGGGCTATAAAATGTGAAAGACAAACACAAATTACAGAAAACGGGCTTTTTGTCCTATGCAAAATGAGTGTTTCTGTTGACCTTACAAACCTTTTGATCTTAAGGTGCAGACAAAGTAATAGCTGTGTAAACGTTTTTGTTTCTTTCATTACAAAACTACAATGACTTGAACTTACTATTAAAGAAAAAGCAGAATAGATTGGAACTCCATTTCCAAACATTTCTTACTACACTGAAGATAATAAAATACAATTTCATTATAAATTGTGGAAAAAAGTCAATAAATGAGTAAATGACCCTAAACTTTTAAATACTTTCCATTTGTGTTATTTTATAGTTTTCATGAGGTTACCACTATAATAAATTGTGGGGGAAAAAAATCAATAAATGAGTAAATGACCCTAAACTTTTAAAAACTTCATGTTCTGACACCAAATAGCCTGCTCAGTTCAGTCTGCTTAAAAGCGAAATTAAAAAGGACTTTGGAAGGATTTTGGGAACTTCGGGAAAGGTGTACGAAGGTTAATTGAAGTTACACATCTCGTCTTGTTCTCACCTGGCCTTTACGGAGGACGGGCTCAAGGTGAGCTTGCGTTCTTCTTGTGTGCTCAGCGATTTGAGTGACTTTGTTTTGGTCTGTTTTTTCTATTTTTTCCCTGAGCTGGCAGGTTGAGATGAAGACCCCCCACTCTGCATGCCAGCCGTTTAAAGAGTATTTACTCTTCGCCATATGGCGGATGATGCAGCTTGCCCCGCTCCTTAATGTCAACAGTCAGTGATTAGCATGTGCGGGCTACCTGAAGAGAAGAGAGAAGCAGAATGTGTGTGTGTGGAAATATTAATCATTGTGGTGCATCTGTGCGACCAGCGGAGGCATGGCAGGATGCCACACTGCTGCCCTCGTTTTCTGCTCGGGTGGCTGCGTAATGACTCGGCCTTTACCTGCTCATCCTCATGCAATGATCGCTCATAATCTCTGCGACCGGCCGGCCCATAAGATGTAACCCAAAAAAAAACCACATAAAGAAAATTAAAGAAGACCCCTCACCTTGGCACGATGTATGGTAATGTATAGTGTATGTATTTAGGGGGAGGGAAATACACATGCGTTATGGGTGTGTGATAAAGGACATGTTATTGAGGATTTGTGAATTAAAATGACAAACCAGAAGCAATAATACCCAACAAATGGAGAAGAGATTACTCTTAAAAGAACATAAAATTACACATTTATGATTATTATAGAAAAAAGCACCTGCATGACTATGGAAAATCATGCTTTTTAAATTATTAAAAAAGTTTGAAAAACTTTGAGAGAGAGATAACATTGGTATTTAAACTACCAATTAATGACTTTTCAGCTCAGTATGATGACAAGCTTTGGTAAAACCTTTATTTGTCATGGCAAGGTTGACATTTGCATGGAATTGCCCTTAAACAGTTTGCTTATGTGAACTTACGTGAAGAAGAACAAGTATTCAACCAGTAAAGCAACAATACTGATAAAGAATATGATTGTTGCCAATAAAACCACTTCACTTCTGACACTAAGAGTGACATAATATGTATAATATATTTATATTCATTCATACCTAAACTATTAAACGACTAATACATTGTATTTTAAAAACATATTTAAGTGAAATATATTTAATTACAGGAAATTCATTCAGAAAACGCTTCAGACAGGTCAGGTCCTTGCAAAGATCATCTTGTGTCTTTTGACAGTCCATCGAAGGTCTTCCTAAATAACTTAAATATTAACATTTCTATGGCAGCCCAAAGACGTTTTAATCACTGCACAAACACAGATTCTCTCTTTTTATTTTATTTTTATTAACAGATACATAAAAGACAGAACAAACAAATTTCTACAGGAGTAAAACTTATATAATTTATATATATATATAAACACATACAAAGTAAATACTTTATGCATCAGTGGTATTACCAAAACAATCTTCATAGTATTTCAAAAATCTATCACTTTTCTTGTTTTTAATCAACCTAAGAGATTTAAGGAAAGCATCAATTTCAATGAAGAAATGTGAAAAAGAGGGCTGCGACAAACGCAGATTCTCTAACATGATCTCAAACATAAATATTGCGAAATCCTAAAGATCACTTCAGTTATGTTAACATTTAATTCGCCCTCTTCCGCATAAGTAACCAATCACTGCGAGAGGAAACTGAAAAGCCAATTAAATTGCGCTAATTCCTCGCGTCATCAAAACTGCGCAACAGGTGTAGACTTTTAAACGTCACTGAAATGGTAAACTTCGGCACATCAAACACGCAAAAAGGATATTTTGAAAGTTCAGCAGTGATCCAACCGAGGAGTTTATGTAAGTAGATGTTGATGGAATGGGGCTCTCCATTCGTGTCGCTTGTGCTGATTTTAATCAGTTAGATTGTTGTATTTTTATGTTCGTCTACTCTGTTGAGTGATGGAATGGCGATGGGAAAAATGCTTTTTTATATCGCTTATCATCTGTGCGCACGGTTGTCAATATACTGTAAAACCGCAATCTTTTATTGGTTTCATCTATTCTGGTTTAGGTGTCAGCCTCCTCCACAGAGGCCATGTGCTTCTGGGCGTGTTTCATTTTGAAGCCAGCCGCCCTATTCTCCATTCCTTTCCACCAGATTGAAATGCATGTTGTATAAATTGTTATATAGAGTGGATCTAACAATTGTCTATATTTTTTATTACTAATATACTATCTATAGCAGTTGTGAGTAATTTAAGCACTTTTAACTGTGCAGAAATTGTAGACAGTGAGGATTTCAACATAATACTGTATACTTGAGACACACTTATTCTAATTTTGAGTACTGGATGGCTAGAAGCTGATTTGGGATGCAGGATTTAAGTTAGTTTAGCATTTATTGTTTCTCCTTTGGAAGTACCATTCGACTTATGTCACTTCTGTAGCTTAAATGTGCCATTTTAATGTATGTTGTTAGTCTGATACATTACACTGTCTTTTAGTCAGGTTATGTTTGTTTAAAATGATTATTTAGATAAAGATTAGAGCTTTATTTTGTGAGTAA